>OU565295.1:8758135-9379168 GCA_913789915.3 Sphecodes monilicornis | reverse complement strand
GAGAAAGAGAGAGAGAGAGAGAGAGAGAGGGGGTTGAGAAGGTGAGCGAGACAGCCAGAGCTGAACGACGACGACGACGACGACGACGACGACGGCGGCAGGCTGTGCAACCAGCACCGAGCAGACCGAAGAGAAGAGGGCAACGACACCGCATCGCGGATCGGTGGGCTTCGACACATTTCCCGAAAACTACATCGCCACCACCGCAACCGTTGCGGCCGCACGGATTCTCCGAATTCCTCGATAATTGATCGCTAGCGACACCCCGGGGTCACGCCACTGTGACTCTTTTGAGCGGACCGCGAGGAATCGTCGACTCCCTAGCGCTTAGTTTCCAAGCAAATTGGGACATTCGGACTTCAATCAGACCAGGAACTGGACGTCGGGCGTCTCCCTTCGCTGCTCGGAAATTCGGATAGTGAAAAGTTTGGAATGCCGGGAATTAGGGTGTCTCGTCATTATTTAGGGAGACGTCGGGTGGTCATTCTCGATCGTTGGCCCCGTCGGTGCCCGGCCATTTCGTAGCCGGACCGCGTTTTCCACCTCTCATCCTTCTCGTCTTTGCCACTATCGTGCCACCTCATCCTCTTCCTCCTCCGCCTTTGCCCTTCTTTTCGTTCTCGTCTTCTTCTCCCGTAGTCTTATACGTACATGCTTCACCCTTTTTCTTCCTCTCGTCCCGGTGCCTTTCCTCTTTCTTCGACTAGGGCAGCTCCGGGAACACCGATATCTCCCGAACGATCTGCGATCGTGGCCCTTTCCTTGTTGCGTTCCACGCTCGAGAAGTACCGATGACTATTCGCGAGGGCATATCATCCGCGATCCGATGTCGTCGTGATCAGGATCCTCCCCTCCCTTCCCCCTACGCCGCCCCTTTCCCAGCGACTCTCTCCCAGCTCCCTTCTCGTCGGAGAAGGCTATGGTGAACGGCTATCACTCATTTGCAATTTTACTATCTGATTGACAATGATATCCAACCTCCCCGGTTTTTCTCTTCAGCTCTTCGACTATACGCGGCGCGCCGCCCTGCCCGGTCCGGAGCAATGTTGCGCTTTGGAACCTTTTATCTCCCTTCATTTTTCTTCCGGCCGGTGTATCGGGGTCTTCCCCTTTTCCCCCTATCGATACCTGTCGTGTACCCTCATCCTTTCCCATTCCTCCAATTGTGGCATTCCTTATTCCCCGCGCATCGTATTCCGGGTTTGTTCGACATCTGAATGACGTTCGCCATCGATCATGCCCGTTCTTCCCCGATTTCCGCGTAGCGCGGCTAACTGTTCACCGTGACACATTCTCATGGCCGACGAAAATTTGTCGGACGCGCGTTAGCCAAATTAATTTTGCATTATCGAACGATAAATATTCATAGCCTAGCGGAGCCATAATCGGAGATCCTGGTGACTCTCATGCTCCCTTGACCTATGGCAGAAAGCGTCGTAGCGCGATCGCTGTTAGCCTTCACGATCTCGTTGAACTGGTAAGGACACCCTTCGGCTGTTAATAATAATAAGGACATCTTCGACTATTCGTTAAGTTAATGTGTTGAGTACGTTGTATACCAATGTCATTTCACATCTAAAATGAGACATTATCCAGCATCTGTTTTCCATTTGACTGGAACATCCCAAGATCTTCCAAGATCCAACGATTTCATCCATGACTTACTCATCCACATACTCTGCCTCATCATCCACCTCTGTCCCTACCTCATCATACTCAAGTCATGGCCACGTCAACCTCAACTTCTGATTCACTGTACTAGCCCTTGCGATTCTTAAAACACCGCTGCTCAAGTTTAGAATGTATTCTAAACTTCACAATACTTCAGAATTTCCATTTTCCAAATTTCGCATGCATCGTTCGTCTGTTTCAGAACTATTGTACATTCATCTAGCCTGTACCGTTGTCATCGCGTTTTCGACTAACAAGTAAGTTGTAAGATCTTTTGTATCTTATTAACCCTGTTTTAGACTTTAAACCATCAAATGTAGAAATAGTAAATGGCCGAATTTTCACCCAGAGGAACGTATGAGGGCTAACCCTTTGGGCTCCTATGTCGAGCCAGACTCTTGACTTTTCTATCAATAGCCACACTTATTTTAGTGATTTCCATTATATTTATCAGTAATGTCGCGGTTATATAGCGTGTAAGAACAATTTTAGTGTTTCTTAACTGTTCTAACTAGGCTAGTAACGCTACCTATAGAAACATAATTGAATTATGTCATTTTGTAGCAAGATCTTAAGTTAACAGGAGAGAACACGATGGATCCCAAACGATTAATGAAGTTATATGTTAACGGAATAAATTTCAGATTTTTCGGCTTTGTTATTCACGGTGGACGGTAGGAAATGATTCACTTAAACAGGTCCTATTACGAGGAAATACAGTAATGCACGGTTAAATTTACATGAGCCAGCCCCACTTTTCTCCCAACACTAAGTATCTTGAGCTCGGCGAAGCCATTTATGTACACAATGATAGAGAATTAATACAAAGTATACAATTCCACGACTGGAAAAAATAAACATAGAATAGAGAAAATTGTATTTTTAGTAATTGTCGTCTTACCTTAATAATGATGGTTCCAATGAATAGTCGAGATTCTTCCAATTAGAATGATTCCAAGCACGAGGTCAATCGGACCAATTTTAACGATTTAATATGGAGCCATCTATTTCTTAGTTATGTACATAAATCGATAGAAATTGTTCGATTTACATCGTGTTTGGACTTACTTTAATCGGAAGAATCTCGACTGTCAATTGACATTACAATTATAGAGGTAAGACGACAATTACTGTAAATAAAATTTTAGTGCATATTTATTTTTTTCAGTCGTGGTCTCCCTTTGAAATGCCGAGTACTACGCTCATATTGATTCTCCTCGTTATACCGATCTTCTCATTTTGTCGAGCCATGCACGATTCAGATCTTGGAAAAAAAGATGTCCTGCCTGCGAGAATTGAACTGGTGGCTTCTGAACTGACATAAATTTCACAGTGCACTACTGTGCTCATAGCTATCGTCGTTGATGCGGTCGATGTTCGAATAGCTGATGTCTCCGCTTAACCTTGTCGAGCTGGACTTTGCTGCAACTCGCTTAGACCCGCTCGCGCCGGCGATGGGCGAGTTACCGGCCAGCAGGTCGACGAAAAAAGAAACATTTTCCGTTTTCAAGATCGCGCTAAAAACCCGATGCAGTCTCTAGCGCGCGTTCTGAGAAGGATCGGGGTCGCGGGACCCGGGATCTCGTCGTCGGCACAAGAGCGCGTTCGTTTACGCGAGAAGATGTAACGCGAGGCGGGGCAGAGCGCGATGGGCGATCCGATCCGATCTGAGGCGAGGCCAGGCGAGACAAGACGAGAGGAGGATCAACCGAGGCGTCGCGTCGTCGTCGTGCGCTTAACTGCCCTAAAAGGCAGTTCTTCTCTCTTTGCTACCTAGTCACCGTTGTCTCCACGAGTACCACGCGTACGCCGAGGTGTCCTGAAAGCGCGCCGCGCGATCCCGCAACCATCGGAGCGATCGAACCCGCGAATTCACGGCGATCTCGATCTTTTCACATACGGATTCCACCGAATTCTAAGCTATTACTAGACTCCGGATGTTTATACACGATAAATATGTAAGAATCCTACGAGATTTATGCACGAAAAAATATTCAGATATGCAAATGTTTGCGAACAATGTGCAACTATACTCGAAATATTTAATATCGATGCATTCCACACTGTTATTACAGATTTCATAATAAAAATATTTTTCATTGTATTCAGCAATCACAAAATTGGGATAACCATCGATCCTACTTTTCATTAATACTAAACCTACCATGTAGTAAATGGGACTGGTATGGGTTGATTTATAAAATAAGTTCACATCAACTTTTTGCTACGTTTATAACAGTATATATTTGATTTAAGAAATTTATTCAATTGTTTCCTAGGAAATTCTAAAATAACTCATCTCAAATCGGCCAATTGGACCGGCGCTCTGGTACATATGTATAGTGTTAATGATGTTCTACTAATTTTTGGCATTTCTTAAATATTAAAAACAGTGATAAATTCGCACAATTTTCAATAGCACTAACCAATCCGCCTTCACCACTCGAATATGAAATGTAAACTGAATTTCAAATGAAATGTCCAACGCTCAATGAATGATTCAAGATTGTGGAAACGTACTTTATTGCGGTCTATAATTAGTATAAATTACTACTAAAACTTAATTTAACGTCAGACGTGTTTGAAAACAAGATCTCCAAATCAAATTAAATTAAAAGCTTCTTTCAAGTTTTTAAAGCAACACAATATAGTTTGCGTGAGTTATTATTGTTTTTAAAAGTCTTCCTCTGTATTCGAGATTAGGTACTCGGACTGTGAACGTGGTAACATATTCGCACAGGATAACATGTATGATCTGTTCACATGCCAGTTCGGTCAACCACCTTTTAAGCTTTCTATTGTTCAACTGCCAAAGCAATTGATTCGTGCTTGATTTTTTACGTTTAGAATAGATTTTCTTAATAATCAGGGTTGGTACCATTTAATAACAAAAATTGGAAGGACTTTGACAAGTGGATATATACTATTCCATTCATTTCTCAAAATGTCCTTTTTTTCTGGTGTCAATAAGTTTGGCAAATGAGCGGATCATACATGAGCTTTTAGATTCTTTGCACATCTATCTGAAAATAAATGGATAAAACCTTATAAATGGTTCGTTCAGTCCTATATCCGACGTTTAACCCCTTGCACTATAGTGACGAGCCAGACTCGTGATGAGGATTTCAAACGAAATCTACTAAATATGTAAATTATCAATTTCCTTAAACCGAAACGAAAATTCTATTTTGTGGTTGTCGATATATAGCCATTAGAAAATATAGAAACATTTAGTAAGTATATTTGTAAAGAGAATATACTCTCTTTAAAGTTCCGCGCACTTCTATCACCCCGCTAGGTGCCTCGTCGATTATTAAGATAGAGATATAGATAGAAGAATTATGAGAGATAGCACGTGCTAGGAGAGAAGTTACAGAAAAATAATTTAGTTGAGATAAGCAATATAGGAAACAAAAGCAGAGCTGTGAAGGAGACGAATAATTGATCTTAATTGTCGTTTCTTTAATTTTTACAGAGAAACTAATTGGGTTCAATTATTCTGACCACCCCAACGTCTGATATAAATAAATATTATATATTTTCTTTTCCCTCGAAGAAATTATGGGCGATAAAGAAGTTCTAATTACTGTAACTATGAAATAAATCATAGTGCAAGCGGTTAATGTCGTTCGACAATACGAGGATATAGAAATAAAGCAATCATCTGTTCAATAATGTTTTATCCTTTTCTAAGCTTCCACTTACTTAACCTCAGCACTTGCCTCGTTACAAAACTATTTTTAATATGTGTTGTGCTCATTGATCGAAAACGGAACGAACTTTCGGGGCACTCGAACACATCAAAATATTTCTCGCCTATCAAAGCACCCCGCTAATCCGCAAACCGAGATCACTGAAGATTTTGACACTTCTTCTAATCCCTGATAAAGAACTGCGGCGATCGCTCGGCAACCGGAAGCGGAGTCACGAGCACGACCAACAAATCAATTGGGCCGAGCGTGTTTCGAACAAAAGTAGCGATAGTTGGTGTTCGTTCGTTCTGGACTTTTCGGAAAAGTTCTCACGAGACGGTGTTCTCTGGCGACAAGCAGCGATCGATCCTTCTCGTTGATCCTGCGGACGTGTCGGCAGCCGGCGAGCACGTTTGGTCGCACGTGAGACGCATTTTCGGGCCGGGGCGTCGTGGAACAGGGCCCCGGACGCCGCGCCGCCGCCGGCCATTGTCTTGTTTCCTTGTACCGATGAATCCTTTAAGTCGCCGGCCGCATATCAATGAATTGGCAAAAAAACGCGGCTGTATTCGCTGTTTAAACGGTGTCACGTCGCCGTACGCTAATCACCCGCGCGTTAATGAGCGACTTGCTTGCGAAACGAATCGCGTGCCCGCGTCCTGTCCGTCTTCGAGAATCGCGATCAGCTCCGATTCGACCATTAGAATCTAGATTGTCTCCGACTCGACCATTAGAGTAGACTAGACACTTTCGAGAGCGACGGATTAACCCTTTGCACTCAGAACTATTTCAGCTTCAAAACCAAAATACGCCGTGTCCGGGTAAATAAATTTTACATAAATCAAAAATGTGCTGAAAGTAATTTAACTTCAATGTTTTTCCATTCGTATTGGAGAGGGAAAACCGTGAATTTTGAAAAGAATATTGTATTTAAAATTTATTTTCGGTTTCAATCGTTTTAAAATGTCAAAACTATCGCGATACGTATGCGACACGAGAGTCACGATTCTCGTGTCTCGATGTGAAAAGGTTCTTAGATTCGCCAGCAAACGTGTTACCGATCGCTTGGCGACGCCGAGACTATTCGTTTCCAGGCATTTCAAACTCGCGCGGTCAACTAACTACCGGAATTTCTTTTGTTCTTCTCCCTCACTCGCAAGAAACCAGCAGCAACCTATTGTTTGGACTGCGACCCGTGCAGAATATGCTGCAGGAAACCCGTGATGCTTCTTGCACGATAAACGGGCTCATAATTTCCATATTCGTGGGCGATCCGAGATATTCAGCCAGATTTCATGCGGTTTCGATTTCATGCATCGTGAATAGTTCATATGTCCTGTTTGGGAAAATTCGATTCGATGGTTTATGTGTCAATGGCTTTCGGGTAGTTAACATTTTTTTTTGTTGAATGCTGGAACAATTTTCTGATCTGAGCAATGTTAACGCCCGCTACACACATCCGTTTTTCTAACGTGCGGCAACCGTGCGGCGACCGTGCGGCGACCGTGCGGCAACGGAATTGAGGTTCAGTTGAAAGGCGTCCACTTGCGTTTGTTTAACGTGCGGCGACTGCGATTTTCATTGCGTTTTCTACTACTATCGAAGATGGAGGTGTTCCAAAAGAAGCGTAGAGTATTTGCCTATTTTGTATATAAATACTATGTTGCAATACTTGTTGCAAACAAAGAAGACGGTATTTGGTGCATCCTTCTATCGATTCGAGATTTACAGAGGCAGATTTGCTACATTCTTTGCTGATTTAAGAGAAAATCCTGAAAAATTCTTTAATTATTTTCGAATGAGTGTTCATTCATTTGATGAGCTGTTAGATAGAATAACAAAGAGAATCGCATCACAAGATACATGGATGAGACGTGCTATAACTCCCGCAGAAATGTTAGCCGTAACTCTAAGGTAAGTAAATACAATCGAGGTATAACACGTAGTATAAGAATATAAGGGGGTGGAGGAAATGCCGGAGTACCTGAGAAAAAGATGGAAAGAGGAGGAGTGGAGTAGGGTGGCGAGATATAAATTAGTAAATATTGGGAGAGGGGGAGATATTGGTAATATTTTAGATATTTTTTAATTTCATCAATAAAAAGCTCAATGTCTAAGAACGTATCACCGTTTATGTCGTTCATTGTGCGGCAGAATAACGGACATGTACATCAACTGATACGCGATAATGTAATGACGATCGTATATGCGATTGCGGCGACCGTGCGTTCCATTGGGGAACTGCGGCAAATATTAAACGCAAGACGGACGTGCAACGCCGGAATTACGATTCAAACAAATGTACAGCGTCTTCATTGAATTCATAGTACTTCAGACCGCAATTGCGGTACATCACGGTCGCCGCACGTTAAAACAACGGATGTGTGTAGCGGGCCTAAGGGGGGCTTCTCGTGGAGCGGCAGTGAAAACAAGTGATTTTTAAGAATTTTTTTAGAATAAGCCTTTTTGCGGTAAACGATAGTCTTCAGGCATAAGTGCTTTTTTTAGTTCAATTGTTCAATTGTATTTATTGTATAACATACATGATTTCTTAGCAGCTTCGAGTGTAAGCATTGTTGGTATGTAACGTCTATCACAGTGATTAAAACACAAAAAGCATCAAATTTTCTTAAAGTTAAATTCTGTCTGCTGGAATTCAACCTATTTTGAAAGAAAAATATGAAAAGTTGGAAAAGCTCTAGGGTTTGCAAGAAAAGTTTACCTTTTACGGCCGATTAGTTAAACGTATATTGTTACAAAATATTATAAATAACAAAATCAAATATAAAGCTTAGGTCCAATCTCTAAGGAAATACATATGTAAAGAAATGAATGCTTCGTCCGAAGTTGTTTACTTTAGTAGTTTTTTAATTATCGTACACGGCAGCTTAAAAAACACAGTTTCTAGAAATAGGTGTATTATACAATAAATAATAAGAAAAGCTGAACTAAAAAAAACACTTGTACAGGGTGCAAAGAAATGTTTGGTCTTAGCTGCCATAGGCGTATTCTACAACTTCGGATCGATGAAGATCTGTAAAAGAAAGTTGCTGCAAAATTGTCCTTGATCTTGAATTGCATCGTATTCTACGCGTCATGGGAACAAAAAGTATCAATGGAACCATGTGTCAAAACTCAATAGTTCTCATAAAAAATAACAGCAAAGTTTCATTATTAGTAATACTTATTTTTTTTTAAATTGTTTCCATTTCTAATAAAGTAAGTATTTAGTGTTGTTGTTTATATGCTGTTTATCAGAAGTCTAACATAATCAATTATAATCAATATTATCTTCCAAGTCTTGGAAGATGATTATGTTCTATTAAGAAATATGTATTACGAAAAATGGATCGGTTCTTTGGCATACAAGAAGAAATTGAAGATGAGCATTTTTCAAGTAGGTAATATTGATTATGATTGATTATGTAAGACTTCTGATAAACAGCATATAAACAACAACACTAACTACTTGCTTTATTATAAATGTAAACAATTTTTATGATAATAAGAAGTTCTGATAATATAATGAGACGTGTAGAATACAATACAATAAAAAAAGTTGACCTTGAAATTCAAGGTCAAGGTCATTTTTGCGTCAACTTTGTTTTACAGATCTTCATCGATCCGAAGATGTAGAATACGCCTATGACAGCCATGACCAAACATTTCTTTATACCCTGTACATCAAGACTATCTATTTACATCCCCAATAGGTCCAGTTTCGTATGTCCGATAGTTATTCTGAAAATAATTCTTAAAAATCATTTGTTTTAGTTGCCGCTACACGAGAAGGCCCCCTAACGCGATGAATGTCGCGAGAATTTTGTGTTTTTCATACGAGTTTCAGCGTTACTATAATAATAACTAGACTGCGGATTTTAATACTAAATGGAAATTGCCTGCATGACGTTAATTGATAATTTAATTATTAGGTTCGATTAATGACTCGATAATAGTAGAATAGTATCTTTAGATTCTCTAAATGTTTTTACTGTTTTGTATTCATTTGATATGTGTCATAAATATCATACATAAAATCCGCAGTGTGTTAATAACGATTGTCAGGTACTTGATAATAACGTTTTCCTGTTACACTATAATCTAGCTAATTTCAGTATTAGTAAATTGGTATAGAATCAGGTTTATCAATTCATTACTTGTCGGATTTTCAACTAGCTACTTAACTTGTTAAGGGTATAATTGAGTGTAATAGGTCTAAAATATTGATCATTTTATACATCGTTCTGTTTGTGATTGCTGGCTCTAAAAAACAAGTTACATCTAAGATATCACGTCGTTACTGATATAATAAATTGGACATGTCGGTGATTACAAAATTTCTAATAAATATGCTTATTAGGTGCTTAAACATGTAAAAGTACAATAACATAAGTTACTATGCTTTTAGAAATGATGGGTACTAATCATAATGTCCATCAGGTTCATAAATATTCATAAACGTACTACATTAATATAAATTGCTATCTGTTTAAAAATAAGGGATACTAATCATAAATTGTATTTAATACTTGTTTCGGTATAATTCAATATAATGTAATATAACAACAAAGCTTGTTAAAGTACAATGCAAGAACGTCATTGAACTACATTATTTTAAACATTCTGCATTATTATTATGAAATTTAAAAAGCATTATTAAACAAAATTACTCTTAATTTACTCTCCATTAAAATGTTGCCATCTGCTGTGGAATACACTGATAACTGCCATCCTCATAATTACAAATAATAATGCCATAAACACGAACGATAAATTATGCAGTGAGACACAAATTAAATGCCTCGAATTTAACAGGCTCGAAGTTGTTTTTACTTTCTCGATTAAAACGAATATTATATTGGGTTGTTCGGAAAGTAATTTCGTTTTTCGTGTAGAGATGGAATTGCTTCCATTTATTATTACTTAACATTATCCTAAGTCGCAAAATCATTGTGTATTTTCAGAACTGACATTTCGGACGTCATTTCGTGCCTTATAGAACCTTATAATCTTTCAAGCATTTTTTTTGTCATCGCATCAAATATGGAAAATCAAGGTGAGCATATCCTTTACATTTTGCTGTTTTATTACCGCAAGGGTGAAAATACAGTGCAAGCAAGGAAAAAGTTGTGTGCTGTTCACAGAGAGGATTACCATTTATTGCGTCCTCTTCAACACTTTTTAAGCTGTGTAAATATCATTTTAAATGAACGCGTCAAAAGTACAATAATATTAATACAACACACGTATTCTACGAACATGGGATCTCCAAATTGCCAGAAAGATGGCAAAAGATCGTGGAACTAAGTAGTCACTACATTACCGAATTCATAAGCAAACAGTGAAAAATCGTTTTTCAGTTTCCCTTGGAAAAACGAAATTACTTTCTGAACAACCCAATACATTCAACAAAATTAATTTTTATAAAGAATGTTTTTGTCAGAAGTTTTCGACCATATTGTTCGGATGATCAGAGAAATCGGATTCGTAAATACAACGCGAAGAGCAATGAACGGTTCACTCCATCATATTCGAGGTTTCGAGTATCACCAAAGGCGATAATTGTAAGCTCTAATTTCGTTCGGCGCGGAGTGGCTGCACGCATTCATTCAAACACTGATCTTGTAACGGTTCCGGGGCATTATAAATGTAGAACAGATACTAACAGATACGAAAACCATACAGAGCCAACTGTGGCTCATTCGTCTGTGTCATGCAAGTTATAAATATAGATCTCTCGAAATTGATGCTCCGGGCGGTTCAACAAAACCAACGCGGAAAAAATTGCACGAGACCTATATTACGCGGGCGGAGACTCGATCAAATTGATCACTCCGGATCATTTTGTAAACTCTCTTACTCTGTCGGAGGAACGGAAGAATGAATGGCTCGATTTTTCATCGGACTACGCCCATCAGTGTTATGAACGGATTGCTTTTTACGAAAGTATATTCGCTCGTGCAATAATGAAAATTGTTAAAAATTTATTAGCGACAGACTGTAAACGGCCACGTCAAACCAAACCTTTTGAAGGCATTTTTATAATAAGAAAAATTAATATTTATGTGAATTTTTAAGAACTACGTATAGCATGGAAAGAGAGATAGAAAATTGATTGAACTTCAAACAGGATTTCTCTTCATTTGTGGATATTAATAATTCTTTTCAAGCTTATTCTTAATAAATAATATGCAAAGTTTATGTGTTTCTAATGCACGTAAGTCAGTACAATAAGTAATATTGAACTGAATAATTAGTTTCCAAAGTCGAGCGTGAGATATTTAAGAAATTAAGATTTCGACGGATGTCTGATGACGTTATTGAAACATAACAGGTGAAATGAGATTCGAAATCTATCGACTCATAAATAATTTATTTAATACCTAATCGTACGTGAAGGTTTTAATTAGGTCGTTAGTGTATTTTACAAGGTGCTTGCACGATAATTTATCGTACCTCCGAGGCGAAGAACCATAATTACAAAAAGAAGTGGTTTTGGGCCAGTTGTTTTTATAGATGCTTAATGTTAATGCTGCTCTTCGGAAGCATGAACAATTTCGTCATGCTGCTCATTTTATGTTTCCTCCTTCTAATTTCCATGTACAATGGTACAGTTTAATAATTCATGTGCACAAACTTGATACTTCTCTATAGCAACAAAACGAGCCATTATCAAATCAGAAGGAGTTCTACGGTGATTAAACTTGAAATAATTGTTTCCCACTTAAATTACAAGATGCATCAATTTGCCGGGTTGAAATATTCGACCCATAACCGGTGATAAAATAGCACCGAGCTTGATAAAGTTTAGCATCGGCTTACGCGCTTATACATATACATATATCCTCAAAATAGTTTATGCGCCGATATATTGTAACTTAATACTCTCCTACACCTTTCAATTTATTAGTTCAGTTCATAAACTACTATAGTGACGAGCTAATAATGCTCTCTTAAAACTATAATCTTGCACATCAAACTGTTCACCGCATGCTTCATGAAACTCGACTAATTCTGCGCAAAAGATACGAACCCGCAATTTATTAGAATACATCTATCTTCATGGATAAAGAGTTTCGATTTCGAAAAAGAAAATGGAATTTTAAAGTTTGTGTAACACGAGTAACCGGTGTGCCACTAGCCAATGCAGCTACCATCTTTTGTTTACCATTTGTTTTTTGTTGATTAAGATAAGTGAGAAACTCCAGAGGATGTATATAATAGCAAAACCATAAAATAGATAGAAAACTTGCTCCTACCTCTTCGTTATGATAATGCATTGAAGATATTGAACACTCGTGCCGACTCGGATAAACTCGAGTGAAATCAGTTTCGCAGAGTCTATTTTGCAAGAAATTTACAAAATGTAGAAAATTCGATCGCTGCAAATGTTTCAATTCGCAGGCGAGCGAGAGGAAATAATTTAAAAAAGTTTTCGGTACATGTAAATACAGCTAATGAGCTGATGAGTCTTATCCGGTATACGAGTGCCTGCGGCGCAGAGCGCTCCAGGAGCAACGAGCGCTCGAATTGATCGTATCAACTATCCCGAGGCTGGATACCTTAGAATCCCGAGGAATTAACTCGACAGGGGTGTCGGAATGTAAATCACGTATCTCGGGAGCAGCTTTGCGTAAAATTTGTCACTTTTCTGGATTGGGTCGCTGGATATCTTCAGAGAACATACAGATACGCTGTATTGAGAAAACATAGGATGTATAGGGTGTAAAGACATGTTTGGTCATGGCTGCCATAGGCGTATTCTACATCTTCGAATCGATGAAGATCTGTAAAACAAAGGTGCCGCAAAAATGACCTTGACCTTGAATTTCAAGGTCAACTTTTTTTTTTATTGTATTGTATTTTACACGTCATGAATATAGAAACTGTCAAAACTCAATAGTTCTCATAAAAAACAATGGCAAAATCTCATTATATTATTAGAACTGCTTATTCTCATAAAAATTGTTTACATTTCTAATAAAGCAAGTAGTTAGTGTTGCTGTTTATATGCTGTTTATCAAAAGTCTTACATAATCAATCATAATCAACATTACCTACTTGAAAAATGTTCATCTTCAATTTCTTCTCGCATGCCAAAAACCGATCCATTTTTCGTAATACATATTTCTTAATAGAACATAATCATCTTCCAAGACTTGGAAGATAATATTGATTATAATTGATTATGTTAGACTTCTGATAAACAGCATATAAACAACAACACTAAATACTTACTTTATTAGAAATGGAAACAATTTTAAAAAAAATAAGTATTACTAATAATGAAACTTTGCTGTTATTTTTTATGAGAACTATTGAGTTTTGACACATGGTTCCATTGATACTTTTTGTTCCCATGACGCGTAGAATACGATGCAATTCAAGATCAAGGACAATTTTGCAGCAACTTTCTTTTACAGATCTTCAACGATCCGAAGATGTAGAATACGCCTATGGCAGCTAAGATCAAACATTTCTTTGCACCCTGTACAAGTGTTCTTTTTTAGTTCAGCTCTTCTTATTATTTATCGTATAATACACCTATTTCTAGAAACTGTGTTTTTTAAGCTGCCGTGTACGATAATTAAAAAACTACTAAAGTAAACAACTTCGGACGAAGCATTCATTTCTTTACATATGTATTTCCTTAGAGATTGGACCTAAGCTTTATATTTGATTTTGTGATTTATAATATTTTTTTACAATGTACGTTTACTTAATCGGCCGTAAAAAGTAAACTTTTCTTGCGAACCCTAGAACTTTTCCAACTTTTCATATTTTTCTTTCAAAATAGGTTGAATTCCAGCATACAGAATCTAACTTTCAGAAAATTTGATGCTTTTTGTGTTTTAATCACTGTGATAGACGTTACATACCAACAATGCTTACACTCGAAGCTGCTAAGAAATCATGATTTTTTATGAGATTTATTGAGTTTTGAAACATGGTTCCTTTGACACTTTTTGTTCCCATGACGCGTAGAATACGATGCAATAAAAAAAAGCTGACCTTGAAATTCACGTAGAATACGTCTATGGCAGCTAAGACCAAACATTTCTTTACACCTTGTACATGCTGTTTACAAGATTTCAGGATTTCGTCTTTAGAACGTTACCTTTCATTGTTAAACTATCTAGAGCGAATAATATTTTGTACTGTGAAGCATTGGAGGGTTGTCACTTTATAGGAAACAAAATTTTCTTAAAATATTAGAGTTGAAAAATTGACTTTGAACTTTAAGGTGTCTTTAGAACGTTACCCTTCATTATAAAACTGTCTAAAATGAATAATATTTTGTATTTTCAAGCATTGGAAGTGTGTCACTTCGTAGGAAACAAAATTTTCTCAAAATATTAGACTTGAAAAGTTGGCTTTGAACTTTAGGGTGTCTAAAATGAATATTTTGTGTCTTGAATCATTGGAGGGTTGCCACTTTATAGGAAACAAAATAACATGAATAATATTCTTACATCAGCCCCAATTCAACGAAGCATACTCAACTTCTGTAAGGACATCAAAATATCTATTACACTGTAAACCAGTTTTTCCACTGACAATCGGTATAGTCGCTAATAACCTTGGTAGTTGAACCGACTTTAAACACTAACCAAAAAAGAAAAAAATTTTCTCAAAGTACTAGACTTGAAAAATTGGCTTTGAACTTTAGGGTGTCTTTAGAACGTTACTCTTCATTACAAAATTGTCTAAAATGAATAATATTTTGGATTCTGAAGCTTTGTAAGTCACTTTATAGGAAATAGCTTATCTCAAAATGTTAAACTTAGAAAATTGATTTTTTCCAACAAAAAGCGGGTTCCTGGCTCTCTGTGCACCAGAGAAGAGCCACCTTGTGTACTACCTATAAAAATCGGACAATTCTGAATCAATTTCCGAGGATGTAACGCAAGCACGCGTGCGCTATCTTTTTGACCAGGAATGTACGTGGGTTACCAGTAAACTTCGGCCACGATTGAAGAGCGTTTCTGGCCGAGACCTCGGCGGTAAGTTACTGGTACGTGTTTCTCATGCAGCCGGAGTCCTGGTTTTTAGGTTAAAAGTTCGAAATTGAGCGTACACGTCGGAGATTCGCCGAGTGACGCGAGCCATGTCGAGCGGATCGAGTTCGCCAATGCGAATCCTCCCGTTCCTCGAACGCGCACGTTCGAACCCGTATCGAATAGATACATGGATGAATTTTGCGTGGCCGGTTATGCTCTCGAGAATCTACGGTCTTGAGCCAGTTTCTAAGCGGGCCGGTGAAAACGGCGGCGGCAGCGTGACGTCAGGTTAGCGCGAGTTTTAGCACGGAACTCGGCGTTTATTGGCACGTATCGGGCCATTTCCCGGATCGACGCCGGGGGGGGGGGGGGGCACCGGGAAAAAGCAGGTTGTTAAATTACTTTCGCACGATTTCCCCTCGGGACCAAGGACGAAAGATGTCAAGGTCGTACACTCGCGAATCTTGAGCCAAGCGGAGGAAGACACCCATCGGCGCAACGAATAAGGCAATCGCGGGATGCTCACCGGAATAAACTCTCCGAGGTTGAGTTCGTACATGGAGCGATGCACGGCGAAGTACTTTTGCGATAATTCATCGAGAAACGATTCTCCACCGCTCACTTTTCCTTTCTTTGGGGCTTCCCGTGCCCCCATTTTGGGTATTCTGAAGTTTTCTTTCGAGGCTTATGACGCTTCTGATTTATTTGCTTTTATATCTCTGAGAGACGAAATGTGGACAGTCGGAGCCAGACTGATACCCCTAGCAAAAATTATTCGAATGATAGACGACATGTCTATCATTCTAATTCTTCACATTCTCAATGTGGAAAACGTTTCCATTAATGATTAAGGCAAATGCAATGTTAAACCCCGTCATCTATAAAGAAAAGATTAACATAAAAATGAATATGTTTGTGTTTTTCATAATGTACAGAATGTGAAAAGTAAACATTGATTTGTGGATGGGTTCAATCATCCCGACGCTTGCAAAACATTTTCTTAGAAATGTCTACCAGCATCTTCATCATCAGAAATACTAATAAGTGTTCTACCACTCGTAACTGGTATAGTGTGATCTTCGATGGCCTAACAAAATTTCTGTATACTCACTTTCGCTAATACATTGTACGACAATTGCAGATATGAAGTTTCTTTAACTTCTTTAGAACATTTTCATTATTTGGTTTAAAATGATGTACCTAAAGGTATTAAACACTAACCGTATGGAGCACAATAAGCGACTGGTATACATTGTTTTATAAAAATGACAGGCTGGAATTTATTTAAATTTCCCGCAATTTTTTTAATAATATCTGCTTGAATGAAACAATTTATTTAATAGCTTCAAATGGAATCATCTTTGTAACTTCGATAATTATAAAATAAAAAATATGAAGCCTATCATTTGGCTGGTCGTGGTAGGGTTAGAGTTAAGAAATTTATACCGAATTTTGGACAGGTATGATATTTCGTAATCTCAGTAAACACTGTAACATTTAAGCGTTAATCCTTTTAGTGCCAAGTAACGATGTATTGTCCTTTACTGTACCTGCGAAAAGTGATTGTTCTATTCTAATTTTCAGATTTCCAATAATATTAGAGTTCTATATGATTCTAACGTACATATTATCATATTAGAATAATAGAATCTTATTCTAGTGTTAGAATCGATACCTTATTCTCATTTATGAATTCCTCTTCAGTATCATAAACTTCGCACAGTATTTTTCGTTCAACTTTAATTTTTCGGTCGGAACTAAAAGTGTTAATAAAGTGTCCCCATACTTTTGAGCGTTAGTGTACGCGTGAAGGAAATATTTAGTGCGTTCCGTGTACCGCAATGTTCCACGAGGAAAATGAATGCACAGCGACGCATAGTGGTGCAAAATCCCCAAAACGTGGCAGAAATTCGTGTGTTACAGAAACGCCATTTTAAACGAATTTTGTGGCAGTATTGAAATACATCGATCATAGATCATAATAGAACCAAAAGACAAAATCTGACATTGAAAGCAACTGCGATATGTTTATGCTATTTAAGGAAACATTTTTTCTCATTTCTTCGTTGTTTTCGTGTATACTATTTCATTGTTTGAAGTTTCATCGCATAGATATTATTTAGTACGGCGAGTACATTAATTTCAACTAAAAAAAAAAAACAAATTTGGACGGTAATTATTTATTTTTTCATTCATTATTTGTGTCCAATCGATTTTCGTTTAAAAGTAGACGTGAAAGTTATAAGCCAAAAAAAGTTTGCGTCCTTTTGCGTGATTGCTAGAAATAAGGGCACAATGTTTTTGGAAAGCGCGTAAGATAAACGCGGGATGTAATACAATTCGCACCTGCGAGTAACTATTAATTTGGGGCGGTGATTTTACTTCTTCTATTCTATGTTTTTAGCCAATTATCTCCTACATTAAAAAAATTGATGACTCTTTTAATAACGGACCCTACGACTTGGATTTTTTGAGAAGTAAAGTTCTTTTTCTATACTTATCCAGCTTAAGATTTTTAAAACCAAACGAATTAAAGGAACATCCAAATGATATGCTTTAGTATTTTCAAGAACCGGATAATCAATAAATAAAGTAATGTAATTATAAGTAGAAATAATTTCAAAATACATAAATTATAAGAATAATGTAATTTTATAATGTTTACCCCTTCCCTATTAATTAATTTTTCCATGTATACACTTTATTTTACATAAAAAATCACAAAATATGATAATTTCTACTATACAAACATTTCTGGAATTTCTGCCACGTTTTGGGGATTTTGCCCCACTGTGTGGTGTTCGGCGATAGATGATTTTTCCCCCGGTCGATTTTACAGTACGGCCCCCGTTTCGGGCGAACGCTTTTACTTAACTTCAAAATACATAAAATATAAAAATAATGTAATTTTATAATGTTTATCCCTTTCCTATTACTTAATTTTTCCATGTATACACTTTACTTTACATAAAAAATCACAAAATATGATAATTTATATTATACAAACATTTCTGGATTTTCTGCCACGTTTTGGGGATTTTGCACCACTGTGCGGCGTTCGGCGTTAGATGATTTTTACTCCGGTCGATTTTACAGTACGGTCCCCGTTTCGAGCGGACGCTTTTACTTAACACTTGCCATTAGTTAGCGGCCATAATCTTTTTCATCGCTCTCGCAACTAGAATTCTACGATCTCTACGCACCGGTGATCGTAGTCGCGCGACCGAAATCAGGAATCAGGAACAACCGGACGTGGAAGAATTTTATACGTGTCCTGCACTTGGCAAAGCATGTATGTAGAACGAAGTGCAGTAAACCGGGCGCATTGCCACTACGTAACCTGACCCTAACTCGGCATTCGCGATTCGCAGCAACATTTTCGGACTTCCGTGTGCGTGCACGGGTTATTCGTTTTCTCATTAACGCCGATGGAACCAGGAAATCGAGCAGGATAGTCTCAATTAGGTTCTCTCCGGGCCGGCTCGAGGATTCATTGATTCACTTTAGACGAGCGATTCTTTTCTCTCGGTCTAATGCTCTGAAGGTAACAGCACCCGCGCACCAGCAAATTAGGATCCTGTTAAATTAGGAGAACTTAGATTCAGAGATAGCATTGTTTTATATTTGCGATATTTGTACGGTCTGAATTATCTTGATTCAACACGGATTTCATACATATGTTGTCTGCAAGAACCAGAAATTTTAATCAGGCATTATAAACCAATTTAGGATAGTTTTAGGTCAATGCTTACACACGATGCTGATTCAGGATCTGTGGAAACAATAGAAATGTGGTAGAGAATGAATGATACATGAACGAATGTGATATTTCATTTATTCACAGTGTATCAAAATTTTCAAAAATGTTGCACAGTTGTGGAAAAAATAAAATGAAATTGTAAATATTTCGAAATAATGTTTTGAATACAGTAGAATTTTTTTTAATGAATTTAATATAACAATAATATAATATAAAATCTGTACACAGAAGTCTGATGTCTTCACATTGCGAAGTTGTGATAACTAATTACAAAACGAGACCGCACAACGTACATCAATGACTGTATTTTATGCATTTATTAAAAAAATGAGTGGGTCAAATTTCAAATGGTAAAGAGATTAAAACAATTGAATAATATCAACACATTTCTTAAAACTGAGCAGAACTACTAAAAGGAGAAATAAACTCCTATGTGGTTCCTGTGTCATAAGAATAATGCTCACAATTTTTATTTTTATTTTGCATTGGATTGTGGATCTTTATGCAAAATAAAAATTTCCTACATCGATTGCAAGAAACAGGAACCAAGTAGACATTCTTTCGCTATTAACTTTAATAAATTACATAGAATTCATCGATATTCTTAAATTGTTTTAATGTTTCTGCTTTTTCAACTTGCATCTACTCATCTTTGTCATGAATGCATAAAATTCGCAGTCTAATCGTCACATGGACGTTGTACTGATTATTTAAACGCAATTTCTATCAGATTAATAATTTTTCGTGACTTATGAAGGAGTATTATAACAATATAACTATTTTTACGCTTTCGATATTTCCTTGAATGCTGGCGCAATATTTCAGGGATTAATTCTAGAAATGTTTAAATGGAGGAATTCGATTAAAAATATTAATACTTTTATCCTCCGAATGAAAGAGCCGTCCAAACAACGGGGCGAGATTTAAAATTATATGAAAAAGCGTTTGCGAGCGCGTTAGCATGCCCATGCCCGTGGCCTGTATTAACGCGATTCGCGCTTTTAAAACGTTCTTTTACATTCGCGGAATTGCTCTTGACCCACTCTCTTCGGTGCACAGTAATGCCTAGAAAATGTACGATTATAGCGTGCAGCCGGATATCCGAGTTTTCGTCTTCCTTGACAAGTTCGAGAAGAACGGCAAAAGTGTAAGAACCTTGTTTTACGCTCAATTTGATTTTATTTATTTCCGGTATTACGCGATGAGAGGACGCACTGTTTCCTTCTTTTTATCCCCTTGTTAATCTGGGCAACTTTTTCATAACTCTAGGCTTTCTGTTTCACTGCCGCATTTACATGAAATCGTTAGAACATAATTATTACAACATATTCATTGCAAGAGTAATACAATTTATTTTCGTTAAAAACGTAGAAAATTGTAGTGATAATTCTTAAAAAGATGTTAACTTTTTTATTAGTGGACCATACGACTTGGCATTTTTTAAGAAGTTAGAATAATTAGTTTACTACATAACGCAAAGAAGAAATTTTGAAACAATTGCAAGTAGTCGGTATTGCAGAGAAAGTACTAAAAGTTGCATTTTACTATTCTTGTACGTGGGCCTATATTGAAAATTTAAAAAGTAAGTTTTGTAGATCTATGTCAATTATATACATTCTGAAAATTTCATCAAAATCGGATAACGTGGAAATAGCGACAGACATCGAAAGATACAAGAATCCTTCGATTTATTAAAGCTTAAGTTCAAAAATTGTGAAAAGCAGCAATTTTCACCATCTTTAAACGGCTGTAGCTGATCTTGGTGAAATTTTCAGAATGTATACAATTGACACAAATCTACAAAACGTATTTGTTAAACTTTCAATATAGACCCACATAAAACAGTTGTAAAAAACAAGTTTTAGTATTTTCTTTGCAATTCCGACCAATTACAATTTTTTCAAAATTTCCTTTTTGCGTCATGCAGTAAACTAATTATTCTAATTTCTTAAACAAGTCCAAGTCGTATGGCCCACTATTAAAAAAGTTATCGTATTTTTAAGATTGTCCGAATATTACTGGGAGTGATTGTACATGAAGTATAGTATACTTAGTATACTTAAAATTTCTGGTTTATGGACTTTTATTAACGATGGTTAACCTTTTTATACTTGCTGGTAAGGATAGATAATGACTTGATTATCTAAAGGAAGTTATGTACAAAATGAGTAATAGAAACAGTTTTGTAATTTAGCATGCCTAATAAATTGATCGGAATTATGATTGCTATCTTTATTGAATAATCACAGAAACAGGCAATTGGTTAATTAATTGCTCTGCAATTTATGTCGCATATATTGTGAAAAATTGTTAACACTTACAGAAAATTGAAGCAAAACATTTATGAATAAGAAATATGTTTAAATCCTTCGTTTTGTTGTGGAATATTACATGGCCTATGAATATAAGATATGTTTATTACATTTGTACAATATGTACTTCAGACTGCAGACAGTACAACATAGTACGAATCTAATTTTTATATTTATTTATATTGCTCCATACCTAATAATAAGATTCTTAATGACTGGTAGTCAGGTTCGCAGTGGTATTTACAAGAAGTAGAACTGGAGAATCATGATCAGCCACACAAGTTGATTTTATGCCATATGTGCTGAACTAAATTTTAGTTGCATTTTTTTCAAGAGAGAAAGCCTCCAACAAAACAAACTCAATAAAAATTTTTTAATTTCAAAAGTATAACTGGACTTCCAATATAGATTTGAAAATTGCAACAAATCGGTTGACGCATAAAAATATCAATAGGCATTGAAATATGTAAGAATCTTTGAATTTTGAGCTTTTGATTGATCTAAATCGCAGTTTCTCACAATTTTTGCCATTTTTATCATTTGTGGCTCATGATAACGTTAATCGATTTCGATGAAACTTTATGAATATACTTAACTTACTAAGGTCTACAAGCAATATATTTTAAATTTTTATTATAGTCTCAAATAAAAAGTTTAAAACTTGTAACCTCTATTTTTTTTCCTCCATAAATTCGTCCAGGAACAGTTTTTAACTAATGTCTTTGCAAATTCTCTAGTAAACTAATCCTTCCGGCATCTAAAAACAAAAACTCGTCGATTGATCAAATTTAGAAAAAATGATTCCTTTTTTAAACGGTGTGCCAATACTTTTTTTAGTCACTGTAGTCACCAGCATATCCTACAATTTTCTCCCAACATTTTACAATTTGTTAGATTCCACTTTCATACAAATAGAGCGTATCTCTTCAAAGAAGCTCTTAAGATCTCTGAAAATCTGTTAGAAACTCCAATACCACCAGATACAGAAACCACAGCAGTAAAAGTTGTTAAATGGATCCGGAATAAATTCTCGAAAGCGCTTCTTTTGTTTCTGTGTACAAGTGTATCAGCGGCGAGCAGGTAGAACGAAAACTCAACGATGTAGGCGAGGATGAAGAAGCTGCGGAACGAAGAAGTGAAACGAAGAAGAAGAAAACAGACTATTCTGTTAATGCGAAGTAATGGACGAAGCTAACTCGCGAGCTACACAAATAATAGGCTACCACTCAGACAACGACGTGTTTGCGAGCGCCAATTCATTCTTTCCTCTCCTCGTGCCTCGGTCCTCCATCCTCGCATACTTCAATAACAGACCGCCGCGCCGCGCTTTGAAATGGCTAATTCAAGTTTACGACGGAAACGGTTACGGGCAACAGGCCACCGCGCCACGGCGGTTTTCTGGGATCGGACGAGGGTTATGCAGAACGAATACCGACTAGCCGATTCGAAATACCGATCTCGTTTACGAGAAGGACTCTTAATCTCCTACATGATCGTGGCACGCGCTCGCATTCAACAGTAGCTTCCTGGGCAAGCGATTTCTTCCAGGTAGAGGCTGCTTAGCGGCAACCAAGAGATAAATGGAAATACGTGGAACCCGCTGGAGAAATGCAAGGAGTGCAATTAAGATTTTTCTTACTGGTCGCACACGTGAGCCGGGCCCGAGACCGAGCACAGCTCAAGGATACTTTGCTGGAATCAATGTCAAATGGTTTAAGGCTACCTCACGGTAACAATACCGCGACATATGGCTGACATTTATTGCGCGGCTGCTCGCGCGAACCTTGTGAATTCTAATTGCGCCGGGAAAAGTAATGCTCCGGGGATACCTATTTAGGGCGCGGCGACCATGTTTGCCATGCTGCGAATTCCACGCGCAAAAGTGATTTCGAGGATGCCTCGAACAGGTTTGCTATTTTCACTATTTTTATGTGTTGCCGTAAAACGTTCGAGACGCATTAAAATCGTAAAAATCGTTGCTCCAACGAGACTGTTAACTTTTATACGTGAAAGTTGTTTCACGAATTTTTAACTGTAAATTACATTTTTTTAATGTTTCAAGTTAAGTTTGTGTAATATATTAACGCTTGAGCTCTGTTGGAAGAGTTTACGGTTAACAGTTATTTTATATTCGTGTACAAAGAAAATATGATGGATTTCACAGTTTGTCAGAAATGTTTTTTATTTTGTTTTGCATTGTTTGTTGTTCTAGTTTTGAATACGAAGAATATTAACATGTTCACTGCCACGTTAGTCATGCGTGACTGACACAATTTTTTTTACTAGATTTCAACGTAATTTCGTAGGTTGACAGGCGAAGTAAATCAAAATTTTGTTTGGACCTACGAATTATAAGAAAGTTAAACTGTAATAAATCGTGACTTATTAGTAACGGGTTACATTAAAAAATTGATTCGATTTCTTAGAATTTTGTCACGTGCTGGCGTGGCGCTTAACGTGTTAACAATGCACAAAAAGTGGTATAATGTGGTTAAAATCCAATTATAATATCAGAAGAGGTTAAATTACATGTTACCTATTACGATGTTTTAAAGGTTGATAGAAATTTGGAAAAAGACCGAGTTGATTCAAACTTATCAGAAATTATATACAAGATAGTGAATTTAAATAAACGTGCACTTGCTATTGCAAATATAGTCATGGTGATCTTGCTTCGTTATTTCGTGTGTAAATATTGAATAATTTTGAAAATGTCTGTTAGTATTAACATTGAAATGAATATTATGTTTTCTATGAACAAATTCATACGACAATGTAATACTGCTAGATTGCAAGAATATTATACTGTTCTCCGTCGAGTACTATCGTGTCTGTTCATTACTCATCGTTTCTACATGCACATATGGTAGCTGCAACGACATTATATTTCATCAATCACACTACTTTCTAATCATGAATTTGTGCCGATGTCAATTGAAATAAATTGCCAGTGTTGTCCATTATATAAAGTTAAGAATGTGGTAACAATTTGTTTTTGATTCATCAGAAATTTTCTTGTGGCATAAATAAAACAAGGATGCTATAAATTATTGTCTTCCTAAACCAAGTTGCTAAGAAATAATTTCATAAAAGATCTTAGGAGGATACTTCAACCATGTTTCTTTTACAATCTAAATCGACAAATTATTTCTCATTTATAAAGTCACATTTTAAACAAGTATATCTTAAAACACGCATAAAAAGTAATCAAATATTTTACAGCGTTTAAAGGTTAACAAACAAGTTTAATTTTCGTAGTAAACGTAAGTGTACAACAAGAATAAATTACTCCTTCCTCTGACAATTGATTAAGGAAAATGTACAAACACCACACGAAAATAAGAATAAAACGCAATTTAATCAGTGCAGTTGCGAAAAAGCCATAAATCACAGCGGTAAATAGGTTCAATTTTTACAACGAACGTGTAAGTAGAACAAAATTGAACTTTTCCATCACCTAAAAAAAATGGTTAAGGAGAACAAACAAGCACGACAAAAAAATAAAAATAAAACGCAACCATAATCAGTGCAGTTGCGAAAGCAACCGCAAGGCAAAGAGGTCAATAGGGTTCTTAATGACCATGCTCTATCAAAAAGAAGCTTAATTAGACTGCGTTATTCATGATGACTCGCCGCTTCACAATCGTAATTGCCGGGTCCATTGAAGAATGCCGTCGTCAGCTGCAAATCACTGACTTTTCTGATAAAATGCTGTTAAACAACCATGCCGCGCCGGTCGGATAAAGTTGTTTCTATCCATCATCGTTTTAATACTAAACCTATCACTGCCGGTCAAAATGATCAATTTCAAGTGTTTCTTTTTACAATTATTGCAATTATAAAAATGCATTCGTGAGAACTAAACGCATAAATTCTGTTACTAAAGCTCACATTTTGATAAAAATTGTACAGAAATCTAAATAAATATTGGATTGGGGAATAAGTTCGTAGCGTTTTAGGTTTTCTTTTATTCTACAACGATTTCTTTGTTCTTTGCCAAAGTGTTGTACATCAATCGAAACAGCTCCTTCTGCTCTACAAAACTGTGATAATCGTTGTTTTGAATAATTTAATTTTTTATTCTTTCTCAAGCTTAGAAATGGAACATCCAGGAGGCAAAAATCAACATTTGCGACACCTGCTTTTCTTCGCCTTTGATCGAGGTCAAAAAGCTGCCGCAGCCGCTCGGGATATTTGAAACGTGTACGGAGAATGTGTCATAAGCGAGTCTATAGCACGGAAATGGTTTGCAAAATTCAAAAATGACGAATTTGACCTGGACGACACTCCTGGAAATTCCATTTCTAAGCTTGAACAATAATAAAAAATTAAATTATTCAAAACAACGATTATCACAGTTTTGTAGAGCAGAAAGAGCTCTTTCGATTGATGTACAACACTTTGCCGAAGAACAAAGAAATCGTTGTAGAATAAAAGAAAACATAAAACACTACGAACTTATTCCCCAACCCAATACAATCTTGTCATTTTTATAAGACAACACATGCTAATCATTTTTAGTGGTTCGTAGGTTTAGTGTTAAACATACAGCGCGGAGACAGCGTGTACGAGCAACGCGAATGAATTGTTGAAATAACTGGTGCGATTGCATACCATCGTCTTTCACGATCACGTAGAATCCCCGGCATAGGATTCAGAACCGCGATCCGCTGTAGAAATTGGTCTTTGTGGCACGGGCCACCGCCATAAAACATATCAAGACAGCCCGTAGCCAGACACCCCGGGTGACAACGCAAATAGCGTGTTTCCCGTGTCCGTATAAACTGGTAAAACGTGCCCGTCACGATCCAGAAATCCTTCCGGATCGACTCTCGACGGCGGACTTATCGATCGGCGGCGTTAGACAGTCTGTCCGCTAATATATCTCGATTACCTGAACGGAGGAGAACGAGTTTAGATCCAGCGATAGCGGCGAACTAATTATACGTTGATACGCGTACACGCGTTGCTGGTAATACTGCTCGGAGAACCACGTGCCGGCTGTCCCGGTCCCGGTGCGATCTTTCCATGACTATTAACTCCGACTGCAGTAGTGTTCACTTAAATTTTCAAAATTCGGTATCCGGAAGTAAAATTCTCGTGTTACAAGATAGCGTCACTCTTTCAGAGAATCGACTCGAGCACAGCTCCACAAAGTTCTTAAAGCACACAAAGTTATTCAACTGAATCTAAAATATAAATGTCCACCAAATTGTAAGCTTGTACTTGCTAATAATCCTTGTGAGATTGATGCAACTTAAAAAAAGAAAAAAAGTAAGAGAATAGATAAATTGAGCGAAAGCGAGATTAAAATTTATAGTAGTTCAATTTGGTTTTTTTATTATTTTCGATATTTCTTATTATCATCTTATTGATGGCAATTATCAATATTTCTACATATAAAATTTATATTTATATTGTCTAACGATTGCCAGAAGCACCACTAAAATTTAAGATCGTTATGTCCACTAGTTTTGTTTAAAAGAATTCCCAAAAGTATCATCTCCTACATGGACTCCTTGAGTGATGATCTTGAATATCAGTGTATATTTCTTACAGTACTCTTGAGCCGCTATAACTTTGATTAAAAGCAATATTTTTTAATACAAAAATTGTGCTCATATTCTTTAAGGACTGTGAAACACACCCTTAATATTTAATATCGATACGTCTACTAGTATCGTTTAAAAAAATTTTTAAATCACCATTTCCAGTAAGGACCTCTTCAACCGATCTTGAATATTAATGTACGATTCTCACGACACTCTTAACATTTACAGCATTACAACCGCATATAAAATCATTATTTATTAATAAAAAAAGTAGGTTTCCGATTATGTTTCCAAAAATATTATAATAATTTAAAGTCGATAAGTCTACTAGTATTATTGTTTAGAATAATTCTCAAGCATCTACGGTCGAGGTTCGACACATCAAAAGAATGTCGCGAGTGTAATAAATAAAGAAAATAGCACAATAAAGAAACTGAGTCCAAACATGACTTAAATCGGTCTACTTTTAAAGACATCACACGTAGAAATCATACGTGTGTCCTTAACTTTGTTATTTACATTCAGTATATAAAACTAGTCCTCATTTTAATCACAAAAATCTCAGCAATGCATTGATACTACGTTCGAAGAGGAATGACAAAAATGACTGAATTTTAAATGTTCTTCATGGCATGATTACTAGACTGTGGTCATTATCTATTTATGATAAAAATGCGTACGCACAATTTAAAAGCAGGTGTCATATTAAAAAGATTTCTAGACATCGGTGTATTGGTTTCAACTTAATAAGATAATTAAAAGAAGAAAACAAATTTTATGTAGCTCTTGTCTCTTGCAATCAATGCAAACATTTTGTATTTTGCATACAGATGCGCATTCTAATGACTCTAGTAGTTTTATTCTTTTTCCTTGCCTATTGAAATAAGGCCCCGTTGAACTCGAGGCACTAAGTGATGGGGGAAGAGTGGGGATGGATCGTTCAAATTTAAGCGTTACAGATTTAGTAAAATTTAAGTGAGCAATACTGCATACTTAACTGCGAGGGCACGCTGACACGCGATGGTAATAGCGTGACAGCTAGTAAGACGGATGTTGGGCCATGACAGTGCACGCGCGTGTCACCGATGTGCCCGGCGAATCCGTCGCCGGGATACCTACTGTTATCCATGTGCCATTAATTAGGTACGCCGGGCACCGGGGAGGCCTTTAACGGTATACAAGAGAGACACGTCGCCATTAACACGGATGAGCCGACGACGACGGACGACGCGACGATTCGACGCCGATCGCACCTCGTCACGAGACCAGAGGTCCTACTCGGTACACAATCCCAGCCAAAAAGGTGGCACACAGGTGTTATCTTTGACACGTCACTCGGCAGTCGCAAAAATTCGATAAACTCGAAGCAATTTATTCAATAGAACTAAAACTTAGTTAAGAACTATGTTAAGATTTACGAGGGTCAGTCAATTTTCTGCACGATAGCTGTAGAATTTATTTTGTTGAATCCCTTTTTTTTTCCAACACAATTTTCCCAACCGTGAACAAGCTTTTGTGTCTCTTGATGAAAAAATGATTTTGACTGGGCTATGAACTTTGAATGCATCGCTCTTTTCAAATCTCATGATATTAACCTTTTAAGCAGAGAGGCTGGATATATTTAATTTGTTATTCAAAATTCTAGATAATATATTAGATTATTGGCAATATATAGGCTGTTCGCGCTATCACTAGTCAGCGTTTCTCTTGTAAATAGTAGATATTAGAAAAATATGAAAGAGGGAAAAGTAATACTGTTTTTTTTATGCGCAACACAATGGAGAATGTAATTTCTTTATGTTTATACTATTTTGTTAGATATGAAGGTGACCTTCAATGTTTTTAATGGAATGCTGTATATTTTTTTATATCACATGATAGCGTGTGTCTAGACGAATTCATCCGTATACGACACAGTTACCTTCAAGGTCATGCAAGGTCAGAAATGGAAGGAGCATTTTGAATATTTCATACCAATGTGTTTACAAGTGTTCCTTATTCATACGAATCAGCTGATGTTGTCATTCACTATCAGAGTGTTCACTTCTAGTTTCTTCTATGATGAGACAATTTCAGTATTACTCATTCAAAAATTCTTTCCCCACTTATGGGGTTGATTGCATGAGTGTCCTGTCGAAGCGTGTACGTTATATTTCATGAAACTTATAGGAAGATGTAAATACAATTCATTGCTCAATACAGTAATGAAGAATTGGCTGCTATAACATATAACCTTTTTGAATTTTGAAACACGAACATCCGTTACATTAGCTGACACTTTCATTGATACATTGAATAACATTCTCAAGTAATCTTTCTACAGGATTATAGACTATATACAGGGTGTTCACGCTAAGACTAGCCACTGTTTTTCTTGCAAATAATAAATATTAGAAAAAAATGGAAAAGGAGAAAGTAGTACTGTATTCTGCAAGCGACGTAATGGCGTACGTAATTTTTTTGTATTTGCACTATTTTCATGAAAACTTCGGTGACCTCCAATTTTTGTAAATGGAATGCTTTATAATTTTGCATGCAATATGAAAGCGTATGTCAAGACAAATTCATTCGTATACGACACAATGACCTTCAAGATCATACAAGGTCAGAAATGGAAGAAACATTTTGATCATTTCATACTAATGTGTTTACAAGTATTCTTTACTGACGAGGCTATAGTAAATGTTCAATATAACTTCCTTGTGCATGACTACATATTTCGGCTCTATTAATTACATTCTTGTTAGCTTTTTCTAACGTTGTCTGAAATATTATTCCACACGATTGCGTTAGTTTCCTTTGCAAGTCGTTTATATTTCCTTGCCGTTGTGTATCGTGAACGATATCCTTACGAAATATTACGTACGAAACATTCAAAATTTTCCTGCTATTTCTGACCTTGTATGACCTTGAAAGTCATTGTGTTGTATACGAATGAATTTGTCTTGACATACGCTTTCACATGATATAAAAAAATATATAGTATTTCATTTAAAAAATTGAAGGTTACCTTTATTTCTAAGAAAATAGTGCAAAAACAAGAAGATTACATACGCCATTATGTTACTTACAAAAAACAGTATTACTTTTTCCTCTATCATTTCTTTCTAATAATTATTATTTGCAAGAAAAACGCTGGCTAGTAATAGCATGAACACCCTGTATATCGGCTATAGATATCCATTCAATTACGTGGAACGTTAAAATCATTTAAAACATTAAATCATTTAAAACGTATTATTTGATACACACTGTTAATTATGTAAATCAAATTTATACTACTGCTAACTATACATTTTTCGTTAAGAACAAAATTATAATGCGTCCAAGTAAAAATTTGGTAGTGTCTGAATAATAGAGTTATCCACTGTAGATACAAAGCAATGGATTACTCTTCTGTCAAGCTTGTGTAGAAATTGTTTAAGTGGAAGATCATCGGGGTTTTCTTCCAAGTCAGACTCGCCAATTAAAACGATTCCAGGTTCATAGTAATTTTACAGAGTCGTTTCGCAGGGAATAGTTTGGGAAACGATGGTCTAGGCAATCGCTGGTCACGCCTCGTCGTGTGGGAAAAAAAGGACCGACGTCTCTTGGCAAATATAGGCGCAGCCCGGCGTAGACGCGGCAAAAATCGCCACTCCGGGCATGTTCCGAATAACAGTAAAAGAGGCGGTTTATTTGCATGTCGTCTGTATAGTCGCCGGACGGCGACGTTCCTCGAAAGACGGCCGGACGCACCATGCATAATTTTGACACTTTTTGCCACCGACTAGTTCTGCCCGATCGTTCCACAGGCGGCCTGTTAACCGGAGACAAGGTAATCTGTTGCCTAACCTTTAACCGGTCACGTGCGGTCTGACTGACTGATTCGTTTGTAAATTTCCGGGTGATTCTTGCGGCTTTGCCAGAATTTGCGTATGGTAATGTATCTTAACTGCGGACAAACTTTTGTTTTGCTTCGAGCGTTCAAACCTTCGCTCGAAGCTTTAGTTACAGGGATCCTTGTTAATACTAGGACACTGTTTAATCTTTTAGTTGTGCAGCTCGATTTTCAACGTGAGTGGGCAAAAATGTTTTAAAATTTTATTGATTGCACCGATCACATTTGAATTTCTTTTGTTCTTGACTTATAATATTCTCACGTGTCTGAAAATTATGAATGTGTTTCAGGTATTATTGTTATTATTATTATTTGTTTATTACACTTTATTAACTATTACTATTCTATCTTAACCATTCATCGCTCGTGAACACTCATTTTTCATCCTATTTCCGACTTACCCAGAATATGTTTTAGTTAACTCATGTTAACCAAGTATATTCGTCATAATCAGGTGAGAGGTTAAAACAGAATTACTTTTTTAAAATTGGACTAAACGACTCCAATTCGTTTTAAGAAGTTCATTTAGTAGTTATAATGATCTAACATCTATTATACAGCGTGTTCAGGCTATTACTAGCCAGAATTTTCTTTGTAAATAGTAAATATTAGAAAAAAATGATAGAGGAAAAAGTAGTACTGTTTTTTATACGCAACAAATTGACATATGCATTTTTGTTGTATTTACATTATTTTGATAGAAACGAAGGTAACCTGCAATTTTTTAAATGGAATGCTATATATTTTTTTATGTCGTATGAAAGCGTGTGTCAAAACGAATTCGTCCATCTACTACACAATGACCTTCAAGGTCATGCAAGGACAGAAATGGAAGAAATGGAAGAAACAATTTGAATATTGCGTACCGATGTGTTTACAAGTATTCTTTATGAATGAGGCTACAACAAATGTTCAAAATGGCTTCCTTGCGCATGAATACACATTTTGGCTCTATTAATTACGTTTTTGGTAGCTTCTTCTAATGTGGTCCGAGTTATTAATCCATATGCTTGTGTTATTTTGTTTTTCAAGTCGTTTATATCGCTGGCCGGTGTCTCATAAACTAGGTCTTTAATAGTAATCCATAAATAAAAAACCAGAGGTGATAAATCTGGAGATCTTGCAGGCCACTTAACAGGTACGTATGTTCCAATCCATTGGTTTTGAAACATGTCGTGAAGATAATTTCTTACGATTCTACTGATATGTGGTGGGGCCCCATCTTGTTCGAAGTACATACCTTGCCTAATGGATAGTGGCACATCTTCCCAATAGTGTCTAAATTACGTATTTAAAAGCTCTAAATATCTTTCCCCATTTAATACAACATTATAAAAATAAGGCGATAATAGCACATTGTTAGTTATGTTGTAGGAATGGGTGGTTTAGCTATGTTGAATAACTCACTCGCTGTTGTAAATAAACAACTATATATTTAATAATAATATGTAATACAATGTTCTCCATGTACTTCTCTTTATTCACTCACGCTTAGACTCACACACACAGACACACACCTCTCCCCTCTCATACCAACCTCAATCTCGTTACCCTCATAATGCCAACATCATTAAAATATAATAAAAATAACCCTACAAGTTATGCCACACCATACGTTTATGCGAAATTGCACTTGAAAATTTGTTTCCCTTCTCACTCTTGGGTTTTTAGTACACCATACGTGAACATTATGAGTATTGCCAATACAATGATTATCGAAGCTGGATTCGTCCGTCCAGAGAATTTTTTTGTAAAAATTGCAGTCGTTTCTGTTTTCTGTAAGTATCCAATCGCAAAATTCAGTACGCTGCGGTAAATCACTTTCTTGTAGGCCTTGTACTTTGTGGTATTTAAAGGGTTTCTAATTATGTAATTTTAGGTTGTTGTGGGTTGAGCCAACTGAAATACCACACGCGGAAGCTACTTTTCGTACGGAAGTTGTTGAATTTTCTTCAAAATGCAACAGGACTGCTAACTTCTTATCTTCTGAAATAAAAAATCTCCGATTCTGACAATTATTTTCTACGGACCCTGTTTCCTCGAAACGCTTTACAAGCAAAACAAACTGATTTTCATTTGGTTGCACTCTTTCCGGGTATTCTTCTAAATATTTGAATTTACTTTGTCTTTTATTTCTTTTGCACTGATAATAAATGCGTACCATATCCCTCTTCTCGTCTACCGAATAACGATATATTGCTGTACGATATTACTGATCGGTTTAGGAAGTAATACTAAAATTGTTTCGTTATGGTGGAAATTAGAAGTAAACACTCTGACAGTGATTGACAACATCCGATTCGTATCAATAAGGAATACTTGTAAACACATTGCGCAGTACGCAATATTCAAATTGTTTCTTCCATTTCTTCCGTTTGACCTTGCATGACCTTGAAGGTCATTGTGTAGTAGATAGATGAATTCGTCTTGATACACGCTTTCATACGACATAAAAAAATATATAGCATTCCATTTAAAAAATTGCAGGTTACCTTCGTTTCTATCAAAATAATGTAAATACAACAAAAATGCATATGTCAATTTGTTGCGTATAAAATCAGTACTACTTTTTCCTGTATCATTTTTTCCTAATATTTACTATTTGAAAAAATGGTATTTGGCTAGTAATAGGCTGAACACCCTGTATAATGAATGATTTGTTTCTACTGAATAGAATTTATGCAAGAGAATAACTTTTCAGAATTAATAACATTAAGTGCAACTTAGTGATCCGCATTTACCCGACAACGCGTGAAAAATGATAGTATCGGAATTTATAGTAACAGGTTTTGCCGCAGCGCTTGCTTTCGCTTAAGATAATATGTTGCAATCGGATCGTACATTTCTTTGCAACAGTCTCGAATACATCCTGTGTTATATAACTGTGCTCTCAAACCACAGGTTTATGTATAACGGCCGGAAGATTATATTTTTAGATAATAAGAAATATACCAATTCTAATAAATTTCAAAGTGTCATGGTTTGTTTTAGGGCAATGTACTTGCCTAAAATCCTGTTCATTTTCACTTCACTGTGACTTCATGATTCTAATAAGTTACCAAGTCATTCTGTTAAAAATAGATTCTCTTGTACGTGTAGTATTAAAATAACGACACTGAATTGGCATCCGTTCATTGTGCTTTGTTGGAACGTTTGTCATCTAGATCCTGCTTTAAGTTATTTCATAAATTGATAATTTGCAATGCATTTTTTGTAACGTATGAACGCATGATAGAAGGAAAAGATTGAAATTGATTTAACATTTTAATTTTGGTTCATGCAAGTTTAAGTTGAAAGTATTATTTTTATTGATTTTATATGTTATTAAGAGTTATAGTTTCATGTACTATTTTTAATTATTTATTCTAGTCTCATCGTATAACAAGTATTGCGTTTATTATAACTGTGTTCAATATTATGTATTTCTTGGTACTTACACCGAGTTTTGTTGAACTACCATCTATGAAATGTGTATACGACTAAAAATGACTATGATATATCGATTATCAGAATGGTAAATGCTGGCAATTAGTAGAGACATCCGTTCTGAAAATTGTCACTTTTATGGCAGATTCATGTCCTGCTTTCACCGGAAATTCTGTATGCAAATTACACAGAGAAAAGAGTTTAGCGATTCACAGGACCGGTTATATGTGTGTTTAAAGATCAATAAAAGTATGAAGAAATGCAGCCTGCTGAAAAGGAACGTATAATTAACGCAGGTGATAAGGAAACATGATTATGTCGTTACGATTCAATGATGTCATTATACAAAAACCAAATGGAACCGCCCCTTCTTGCATAGTAATTAAATGTAGCTGTCACATTCATAATGTTCATGAATAATTAAAAAAAAAACATAAATTCTTAAGGTTTGCTGCAATTTTATTCCCTACGATTATAGTTTCATTTATATACAGGGTGTTCCAACTAAAACAGTTCGCTTGTTATAAAAAAAAAAAAAATGTGAAATAAAAAACGTAATATTATTGGAATCATTTGCATAAGTTGCCAGTTTTACAGTAAATCAATCAATTTTTAAATGAAAGTTCAGCTATACTATAAATTACAAATGTACATTTAGCAGCACTGTTAACTACATTATTCATTACCGATGAAACTGATGCGGTGAAAAAAATATATTTTCTCTACTGTGCCTGTAATAATTTAATTACACACTGTCAGCGAGATATTTCAGTTAAGTGGGATATTCCATATATGAATAACCAAATTTTAAATACAATTGCATACATTAAGAGATGGTATAATAGATAATAGATTCAAGACCATTCGTATTAGAAATTTTCATTTTTTCACTAAAATTCGCAAAATAAGAGATAAAATCCCACTCGTAAGGAATTGAAAAATGCGCATCACGCATAAAAGGCATTCGAAGCTAGAACTTCGTCGTCCTACGCAAAGACATCTTTTTCAGGAAGTGGTCTAATTTGATTTAGCCCTTGACGTAGCAGGTTCTCGATGGGTGTGCAACAATGTCTCTCGATCGTTTCTCCATGTATGTAGATCGCGATATCGTTCTCGGCTCGCGAAGATCCTCGGTGTTCCCACTGTTCCCGGTAATCGTGCGTAAAGGGGAAAAGAAATATCCCGCGAAGACAGCGGTTAAAATTATAACCACTTAACGATTGTGAGAACATGGCGTAGAATGTCGATGTGTGCACGAGTAACTCTGAATCGGGAGATAAAGAATCGGTAGATAGAAAGAGGAAAGGGTAGAAGAGGAGAGTAGAGGAGAGGAGGAGAGAGCAAGGGACGAAGTTGACCTCTTGCCCGTGGCATTGTGCGTCCGTCCGGTGGCTCTGGAGCTGTGTTTCTTGCTTAGGAGCAGAGTGGCAGTAGCAAGGAGCAAAGCAGGAGCCATGCTGCTTCTTGGAGGCCGCTCGGTTCTCCTTCCTGTAACCACGACACTCGCACCTGCCAACTAACTAGTCGAACCTGATTAAACTCTGCCCTGTGTGTCGTATGACATGCCCCCTGTACTCCCCATTGCCTTAACCTTCTCCACCTCCACCTCCCACTTCCCGTAACCCCCCTTCCTCCGAACTTTGCTCCTCTCCTACCTTCTTCAGTTTCTGACATCCTCCTGCTAGTCTTTTCCTCCTTCTCCAGGTTCTCTGCATTCGATCTATGATCCACCTCCCTTCCGTCAAATCTCTCTCTTCTCTCCTCTTCTGCTTCTTCTTCTTTATCCTTCGTTCGCCTTCTTCCACGCAATTTTCCTCTCTGTCTAACCCACCACGAACTCCCTTTTTCTTGCCAGCCTCCTTCTCCTCCACCAGGTCCTGTGCATTCGATCTATGATCCACCTCCCTTCTTTCAATTCTCTCTCTTCTCTCCTCTTCTACGTCTTCTGCTTCTTCATCCTTCGTCCACCTTCTTCAACTTGATTTTCCTCTCTGTCTAACCCGCCACGAACTCCCTTTTTCTTGCTAGCCGCCCCTTCCTTCTCCAGGTTCTCTGCATTCGATCTATGGATCCACCTCTCTTCCTCCGATTCTCTCTCTCTTCTCTTCTGCTTCTTTTTCGGCTTCTTTCTCGTCCCTCGTTCACCTTCTTCGACGCGATTTTCCTCTCTGTCTGCCTGCCACGATCTCCCTTTTTCTCTCCACGGCTGTCGCTTCGGACCGTCGCACCACGGCCGTTCCCGTGTCGTTCGCTAAGACGGGGGAAGAGTTACAGGATCACCGATACCATATCCGACCTGCTCGCGATTTCTTCGCCGACATAGAAATACGTCCGAGTTCGCCAAACGCTTCTTCCCGATTCGTTACGACGACGCGACTCGAGATCCCTCGCTCGAGATTAGAACGCCAGCCTTTCGGACGGAATTGCACAGTCCACACCACGCCGAGCCTCCGCTTTCATCGACGGTCTGCACACTTTTCCACAAACTCAGGATAGCGAGATTACTACGAGTACGCGTGACAAGGATCCTGCGATTGTTTACCATACTCGGGGATTATAAGCTCCGGCGGAAAGTTAGGTTCTGTCACTTGGACATTTTTCTGCGTCTATATCTTTCCTGTCGGCCATTTTCTTTCTCACCTCACCTTCGTTGGTAAAATGTTTTATTGATGTCTACCTATTTTGGGAATTATTCGGACGATTTAGCAGAAGATGGAATCTATAAATGTTATGCTGTTCACTATGTCGTAGACAGCAAAATGTTTAAAATTGATTCGATTAGTTTTAACCCTTAAGTGGGTATAGTGTTTATTTAGATTACGAAGTATCGTACTAGGGCTTTTCTAAAACTATGTAGAAATTTTCTTAGAGACCTTTAAGCATATAGTTTAAGACTGAATAATCCAAATGTTTTAAAGAAGTTAAAGAAACTTGACATTTCTAATTATCGTATAATACAGTACCGAAAATTAGTGCTCAGAAATTTTTTTGCGGTCATGGGAGACCCCGATATACCAATTAAGGGTTACGTAAACTGTGAGTCTGTGGACGTCACATACCTGTGACGGTGGTGTTAAATCAAATGTATTAAATATATTCTGAAATTGTATCAATTGCTTCGGAGTTGCTAATCATTTGTTGTCAATCATAAAATATTCTGTGTCCTTTGTAAGCTGCGTCCAAATTAGTGATCGGTGTTGTAGAGAAATGGAGAAACAAAAAATTGTACCGTATCTAAAACTTTAGAATTTTTAACCAATTAGCGTACAAGTTTTAATAAAATGAAAACCTTATTAGGTCAAATATTCTATACAATTGAGATTTTAGAAATAAAAGTACGAATGGGTTATGTGAAACTGTTAAATAATAAATAATAGTTTAACGATAATAATAATAATTAATGTTTAATGTTTAAGAATAAATAATAAATCTACTTAGAGGAATTAACTTTGCATAGTGGTCGTGTTAAATATAATAGCATAGTAATAAATATACCGTTAATTTGTCACAGTCTTTTTGGTTTTATAAAGTAGAAACGCAGCATCGTTAATGAATCGTTCTGTTTTACTTTTTCTTCGTTTTTGCAAAGCATTTAGTTGGAAAAAGTAAAACGTAAACTGTTGTTGAAACAGGTAAATGAAGTTTCTCCAACAAAACGTAAAACGTGATTCGTGGCAAGGCTTGAAACCCTCGACGTCCAGTTTCTACTAATTTGATTAGACGATTAACTGCATGTCGTGTTCGATTCAGTTTGATTAGACTCCTCCCGACGCGATGCATGTCGTAACGAACTCGACGAAGCGCCACTCGATGTAAATGAAAATTACGCAAATGCCAGTACGGTTAATCGAGGCTTCCCTTGTAATTTGTAAACCTTGTAGATAGGAACGTTGATCATCCGGTTAAACGTACGATTTCCTATCCGAAATATAATTGACTGTATTTGTGTTTCTGCTTTCGATTTTTATTCCTTCTTATTCCAGTTTACTTGATTATATTTCAGTTTCTGTTCTTGAATTTTGTTAAGAAACAACAACAAGGTTAACTGTACTTGTGTTTTTATTTTGGATTCTCGATTTAAGAATATTTTGTGTTCACGCTATCACTAGCCAACGTTTTTCTTGCAAATAATAAATATTGAAAAAAAATGATAGAGGAAAAAGTAATACTGTTTTTGGTAAGTAACATAATGGCGTATGTAATTTTCTTGCGATTGCACTACTTTCTTAGAAATGAAGGTGACCTTCAATTTTTTAAATGAAATCCTATATATTTTTGTACATCGTATGTAAGCGTTTGTCAAGATAAAGTTATTCGTATACAACACGATGACCTTCAAGGTCATACAAGGTTAGAAATGGCAGCAAAATTTTGAATATTTCATACGTCATATCTCGTAAAGATATCATTCATGATACCCAACGCCCAGAAATGTAAACGACTTGCAAAGGAAACTAACGCGATCATGTGCATTAATATTTCAGACAACGTTAGAAGAAGCTAACAAGAATGTAATTAATAGAGCCGAAATATGTAGCCATGCACAGGGAAGTTATATTGAACATTTACTATAGCCTCGTCAGTAAAGAATACTTGTAAACGCATTAATACGAAATGTTCAAAATGTTTCTTCCATTTCTGACCTTGTATGATCTTGAAGGTCATTGTGTCGTATACGAATGAATTTGTCTTGACACACGCTTTCATGTGCTATGAAAAATTATAAAGCATTCCATTTACAAAAATTGGAGGTCACCGACGTTTTCATGAAAATAGTGCAAATACAAAAAAATTACATACGCCATTACGTTGCTTGTAAAAAACAGTATTACTTTTTTCTCTTTCATTTTTTTCTAATATTTATTATTTACAAGAAAAACGCTGGCCAGTAATAGTGTGAGCACCCTGTATAATCACATAGGTTGTTTTTTAGTATTAAGTCATTCAACAGGATTACTGCACTCTAAGAATATTTAGTTGAGTAAATCCTAATAGACCCTTGAATCTTTCATATGCTTGATGTTCTTTGCATTAATTTGGTTTAAGATACATTTAGTGATATCTATAATTTATAGAATACCACTATATGTTTTGTTATGTATTGCATAAGTGTGTTTTATTTCTCCGCAAAACGTATATTCTTGTTAAAAAAGAGCTTCGGGTTGTAAATTAAGCATTTTTCGAAACAGTTTATGAAAGTTTGATGAATTTGATGGCATACGTTTTCCCTTGGGTTATTTATGTGATCTAACAGGGGCAATACGTTGTTCGCAAACGCAATAGCAAACTATATTTTACTTAGAAATGAGAACAAATAGAAAACACAAGTTTTCTCTTGAGAGTGCTTCCACCTTTTCGCAGTAACAGAGTTGAATGCACGTGACACGATCCTTGGTGAACCGTGAGATCACTATAGCATTGTTGTTAAATATTGCAATGGCAGTACAAAAAGATATTAAACCAAAATTGTTTTATATACAACATGCCTCGAAGATAAATTGTTTCTTTCAGTAATTGGGATTTTAAATTAATATATGAATATGTCAGGTTATTTCAAGAAAACTTTAGAAATTTGTTTGTAAACTTTTTGGTTAAAAATAAAATATTACAGATGTTTTTATGATAAAAATTATTTTACACAAATAATTGTCATAATAATTCTTGAAACAAGGAGGCAACTCTTAGAATGATATAAAAAGATTTAAATACATAGAAGGCATTATAAGCAGATTTTATTACAAATTTTTTTAGAAGATTTAACATTTCTTATTTTGAGATATTTTAATTTCGACAGTTTGAACATACATCGTATTTTGTGCAATGAAATAATTATTGTCTTCACGAAAACTTCAACCAATAACTTGAGATTATTGCTATAACATAATATGTAGAAAAATGTGTTCAATCAATTTTAACTAGTGTCCATATATACTCGTAAGTAAGCCTAGTAGGCGTATGTTTACAGTAAAATTACAGTGAATAATGTCTTCATTTAATGATCATATATTACTCTATAAATTTCTGATAATTGTATTCACAGGTTACCGAACATTCTGAGTATAATGAATGACGTGAAACAATGGACGTGGCGTTTTTGATTATGTTCAATAATTCTCGGATCCGACATTACAAAGAAGACAACTTTGCAAAAGTTCAACAATAGGTGAACAGTTAATAATAAAACTGCCAGGGAATTAAAATGAGCTATTCATTATTAATCTTCGTGAATTTCCGGAATATTTTTGCCATGTGTTTTTGAGAGAATTAAAATTAAATGGAATATTAAAGTAAACTGTTATATTGATGAAATTTGAAACTTGCAATACTTTAATTAACGAAGAAAGTCAAAAACTTAAAATATATTCTTCGAAGGTTAATTTTTTCAATATTTTATATTATGATTTTATGCATATGCAGTAACTGTGAACACATAAAACACAATAAAATTAGAAACCTGATGATGGAACAATGATGGAAATCTTTAGTAGGATATATATTCCTGTTTAACTTCTAATTACTATATGTAAATTAAAAATTAAGAAATTACAAATACGATTAAATTGATGGTTCCAGAAATAAAGAAATAAGAAAAAGCGACGCGCAAACGGAATCGAATAATACATATTTCGAATAAATCCCTTGATTCGGTAGCCAACTAATGGCTGAAACAGTCGGAGAAAATCATGTCTTGACTTATTAGCCACTTGTGTGTGTAATTACCATATACAGCGATGTGTATAATTAATTTAGCAATTATGCCTCCCTGCGGAGAAAATTAGAAGGAATTATACAAGTAGCGCCGCATGGCATAAAATCGTTGAACTAATGATTTACTCAGGAGAACTTATTGCGTATTTCGTAAGATGGCGCGGTGTGGCAGTTGTTAAAGACCAATATAAGAACACGTGCTCAAATATTATTGAGTGACCGGAAGTCCTCATCCGATGCTCTTCTGAGGACACTCGATTTTTTTGCTGCGCTTATTTTCATGTTGTAACTGACAGTAAAAATACAATTGCATTGGAAAAACTACTGGAAAAATGTAATGTTTTATTAAATTTTAAAGATTTAATAATAATTTTTGTCCTATTCTACTTTGCAATTTTATTAAGAAATCTAAAATATTAGAAACGATACATGGATTTTCATCTACAACGTTTATGCACCCTTTAAAAATATTAATTTTAAATTGGACAATATATTGGCAAATAAGTCTGTGTTTATTAACATTTGGGCACATAATAAATCAATAATAAACATTCAATATTTATTAAAGATTACTTATTTAGTATTGAAACATGTATTCTTGATATATGAGTGATATAATAGTAAAAGCAGTATTACTGTAGTTAAGGTAATTCATTAAATATTTTCTAAAATGAAGGAGGTTATTTACCACATTCTATTTGATAATTTGTGTAAGGTAAATATCTAAGAGAAATTTATTCGCCGCCTTCACTATTTAATTTTGTGTCCCGTTCCGCCGTCGAAGTATTTGTATGAGGACACATATTTAAGACCGTCTGAGAATTTTACTATTACACCATACTTCTCTCCCTTATCTTTCCTTAGTTTTCTTGAATGGTCATTGTTGGAAAATATAGCTTACATCGTACAGATTAAAAATATCTGTACGTATCTAACAGTGTTTGGAGTACTGAAATTAGACTAGCAACAACAAATGCTAAATATCTATTGGGAAATTAATAGTAAAAGAAAAATTCTGTATTAAATATATGTACTGAATGAACTAGGGATTTTTATGCAAATATTCTATCCTTAGTTGTAAGATACAAAAGCTACATAGACAGTTACTTCTTTTCTTAATGCTTGTAATGAAATGAAAATAATAGAATATAATACTTTTTCAAAATTCTTCAAATATTTTTTTTATTCTGTATTTGATATACTCATATTCAACATAAATGCATACAATCCACAGTCTAATAGAACATCTTTTATAAACATTTATATTTCATTCAATATGAGTATATTTAACGATTTGAACTCAGCAAAGAAATCACAGCGTTTCGAAGGCGTACTTTTTTCAGGAACTGTACACATGATACCAAAACACGCAAACTTCATTTCACTCATCGACGTTTTCCGAATCTAAACATTTTAAAACTACGTAACCGGAAATTCCCCGTGAATTCGCGTGACTGTAACTTGCTTGTGATTGCAGTAATCAGTGAAATAATAAAATGTTTCAAACAGAATATGTCACCCCTTGGGTTCAAATGAGAGCGAACGTGGAGCACACTCGGAAGGCTGCTAAGAAGTATCCCGTGGTAAGTGAAACTTCCAGGCGAATTCGAAGCGTTAATAATTAATGCCTAGTGTACGTTCGTTGAACGCTCTATTCCGGAAGTTCGCTTCTGCGGGAACCGAGAATGTTCCCAGATATGGGAAATAATTCTCCGCTGTCGGAGGAATCGTGAGTGTATGATTTAAAATATTAGGTCGTCCCATAAGTTCGTGCCGTTTACTGTTTTACTATTTAAATTAATATTTGAAACGTACTTTCAAAGTCAACGAAAAAATATAACCACCTTCTCTACAACCTCTTCCCACTTTTTTTAGTAAATATATTATACAATCATTATAAAATTTCTGTGGTTTTTCATTAAAATACTTTTCAATCCGCGGCACGAACTTATGGGACAACCTAATATATTCTTTCTAGTTTCTTGATGCTGCTATCTCGCATTGTTATTTGAATTAAATCTCAATATGAGTCAAACACACGCTCCGTAGATACCCATTTGAACACTAAGTCTGCTTAAAGGACATTTACAGAGTTCAGAAGAAAACCAATATAAGCCGTTGAGTATGAAAACTGTGACAATTAATTCGTTTATACACTTATTATTAACACCCCCCCCCCAATGCATGGATCAAAAGTAGCAATTTCTTCGTTGGCATGTGTTCTAATAATTGAGAGCTTTCCCAACATAATGCTATTGTTGTTCTTTGCATATAGCTACTTGTAATAAACCAAGAATTCAAAACAGTACAAATTTGATTCATGAGCCCCATAATACACAAATAGGTACAAGAACAAAAAGAATAAAACTAGACCATTATGATTTAAATAAATTGATATAAGAAAATGTGACTCATATTGATTGGCTTTATTTCTAGATATTTTTCTATTCTAGATATATGTACATTCATAATGTCCCACAAAAATGTTAATTGCTAAAATACAAAAACATACACACAAAACACATACAATAATATTTTACACATTTATACTGAAAATATTGCACATCTTACTTGTTCGTCTTCTACATTTTCCTGAAAATGAAAGCGACAGGCATCAGTCATTAACCCCTTGTCGTACCCGCTAACTCCCGATTGCTCGGGTCATAATAAACAAGAAGGTCGGTCACGCGTCGAGTCATTTAGCTGTGTAGCTGTGTGCTCGAGGTTGCGCAAAATGTATGCGTCTTATGACATGTATATTTCGGCGCAACGAAAGGAATTGTGAAATAATAAACACGTTTGGGAACAACTAATACTTTTAAGATGACTGGGAAGTAATTATGATCAATTCATCGGTGAACAAAAATGATTTATAATTTGAAAGTGGATAATGTATCAGTAACAATTTGTAAATTAATATTTAATTTAAATTAATAATGTTTTGAGAAAACTCGTAGGAAATTAGTAATCTTCATGTTAGTGTTGTTTACGTTTGTCACGAATGAAGTACCACGAGCCAGGCTCGTGTTGTTTACGTTTGGTCCGAACGACTCATGCTCGTCCTTATTGTTTTTGGACCAAATTTCTTACCACGAGTATCACTCTTTCTTGGAGGGCAAGGGGTTAAAAATATTTCACAATTCCTTAGTAAAATATTTACCTTATACCTATATCTGTGGTTGTCAGAAAGAACGCCGCATGTCACATATTTTCACTTTCGAGATATTGTCGATTAAAGTTTTGATCACTTATGCATTGACATAGGACATCGGTTAAATTGCATTATTTTTTTGAGGCTTTAGGATTTGTTTTCATGACTTTTCTTCTGGTAAATACATAAATCCTATACTATTATGGCGGCTTTGAATTATGAAAAGATAGAAAAAGGAGAAGGAAGCGTTTCTAGGCCCGCTAGAGGACTCGTCAGTAAGGCTATCTAGCAGACCCGTGCCTTAGACGCGGGATGTCGTGAAGACAGTTTCGGCTCGTGTTGTTTACGTTTGGTCCGAACGAAGTACCACGAGTCAGGCTCGTCCTCATTGTTTTTGGCCCAAATTTCTTACCACGAGTCTCACTCGTTGTTGTAGGCCAAGGAGTTAAGTGTAATTGTATGTAGGTACATAGAAAATTTAGTGTAAGAGTAAGATATTGTGCATTTATAACAAAAATGAGAACATGAGATTTTAATTATGTATGTATTGCTTTCAATTCACTAAAATGATTAAAGATGGAAAGACATTTTTATTTGGTGCTTGTGTGTTGCAATTGATGAAGAACAGTTTTAATTTGCATACAAGTTCGATGTATAGTAATAGTTATTGCGAGAAGCTGATAAAGAGCTTTAAGATCCAGCATAGGCTCGCTACAAAATTGATTCCAGCTGGAGCCGTTCGCGCCCCGGCACTCGATCTCGTACTTTAACAATAATAAAGAAGATAGCACGGGATCGGCGTACAAACGTCTTCACGGTACAGAGGATTTCGACCCCAGGAAGCCACGATGCGATCGCACGAAAGCAAGCCTTTATTGGTTAGAGATCTCGAAGGAGAACGAAGGTCACAAGGTCGCAATGACTTCTAGTCACTGGTACGGTCGACCGAACAGGATCCAAGTCGACGTTCCTGAGAAGAAATTCAATCGGTCGTGCAAAATGCTGGAGTTCTACAGCCGGTGCGGTATCGCCCTAATCAGTGACAGCGACGAACCAGTAGCCAAAGTCTGTTAGCCGAGCCATCCCGTCCCTCTTTTCCTGTAACAAACCATGAGGCACCTTTTGTTGGAATAACCGATGGCGCGAACGTGCCAAACAAACAAATAGAACTCACCCGATGTTTGAATCCTACTGCATAGTCCCTCTCGAATGCATTAACATAATTTATCTGAACCAGTAACTTGATGAAACAATAAATGTGCCAATCCAGTACATGGAAATGTCCTACAAATTTTGCGAGACTTATTTTTAGATTACTCCAAAAATTTATTTCAGAATTTTTAAACCTGAACGAGTAACTTGGCGGCGCAATAAATGTGCTGATCCCGTACTTGGAAATGTCCAACAAATTTTACGAGACTTTTATTTTTAGGTTATACGACAAAAAGCGTTTTAGAAATTAACACATTACCTATCGGAAATTGTTTCAAAATTTTTAAAAGTTTATGGCACATGTCTAAAAACTTTTTTAAATGTCTAGATGTACGACTTGAACAGCAACAATAATTATAATTAAATAAGAAGTCAACCCCACTAATGCCATCTAATTATTTTCTTTTGGATTATAATGTCACAGAAAATTTCTAAGCTTCTTTTTGGTACAGGACAATTATTGAACATTTTATTAATAAGCTTCCGATAGGTAAAATGTTGGTACAGTGTAGGTGAGCAACGTTGCGTTTTCTGTGTAACAGAATAATTTTTTACTTAATAATAACTGAACAAAACGACTGAATATTATGTATACTGTGTAAGTAATTTTTAGATAGTATATTCCTGCATTATTATTGGTTCAAATAAGCATTTAGGACATTAAATGATAAGACTCATAAATTCTTGGAATAGCACAAGTATTGGCGAATGCTGTTGTTTGAATAACTATGTACCTACTATAGTTTATCGATTTTCGTAACTCGAATTTTTTAACATCACTGTACAAAGCAATATGAGGTTGTACGGGGAAGCGGACTGCGTAAGTGAATTAATAAGCCCAAACAGTGATTCCACAACGCAGCGTATTAAAGGCTGTATTGTCTTTGAATTATTCGCAATAGGTCCAGCAGCCTTGATCTCGATAATACATAGGAAAATATTCGTCAAAAATAAGTGATTAATGATATATCAGCGAAAATGCCTCAGAGAACATTAATAATTTATACTCAAACAATAATTGTCTATAACAGAGATGGGCAATAATATTAACACTAAATCTACCGACCATTAAAGCCGACTGTTGTTGCCTTATAAAAATGGCACGATTGAATTTATCCAGATTTTGTGTGGCTTTTATCATAATGTATACTTTAATAAATCAGCGTGTATAATCTCAACTTCAATAATTGTGAAATCAAAAATCTGAAATTGGTGATTTGACTCGCAGTTTAGTGTTAACGTCCGCGCAGCGAATTTTATGTATTTACGAAACTCTGACGTGCACGATCGCGATAACAAGTATAAATATTTTTCGTTCATTTTTGAGTCGACAAATGTCGTAATTGGTCAAACTAACTTCGGTTTGGAACTCGCTGTTTTGAAACAGCGTATAAACATTTGCATAAATAACCGCGATGTTTGAATGACCGTATTTTATAGACACGTCCTCCGGGGCGATAAGGAACGAGTTGATAAAAGTAGCGGAATACAGACAGTCGGCAGAATAAAGTCGACCGCGTTTCATCCGGGTCATATATCAATTCGATTAAAAAATTGCTCGGTCCGCGGCGGGTTGTTTGCATGCGGTAATTAATTTAGCTGGTATGCAAAGCAGCCCATGCGATCGTTCGACTTTTTCTTCCCTCCCCGTAAAATACCTTACAGTTGAAACTCTGTGCTCGGGCGAATACCGGAACGGGTCGATCTTCCTCACCAGACGACCGGAGATGGATGGAGTAAATATCAGGGGGCTCATGGACGGAATAACTTTTCGCCGGAGCAGCCTCTTCAAGGATGGCGTGGCGATTCATAAAGGACCACCACGTGTGCGCACCCTTGTTCAATCTTCGACGCTCGGAATTCTGCTGTACGATGCTTGCGGCACGTTTCTCGAATTCGTCTAAAGGTGGATCAATGTCACCTCGATTGCGGACAACTTCTTGCCACCATTCTTGCCATCACGCAACAGAAAATTTGTTATAACTTCGGATTTTTATGCGAAGAATTATTATATATAGACATTTATTTCTCTTCACAATCGCTTGCCGTATTACATCGAATCGGACTCGTGACGAAGATTTCAGGCATTATCTACTAAGTGCTACCGCTAACAGAAATTTTTCTTTTCTTCTTTTTTTTTATTCAGAAAATCTCATACGAGATTTATTACAACATTAGGTACAATCAAAACCAAAGTGTATAGAAAAAGGAACCCTTACAAACTAAAAGCTAGGGTACATCATTATTTTTTTGCTTTTTTTTTATTTTTCCTTAAACACGATTTGATCAAACAAATCAAGTACCTACCATTGTAATACTAGATTGCGGAGCGTATGCATTTAAGACTTTGTGGTTGACTTATTAAAATTATTAAAACAGGAAGTACTTATTCATTTAACATCTGTTTTTTTAGAGTTAAGTTGGGCAGTTTATATTTTGCATAAAGATCCGCAGTCTAGTAATTATATTTTCAAAGTGGAAAATATTTCCATTAACGATAAAAGCAAATGCAATGATAGAACTCGTTATATATAAGAAAAATATTAACTTAAAAATTGAATATGTTTATATTTTTGTAATGTACAACATGAGTAAATTACACAATGATTTAAGAAACGGTTTAATCATTTTCACGCATTCAGAAATTTTTTTTTTGGTACTGTGTATCATCATCTTCATCGTTAGCAATATTAAAAAGTGTTCCAACGCTTTGCTACGCTACTTAAATTTCTTTATAATTATCACATGGAGGTAGACAGTTTATTACTTTATATTTGGTAAAAAGACAAAAGAATCCATCATTTTAATAATATACATGCAGCACTGTTATTCGTATTTAATATACAGGGTGAGTCACCTAACGTTTGCACCTCAAACATCTTTGTTGTTTCTAAAGATACGTAAAATATGGTAAGGACAAAGTTGAATGGTACAATGGGGCTGACACGATGATAAAAAAATTTTGTTTTTATGTCATTTTTTCAGACATGACCTTTTTAAATGGAGCCACCCTTTTTTAAACACCTACAATGATAGTCCCTTTCATTACGAATTCAGTGACTATAATTACTCAAGGTCATTCAAGGTCGCGGACAGAGATAACGTATAAGATTTAACATCGATACATGCCTGTAAACGGGCTTTGAAGCAATGTTGAACTCTGTGTGTGACCTTAAATGACCTTGAGTAATTATAGTCACTGAATTCGTAATGAAAGGGACTATCATTGTAGGGTGAGGCACTAACTATTGCCACCTCAAATATCTTTGTTGTCTTTAAAGATACGTCAAATGTCTGAAGGACAAAGTTCAATGGCTCAGTGGGGTTCACAGGATACCAAGAAAATGTTTGATTTTATATCATTTTTTTAAAGATTCTTAAGGTCACCTTCATTTTTTTTAAGTGGAACCACTCTTTATTACAGGTAAAATGATAGTCTCTTTCATTACAAATTCAGTGACTATAATTACTCAAGGTCATTCAAGGTCGCGGATAGAGTTCAACATTCCTTCAAAGCCCGTTTACAGGCATGTATCGATGTTAAATGTTATACGTTATCTCTGTTCGCGACCTTGAATGACCTTGACCTTGATTCTTGAGGCTGAATTCGTAATGAAAGGGACTATCATTGTAGGTGTTTAAAAAAGTGCGGTTCTATTTCAAAATGTCAAGGTGACCTTGATATCTCTAAAAATATGACAAAAACAAAATTTTTTTTGGCATCGTGTCAGCCCCATTGTACCGTTCAACGTTGCCCATATCATATTTTACGTATCATTAGAAACAACAAAGATATTTGAGGTGCAACCGTTAGGTGACTCACCCTATATGCTCAAATGATCAGTTCGAGAATCATATTCAAAATAGAATTTTATTCCGGTTTGAAAGAAATTAGTTACGTGTTTAGTAAACTTTGCACGAAACTTGTATTACGCGTCTGATATTATGGTAGAAGGGGTTAAATCGTTTTACTGTTTTGTATTTGATCTACCCATTTTTGTTATAAATGCAGAAAGTCTCTCTGTGTACGTGCGCTCCGGATTACTTAAAGTTTCTAGGATTCGCATCGATACTTTCTGCGAGACTTTTGAGTTCCACCGATTTCCCGATATACCCTGGCACGAAACTACAAGCTAACTTACTCGCGGAAGTGTGCGGTATACCGTGTGCATGCAGGCTACGTGTACAGGTACGTGTTCCCACCCCCAGCATTCGGAAGCAGCAATACCAGCAGCAACCGCACCACCATGCTCAGGATATGGCGGCAGAAACAGAAACGGCACGGAACACGGTCGACACCGACTATCTCTGAAGACACCGGACGAAAGTGATCGCCGCGCTAGCAAATAATACCGCGGATAATTTTTTAATTCTTCGGTATCGCTGTAAACACGGAATTACATCCGCGAAATAGAATCGCACGAAATTAGCGGACTTGATGGAAAATTTGAAAACTTGCGAAAAAGGTTCACAGAGGCGAATGAATGGAACGCTTTGGGCTGCTTTTAATCGAAACTGGAATTATGAGGTTTCCTCCTATTGCTTATGCTCCTTGATTAAAACCTTACGTAATTAAACTATAGACTACGCGTTTGCAACATGTATGCGAAAAGTAAAATGTGCTGGGTTAAGGATTTTGATATATTTAGTAGTAATCATACCGCGACCGGTCAAATGACCGGTTTCACATTTTTCATTATGTAATTATCGAAATTAGATGCTTCTTCGAAATCGGAAGAAGTTCAGTATTGTAATTTTTTTAAAAACAACGTATACTAGTCACATTTTGTGCTCGGTACGGATAGTGTTAATCATATGTTTGTCTTGTGTTTTGTCCTGACGGATGTTTATTTGAGCAAATAAATATTAATTCACTTCTCGCGGTGTGCAAGTGATATCATGCAGATGCGTATTAAAAATTTACCATTTTTAAGTGCACTTATAAACAATCCACTTTTTCTTTGGTAAAGTGATGATTAAATTTTAAGCACATTTATGTCATGTTTCCTTTATAACTCGGTCTTAAAGAATAAGGACGAATATCAATTTTTATAATTGACCTATAATATAAATCGGTGTTAAAAAATGAGGACGAATATTTTACGTAGTTTGTTTGTTATTGGTAGACTGCAACTCTTTATGTAAAATAGAAATTTTCCAACTGTAAGCAAGAGGAATTAAATTGCAATGAATTTTTTCTTTTAATAACTTCGGTACATCAAAGATAGTGTAAAAATATTTTTTAATTTCTCTCGTGTTTTGGCAATTTTATGTCTCACCTATTCATTTTGAATAAATGAATAACATTCGTAATTTAGATATTACATACCTGCTACATTCAGGAATAATGTATAAAAAAGTTAAAGCTATTCAAAAAGAAATTCTTCATATAATTAAATCGATGTGAGGCTAGACGGAAGTTTAAAAGTATTTAATTTGAACCATATTGACAGTGAAACACCGAGTTCTCTTGATAAGATTTCCAAGCGTCGTGTCGCGTGGAAGTAAATTTTAGTTAGCTATGTATGTCGTATCTTGCATCTGCACTCATGACGTTCGTATGGGCACAATCTTGTTCAGTCGACAGGTCTAATGACGCAGTCCTTGTCTCTAAATTTGGACTTGGCTCAGGTATCTCTTGCAACGCAAAAAGAAATGTCAGAGGGTTAATGTGTAGTATGCAACATATAGAAACGACCATTAAGAGGATAATCAATGCAGACACTGGTAATAATTTCGGAAGTTGTCCATATTAATTAGCGAAAATATTCGAAATTATTATTTTTAATATTATAACGAGATAAACTGAGGAAATTGTTATAATTAGACGAGAAGTTTGTAAAGTTACTTTCCTATTGTTGAACTTTGGTTAATTCGCAATGCGGAATTCGTTATTGTTACCAGAGAGAATAACGTCGCATATATTGTTTAAGTCCGTTTATTATAAAACAGCTTCAATTTTCCACGACTATAATTAAACTTTGCGGTGTTGCGAATTAACGAATGGAGTACGCTTCTGGACAATAACAAAAACCAAAGTAAAGTTTGTCTAGATCTTATCCAACCATTAAAATTTACTTAGCAGTTCATACAAGATTGAACCAATTCGATTATAATAATCAGACTGCGGATCTTCATACAAATTAAAAATTGTCTGCATCAATTGCAAGAAACAAGATGCAAGTAGAAGTTTTCTCTTTTTTGTTTAATAACTACAACAACTTGGAAATAGTATATCCGTATTTAAAAATTTGTTTAACTTTCCTATTCTTTTAAATTGCACCTACCCATTTTTTTTATTATAAACGCATAAAATCCGCAATGTAAAATTTCTGATGCCTCTCCATATGAGTATCAATTTTACAGTATAATTAAGATCTTTCGCCTACATGCGAGATATTATCTAACACTCTACATAATTTTCTTGAAGTGCCCCTATCGGTCCTCATTATCACCATCATTAATCAAGGACGAGGTTGAGTATGTATATTCAACGAGAATTTTCGCAAAATGCTGCTGTAAACCTTTGTCCTAGACACTGTTTTCAGACGCCACTTGTCGAATACTTCTTTTGCGCGAGGATGGAAAGTACACACGCGATATTCGCATCACTAGTGGCAACACAGTATTTAGTCCATTGCCATAAAACTTTATATACTTGTATGTCACGAGTATACTAATGTCCCACGGCGAGGGATATATTCGAGCCACGTTTGATTACACTCGCAGATTACGGTCTTTATGCGAATCCTTCGTGCAGAGTATATTAGAAGAAAATTGATGCAGTTGTGGTTGTCGCAAATATAAATGTTTGCTAAAATTAATGTTTTCATCTCGGTATTCTAAATGATAAAACTCGGTCTCTAAATAAAACGAGCATCGTATTAAAATGTTTAAAGAACTAATATGACAATATTGTATACAATTAAAAATTCATACTACGGTTTTGAATTTGCAGCTTTAAAACATTAATCATAATAAATCGAACGTTTAACCAAATTAATAAATCCTGATCAGTTATTCAACTGGCAATGATATTTATTAAGCACAGATTACTAAATATTTCTTTTACTGTTATTTGATTATATTTAAACAATTTTCTCGTATCATTTTACAACATCCACGCTTATTAACATTTTAGTTCTTTTCTTCAAAATTTATTAACACCTATTTTCAGCAAAACAAAAATGTTTTTCCCTGTTTCCATTTCCACTTTCGTATTTTCTCGCAGTAATGCCGGATTTGTAGAGCGAAAATGAACAGTGGCGAAAGAAGATTGTGAGATGCGAGACCGGTTGGTAATCACAGGAGATTTTGCGCAAATTTATGAGCGCAAATACAATCCCACCACCTGGCGTACGTCTTATTGCGCAAGACTTTTCTCTATTGTTGATAATTAATCGTCCGCGGTCACGGCCGGTAACACCTAGTCTCGGAATCATTCGTTCTTTCTTTTTCTTTCAGTCTCGTTAATTAAAAGTTTAATTAAAACCACGTCAATTAATCAGAATTTTGTTTCGGCCCGTTCTCTGCTGCACGGAAAAAAGGAATGCTCGGCTGAGTAACTATCAGTCGCGGTGGCCTTGCTGCTACGTCACAAAACGAGCGATTAGAAAGTCGTCTCGACTCGAAAATTCGTTACATAATGACGGTTCAACAAAGATTCCACGGAAAATCCGAATTTTTATCTGAATTACCGGCTCGTGACATCCATAACATTATTACACGTTTGACAAAAAGAACATGAAAAGGATTGTGAGGATATCAGTGTAAGCGACATTGCATTTAGCGTAAATGACAGTTTATGACCCTCGTACAATTTCTGTCGCATTTTCCGTTTTACGAGGCTCTACAAGAATGTTCATTTACGATCTTATTGGTACAATGCCTCTTCTTGTATTTTTTTATGACTGTCATTATACACATAATACATTGTCTTTGTACCATAATTTATTGTAACGTAGTTGAATTATATAATATTTTAGCAATATCCAGTTTTGTAATTACGTTATAATAACTGCTTTCGTATTTATTTTATGACTGTCATTATACACATAATACATTGTCTTTGTACCATAATTTATTGTAACGTAGTTGAAGTATATAATATTTTAGCAATTTCTAGTTTGTAATTACGTTACAATAACTGCTTTCTTATTTATTTTATGACTGTCATTATACACATAATGTATTGTCTTTGTATCATAATTTATTGTAACGTCGTTGAAATATATAATATTTTAGCAATTTCCAGTTTTGTAATTACGTTACAATAACTGCTTTCGAATTTATTTTATGACTGTTACTATACAGATAGTATATTGTTTTTGCTGTACTATAATTTATTGTAACACTATAAAAATACTGAGGATATTTTCAACGTCGACTTTCAACCCCTTGACATACAATTCCGTCTCTGATACATCGTGTGCTTCTTATATATTGTTTAATAGTACCATTGTATTCTTTATTATTATTTCACTATTTAATAATACGTGTATTCATTGAATTTATATGATAGGCCCATATTAAATTAACACATATGATAAATTAGACAATAAATAATATCTTCGGTCACGTCGAATTTCATTTGACTTACTTATGAACACTTATAATACTTCCAGTTCCTGTCTGGCAGGTTAACATCGCTTATTTAAACAAGCGTATCGTGGTAATATTATTCAACTCTTTAAAGTATGTCTAAGACGTTAACACTGTAGACCAGGTATGGGCACGGGTGGAGCCCCTCAAACGCTTGCTTCTCCCACCAACCTCTCTTTTACGCGCGAGGCCTGCGCACTGCCCGCTACAGGCGAAGCACTTTCTTCCTCTACAGTAACGGGGGATGTTGGTGGGGGACAGTGGGCGCTATGGTGGGGATGGTTTTGTCTCAGTTGAAACAAAAACCCATCCCTGCTGTAGACGTTAACACGGTGACTGCCACCTCGTTCATATATGGGTGACATAATTTCTTGAATAGGTTTAGGAATTAATACTCACTGTAATACTGGGCTGGGAACGGTTGGGGCTCTTCAAACGCTTGCTTCTCCCACCAACCTCTCTTTCATGCAGCGCGCACGTTCGTTGCGTACGCTGATGTCTCGTGTCTTCGTTGCCCCATTGTTTTGACCTTGCTGCAAGGGGACAGAGGGCGCTATGGTGTGGACGGTTTTGCCTCAATTGAGGCAAAATTGCCCATCCCTGCTGAAATGCATTAAAGAAGATGAAATTTTATTAGAACTGAAGGATGCAGTATGGTTGAAGGAATATTCATAAATTTTATGATGAATATTAGTTCCATAGGTCTTGATTCATTAACTAAATTTCTTTGATTTTGTTGGATTTCTAGGGAGCTGTAATTAGGCAATGAATATGTTAAGAGGGGCTTGTGTATTTTAAATCGGCGAGTACGATAACTAAAAACCTAGTAAAGTAAACAACTATGGACGAAGCTCTGTATATATTTCTTTAGGGATTGGACCTAAAATTTATATTTGATTTTTTAATCATAATATTTTCGTGAATAATATAAATTTAACTAATCAGCCGAAGAATGTAAACTTTTCTTGCAAACCCTAGAACGTTTACAACTTTCCAAATTTTTCTTTCATAAAAGGTTCAATCCCAGCATAAAGTATCTAACTTTAATTTTTGATCACTGCGCTTACACTACCGATTCTGTTAAGAAGTCTTGTGCATTATACAATAAATAATGAGAATTTAACTAAAAAAAAGAAAACGCTTGCACTTCAAGACTATCTGTTTACACTCCGAATAGACCTAAGCCCAAATATCTAATAGTTATTCCAAAAAAATTCTTAAAAATCTCTTGTTTTCACTGTTGCTACACGAATGGCCGCTCTTAATAGAACTCGAGAGCCGCCGTTACTTGACATTACAGAATTCATCCTTAAGCCAACAAAAAAGTTAGAAAGAAGTTCTTCGAGAAATGACGAAAGCGAGAAGTTTATCAACGATAATTCAACTGTCTATTTACGTCTGGTAACATTAACAAGTTTTCCACCCCCTGTAACCTCGGGAACGCAGTTAATCGAATTATCTTTGGTACCGTGGAAGTAACGGAGCCGAAGGGGGTATGTAGAGTGTGACCTCATTAATACGTTGCTTGGCCAGGAAGTTAGATGCGTTCCTCGTGAGCGCAAATAAATTTCACCAACTACGAGGGGCCTCGAAGTTTCTTTGGAATTGTTTTATAGCACCCCGCGGACGTTAACGCTTTTCTTCCCTCTCCCAGGGATTACGCGTTCATTGCGCGCTCTTTCGCCTTTATGTTTCCTCGTTTCTTGACTTACAGTTAGCCGTGGCCACGTTCCGCCTCGTGGAAATTCAACCGATCGATCACCAGTAAATTGGATTTTATTAGAGGAACGAATATCGAGTTTGATCGTTGAAAATCACCTGGCTAGCGAGCCATCCCTGCCCTTTCCCTTAATTAATACCCTAATAGCAATTTATGATTGAAACGCTTGTTATTAATTACATCCGGAATTTTATAGGGTTTCCATAATTTTCCCTGCTGTTTTATTAATTATTAATTGTTACAGGTTGTTTGTTGGCGTCATCGTTGGCGTACCAATCATTATTCCTTCCAGTTATTAACGTGAAAAATACGTCCGTGTTGGGTCATGTGTTTCTTATGATTAGACTACGGATCTTTATGCAAAATAAAAATTATTTTCTTCAATTGCAAGAAATAAGTGTCTTCTTTTCTTCCTGAAATGATTTTAATGAATCAAATTTATACATTAATATTATTAAATTTTTCCAATATGTCTAATACTTTAAATTGTCACTATTCGTTTTTGTCATAAATGCATAAAATCCGCAACTCACTTATAATATTGTACAAATTGAAGAAACATATTGTTTAATGTTAACCTTGTTAACCTTATACAAATGATAAATTAACTCTTTACAAATGAAAAAGTCTTGTATTGAATTGTCTGAAGGATTGAATACCCTAATTTTTATACAGGGTGTTCTGTAACTCGTGGTACAAGCGAGCAGGGGGTGATTCTACATGAGGAAATAAATCGGAAATATAGAATAAATTCTTTTTATTTGACGCCTCGTTACAGAGAATTGCAGCAAGTAGAATTGGTTGATCATGATCAGACAATGCCTAGCTAATAGCACGCGTATTCGCTGCATTTTCAAACTCGATCTTTTCGGAAACGTGGTGTTAAATGACAAAAACTTATTCCATATTTTCAACTTATTTTCTCATGTAAAATCACCCTTGCTCGCTTGTATCACCAGTAACAGGACACCCTATATAAAAGAAGATTATTATGTACGGACGAGATAAATGTAAGAGTTAAAATAAGGAAAAGTTGTTGTGTTGTATCAGAATTTGTTGGTTATCGTTTGAGAATAATAATTTTTTTTATTGGAATAGGGTTGATTCTCGCTTATAAAGGGTTAAATAATTAATGGTATCTTTGGTCACAACGAATTTAATTTATTTCGTATATCAAGGGGTTGAATCTGTATTTTTTTTATAGAAAAGAGCTTTTTTATAATATATAAAATATAATTCTAATATTACATAATAATATAAATATAAAAATGATATCATACATTATATTTTAATTATCTAATATATTATATTATAATAGTATAATATAAAAACCTTTTTTTTATAGGAACTGAAAAGGTTTAAATTAATTAATCCCGAAATAATCCCATAGGCTCAAGTCTTATGTTGAATCAAGAGCATCAATTCCTTTTAGTCACGAACAAATATGCACACTGCAGATGCTAGAGAGTATAATCTTCGGTTACAATTTTCGAAAGGTTATACTTAAACATCCGGAAAAGATTGTATATAATTCGATTGTAATAAACTTGTTATAGTATATGCATATACTAATATTTGAACTTGGTGATTCAATCGTTTTATTGCTTTATCTTATCGAATGTATAATTAGTAGCGGTTACTATTGACTTGCAAATGTGGTATCTAGACTGCGGATCTCCATGCGTTTATGGCACATGCATACGAATTTCTAAAATACAAGAAAGTATATGTATCTAACCAAGACCGTTTATTATAGTTAATGTTCTTATCTTAGTCCCTAGTCACCATCTTAGTTTTCATAAAAGAAAGTATGAAAATGAAAATATGCATGTAGATTCGCACTCTAGTGATAAGAATGTATTGAGAATTCAAGGCCGCTCGTTTGTATTCATTAGAGTTGAAATTTATTTACAATTAAATTCAAGAAAGGAATTCTATAATAGATTAGAGAATATGTTATTGGCGCAAGGTTCGATCTAGTCTTCAAGATCGAACCTTGGGCCAATAACATATTCTCTAACAAATAATTCAAATTTCGATCGATAGAAATCACAATTATTCTATAATAGACTTTGATATTATTGAAATTGATATTGATTTATTATCATTATTATTTAGTTAAAATTGCATCATGAAAATTCACCCGTTTGCAGTTTGTAAACAACATAAACCTTTTTAATTCCCTATGTTTAATTTCTACAAATGTGTAATAAAAATTCTATGATTAATAAAAATGACTTTTCTGACACGTATATATTCCACAAAAATGAATTCTTATAACATCAATAACTTCCAAAACAAAAATTTGATAAAAACCATTTTCTCTCGAAAGGAGACATGTCCCCGAACATCTACATAAATCACGCATACGATGCACGGCTAGTTCAACAATGTCCAAGCCTATCTCAGTATTATATCGCAAACGCTTTATACAACCATAATTATCCTCGCCCCACCTCATATCCGTAAAAAAGTTGGTGCGCAGTATCCCGGCGAAATGAAGTGGCCATTTTAAATCAAACAATCGATGCCAGGAAAGTTCGTGGTGAATATCTCCGCGGTTTGGCCAGCTCGCGGTGGTTTCGACCGCAAAACTTCGAAGTATTCGTTCCCGCATTTTTCTAAACTCTGTCTCTCTGTCTCTCTCTCTCTCTCTCTCTCTCTCTCTCTCTCTCTCTCTCTCTCTCTCTCTCTCTCTCTCCTTCTGTCGTGCGAGCATGCATATGTGTGTTCGCGCGCGCGCCAGTAAATTTTCTCCGCATGCACGCGTGCTATCGCGGTTTCTTTTTTCCATGAAACACCATAAATCACGCGGCAGGCTTCCTCGTCACATCTCGAAAGTATATCCGACAGATTTACGGGGATGTATAAATTACCAGCCACCGGGATGTTTGTCGAAGCGATGCTCTATTTAATCGTTAACTTCCAATTGGTCGCCCCTCCCTATCCAACAGCATATCCGTTTAATGCATTCCGCGTCTGTCAGTCCGTCTAGTCATCTCAAACAGATCAGAATGCTTATTTACGATCCATTTGCCATGGATGCCATGTATTCATAAATGCCAGCATGAATGCCATTTACGAAGATGGCACGCTCAAATCTCGCCGCGGTCCAGACGCACATGCGCTTACCACGGTTTGCGCATAATATAAATTCAGTGTCCCATCGAATGCAGACAAATGTATTCGCGGGGTCTTCAGCATGCCGTCGATCAGCGCCGATTCAGCTTCTTCCCGTTTAACCCAACCGCCGCCGGTCTGCGGCATCTTCGACAAATCGGCCTCGCCTCTCACCGATCCCGACATCAATAAGATCGTCGAACAGAAACTCGGCTCGAATAACTTTCGCGTTTTACGCTGGAGTTTGGATAGCTTGAACGAGACGAATGGCTACTTGGGCAGTTACTACACGCTCTTCGTGACCGTGCGAACCGGTGACGACAAATCACGCGATCTGAAATTTTTCGCGAAAACACCGCCACCGAGCATCAGTCCCCAATACGAATTTGTGGTGCGTAACAACACCTTCAATAAGGAGATGATCGTTTACGGCGAAATTGTGCCGAGGATGGGCAAAGGGATCGGGCTCAAGTGGATACCCGATTATTACCTCGGTAAGAATAACACGATTATCGTCTTCGAGGACGCCAACGAGTCCGGCTACGCCATGCCGGACAAGTTCCTACCGTTCGACGATGAACAGTGCATTTGGACGGTAAGAGCGCTCTCCACTTTCCACTCGAGATCCATGATCCTCGATGAAAAGCTCAGCCGTGGCACCGGTCAAACGATCGACGACCTTTACGGAGACCTGCTGGTGGAAATGGGGTTCGTGCAGAACGACATCCAGTCGCAGGCATACCTCAAGGCGAGCGTCAAAGGCACCGGCGCGATTGTTGATCTTGTCAAGGGTCTGACAGACGAGAAAAGGAGACAGTTGAAGGACCAGATTGCAAGGTGGATCATGGCGTTGCCCAAGCTGGTGAACGTGCCCACCAAGTACAGGAATGTGCTCTCCCACCGGGACATTTGGGCAAATAATATCATGTTCAGGAGGGACTCTTCTTCCGGCAGGCTCACCGGATGCTACTTAGTAGACTATCAATTCGCACGCTATCACCCTCCAGCGTATGACTTTCTTCTCTCTCTGTACTTAAACACTAATCGTGCTGTTCGATCTGCTCATTTCACGTCTCTCGTTGATCTGTACTGTGACACAATGAAAGCAGAGCTGGCTTCCGAGGGTCTAGATGTGGAAGAGTACTTGTCCCGCGCGGAATTCGTTGAATCCTGCAAAGAGCTCACGGCTCTTCCGTTGGTCTATTCCATCACGAATCTGCAAATCATGCTTCTCAACAAGGATGCTGTCGAGAAGTACTTCGTAGGCTCCATCGACAAGCTTCGCCACGTGATGTATGGTGACGGGCGGGTGGAACTCGTCCTGAGCCAGTGCCGCAGCGTAAAAGCTTATCAGACACGTTGCATCGAGATATTAGAGGAAATCATAGAGCACTTGCCCGATAACCCGACGAATTGTTAGCGGATGGGACAGGGAGCCCGACCACTGAATGTTCATCGAGTGTCGTCGTTTGTACCTGCATTACGATCTGTGATAAAGGACCCTGGAACCTAGCCAGCCGGCAGGTCAACCTTATTTCTGGATTTGCGGATGTGTCGTAAAATTTCCGGAACGTGCTCGGACATCGCGGGGAATGCTACACGGTCCAAGGTCAATCAATAGCCGCGTGGAGTCTGGGGGCTTCATCTCGCATTTACACTGACTCCCATAAATATTCGGTCACTCTTAAAAAGACGATAACATTTTTAATATTGATAACTTAAAATTTTTTTTAATGTATAATAAATTTGAAAAAATAGCAATTGGCCGGAATTGCAGGAAACACATTAAAAGTTGTGATCTACAACTTTGTTATGTCAGCCTATATCGAAAATTTGAAAAACACTAAAGAACAAAAATTTAAAGATGGCGAAAGTTGCAGTATTTCGGCCTTTGACTGTAATAAATAAAGCGGATCTTTATGCATTTTTCGCTTGTGAAAATTTTTAAAAAATATTGAAATACAAAGTTGGTAGAATTTCGGGCGATTTTTATTCATTCTTGATCTGCAGAGATTATTACCATTGAAAGCAGGATTTTGTTCGATTCCGGTTTCTTAAAATTTGTCTACAAAAATTGAAAATTGCATAAACATCCGTACTATAGTAATAAATCTAAGGGTTCTTGCATTTTTCGATGCCTGTCGTTTTTTCCCGCATCTACCGATTTTTATGAAATTTTCAGAATATGTATAATATAAAATGGCCCATATAAACAATTGGTAAAATAGAAATTTTAGCATCTTCTTTGCAATTCTGACCATGTGAAATTATTTCTAAATTCTTTTCACGTCATGCAGTAAAGTATATGTTCTAACTACTCAAAAATTAAAAAAGTTATAGTCTTTTCAAGAGCATCCGAATATTTATGACAGTCCCTGTAGATGCTTTGGGAGTATCAATTATTCGAGAACGTTTTTTACGACCTTCTGTTACTTACATGATTGGTCTTTGTCACGTTATCTGGAGGCGTTGCTGCTTCGACTCGGAATTGGGCTTTGTGAAATAAAAGTACGGTTTCTGCGACGAATTTGTCAACTTTGACGTCAGTTTTCCATACACTTCAAAGCTTTGCATATTTTCTGATTAATAGACTGCAGACTTTAAGCACTCATAAAGCACCTGAGTACGTGGGGTATAAGTAAAGGACACGAGTAAGGAGAATATCCGTAGTCTTCTCATTAATATTATACAGGGTATTCTACCTCACTAATTTTGTCAATTTTTATGTCAGTTTCAAGCAGACTTAAAATTTACAAAGTTTCGTATATTTTCCTATTAATATTATCGAATTTGACAGTTTTCGCATTAAACTTAACTATGCAGGATGGTCTATGTCTATATGATCGATTTTGTCAATTTTTAAGCCAGTTTCAGACTCAGAAATGTTCAATATCGTGGATTTTCTGATTAATATTATAGATTGACAGCCTTTGAATAAACTGCTCTCTGCAAGACGATTTATGCCAGTGCGACTATGTGAATATCAGAGGTGTTTACAATAGTTTTGGGAAATTATATGGACCATCAAAGCTGTGCATAAATAAGGAACGTTGTTTCGGATATAACGAAGTTTTGTTTCATGTATTCATAAATACCGGAGATATCTGGGTTACAGTATTTGCATGGTGCACCCAGTATAGTCCTATCTTACCAAACAGTTCAACAGTATTCCCCACCGTACAATCGTACTGTTTAGTACCGGCAACACGATCATGCACAGCCGCAGACTCGATTCTGGTATCGTCTCATTGGCTGGTAACTCTGACTTGCCCTCTCTCTCTCTCTCTCTCTCTCTCTCTCTCTCTCTCTGTCTGTCTCTTCGTTTCTGTCTCGCTCTCTCTCCCTCTTTTCCTCTCTTCCTCTTGATATCGAGACCATTCAAACTATGTTTGCAAATTATCAATTAAATGTCAGATATTATGTGATGCAGCAATGGTGATATATGGAATGTTAACTGATATTAATGGTGTTTCTAGACAGGTTGGGAATCATTATTTACTGGTCGAAATCGGTGGCAAGTTAGAAAGAAAAGTAGAAAGAAAAACTCCGAAAGTTAGTTAAAGCACATCCTTTCTCAAAATTGTATCTACATACTGTACATCAAATTTGGAGGATACTCGAGCTGAATAACTTCTTGAATCTCGTCAATTGTTAACAGTGATTATTAATTGTACCTAATTAAAACATGCAGAATATTTTTGAACACCTTGTATTGTGATAGCTGGACTGTGGATCTTTATACAATTATCCATTTTCATAGCTAGGTCTATAAAAATTAGAAGTAGGAGGCAATGTGTTTTGCCGATTAAATGCTGTCTTGTATAAAAAAAACAATAAAAATATTAGAACATCTTGGTAACACATATACACATTTTCTAGTGTTTTAGGGCATAGGCTAAAATACTAGATAAATTAATTATACAATGTATAAATATACGCTGATTAATCATAAAACGCAACGAAATAGTTTACTGTTATGATATGCAAGTATTATTGTTAATAAAGTTATCAATGAAAAGGAAGTTAGTACGACCAGATAATCTAAATAAAATATTTTTTCGAAAAATAATTAAATTAGTAAATTGTATTACAATTATATATGAATTATTTTTTACTACTACTGCTAAATTCCTGTACTATCTTTAAGTTAATATTCATGTTGTGTTGATAATACAACATTTATATCTCCATCATTTTAGTTAAACTGTATTTCATATTAAATCGAGTCATAGATAATTTCGAAGTCTGCAAATAAATTGTCTTTATCTCGAATGCAGTGGTTACCAACTATTCTGTACCTCCGCCCCCTTTTTCAAAACAAAAATTATTGCGTCCCCCTCAATATTCGTAACAATTTAATCTCATTAATTATGATTTTGATTTGACCTTTTGATTGTTTGTTTGTATCCAAAAATTATATTTGCTAACAACTACCTACAGGTTGGAAACCACTGCTCTAATGCCTTTATCATCCTAGTCACTCATCATACTCGAGCTACCTCATAAATTATGTCAAGTAATTGCAAATAACAGCGAACGTATAATTGATTAAGATATACGATACACGGTGATAATATAAAACACCCGATCTCAAAAGCTTGCTAAAAGTAGAATTTGTATTAGTTGCAAAATAGTTTAAAAGGTATTAATTTGAATATATATATATATATATATATAATATATATATAATATATATATATATATATATATATATATATATATATATTCAAATTAATACCTTTTAAACTATTTTGCAGTTTACTTTATAATAAACCTGCCTTCAATGTATATTTCTTCAATGAAATAGAAATACGGACTCGCGTGTCCTAGCATTTACAAGAAGTAGAATTGGTTGACCATGATCAGACGCGTCAGCCGATAACTATTCAATAGCACGCGTAACCACCGACTTTTCAAACTCGATTTTCCCGAAAACGAAGCGAAAAAAATGTTATTTACTTTTTACTTGTTTTTGCACGTAGAATGACTTCATGTCTGCTTGTACCATCTATCCTGGGACATCCTGTATAAACGTTGGAGAATAGGCTTACACTGGAATAAATTGTAGTGCAAAGAATGAATACAGACGATTCTGATTATTTTAGAGCTCGTTGCTCCTTTACTTAAATTTTATGATGTTCAATATTACCTTTATTGATCCACGTTATTTATTTTATTCACAAATGAAATTAATATACAACAACAAAAATTATTTATACCTCAACTTAATCTATTAGGATGTTGCATATGAAACGCTCGAGTTTAAGATACAAATATTATGAAGCGTCTTGATGAAGAAATATTATTATAGCCTGAAGATATATCAACTTAGCATTTTAAGGTGCACATCTGATCTTTAATGTCCCATATGCACTTCTCATGTGGATAGCTAATTTTTCTTTCAAACAATGTCGATCAATGTGATCGTCGCCGTTGTTTTTTACAGAAGTGGAAAAACAAATATCTTATGTATAACATTATGCGATCTTTTATAAAATGTTGTTGTAATTGAACACACATTCGTCGATGGTAGAAAGAACTCTAGACTAGATGTGACAGTCTTGTAAATGAAAAAAATTGGTGTGTGCTTCGACCACATGGCTGAAGTGAAACTTCTTTTTTTAATTTTTTTTCGAATTTCTATTAACATCAACCGTATATGCTAATAGAATAGAATTTCGTTTTATCATTTCATCGTTTCATCGCCAGATCGGTTTTACTCCTACCGCGTCGAGGTTTTGCGCCTAACGCGCCTAAAGAAGTTTCACTTCCAAACGTGGACGATTAAAAGAATTCAATTTTATCAATGATGCCAGAAACTTGCTATTCGTTGTGAGAACATGTTGATTATAATAGTACTTGCTTCGATCAATAGTTGTTATTCATGAAACAGCTATGTTTGTTTAAAGTTACTATTACAAAACAGAGATTTCATATGCAACAACCTAATATAATAACTAGACAACGGATTTTACGCATTTATGTCAAAAATCGGTAGGTGCAATTCGAAAGAGTACGAAGATTGATAGAACTTAAGAGTATCAATGTATTGTTTCCAGCTGGATAGTCTGATGTTCCCAGGCAAAAACCGCGGACTATTTACAGACTACTCATTATGTCCGTTACGCACGACGTACACCTTTAACAGTGTCATCAAAAAATCAATCGTGTTTACTATGTCTAGTTTCCAGCTTTTTGAGTTATTAAAGAAGAAGAGATATTTCTGCTTGGTACCAGTTCTTCGCAATCGACGTAGACAATTTTTATTCTGGATACAGATCCGCAGTCTAATAATAACATCGAGGGACACGTTCACCAATTGTTGTTTGAAACACGATGCATTCGCACAAAGCCATTCGGCGCGGTTGCATACCACTGATGATGAAAACATGGCAGGATACTTCGGGACAAAAGATCAGACCCTGAAACAGTAACCATTTTTTCTATTAACAGGTGCGCATCTGTAAAGCACATGGCTTGAAGTGTGCGCGGTTTTGTAATTGATGGCGAGGGCAGCACTTTGGACGGAAACGAACGCACAAGAGCCTTTCGCCCAGGACTTTCATAGCCCTCTAGTATTTTTTTTGTGCGCCGTCGCGTTGTTTCGTCGTTTTTCTTTCTCTCCCACTTGAGATTTTGTTTGGCGGTAATGTGAGCGAGGGGAATACGTCAACCAGCGACCGACATTGCTCTTTATTATTTTTCCGAGAGAGCTTTCTCTCAACTCGAATTGCGCGGCTCTATAGGGTCGTTCGTAGCCCGGCCCGCAATGTTTCAACGTAATTATTTCGTTCGGTGGATTTCGTGGCGACTAACACGCGACCACGTGCACACACCCGCAGCTTTGTTAAACGCGGAATCGTTAAGAAAGCTAATTTCCTGCATAAAACCGTTGTGTGATATGGGGCTTTGCCGGCATAAACGGCGTCTTCGTTCTCCGTTAGACGAACCTGCCCGTAAAAGGGAAAAGGGATTACCGCTCGTAATATACTTCGCGGAAACCCCAGTGAAACGCAGAAAGATAGGAACGCTTAATATTTAACGTAACTTTTCATCATAGCCTTAATTGCAGATAGATGCTTCGCGTTTGATGGACACCCTGCATGGCTGATATCAAAATTTCCCAACAGTCTCGTTTTACGAACCGCCCTCAGAAACTTTTTAAAATATCCGTAATAATAACGATCCTCGCTCGACGCAACTCGCGCTACGCTTAATGTAAATGCACATTGAATTTTTGCCACACAGTGTCCCGTAAAGATTTTAAGCAGAATTGCGCAATTATATCAACAATTAATATTTCATTTTTACACAGTTTGCTATACTGTACATTTACATTTATTCTAAACAATTTACCATATGAAGAAAGAATCTCATACTAGTTGTAAGACTAAATTGTAATCCAATTATTCTAATCTATTCGTTTCAGTCAATTATTTAAATTAATTAGCGTTCAGCAAAGAAAATACAAAAGGGTTTAGTGTGGTTTATAGAAAACTGCATATTCTATTATTTATATCTTGAATGATCATATGCTGCATAAAATAAAAATGTACACCAAATAGGAAAATGATGTCACGATGTAATAATGTTCTTATTATATATGCAATTTTTAAAATGGGAAAATATATAATAGGAAAATTATGTCACAATCTAATAATATTTTTATTATATATGCAATTTTTAAAGTGGGAAAATATATAATAAGAAAATTATGTCACGATCTAATAATTTTCTTATTATATATGCAATTTTTAAAATGTTTCTCAGCCGACAAGGTTCGAACGAACACTTGCGTTAAAACATAAATCACATAGACCATGACCACTTAATAAGATCACTTAAAAAAAAACACAGTTGAGCAAACTGAACATGCATTGTTACTTCAGTTTCAAGAAAACTTGTTTACCGTTTCGAATGAACGAAGCATTGTAAATTATACTGAATGAAAAGTGAATGGCGCACCCGTGTAATAACCCGTTGGCAAAGTTATTCCCGCGTGATAATCAAGAAAACTGTATGCTAACTTGCCCACGGAACGATGACAGGCTAGTTTTGTTCAACTGTTCGCGACGTTACGACACATTAAAGCAGAAGTTCGTTTTATGGTCGGCAATTCGAAGCGAACGTAATCGTTCCTACGTCGAACTAATAACATAACTGTGGCACGTAACTTGCGCAGCCTATCGATAACGGGATCGATACGATTGGTCTGTAAATACACAGCTTCACAGTGACGCATGGGCATATTGTCCCTGGTAGGCTTTTAATATTTGTTTATTTCGTCTGATGGTCTATTGTCTTTTTCGGTATGGAAATTCCGTCGAAATGGAAAATGCGGATGCGAATCGCGGCCGGCCGCAAGCTTGTCAAATTTGAAATTAAATGAACGGGAAATAACCGAACGAACGTTAATAGTCATATTAGACGCTTGAATAAGTTTCTTTTACTAATAGATGTCGGTGCTACAGTACTAGTATTAGATTGTTGCATATGAAATGTACGATTTTAGAATGTTATAAATCGTTTTGATTAAGAAATACTATTATAGCCTTCAGGTTTATCATACAAAAATTCCACTAGTTTTGCTACAAGGCGATATCTCCGCTATTTTTCGCAAATACCTCGGAAACTAAAGTGCCATATATTTCCAAAGGAAAAAGTTGTTGTAAATTATACCCTCCACTACACATCCAAAAATTATTAAGATCGGAGTGGAACTCAAACTTCTAAACAATTGCCGTATCTTCTGTACAGTGATCCGCGCCATAGACATAATTAATCAGTTTCTAGTATTTAGTATTGACATTTAATTTGCTCCGGATCCCGCAACGAATGCGAGTAGATACAGAGTCGAGTCAATAGATATATTCGACGTGATTGCGCATCATTTCGGTAAATCTGAAAATGCTTTGTGCATACGGAACAGTGAAATTCGGTCGGTTGGCTGTCCGCACTTTGATGGCAGTAATAGTATCGTGAAAGATGGAATTGGTGCGCGTAACGATCGCGGTTTCATTGGAACCCGTCGGTTACACAAAGCGAAAATAGTTTTCAAGGTAAGGAGATTATCCTGCGGGATATACGATTCGAAGCGATCAGCGCGAAATTACCGACGCATTGAAAGCTGTATCATGCCAACCTTGTTAATCGCCGAAGCTTACTGTTTCCCGTGTGTTCATTATACTTCATTCCATCGAGCGTTGTAGAATTATCATCGATCAGGCAATAGCATTACGATTCCATTATCTGCAACAGTGCTGATCTTCACCTGACTAACCTCCGCCTGTTACCAGCTGCCTTTCCATAACGATCGTTATGCAGATTATGATTCGTTTCGAGATTCAACTTTGTCTAAGCGTATGTTTTATTGAAGAAAGTCATTAAATAATTAAAGACTCTTTATTTTAACTTCACCAAATCCACGCACCGTAACCTTTAGACAGCGAACCGTTCTTACAACAAAATAATTGAAGATGTTTTTGACTATTTACCACTTTGTTTATAAATTTTTGGAAATATGTTTTTGAAGGTATTTCTTGCAGACACGTTAGTCTGCGTTTTTCTCTAATGGATCAGCTGTCCATTTAATTTAATCGTCAGAAAATGAGTAATTAAAGGCTGCTCTTTCTTTTGGAGGACCAGATGTTTTTAACTTTCTCGAACACTTTTTTTAACTTCTTTTATGTAATCTTGTAGATATCGATGAGAACATTACGAAAATGTAAGTATTATTGTTAGGAATTCACTGGTTTATGCCACTACTCTGTTCGGTACTACTTAGCCGATCTTATGTGTACCACCTAGCAAATATACCAGTATTGCGGCGCTTTAACCTGTCAAAAAGGCTTAAAACTGCTCAACTTTACACGCGTATAACTTCTGAACCAGTGAACTCCTGGCAATAAGACTTTCATTTTCGATGTTTTCTCGTCGAAATCTATAGGACTGCATACAAAAAAAGTTAAAAAAAATTGGTCCTCTAAAAAAAGGTTTAACCTAATTAAACGTTGATTTTTATATTCCCTGTCAAATAAGCCCATGCTTCACTATCGGAGGGTTAAAGTATGGGACAGCATAAAGTGATCTTCAATTTTGTTAGATTAGTGTTGTACAGAGGTATCCAACAATATAATTTGTTTATTGCCAAGTTTACGTTCTGAAAGGTGACAGAAAACTAAGCCCAGGGATTTTGATGAGTGGGGAGTTCGAACGTCCTGACAGTTTTATCGATCTTTCTCTGGCGGAGGTGTTAAACCTGACGAAACAGGTCGACACCGCAGCACCGTCAACTTCTGATGGGGGGATTTTATTGAATGAGTTAGTGAGCTTTTTACAGTTACCCAGAAAGGTAGGATCAGCCTTTTTAAGTGTCTCAACGCGCTACTTCTGTGACTCTTTTCTGCCTCCGTGTAGGTTTGCGGTGAATCTTTGGTGGGCACGATCCTGTAAGATTTTTAAAATACTCGTGAGAGGTCCTTTGGCACCGTAGCTACATCTTTGGTTTAGGATTTAATGTAGACCTTCACTGGGGTTATAAGAAAATCATTCACATTCGTCATAGAAGCGTAGGTAGTGGATCTTGATAAGAAATTTAATTGCTGAAAAGTTTGTAGCCCATAGGTAAAGATAGTATTAGGCATTAATTTATAACCTAAGCTGATTCATTTTCTAAATTGTGGAGCCTGTACATTTCACATTGAATAATTTTTAGAATAACATGAAGGGTAGCTAAAGCAAACTGGTTAACTAAACTTCTATGCATCGAATGCAGAACATGTTCAAGATCATGGGAAAAAGGTATAGTTCTTTAGATATTCTATTTTATACAGGATGATAAAAAAGGGATCGATACTCATAGGTCTTATAGTACTCACCGTGAGGAGTAAACAATCTAATCAACATATGCACAAAATTGGCAAGAATACGTGGTGTCCGAAGGTCTATAATCGCAAACATTAAAGTACAAAATCTTAATATTGAAAATCATGTACAGTGTGTAAATTTCTCAGGTGCTAGTATATCACACACATCAATTGTATTGCATAAACTGAAATTACAACTGAGGGTCATTATCATTATTATGAGGGCATACCTTCTCACGTCGATGCGATCGGAACACTTGAAGTTTCAGGCACAAAAAGAATGTAATTCTACGCAGTTATTTATGTTGAAAAACATATGTGATTTAGCAGCCAGAAGGATTTGGGTTTATTAAGTATTATATACATTGTAAAGTCTCTCGATTATACCAGAAAAGTGATTGTTCTGTCATTCGAAAATTCTCTGATCCGAATACTTTTGTCTCCATATTAGTTCGGATATGGGAATATGGGATATGGGTCTACTTCCAACTTTTCTGCGTCGGAAGTAAGATAATACGATCATGATATGGAACGCTAATAAATAATAAAAGTTGACTTTACAGGGAAAGGATGGCTTTCAGGACGTATGTTAATTCGACTTTTTTTACTCCTCTCTGTGGATACTATACGGCCTGTAACTATGGACCCTTTTTTATCAACCTGTATTTGTAATGAAGAGGGTAGTGTGAGAAGCCCAAGTTGCATTTAGTATAAGAATATGTTTCGCAGGAATGATGACGAACGTTGAAATCTTTGATCATTGATAAGAGCGATACGCCGCCCATAATTACAACTAGATCAGATACAGATACCGACTTATTTGGAGCGTTGTAAACCGCTCTGCGAACATGGACGGGTTTACGAGTTGAACAATAGCTTATTCAAAGTTGCCTGGATAGTTTGCAGGAACTAGATTGAAGGATAGTTTGTTGTTGATCATAAGGGCCACTTTGGTACGCGTGTGTTAAGAATGGTATGCTGCAGCTACTTCGTAGGGTCGAATGATAACTTTAATAACTGTATAACTATCTTTTGTTTGAAGTCAACTGCGGATTTTCCTAATGTAATGTGCATTTTGGTTTAGGCATACTGCGTTTTGTATTATTCTGTATTTACTTTCAAAATTGCACTTTCATGGTAGCCAAAATGAATCTCAAATGAGATTTAAAGTGCTTTAATAAAAAAAAAAACTGCGGATTTTTGGGCAAAATGAACATTTTCAGGATCAATTGCAAGGTTCTAGAACCTGATAAAAATTCGTTTCTTTTTCGTATATTCTAGTATATTCCAGTATATTTTAGTATATTCTAGTAATTTCTAGTACATTCTAGTGTATTCTAGTATATTCTAGTATATTATAGTATATTATAGTATATTATTAGTATATTCTAGTATATTCTAGTATATTCTAGTACATTCTAGTGTATTCTAGTGTATTTTAGTGTATTATAGTGTATACTATTTCGGACAAGTTGATGATACTGTATCGATACTCTTGAATTTCTTTTATATCTCTACTGTTTTATATTTAATCTACTCATTTTTGTCATAAATGCATAAAATTCGCAGTCTAAGTACAATCTACGATTTTAGTATTTTAATTGTTGTGCTCGCTCGTCCATAGTTTATGATAATATTTCTAATTGCTTATTTTTTAAAGATAGTTCACCATTTTGGAATTGCAATCAGAGAATGTATTTTACTTAGAGAAAAGCAATAAAGATTAATTTTCCTCTATCAGACACCACTAAGCTGTACAGTTATAATTAAATTAATAGTCTGCTCAAGACACACGTTATTTAATTAGATGTGTTCAAATCTACAATTGAATATTGTTGCATTACAAGTAAGCAGTATTTGTTCAACGTTAAATTTTGAATGAAACGTGTCAATTTTTGTGACTATGTCTGGCATGGTTGATCTAATTTCTTTCCATATTTTTGTTTATTTGATATGTTTATGGAAATGGATGAAGTAGATGCCAAACTCTTCGAATTAAAAATTCAGACACTTCCGTGGACGAAACCTGTATTTGACCAATAAGAAGTGCAACGGAGGAAATCATTAACTGGCAGACTTCTCGCTAATGATCTAAATTGATGTGTAATTAGAGGATGATTAATTCATGACGATATTTAAATTATCCAATGAGAGTTCGGAGTAACTTTCGCATACATTTCGCTCCAGGTTTTCCAAGTTCGGATATTCTGCGGGGATGGGATTTATTTCTCAATGGCGTTGACTCGCCAGCTAATTTCGCGCTAACTTTAGCGCATTAATGTCTGAACATATGAAGAAGATAAATGTAGTGGGCTTGTTGTAGAAGATAAAAGCAGATTTGGTGGTTTATATCGGAAAGGGTATCATTTTTCATACTGTTAGAGAGTTTGGAGATTTTGTTTTGTAAACCGTTCGAGTGTGTCGCATAAATATCTACTATGTACATTATGCATACAGTGTATGTGTACATACATTTTTCAGAAAAATGTGTTGCGGAGTTTTAGAAGCTGTGGCGTATGGAAAAACTATACAACCATTAATCTTTTTAGAATTTAACAAAATTATTCTATTTAACTTTGATAATTCTTTACATTCGTATAAGATTTGAACAAAATAAAGATGATTTATAAATCGTGATTGTTAAAGATAGATTTATATTTATAATAGATCGGATAGTCAAATTTCTACTGACGCTAAGACAAAATAAGTTTTGAGATATTACACCGATTTTACTTCCTTTTGTGAGACAAAAATTACTATTCTATTAATTTATTTTAATAAATGGACATTAATTTAATGTCATGCATATGATGTTACTTAAGAATTTGTTGACATGTTGTTTCTCTGTATAATGTCACCAAAAGATCGAGTTTGAGAATTCTCCACGCACGCGAGCGTGCGTATTTACAATTAGTAGAAACGGTCAGCCATGAACAGACACGATAGCCCAGAAGAAACTCGTATTCCTTCAAAATGTGTCTTGATAATTGTTTTCACGTAATATGAGATTGGACCCAGTATGGACGTTTATTATACTATGCATTATACTATACTTTTAGCATAAATGTATTTTTCAAAAGATTTACGTCAATTTTCTGACAGACAAATTGACTGAAAGTTTCGATGCAACACGGACCGAAGTAACCGAGTTAGACCGGGTTTATATTGTAGCAGTTCAGTGCGGGCTCACTGGTACTAAAAGAGACACAAATCTACAGGGTGGAAATTATAAAGCGTTATAGACGAATATATCCAAAAATATTGATTATACGCAAAAATGTTTCAGATGAAAGTTGTTCAGTACCGAGGGGGACATCATGTGCTGGGAGTTTTATTTCTTTTTCTCGGTGGACACTCCAAGGTGAGGTGAAGATCAACTTCCTTTTTTTAAATGGAATTATATGTTTTTTTATCCACCATTAAATACTGCGTTTTAAGTTGACTTCAATTATCTATGACTCAAGGTCATTCAAGGTCAAACTTGCAGGGAAATGCGGAATAGGTGTGATCGTTTTATTTGTACTTCAGTTTAGTATGTGTTCAAAATGATTACCTCTTACTTCAATGCATTTGACAATTCTTTGTTTAAACGATTCTCTAACTTTTCTCAACATTTCAAGATTTGTCTTAGCACAAGCTTCGCATATTCTGACTTTCTTGTTTTCACGCTTGATAGGCGTAATGGACAATTCCGCAGTTTTCAAGCACAGAATCTGAACAGAGACGATTTTTTCACTGTCGATCTGGGTAGCGTTGTGCATACAAATTAGCAGCCATTCTGTAATTTTTCCTGCATTCTCCTAGTGCCATAAATATATAAAAACGATTTTGATACATTTCCATTTTGACCACTTATTTCAGTACTATCGTTCAGCGAAGGATTCCTTTGCACGAATGGTAATGAAAGTAAACTGACTATCTTGCAGAAGAGCACAGTTATACATAGATACGTTTGTTTTCATTTCATTTATAATGACTTTGATGTTGTCCTGAGTAATGCTGATATGGAACACAGGTTATTGTTTTGGTGTGAATGTTCGAAGGCACGAACTAAAGTACAAATAAAACGATCACACCTTTCCTGCATTTCCCTGCAAGTTTGACCTTGAATGACCTTGAGTCATAGGTAATTGAACTCATCTTAAAACACACTATTTGATGGTGGATAAGAAAATATATCATTCCAGTTCAAAATAGAAAGTTGACCTTCACCTCACCTTGGAGTGTCCACCGGGAAAAATAAAATTTTTTGGAGATATTCGTCTGTAACGCTTTATAATTTCCACCCTGTATAAACACTAGATACGAAGACATAATAACTGAACCAGTGAGCTAGCACTGAACTGATGAGTAGAAATCGACCCTAAAGGAGGGTTGTCTGTGCTTAACCATTTGAGTCCCAGGAGGTATTGAAAAACACAGTCAAATAATCTCAAACAGCGCAACCGCGCTTTCTCTAAATGACTACGAAAAGACCCAAGCAGCGCGATAGCGCTTGTTTTATTTTATTTTGTAAAGTATTATTACATTATTATAGTATCATTCTACCTATTGTAAAATGTACTATTTACATTAAAAGGAGCTGCGTGATGTACTTGCGTCAGTAAATCTGAGCGCGCAACTTCGACAATCGGTAACGCACCGTCAGTTGTCCACAATGCTCGAAATGTGCTGTGTTTTCTCGACATAAAATCTCAACAGCGCGATCGCGCTGCTTGGGACTCAAACGGTTAACTGGCCCTCGTATTGCATATACTACAATGATTAGAATCCCATACATTTTTACCGTTTCCCACTCCATCTCAAACTCATTCCGATTCAAACAATCTCGCGAAAATCTGCGCTAGATAAGCGTCTCGATTCAGCCACAGCCGCGCGACACTTAACCGAGCCGCATTGTGCTACGCTGCTACCACCCTTGGCATAGTTATCCGGGGGGTGGGGGTGAGGGGTGTATAAGCTGCATCTAAAAAGTTCTGGGGTTAGGTAAAACTTGTATTTCAGAGAGCAGGGTGTTATGAAAGCAGCCCTAATAGCTGGAACAGCAAGCGTTCCCCCAACGGTGTACCGGATCTGATTATATTCCTCGCGGCGGCGTGGCGTGGCGGGTACACACCTGCTCGTGGAATGGTCTGGGAATGGACTGGCGCGTTAGTCCGATCGCGTGAAATCTCGTGGCTCGTGTATCGTGGTTTTGAATAATCACACTTTATGTAAAACAAAAATGTACACCGAATGGGAGAATTATATTATGCTTTAAATATGATCTTATCTGAAAATCTTGAACTTTTGTGGAAACTTTAAAACAGCCCCGATAGCTCGTGTCTCGTGGTTTTGAATGTGCACACTCAAAGATGTACATCGATTTGAAATATTAAGGGCGTGTTTCGCAGTCCTTAAGGAATGAGTTTGATTTTTTCATGAAAAAATAGTGCTTTTGACGGAAGTTAGTGGCTCAAATGATAAGAGCATTTTAAGAAATACACACTGATGTTCAAGACCAATTCTCGAGGAATCCATGCAGGAAGTGATACTTACAGGAAATTTTTTAAAATACAGGTTTTTCGGTAACTACTGGTACAAGCGAAAAGGGGGTGATTCTACTTGAATCGTTGATCAACGTTCTACGTTGATGTTAGAGATCAGCTCTCGGGGAGACGCTACGTTTGGGAATTTTTTAAACAAAACTAGTAGACAGACCCATCTTAAATTTTAGTGGTGCTTTTGTCAACCCTTAGGCAATAAGAACATAATTCGTATATGCAGAAATATTTATGTGGGATGCCTAAATTCCCGCCAAAACGGGCGAGACGCGCGTCCTCCCAACGCAGGTGTAACGCTCGTTCCGTAAAAGAGACGAACAGCAAAGGACAGGCGAGTAACGACGAGAAAGAAATGCGAGCGAGGGGCGAAATCGAGGAGTCTCGCGTCGGTCGCCACGTTGTACGGTTGTCTCCAAGTTTTTGTTCCACCATCTTTTAATTTTTATTAAATTATTATTATTCGTTACGAGTCGACCCCTTGATTTACCCCTGCCAGCGTAGATCGATTATTCAACTCGATCGCGAATATCGAACTGAAATAGGGAAATCCTACATTTATATTGTACAAAGTTATACTAGTTCAAACATTAACAGTGTCACAATCTGGACTCCGATTATCTCGCTTTAGCTCACTATATCTATTCTCTCTGATGAAGAGAACTACATCTAATTTGTCGAGCTGTGCTCGAGTCAATCGCTGGAAGAGAACCGCTACCCTGTAAAGCAAGAATTTGACTTCCGGATAGCAAACTTTGGAAATTTACATGAGCACTGCTGTGCTCTTCGCAGCGTGGCGGGTACACACCTGGCCGTGGAATGGTCTCGGAATGGACTGGCGCGTTAGGCCATCGCACGAAATCTCGTGGCTCGTGTCTCGTGGCTCGTGGAGGCGGTGTTGAAGGGCGCAGGCGTCCGGTATCCGGCGTCCGGTGGCGGCAAGCGGGTTCCGATTTTCTCTAGTGCCGCGTCAACTGCCGCTGGAGAGTCGTGTGCGTCGCACCCTGTCGTCTTCGACGACTCTTATTTTCGCGTGACACCTTTGCACGTTCGCGGAAAAACCGTTCGAATCGCTATCAATGTCCCTCGTCAACCGGTAGACCGGATGTCGCATCGACGACCGGTTCCGGCTTTGTTATGCTAACCGGAAACGCAAAACGAACGCGTGTCGCGCGAGTCCTATACCTCCATTCAGGAACGGTGTAGATTAATCTCCACCTCAACGTGTTTCGTGCTGCCAAACGAAAGAAGTGCAGGGTGCATTTCGTCCTTTCACCAGGTCCAACGTCCGCGTGGTCTTGTTCGCAGTGATCTAGTGTGTGCAAAACAAGGAATAGTCCTGTGTCTCTAGTAGCTGGTCCCCTGATTGTAGCTCATGTTTCCGGGAAAAGGGCAATTCGTGAAAGTGCGTCGACTATGAATTGGTGCAAAGTGCAGGCTGTCGCGACCGTAGCGGAGACGTCGTCCAGCTGGAAAAGTATGCTTTTATCGGACGTCGGAGTATGAGGGACGCCGCATCCTCGACGTAATGGTGAGTGCTGAGCTCCCTTTGATGGGTTCGAGTAACCCAGATCGGTACGATCGGACCTGTCACCGCAGAGACGAAAATCCTTGCCATGGAAGGATCCGTGGTTGCACCCTTCTCAAAGTCTCTTGGAAATGCAGCTGACTACGTGTATAGTGTGGTCCATCAGGATTTTCCTAGGCAGCGCGTGCGGTTCTGTTTGCTAGACTCGCACGCAAAAATTGTGGGTTTTCGAATTTGGAGAATCTATCTCTGCACGCGGAGTCACGTGTGCGCCAATGAATTGTAAAGGATTGCGAGATAGTTTATTTTTTACGTCACCCGGAGCGACGGAGTTAAAAATAGTGCGATTGCTGAAATGGGCATCGCGTGTGACCTTTTTCTGGGATCTTCTCCGGTTCGGTATTATTTGTACGAGTTTGCTGTACACTCTCGGAGCGTAATGATGGTTTTTCGGGTCACGCGTTTTTCTATAATTATCTGCTCATTTCTGAGAGAACTGTGTGGGATTTATGGCCTGATTGACGGTGTTTTTCTAGTTATACGAAATAATAAACGTACCGGGGATGTGAAGTTGATTCGTGTATTTTATTTTCCGGTTTAACATTTTTTTCCGAGTGGGAGTACGAAGAATTTGATTTGTACCGCGTTTTTCAAAACATGCTGCGGAGGAGTGAACTTTATGTTTCAATTTTCGTATCGGATGTACTAACACAGCGCGCCGGGAATTTGACAGAAATACTGGAAATTTAATTGGAAAGTCAGTAGCTAATTATATCTGTCACGTTTAATGAATTACATTGGAAATTAGATTGGCTACGCCACTGGGCACCGGTGAAATTTTCACAAATGTGTCGCGGCCAGGTCTGTCATCGTTTTGCGGGATTCCGGAGTGTACAGTAATAAGACCGACAGTGCTATGCAAACGACTTATTTTAGTAGATAGAAGCATAATTTATCTATATTTCTATTTTGAATCCACGCGCGCGAAGATAAATTAATTTGACGCTGTGAAATAACGTAATTAACTATGGAAGAAACATTCGTACTGCTTAAATGTCATTTCAACGATGTCACGGCACGGACAAAATGTATAATCAATACCTAAAGGATGAAAATCCGAACCCTAATCGCAGCCTTAAAAATTCTATTTTAATAATTCATCGTTCATCATTCGAAATTTACAACATTTCTGCGTCGCGTGTTGCACTTTTACGATCTACAAATCGACTATAATGAAGCATGTATCAGAAAGTGGACTAAGGTTATCGAATAAAGAATTCATTATCACATGGAATCCATAATAATCGCACATAATAATCAATAATTATGCTCGACGATAAAATTCATTGAAACGAAAATCAATGAAGCTTCGCCACGAACATACTCGATCGAAAATATTTTTCACGCAATACACGATAATGGGAGCCGCAAGCTTGACGTATTAATAATTAGGGGAATTAATGTTTCCTACTAAAATTTAACGACTCGTGTGATTATGGAGTGGCCTGGACCCGCACGAGCACGATAAAAATAGAATAGCGAAGTTTTTTATTTTATTTGCGATGGCCGGTCACGAGCACGTTTTAAAGCTTTCGCGGATGCGTCGATTTTTTCGTCGAGAGCTTTAGCTTGCTGTTTGTACGAAAGGGTGGAAGAGAAAGGGAGGCAATCAGCCATTAATGGCACTTGTCGAGGCGCGCAATTTACATACCTGAGTATGTGTCTGCTCTAGGTCAGACACAATGGCGCTTACGATTTTAGACTCTGCATTATTCCACTTTGCGCGAGGCATGTCGATATCTGGCAGATGAATAATCTCAATCGATCATATTAACTGGTCAATCGATTTATCTCCCGACTATTCATTGGAAGAATGATTCTAAACCCGGTACAAGAGCCTCGGTAATTAGCTCAGGTACCGTATGCATTTTCATTAGAGATTATACCAATTTTATGCTATCACCAATTATTGGAAACGAATGCATCAATTACGTGTTGACGATGGTACCTCAAATGTTATTCAGTTACCGTGCCGACCATCCTGTTTTTGTAATAAAAACAGCCCCTTTACACAGAGTGGATCAAGTAAATTTACGTAACAAATTTTTGCTATAGATATCGTTGAAAGCTTTGATGGTATGCACGAATGGATCAAATATTTTGTTCAGGGATTTCGAATCATTTTAAAGTAAACTCGGAAGGAAGTAATTGATTATGCATTCGGAGATACTTGTCATTTGTTAACACATTGTGGACGGTACGTTCTGCCATGCTTATGTTCTTAATTTTTGCAAAGTACTGCAAATTAAATGATTATACCGGTTTATACTGGAATTTATTGATTATACCACGTTCTAAAGATTTGTAAATATATTTAACAATGATGCTAGTAATGTGTTTTAGTGGGATATGTGTAAAAAATTTATCTTCATGAATTGATACTAATAAGCAAAATTAACATAACTGAAATATAGAAAAATAAATTGAGTTCTCTCATCAACAATGTTTTGAATACAAAAGACGACGATTGATGTCTTGCGTTCGGTATGTGTTAAAATCATTTTAAACTCAGAGTAACATCTTATTAACACAATAGTTCAACTAATTAACTAAATAGTTTCTTAAAACCTGACGTTTTCATTTTATAGAGGAAATAAGGATAACTAGCAGATTTATTATATACGCTGTCGCGTCTGATCATAACCAACCAGTTCTACTTCTTGTGAATACTGAGGCACGCGATACCATATTTCTACTTCATTAAAGAAATAGATGTAAAAAGCAGATTTATTTAAAAGTGTACGGTAAAACAAATCTACTAAATATTAACTTAAGCAACAATATGTGATAAGAATAATCGTACAACCAATTAACTGAATGGTTCTTTAAAATTCGATGTTCTTATTTCATTCAAGAAATGGATATGAATAGCAGATTTATTATAAAATGAAATACAACTAGCAGGTATTAATTTGAGCAGCAATATAAAATTCAAAAATTGGTAGAATATATATTTTACTTCATTAAAGAAATAGATGTAAAAGTTATATTTATTTAAAAGTGTACGGTGAATCATGTCTACTAAATATTAACTTAAACAATAATTTGTGATAAGAATAATCGAGCAACCAATTAACTAAATGGTTCTTTAAAAGTCGATGTTCTAATTTCATTCAAGAAATGGATATTAATAGCAGATTTATTATAAAATGAAATATAACTAACAGGTGTTAATTTGAGCAGAAATATAAAATTCAAAAATTGGTAGTATCAACTACTTAAAAAGTCTTTCAAAATCTAACATTTCTATTCCATTGGAGAAGGATATATTTAAAGTCGATGGTGAAAGTAGTTAAGCAGGTGTTAATTTGATCGGTAAGAATCGGAATAATTTCCGCTCGATTAATCCCGTTTTAATTCAATCAAACGCGTCTAACAATTAGCGCCGACTATAATTTATCTCGTGCAACAAGATGGCTCCGGGGTATACGGCGATACATCGTGCGTCCATAATAAAGTTCGTCGCGGCAAACAGGCATCCGCAATTAAAGGCGATCAGATCAATGATTAACTGCGCCCCGGTCGAGAACTAATTAGAAAGTTCATCGATTTTTCACCGTTCTCCCGATCACGGTTCTCGCGCGCGAAGATTTATCTTCATCCCGCTCCTCTTCGTGCACGACTGTGGAGTCGTGAAAAATGATTTTCGAAAAGTTCCAATAACGGCCGCGGCACAACGCGGGCAACAGTTGCGTTCACGTCTTTCAATTTGGGATGTTAAGATCACACGAATTTAATTTAGGATTGCGATATTATTCGCTCGTTAATCATTCTAGCTATTGACAACTGTTTGTTCAGCTACGGTTAACATTAATCGTACCACGACCGGTAAAATGACCGGTTTCACATTTTTGATCTCGCAATTATTAACATTACAAAGATGCTTCCACTAGAAACGATTAAATCAATTTCCTCATTCAAGCACATATTGCTATAAAAATTGCGAGAAATCTAAATAAACTCAGTCTTGTAATTTGTATAAAACAACGTGTACCAGTCACATTTTGTGCTTGGTACGGTTAATGTTAACAATTTAAATGCTATGTCAGTCTCTGGGGACTGATATGAAAAAATGCTCACACTGTCTTAATAGATTTAATTCAAACAGATTAAACAGAAATCCGAGTAACAAGTCTTTTGCTTATGCAGAGTCGTATTTTTGGATTTAAACTTAAGCTTTGTATTTAAATTTTAAACACTTTGAACAAACACAACTTTTCCCGAAATAAAACTTATTGATTAAAGTAAGCGCCATTATAATCGTCATATTCTGTTAAGAAATTACGACTTTTTCGAATATACTACGGTAACAATTTTTTCGTCGTCCGTGCTTTTTATTTGTAAGATTTTCCCTCCATATTTTAGCTTTTTCTACCATCAATGTACAGTGTGTTAATTTACAACCACATTTCGACTAAACATCGTATATTACTGTCGTAAATTCCTTCATTTCTCCACTCGCACACGAAGGCATACATGACATCCATTTTGAGAAAATTGAGTGATGAAAATTTCGCGAATACACGTGCTATTAAATAGAAACCAGCTGGTACGTTTGATCATGACCTATTCATTTTTCTCGAAAACGGAGCCCTGAACGAAACAACATCAGTCTTTCGTTTCAGCTCACTTCTCCATGTAAACTCACCTCCTTGCGACTTCTGCCAGCAGATCGGCAACACATTGTACGATAAAACTGTCGATTATTAACCCTTTGCACTCGGAGCTATTTCAACTAAAAAACCAAACATTTCTTCTAACCTAGAATATTTCCATCGTACATAATTTTTTTCATTATATGCGTACGAAACTGATGTAGTACCTCATACAATATTTAAATGTTTAGTAATTTATTACATATAAACAAATTTAATCATGTAAACAATATTCTGAATAATGGTGTAGCAATTTATACTGGCTCCTCAGAGTCGCCATTCGAGTGCTAAGGGTTAAAGTAGTACTTGTTAAAAACGCTTCATAACTAGGCTGCGGATTCTATACATTTATAAGAAAAATTAATACATGAAATAGAAAATTGTAGGGTCATTAGAAAAATCTAAAAGTATATAAGCTTCATTGGCTCCCCTAAGGGTTGCAATTCTCTTACATTCTCCTCCTTTTAAATCCTCCCCTTTCTTCTTAACCAAGTCGAAAAATCTAAAAGTATTTTTCTCTTATTTTCAGCTAATTAAAATTCTTAAAGGAAGAAATACATGTTTATGTGGCTTCTGTTGCTTACAATCAACTTACATAGTTTTTATTTTGCATGAAGATCCGCAGTTGATTCATAAGATTTGCATTGTGAAATCAGACATTGCATATGCAACAACGAGTATTCTCTTATTCGAAGTAACCATTCAAATGAACTGTTCTATAAAAATTTGATATACTTACTGAAAAATATTCTAGACTTCGAAAATTGTAAATTCTTAAAATGACGATAATCTTACTTAGCACTGAAATTAATCACTAGACAAAGGGTTAGGTATTATTAGAGAAATAAATTGTGGTATCGACTAAGGAATGTTTACGTTTGTTGCATTTAATCTGAAACAGACAAGAAATTCTCAAGGTATATTACAATTTAAGGATTAGTCATCATTGAAATGTGGATTTTATGCAGTTATGACAAAAATGGGTGGGAACAATTTTAACAAGTGAAAAGTTTAAGAGAATTACTATTTTCAATATATTCAAATCATTAAAGAAAGAAAGAACTTTTTACGTGGCGTCTGTTTCTTATAATTGACGCTCAACATTTTTATTTTGAATAAAGATCCGCAGTCTAGTCATCATTAAACTCCTGTAGAAGTATCAAGAGCCTAACGCAGGAGATTCGTTCTACCACGACAAGGGCCATATTGCTTTCATCGTGTTCTGCAACCGGCAAGTCGCGGATATTTTTCACGGGCAATGATTTATTCGGCGATGATGGGACCCCTAGAGCGTGCACACCGCTCAAACGGCTTCGAATCGCGTGTACGCACACATGCAACACAGGCGTAAACGCGTAGCTGCGTTACCGAGCACATGACGCGAGTTACCATTCACTTTGGTACACACCCGTGTCAAAACTGCATTTACAAGCAACCGACTCATTGCGTCGAGTTTTTCAATTGTTTCAGCCCGCCCTCGAAATTGATTTAACGCGTCACTGTTATTTTTCGACGCGTTTAATTACCTACTCGAACCTACGACCCCATTCCACGCGAGTGGACAAAATTATAAAACATCCTGGAAATTACTGGAGTAGCCTTCTCATATTGCTTTTATGGTAATCTACTTAATATGGGAAACAGCACCACTTTTTTTGTAACCATTCATAAATTTAAAATAATCGTAGAATTAAGAATATTAGAGCCCGTAATTTTGCGGGTCTTGTAAAGTTAGTATATTAAAAGCCACGCAAAATGAAGGCATTACGTAGAAAAGTACGGTAAAAGTACAATACAACTTCGTCGAAAACATCGACAATACCAACTGCGGCGGAAGTGGAAAAAGCGAGGAATAGTCGGACAATCTGGGTTCCTGCGCGATCTCTCCACGGTGCTCGATAAATATTGAAGATTGTTCTTCGAAAGTGAAAATACATGGTGTTTCGTAAATGGTGGGAAAAACTTTAGGAATAGATTCCTAATGCTTAAGATGAAAAAAGGTATATCAACATAGGTTCGAAAAAGATTAGTTTCTGAGTTATTAAAGTTTTTGTGTCACAATTCTCATCACAGCGCCTTAAAGGACCGTTTAAAAGCATAAACAATGTTTTTGATGTAATCGCCGGTATATATTTACGTTATCGATTATCAAGAAGTGTGTGTGTGTGTGTGTGTGTGTGTGTGTGTGAGCTGAGGCTTGTATTGGGACAGGAGATGGATATATTGAACATTTCCTCTAAGATAGGCCTGGCCAACACGCGGCCCGCCACGTTAAATTGTGCGGACCGCCAGGCGATTTTTGCATCCACATCAAAAATTAATTTTTACAATACTCATATTACATCCGAAAGATATTTCAACTTAAGATATTTTGTACAACGAGGAGTAAGTGCTTTGGAATCCACATATGTTTGTGTAACATTTTTTTCGAAGATGAAATTTACAAAGAGTTCATCACGTGCTTCATTAACTGATGTCAATTTAGAAAACCAGCTAAGATGTGCAACGTCGAACGTGAATATAGATTTACAAAAATTAAGTGAAAGAAAGGATAAACAAATATCTCATTTAAAAAAAAAATTAAGAGTCGAGAGTTAATTATATTGAATCATAGTATAACAATAATGTTTCATTCATTTTGTATTCGTATTACATTTTTTAAAAGCATGTTTACCTAAAGTGCGGCCCGATGTAACGTTACGCGTCATCAAAGTGGCCCGTGAAACCATTTGGGTTGGCCAGGCCTGCTCTAAGACGATGTGACGAGAATTGCGGCACATAAACTTTAATAATTCAAAAACTAATTATTTCCGGACCTATGCTAATATAACTTTTTTATCTTCTCTAAGCATTAGGAATCTATTCCTAAAATTTTGCCCACCATTTACGAAACACCCTGTATAACGTCCTCGTTTGAGTGGCGGAGTAATGGACCAGAATGTCCGATGAGTTATTAAAAATGAAAATTCTGCCGGAGCCTGGCACCGCGCCGTTCAACGTTTTGCTTTCATGTAGCTCGCGGCGAACAGTTTCCAGCTGATTTTAAAGTTCGAACGATATACTCGTTGCACGCCTATAACTTAGTGTGAACCAAAATTTACGCTACTGTGGCAGCTTTATTTATCGGGGCGTTCGGAACCGGGGCTCGCAGTACACAGGTCGAGGTTTATGACTTCTTCTGCACTGTAGCAGCCATTCGGATTGCCAAGAAAACGTATATACCCCCGGCATTCGTACTTCCGTGTTGCAACACGTGCATTGATCGTAAATGCACGCGCTTACAAGCGTTTGAGGCATGCATACCGAATCGATCCCTTCGATACACTGACGCGCGCACACTTGATCTACGTGCTTCGCGCTGCGGATCTATCTGCGGATTTGATCCTATCTACGATACTAAACGCTCGACTTCGCGAATTTCAGCTGTTGTGCGCAAACCGACTTTTCACATTCCCATTTCAATCAATTCGGACTACTGCTATCGTAAAGTTTTACTCACGACTCGTACGTAAATCCAATTTATTACTTTTGCTTCGGGGGGAACACAGAAATAATTGATTATTTTCCCTGCGATCTGCAGTTTCCACGAATCATTCTACATATTGAAAAATCATTTTTTTCTGATAATCGTGTGAAGAAGAACGAGAGAAAAAGACGTACATGTTTATTATTATTAGTTTCTTATGCGCTGTTCGCTGCGAATCTCGAGAGCGACGCGCGGATGACTCGTGTTGACTTAAAGTTGTAAGTTTTAAGCCCGGTTGTAACGGACACGTAAACTCCGAAATCACCGATTTACTACCCGCCAAATTAATTTTAGGTAGCCGATTCAATGATTACTTCGATGTGTGAATTTGTGAGATTTAGCATTTCGTCCCAGGCCTACTAGAGGATTCGTCGGTAAGGCTAATCTAGCAGGGCCAGCATTATACGCGTGGGAGTTCGGGACGATCAACTCCACTTGAATTCTATGAATCTTGATCGATTCGATTGTATCAGATCGTTGAATGAACTTGACTTCGACTTCGAGAGACTCATTTGTCTTGCTCGAACTTGTCTTCGTTCGTTTTCATTGAACTACATATACTTCGCGAAGGTTCCACTTCGACTGTCCGATTGCGACCGACTGACCGTCGCGGTTTTGGGTGGACCCTTTGTTGTATCGTGAAGGCGGTTCTCCATTTCTGGGTGTCAAGACTGTTGCGTCGCCAGCTCCAATTTCCGTCTGGGTTTACGTTCGTTTTATAACTTTTAAATGGTGTATATAAAACTAAAACCACGGTTTTGAATACCGAGTAAAGAATTATAAATGTTCTAGTGATAGTGTGTGTGAATATTGTTCGATTTTTGAAGCTTGGCAAATTATTTTCATAATTTACAAAATACTTAAAGGCATTTAATGGAACTGAACCAATAATTCTATTACTGTATTTTTCTTTCCACAATTAAGAGAAATGAACCAACCGCGTTGAAACAAATACAGGCACGCATAAACGCGCAAATTTCTAAGTTGAGGTGTTAATTTGGCAGACGTGCGAAGAGATTATCTGAATATTCGTTTGCGTCTTTAAAATTGGCACATCGCAATTAAAATATCAAAACGTCCGGGAATAATTAACCCGATATGTCCGAATTCCAGCCGGCACACGAACGACGAGTAACAGAGGAAAACGGTGTGTTTTGACGCTATTAGTTTACAGACATGATTTATCTTTAGCATGGCCTGCGTCCGTTGCATATGTGCATCAGGCACGTCGCACACGACGTACATATATGAGATATCCAAGTAAATTGACACGAGTTTGCTTGACAACCACCAAAAATTGTACAGCACTTTCTACGCGTTTAACCGCACGAGTGTATAACCATCGGGACATATTTACAGTGTAGAATAAGTTCTCCCTTCGGATCTCTCAATTCTCGAAACAGAAAGTGCAGCGCGAAATGTAATGTAATCAAACCGGAACTGCACAGCTTTGTTTGCTTAATTTCGCTCATGCATGTGTGCAGTCGTAGAACCGGATTGCGTTGTTGGCGTTATTATTCAAGGTACGTACGATTGACACCAGTGGTAAATAAAATCGATAAACAATATATTTAGCACAAATGTACTTTGTAACGAAGTATCTAGTAACTCTAATAATTTGTACTTTAGTTATTGCGTTATTAATTCGTCCAGATAAAGTCAATTCTCCTGAATGTTTCTTGAAATAATCTACCTCATCTACAACCAAATAAGTGTTTTTCAAATACACAGTGTATATAAGTTTTAGGAAAAAGAGAAATAATTTCTTCGTTATACATTATTGTAATGCTTAGTTCTGGTGAAGACAAGCCCGCCGAATGTTTTTTGAAATAATGTATCTATTTCGCAACAAAATTAACGCGTTTCAACTATATTGTATACACAAGTTTAGGAAAAGGAGAAATCATTTCTGCTTCATTTATTATTTCATTGCTTTGATCTGGTGAAGACAAACCTCCCGAATGTTTTCTGAAAGAATGCATCAACTTCGCAACGAAATAAATGCTTTTCAATTATGCAGTGTACACAAGTTTTAGGAGAAAATGGATTAATATCTGCATTATTTGTTATTTCACTAGCAAAGTACTCTACTTCTGATAAAGTCCAGATTCATTAAAATGAAGACTTTCCTGATGTTTTTCAACTATTAAACGACCACAAAAAGGCAACGTAAAAAACCGGAAAGGTCCAAAGGATACACATGTGAGAAATTGTTGGAAAAAAGAAGTAATACATTTTTTGTTACAACATTTGTATTAATTCACTTCATATGTTTTTTTACATAGTATTGATTTATTTATATGCTTTTGTAAGCGTTAGCCGGCTCGGGCGATGCGGCGAGTTACATTGTATGTTTATAAGAAGGCGCCGTGGAGTCGCCGCGCCGTTGAGAAGGGAAGGAGAGTTTTTCGGGACAGTCAGTCCCGTCGAAGCCACAGTAGAGTAAAGAGCACATTTTAAATCTATACGGCCCATAGTTATTTTTGTAATCCTGACATATTACACTTTGAGCATAAAAACATCAAATCATGTTCCATATTTCACTTTTACATAAGCTTTATTACTGAAGTGGGTCCAATGGATCCTGCCGGTCGTTTGAAGGTTAAACTACATTGTAATGTACCTGCAATACAACAAAATAAAAAAATCCAATTATATACCATACAAGTTCTAGGAAAAAAAACATATTGATGGATTGATCGTACTTGATGGTACTTGATGGATCTTTGTGTAAATAAATGGTTTTAAGTTGAGTGTTTGAAATGGATCCGAGTCACACAGTTCGGTAGAACGAGGACTGCATAATCTTGTAATGTTAGTAACATCGTGACACAATTTATGGAAGAACGCAGGTCATACGAGTGTCTGAAGGTACGTTGTTTGGCACTATCGCCAAGGGATTCGATGCTTTGAAAGTGTACTCTCGAGCTATCGTACACACGAGGATGGGTCTGGCAATTAGGTTCATAAGGCTGCATGTGGGAGTATTGGGAAACTCCGAAAACCACCCTCGTCATGCTTCATATATCGATCCTTCTGCCTAGCCGCAAATTAACCGTGGAACGTAGCAATTTAGGCTCTGTCACTTTTGGGAGGTATTCATTGTTCCTTGTCTAAAACTGTCTGTCATAATGCTATGCGGAAAATCGACAAAATTGTAATGCGAACTAAAAGATTCGAATATCTGGCCAAAGGCGACACGAAACATTCATTTTGATATTAGCATTGTCTTGAAAAAGCTGTTATTAACAAACATTAATCCCTTGCCGTATTTTAACGGGTCGGACACGTGATGAAGATTTTCAATAAAGTCAAACAAATATGAATATTATGCTTTTCTTTTTAGGCGAAATAAAATAAAATTTGTTTGCTCAATATGTAAGGATTAATGCAAATGTAACCATACGAAAAATATAAACTCTCTTTCATCATCTATGAAATTTTTGGAGATGAAAATGCTCTAATCACTGTAGCCGTGAAGAAAATGGTACGGCAAGGGGTTAATAAGCCTTAAATTTAAACAACCTAGACAATCTTAGTAAAATTAAAGTTGTTCATATCTATTTACAAATCTGGGATTTGTTGCACAAACTTGTAATTAAGGCATAACTGCACAATAGATGTTACAGATGAGAATAATTAGGGATAAAGGTAACGAGGGTGTTAATTATTATTTCAAATCAGGTTGTGTTACTTTACAACGAACGAACTCAATTTTTTTATCTAATAAAATGCGTTGAAACGAATGTTTGTGTTTTTATGCAATGCACGGCTGTATTAACACTACGGAGGACAAATGGAATGATTTTCCGTTAAAACATAAATTGAATAAATAGATTGGAATTTTTTTATCCAAACTTCATGCTCGCTTTTTATATAGTTTTCATTTTTATCCGTAAGCTATGTTGGCAAAGTTGTATTTGTTCGCTTCAAAACACATTCTGCATGGACTAAAGTGTTTAATTTCGAGAATATAAATTATTGAAACATTTCGTTTATACATTCTTCATGTTTCCACCGATCTCGATATTTTGAACTATTCTGCAACATTTTATAGTCACAGAAAATTAGTTATGTCAATATCAACTGTTCCATCGATCCATCTATGGAAACATACGTTTGTTACGATTTTATCAAGATTCATTTTAGTGAACATTTCAAAATGTTGAACGTTTGGACAGAAATTAACAAATGCCTGTTTTGATCTCGTCAGAGTTAGTCTGTAAGTTCCATGCTGTATAAATAGTCGACTTCAAAGGTATACTCGAATGTTCCGTCTTATTTGCAATTCTTATTCGTACCTCGTGTCGAGGCTGGCAAACTCGCATGTTTTATGACACGGATACGTTCGTTCATTTTTGGCAGTTCGCATTGGTCGTCCGGATAACGTAGCTTGCCCGATACTAGATTGTAATTTATGTCTAAACTGCAGATTTTATGCATTTGTTACAAAAAACGAGCAAATCAAATACGAAACAATACAAATACATTGAACAAATTCAAAACAACTGCAGCATTATTTTCAACCCGTTAATATTATTTAAATATGAACTAAATCTCTATTTAGTTCCTTTATCTCTCAATTAAAGCAGATCATTTTTATTTTACATAAAAATCTGCAGACTATTGATAACACTTGCTACCTCGAAATTTCTTCTTAAATTCCAAAACGTAAATTCTAGAAATTAACAGGAAACTTTGCAGAGATGATCAATGTACTATTGACTAGACTGCGGAGTTCGTGCATTTATAATTCAAATAGCTTCGTCCAATATAAAACTGTAAAGAGATTACAATGATTGAACGATGTTCTTATATTATTTTCAAATTTCTAATATTATTGAAACAGGACATTTACATTTAACTTCTGTTTCTTACAATGGACTTGGACCATTTTTATTTTGCATAGAGATCTGCAGTCTACTAAGGATATTAATTAGGGTCCATGAGGTGTAATCATATTAATACTGACTGTCACGTAGGTCATGCATGGATGGCACAACTTTATAATGAAATTTGAAAATCAATTTTCATTACAATACATTAAGTGAATCAAAAATTTCTTAGGATATTCATAGTGCAAGAGGTTGCTAAAGTAATTGATATCATTGATCTGTTGATCTTTGTGTAAAATAACAACTTACAGTATGAACTGCAAAAAATAGGTACCAAAGAAAAAATTCTTCCTTCCTTCAATGATCTTAAAAAGTTGAAAATTCACCGATGTTCCTAAATTCTCGTAATGTTTTTTCTATTTAAAATCGCACCTATTCATTTTAGTTAGAAATTCACAAAAACTATAATAAATATAGTTTCTTGTATTCTTATATTGTAAATAGACTGTGGATTTTATGTATTTATGACAAAAATGTGCAAGTGCAATTTGAAGCAGTATACAAATTAAAAGAATTTGAGAACACCAATGTATTAGGTTCAGCTTGCTAAAATTATAAAAAGAAGAATGAAACGTCTATCTGGTTTCTGATCTTTGCATTTGATGCAAAGAATTTTCATTATGCATAAAGATACGCTGTTTTCATTTCATGTGATTTTTATATTGCAGCCAATATGTTAAATATAATTTCCACAAAGTTATATTGAAAAATCGTCCCACGCCAGGTACTACACGCACCTTTTAGCGAAACGTGTCACGATCTGGTACGTAAGACCTCTGAAATATTCGGAACTTGGTTCCGCGCGAAGGGAAATCCCGTATATCTCCAGCGTGTCTTCGATATCCGACGAATTCCACGTTGGAGAGTTGAACATTTGTCTTTGAAACTGGTCGGAGACAAACGCAACGAATTAAAAAACAAAAGAAAGAAGAGAAGAATGAACGTTGCTGCCGAGCAGAATGAAAAGAGATCTAACTAAATCGTAATGAAAAGCGACGGTGAAAAGGAAATTAAAACCTCCCCTTTAACCTATCTTAATCCACGGTGGAGCGGGTTCAATAAAGCTTCCGTGATTTCCGGCGGTTAGACATTATAACTGTGTAATCGTTGCCCGTGGAGCGTGTTATTATGGAAACGGTTATTTGCAAAATGACCAGCCGACAAAAGTTAACCGCGACGCAAGTAAAGAATTGCAAATACCGTGTGCATTCATTCACGCGTTCCCTAAGGAGACGATATTAAAACGCATATTAAAGCCGTGCTTTTAACACACTTCTAAAAAATGGTGTCTCGGTTGTTGTAGTCAACGGTATTGGCAACATAGCTGGTCTCTGGTGTCGTGTAATAATTTCAGAACTGATTATGTACTAAAAAATGTCTTTTATGACGAAATTTTATTTCGCCCCTTTACGTATGAAAACTTCTTAAATATGTCATGTGCTTCTTATGACATTGTACTCATTGAACTAAGATATTGCTTAATATTAACGCATCAATATCGTCTAAGATTGTTACATATTATCAGCAATATTTTTGAACATGCCGATTTATTTTGAATTTATATGACAATTTATTGTTAAACTTGCACAAATAGTAAGTTAAATGAATGCTACCTGTAATGACATCGTCTTTTATATAATTTGTTTGTCAAGGTTTCAACATTGAACTGAAGGTATTTATATGCATTTTAATATTACTGGACAGTGTCTTATAAGGAAACTTCATTTTAAAAGTATTTTAAGGCTAGCAATTTCAGTTGTGAAGCAACAAATATCAAGTCACATAATAAACTGATGATCTTCATGCAAATTACAATTTTTATAAGCTGTTTTATAAAATTTACAGGTAGAAATCTCTAGCAACTTCTTCTTTCTAGCAAATCTCTAGAAATTTCTTCTAAGAACAATGAAATAAAACTACCATTACTATCTATCAAACATTTTTTTATATTTTACATATTCTTAGCTGTCATAAATGCATGAATGCAAGATATAATAAATGTACAATAACGAATCGGGCTGGTGATGAAGATTTGAAATAGAATCCACTCAATATGAATGTTGTCCTTTTATTTTTAGACGAGATCAAATTCCCATTCTTTTCTGACCAATATCTAGACATCAAAGTAAATGTATACACGGAATAAATATAAACTTCCCTATCAGTTCTGTAAAATTACTATCATTATTATAAAATTGAGGATAAAGTTCTGATCACCGTAGCCGCAAAGAAAGTCGTCGAGCAAGGGGTTAAGGAACGTTAGGCATACAAATGTTCAGGAAAACGCGAATTAATTCAAAGACCCCGGTGCTTGTCGTAGCAGTTTGTCACACAAGGTGTTTGCAACGAGGTTATCACCGCGAAATCATAACCACCTTGATCTACTGTTTAGATAACGCTAACCTCAGCGAGGGCGGCCGCCGCGTCGCGGGTATTTTGATTGCATTTGATCGTGTGCTAATGCAGTTTATGCAAATAAAGATTCATTTATGAAACATGAGCAAAGCGTCCGGGCCGGTAAAACAAAGAATGAAGAATATTACAGTGCGTCGGCAGGCGTGATATTTGCCGTAAGTCAATAGAGGAGAGAATGCGAACGAACGTATGAATATTGTACATATATACACCTGGGAATCGATCGTCGCGCAAATGCAACTTCGACCTGCATCGCGTTTTAACCTGCCACATAAAGAACCTGGGGGCCCGTACAATGATATTTGAGACGATATTAAAGGGAACATTGAATATTCGGTGGACCACGCGATTATGTTTGTAGTACGACTACGCGAAAGCCACCAAATTACCCACGGACACGCACGTACCGCTTCCGCGGGGCGCATGACTGCTCTTATCATCCGACGAACAACGCGATAAAGACATGTACGTCGTTTCGATTTCGCGTTTTACTGGTTTCGCCGCGATAAACTTAATAAATGATTCTTCCAGCGAGCGTGCCTCCCCGTTCTCTATCACCGGCCAAGTATCTGATAGTTATTTTTGCCGTTTCCAGCCGTGAAAAAGTCCCAGCCGACCGAGGGCGCCGGGACACAATGGCGTTTAGATCGCCTGCGAATCGGGAAACTTTTTTCCCTTCTGCCGACAGCTTATTCGTTAGATCTCAATTTAGTTGTACTTGCAAGCTTCTTGTCCCCGGGACATTAATCAACCCGGGGATTTTTATAATAACGAACAATTAAGGCGCCATTCTGATAGCGCGCGAGCTAATGCTCGTCTTTCAGAACTTTTTGTGAGCAAGAAAAGTAATGACGCATCATAAACTTTGTTTTAATCACTTGACAACACTTTTAACAATGTTTATGAATTTTTTAACACGAAAAAATAGATGTAAGGTGTGAGTATGAGGGTGCGAAGTTCAAGCATTCTTCGAACTGGCTGCCATGATTGTGACTGTTGTAGATATCGGAAACAATTGTTTAAATGAAATTAGCCGAGGTGAAAGAAAAATATTGTTCAGGAAGTGGTTATCATCCGCGATTTTTCAATGAAATTAATCTTTAACAAAATATTTCAATCATTCAAGTCTTTGTTATCGCCTTCAATTCTGAAACTGATTTGTCAGTTATGGAAATAATTTTTATAAGTAATTTTAAACAATTTTAATTTTAGAAACAACTTTCAAAAACAAATGTTTGAATAATTTTTATACCATACATACTTGCAAAGTGCAGATAACCAAAATACCAATTTTTTGCCATTTCCAGAGCAGAATGCCAATTCAACATTATCAGATTCCGCTGCTTCGCACAAACGATGTCACTTGCAATTTATTGGAATAGTAAAAACATATGAAAAATTCGAACGAATTTTTTGAAAATGTGCAGAATAATTAAGTGAATTTTATGATTGACACGGATACCATCTTTGTGAATAGATCGTTTCAACGTAGCAATAACTTCAAACTTCAATGTTTGATTTAATTACTTGATTCGCAAAAAACGAGGTACTATTATAATTTTATTGTATAAAACCCGGTAGAATATCCATTCATGGCAGTACTCTATGCAAAACAAATATCTGCATTGTATTGCAGATGCTGAGTATCTGAAGTTTATTGCAGACATAAAATTGAAAGAGTTCCGTATTTTATTTTGAAAGTAGAACAATTTTTAATGACAATACGTGTTGTTCTGTCTTCTTCAAATTAATATTACTCCTGCGAAGAAAATATTCTATTGAAAGAATTATTTGAGTATTTATTCAAAAAATTTAAAAAAAGGATAGCAATAATAGAAAAGTTATCAATATTTTAAAATGTATTTAGAAAACAATAAATATTCATATCCTTTTACCTTATATCCATTGTGCGATAATTATACAAACATTAAAATAGTATGCTAAAGCATGACAACATTTTTTAATACTTAAAACAATAAAGATGACAATAGAGATTGAACCTTGTAAAAAATAGAACATGCCCATTTTAGCATTAATATTTTCTTCATATCTAAGAAGTTTTATCATTTCATTCACTTTCACTATTAACACAAAATTTCCTACATTAAATGTGTGATCAATTAAAGCGGTAAAACACTTAATTTGTTCGATCAAGTGCTTTTGCTAAGTAAATCTGCATTTTGATAAATATTTGTAATGCCTTATATTACTATGAATTAATTGATAAAATTAATTAAAAATTTAATTACATTAAATTAATGTTAATATTTTTATTTAGTGAAATATAAATCAATTATTTAAATTAAAAAAATAAATTTTGGTTGCATGTAAATTTGTGTAAAATTGTGAGGAAAAATTTTTATTTAAATATACTAGATATTATACATAGAAGTGATACACATTCCACAAACTATGTAACACCAAATAAGATACTTTTTTGTTACACTGTAAAATGGACGAACTTTTCAAGTTTCTCAGAGGCGAGACAAACTCTACAGATTGTAGTTGTGTAATTGTCGAATGTTGAATTGTGCCGAAGTGAGCGTGGGAGCTGATGCGAAGGAGCGCATGATCACTTAACTACAAATTACGCGATTTTATGATACTTCACGGGCGTAACAGCACCAGACCATCCGAAAATGAAGCTGCGACGAAGCACGGGAAAAATTATGATAAAACCAAGGCGCTCTGTTTGCAAACGAGAAACTAGACACCACTTCGGATTCGGGAATGACTATAGAGTGTCATTTATCCTTCCTCAGAAGCGCGCGAGTATCGCAAATAACGAACAACCGACTTTATGTCTGTATCGTTGGCGACATCACAATTTTAGGAGATCGTTCGAAATTTAGTAGAATCGTAAAAAATTTCTGGAAAATCTAGCTATTATTTTCTCCGTGCGTCGAGAAGTCTCTGCTTTTATTTTACAGTTCCGTGATGAATATCGCGTATGGTATGTTACTGGGATGCTATCCCCTTCAAACTATAACCTACCAAGTCAGCATATACTCCACTCGGAGTGGATAATAATTTATATAATAATTCCAGGCGTTGAATTGTCTCCCTCAACTGAAAAATGTTCTATAAATTTAATTTTGTATGGTCATTTACTTAAAAAATTAAGTGATACGTAGATAGCGGATTTTCTGAAATTGTAACAAAAATATGTAGAGGTAATTTAAAACAGCAAAAACATTACAAGAATTTAATAATGCTGTTATATTAATTTCCACCTATTTTAACATATTAAGAAATAAAATAAATCTTATTTTTACTCCAATTTGTTGCAATTCAGGTTGACAATTTTGTACATTGCCGATTTTATGTATTTATAATAAAAATGGATAAGTGAAAATAAACAGTAAATATATTAGAAGAATTTAACCGTTAAACTGTTTACTCAAATTACCAAGTATCATACCAGGATATTTTCTAAAATTCTGTATAAATTTTCATAGATTCCATTAAGTATATAATTTAAGACTAATTAATCCAAATGTTGTAAAAAAGCTAAGGAAACTTGATATTTGCAATTACGTACGCACAGTACCGAAGATTAATGTACAGGAATTTTGTTAGGGTCATATGAGACCCCAGTATACCAGTTAAGAGTTAAGAATGTTGTTACATCATTCTCAATTTTTTAAAATTATTAAAAGAAAAAACACATTCTCATAAAACTTCCATTTCTTACGATCAACTAAGATAATTTTGATTTTGCATAAAACCAGTCTAGTAGTAAGAAATTAAACCGATGCTTTGATAAATTATTTATACACAATATACAGGGTGTCTCATCGGCGTTCGTGAGATAGAATATTTTTGTGTAAGCTAGATAGTATTTTTGTTTAACAGGATTTTCAGATGTTAAAATATTGTTTTTTGAATTCGGTGTCGTGGATAAAAACGATTTTTACAGATTGATATGAGTGTCACCAATATTTTCAGCTTTCAAACCAACCAAACTGAATAAATTATGAATTAATATACACCATTTGTTTTACCGCAACGTTCGATGATTTGCAGTTTACAGTGAAACATCAGGGTGAAAACCGCAGCGTGTATCGTAATTGAGATGTGAACTGCGACCATAACTACATGGTTAATATGGAATGACTGCGTATGCTACACTTACGCTCTTCCGGATCGGGAATATAATTCAAATACGACACGAGTGGCTAGCTAACCTATAAATACTTGAACGTGACAAATGCATCGTGATTTAACGCTAACTGTCGACGGGCACCCTTAAAAGTATCGACTTAGAATTAATTATGCGTTGCCGCGACCCTTTGGTGTTTTCTTAATAGATTAAAAAATCATCTATTCATTACTCGTAATTTGACTATATTTTTTAAGTGTAGATAACTGTAACAATTTGCTGCAAACGTTTTCATTTCTTTTCATGTATATGTTTACGTTAGATAAATTATACATAGCTGGTTATTAGCAATTCGACGTATTTTGATAATGAGTAATATTTATAAGTACGTGTTATAATTCCTTCACATACTTTATATTTACTTACAATGGCCTATTCTTCCCAGCGATTGTACTACATCAAAAAGAATACCAATAATTTTCTAAAAATAATACTTTTGAAAGAAAGTTTTATTACAGTGGCCGAGATAATTTCTTGGTTCACGATTGAAATTGTTAGTGTGCTTTAATTCAAGAAAAGCTAACAAAGGAACTGTGAATTCTTGGTTTTTGAAAGGGTATTAAAACACTGGTACATTAAAGTGTTAAAGTAACGTTGAGGTGACTTTAAGCTTTAACAGACAATTAAATCATCCAGAATAATATACAGGGAAAGAGAAAGACTCTTCTACAGGGGTGACAATAACGACCAAAGTAAACAAAGTCGGCAATAAAACGAGGAGACAAGGTTATTCTTTTGAAGAATAAGATTAAGATGAGACAAGGTAAACCCAGCAAGAGAAGAAGGATCTCCACCCACCCTTAATCAGAGCCACAAAAAACCCAAGATCAAGGGGAAGGAGAAAAGAAGCCCCCCAGGGTTGAAGACCTGGTGAGAACTGAAGACTGAGGTTCGTATACCGCATTTTATAGTCGCGAAATCCCACTCTCGAATGCGCAGAATATTGCGCGGGAGCTCAGAGCGAGAATTATTTATCAATAAATTTCATGTTACTTAGAAACACGTAGATATAACAATTTTTTCTTTAGTGAGCATTGTTCGACGTAGTTTTTGCATTTTCTCTATGCATATTATTGTCAAACGGTAGAAACGAAAATATAATCGAATTTGCAATACAAGGAATTCGCAATAAATTTTTCAGAAAAATTTTATATTGTTGTTGATAATTCAAAAGTTTTCCAAGGTTTATGTTTACAGTGGTGTGTATTTTTTAACATTTTTACTTAACCTTAGACATGAAAAATTCATTATTTACTGCATTAAGATGCAAATTTATTCTGTGTTCTGTTAAACATTTGAGGGAGAATTTAAAAATACTATGATCTACATTATTACGTTCATTTTTAAATTGATTGATGAATATTGAATGATTAAATAGATTTAGCTTATACATTTCATTCACAAAATGATCCAGAGAAACAATTATGAGAAGATGATGGTACATTTAAAAATGGAAGTGCAAGTAAATTTTGTTACACGGATTAATCGTTTTGGAAAAATGGAAATAGTTAACCCCCTGCAATTACAACAAGGAGTCAGATTCGTGATGAAAATTTCGAAAAGAATATGTATGTTATTAATCTTCTTTAAAACGAAATAAAATTGTATTTAGTTGTTGTTAATATTCAACCATTGAGGAATATCTACGTATACAATAGCTGCAAATTTTCTTCTTCTAGGAAATTATGGACGACAAAGAAGATCTAGTCACTGTAACAATAAAATCGACCGTTGTCCAAAGGGTTAATGGAATTAGATATTAACATGCAGGGGTGACACAAATTACTTCGACTTATGTCTATTTAGTAGGGATGTGCGAGTACTCGAAGTTTCGGGTTCGGGTCGGGTCGGGAAATTTGTTCGGGATCGGGTCGGGATCCCGAAAGTTTATAAAAAGAAAATTTGCATTATTCGGATACTCGAAGTTAATGTTGGGGCAAGTCTGCGGTCAAATCAGCAATAAATAACTCCGTGATTCTGTGCATATTAAGACGTCCAATCATCGGTTGTATAATATTTCGATTTGTAGTAAACAGCGAAATTTTGGGTACCCGCACACCCCTGCTATTTATTAACCCGTTGCATATCCCTTTTAGCTCGGAGCACAGTGTAGGTTAAACCATTAAACAAAATAAGCACGTGCTTAGGGTATCAGGAAAAGGGGGGTGGACACCATAGAAAATTTCTGAATTTTACACCTTGTACATAGTAATAATATTGCAAAGAGAAAAATTCTAATTTTTGTTAAAAACACTTTCTAATCAAATTATCGAAAATGCTTACGAAATCGTGCAGGTCCAACCTAGCTTGCGTTGAAATGATCGTGTATAAGGATCTTTTAAGTATCATCCTGTATAATCCTGTATAATCATTCAGCATCAACAATTTTCTTAATTTTACAGCTTTTATATAGTAATAATATTATGAGGTGTTTATGTGCTTGTGTGTGCCAATGGACAGAAAGAAAGAGTAGTGGAAAGATCTAAATCAGTAGCGAGCGAATAAAACTCTAACTTTTGTTAAAAACGTGTTTTAGTGAAATTATTAACGTTTAAGTATTAACGTTCTTAATCCGGCACTGCAAAAACAGAATGCTTTCCAGAAAGTATTTCTCATAAGCTGATATGGGTTTTCTGTTCGCAATTGTTTCATTTGAATCACAGATACGTGAATCCGCTTGATAGCTCTCGAGAGTTGGATTGATTACACGGGAGGATCCAAGATTGGATACACTACTTAAAGTGTACGGCATGAAGACGCTGCGAGATTTATCTCATCCCGTAGTGAAATGAATTACATCGTTTCCTCGAATTTCAACGGGAATTCCTTCGAAACGTTTATGTTTCGTGTAACGAGCGGATTAAGGTTGGGATCGTTAAAAAAAACACGCGGGCTGAAAACGCTCGGGAAAAATGTGTGTGGGAATAATATTTTGTTTAAACATTCCGCGGAAGATCATATATTTTTACTTGCGCTAAAGAACACAAGAAACGCGGAGGGAAAAAATATCAGGCGTGTTTTAAAGTTTCGAGAGAAAGAAACCTTCGTTTAATAAAACTGGATCGAGAACGTAAATGTTAGGTGCAAATACTTGAACGATTGAAAAAGAAACAAGGAAGGAATAAAATCGATTGCATTACTCCTTCAATAATAAATTATATTTTATAAAACCCCACAATATTTATATTTGCATTCAAACGAATTAATTATCAATAGATTTAGAAGGAGATCATTAAATTTTTTCGAAATTAAAAAAGGTTTTACCTTGTACTTTATCTTCGTTTTCTTTTGTAGAAAGTTTCCGAAGGCTCCTACTTCAATTTACTGAACACCCGATGCATAAACTGTTTCGTTATCCACAGTATAGCCGGAGAGATTCGTCGTGCGACGAAACGTGCTCTCCGAAGTGGTAATCCTCATCTTCCCCAGCACATGGAATTGCAACAGCCACGAAATCTCACTCATTTGTCATACAAATGTCGTCGCGTTCGTCGCAGCATTTCGATTACACAAAGGCGCGCGGAACTTTTCTCGGAAAACAATTCGAATGAAAGTTTCGCGCGGTTCGAATACACCGCAGACATCTCGATATTTTCCTTTGTCAGCAAGTAACTTGGTACGAAAGGAGATACGAATGTCGGCTCGCATATGTACACGCATTGCTCGGCTGAGATACGTATATGTATACTGTGCTCCACAGATTCTCGACACGTGAGGTGAATATGGCAAACCCCGTTCGACCCAGAGCTCGCTGATCCACAGTTAGGCGAAGCTATAACGATCGGCCAGGGAACGGTTCGAGCCTTTTCGACCAGCAAATTCAATATACATGAAGGCTAAACTGTCTTTTAGATACCCAGTATTTTAAACTTTTTTTTCCTGTTTTCATGTAATACCGTAGATTTCGACGAGAGAATTCTGAAAATGTAAGTCTTATTGTTAGGAATTCACTGGTTTAGAAGTTATACGCGTGTAAACATGAGCAATTTCAAACGTTTTTGACAGGTTAAAGCGTCTCCATATTGGTATATTCGCAGGTTGGTAGACGTAAGAGTGTTGAGCGTATGCGCTAGATAGTATGGTGAGTGTTGAGCGCATGCGCTAGAGTATGGTATATTCGCGGACTTAGACCATATATACTAATAGACCCGGCATAGGTATAGTATGTGTATAGGAAAGCCGAGATTTCAGTGAGGCAAAGACCACGGAAAGTGTGACTCATAAGATAAGTCTTTAGATAATTTCAAAATGGCTGATATAGCAGACCGCTATGTCAGCCTTACTAATAAAATTAGTAGCATTTAAGTATTGTAACTTGAGATTGTATCATATTGGGAAATGTACAGTAGAGCATAAGAAAATACGCAGTAAGTTAACAAAAGCAATTTTATTTTGTAATCAATAAATGTAATAAACTATATTGAACGTTATTTCTTCCTTTAATGATTGTAATAGAGCAGAAATCATACATTGACATTTTCAATTTTTAAAATATTATATGCGAAAGTTGTTAATTATCAGAATCAAGTATCGGTTACTAAAATAGTTAATATATAATACTATTATTACTTCATACTTCATAGTAATACCTTAACAAAACATATAGAATAAACATTTTTATCTCAAATATATTTTATATATTGATTATTTCATGATAAAATGCCGAATTCTTTGAAATTATTCTTTCCATGGCGCACCCGCTGATCCCCCTCACCAACCATACAAGTCAAGCGTAGGCACTGTCGATGAGCATAGCTTATACATCTTTTGAAAAGGTGAGTCACACTTTCTAATCATCTTTGCCTCAGGGAAAATTATCTGCGCCGTGTCTGTAGTTTTATATGGTCTAAGTTCGCGGATCGGCTAAGTAGTACTTAGCGCATGCGCTAGATGGCTAGATGGCATTAGATCTTAAACGCGCAATTTTTTCAAACAAAATAACTTCCAGGCTTGAATTCGCACAAGCCGACACTGAACAGTAATTAAGATATACAGAAACATATACAGAATCTCAAAAAAAAGTATAAATCAAGTTGGTTCGGGGTTGGGTCAACGTGGGGGGCGGAAAGCTTACGATGTTCCGTATTTTGATTTCGTATATAATGTGTTATTATTACGTACGTGATTGTGCTGCCATCTAACGGAACTGCTCCAACTGTACACGCGTATAACTTTTGAACCAGTGAATTCCTGACAATAAGATTTAAATTCTCGGTGTTTTCTCGTCGAAATCTATAGGATTGCATAAAAGAAGTTTTAAAAGGTGGGTATCTAAAAGACATTTCAACCCACATGAATATTCATTTCGTTTTTAATACATTATTTACCGGCGATTATTCCATAATTTTTGGAAGTCTATCATCCATGGCTGATTTTATGTGGCGCGTGTTGTAAGTACACACAGTGGAACATTTATAAAAATCTTTCTTGTCACGAGTAAAATTAGTACACAAGTGACGCGTTTAAAATGATGTTGTAGAGATACCAATAACTTATTTGACGAAAACATAACACTATTTGTTGACACTTTAAAGGCAGTCAGGGTTGAAATTAGAGTTTTACCTAACCTCTACGTGCATACTAAACTTTTGGGAACTTATTCAGGCTTTCACGTCTACGTGGGCTCTCATACGTTGCATAATATAAACAATGCCCCCTCCCCCCTTGTAAAACAGTTTATAAAACTTGTGTATTTACCTCTTCAGTATTGGTGGAATTATTTTCAGTTGAAAAATGCTGTTTCTCAAAAAAGCGTTGCAAACGAATACACAGCAGGTAGTATTTCGTGTTTTTTTCAGGTTTTAAATCAGAAGCCAAAACTTGTTTCGTGATAAACGTAATCCAATAAAACTCATTCCGGAGCTTCTGTCGCATATTTGAAATGTCGGAAATCCCGACGTTTTTATGTCGCATGATTCTTCCGGTATCTCGAATTCGTTCGGACTCGTTTTGTCACGTTTCGACCCGGCCCGATCATTTGCCGACACTACCCGAGCGTCGGATACCCGTCATTTCAGGTTCTCCCACAGCCAGAGTAATTACAGAAGATCGAATGTGTGTGAGTATATTCCAGAAGCCAGTCTCATTTGCTGATATAACTATACATACATCTAGCATGTGTCATGAATATCTAAGTATACTCGAAACACCCTCTATAACCACATAGACCGCTATGTATCGTTTACTGCTACTCTAAACATGTTGAAAGCGAACGAGATAAACATCTAATTAAGGATAGTGTCGTTAAAGAAATATTAAATTGTAACTCTCAAGAAATATTTTGTGGAATATCTCGTGATTAGACTCCGGATGCAAAATCAAAATTTTCTGCATTAATTGGCGAGCTGAGAATCATAGTAGTGTAAGTCCAAATTCTCAAAATTTAAGTTAATATTGTTTTTCGAATCTTAAAGTCGTCATTTATTTACCGGCAGCGTTAATTGATATAAAACGTCATTCTTTACTGATAAATGGCAGCTCATTCTTTCTCACTAAACGAATAGAATGAACCATTTGGATTCATAGTGTTGTTAGTCCACCTTACGCTGTTTTGTTTTGAACCGCTGATTCACTACACAGATCTGCAACAAGTATTTTCTAAATTTTCAATCTATTTCAATCTAGTATTTTTTTTGCAATTCTGAGGCATTGCAATTTTTACAAATTTTTTTTTCACGGATACAGTAAACTAATTGCTCTAACTTTTCAAGAGTGTCTGAATATTTATGGGTGTCACTCTATTCCGGAGTAAGTCAATCATAATTAGATAAATCGCTTGTAAATTGTATAAAATTCTGTTCCGTGCTTTAATTGTCATATACGAACCGTTTTTATAGTTCTCTCATTCTATATTAAAACATTATTTCACTCGACATGCCATGTATCTGAGTTACACCACTATAATTCTCAGCCTGCCAATTGCAGGACATACGGGCTAGACAGAAAATTTGTTCGTTCTTCAATCAAAGCAATAAATTCGAAATAATAAATTGATTTTCTTAAATACATTTGAACTTTTTGCTGTCTTATTTTTATCATAAATGCATACTGATGCACAATGATGTAATCCAGGAGGTGGTAATTACATCGGAAAATATGTTGAAAACATACAACAAAATTTTTACACTGAACTTCCTTGAAAAAATTGTGATGTCTCTACCTTCGAGGAAATAAAAACTTATCTTTCTGAAGAAGTTAATTGCGGAAAAATTTAGTCTACATTCTGTACTATGTTTACAGTTAGAACTACCACCCTCGTAGTTGCTAACCAGGTGCACAGTGTCCTACATTTTGTATACGACTCTTCAGACACACTTACTGTAACAAATTGGCTCACTTATATACCTTTCGAGCGAATAACGGATAAAATGATTGTTCTTGTAAATTCACATTCAATGTTTCGTACAAGCAGCTGTTGTTAATGGAAACAACCTTAATAAAAATTAAAGGAACAATCTATGACAACTCGACTGCGGACGTTTATGCAAAATAAAATATATTTGCATGGATAGCAAGATATAGGAGTCAAAGAAAAATTTCTTTCTTCTTCTAAGAACCTTATTAAGCTGAAACTAATACACTGACATATTTAAATATTTTCAGTATGTCCACTGCTTTGAATTGTACGTACCCATTTTTGTCATAAATGCATAAAATCTGCAGTCCATTGATAACAGTAGAATAAGGACAGCTATCATTAGTTGTTCGTTGTTTATTTTATAAGGACCGAGACCAGAAAGAAAATAGTTTTGTCAACTAGAAAAATTTCTCTTGGTAAAAGTAAAGCAGAAATGCCATTAATGTGTGTTAATATAAGTGCATTTTTGTATTTTTCTAATTTGTAGATGCTATAAATGAATGTACATCCACAGTCTAATAATTAGATAATTATTATCAATCGCGCTAATCGCGCGAGGATACTAAAGTAATGGACTTGGAGCCAAATATTATTCTTAATAGTAAAACAATAAATGACAGAAATCTAGTTGCGATGGAGAATAATGGAGGAGGTGAATTACTGTAATAAATATTGAAAAATTCTCTGTCTTTAAAGGGGACGTTTTGCAGAATTTTTCAATGAACACATGGTACATTATAATCGTACAAGAATGATAAGTACGTCTTGAGGGAAAATCCCTATTTTCACCACGCTGTAGATATCAACGAAGTTGTTTGCGCACAGACAGAGCAAGATTTGCTCGGTCGGGTTAGGAAGGTGTGAAATTTCCTTGCACTATGTCACCGATGTCAAGACCAAACACGTATGAAGCATGCCTATGAAACCATCGCCGAGTAATGGTGACCTGTCAAGGCGAGACATGGTACACAATTTTCTGTGTATCACGGGACCATAGGCGACTCGAACCACAGAGTTCTGTGAGATCGGTTCACGTGAAATCCAAACTTCCTATAACACTTTTGTGATATGTAACGCGAGCGAGATTCATTAAATTTTTGCTGTATTTCCAACCCGTTGTTTGCATCGTGCTGCGGGCATGTCGGATTGAACAATGAAAATGAACTGAATTGATTCTATCAGAGGCAAAAATAATATTGAATGCAATTGTTGCGATATTTCGTTTGTTTTTAAATTTTATTTTATGATCCACGCAACTCGCGTTCTTGTTCTCTAATCAGTGAGTTTGTATATTTAGTACATATTTCCATTTTTGAAGAATGTTCACAGCAACTCAGTTACGTATCTGCCACCATGCGTTAAATTATCGCTTTTCGTAACTCCTAATATTCTGTTCATAATTTTTTTTCTACCTGTTGGCACAGCAAACGCAATAACGTCTCTGTGAAAATGATCCACATCAGGATCGAAATCTGCTTCTTAATATGATCAAACCTTGCGCCGAAATCGTAAAGTTTATTTATGTTGACAGCAACGTTGTGCAAATTGCTTTGCTACTTTCTTCCATGTTAATCTGTTGTATCAAATCATTTTCCAGGATCTATTAGGTGTACGTAAAATTTGTTAGTCTTTTTTAATTGTTCATGAATAATAATTTATAATTATAATGCTTACAATCTTTCGCATTTTTTGTGCAATTGTTTCTGTCCTACCGATGTGTCTAAATAACTAACTTAATTATCGAATGGTAACATACCTGGTATGTCGTGTATAAGTGAAAGAAAGTTGAAAAAAGGACTACAACATGCATATAGTTAATACACAGATAAGCAAGAATAATTCAAGCAATAATGTTTTAATAAAACATTTAATACAACACACAAGAATAATCGTCGGGAAATAGCATATTCCTTACAGTTAATGGAACTAGTATTTAAAACTATATTCAATAAAGTATGAGAATGTTTAAGTAATAATCAAATTGTATATTCTACTTGGAGACAAAAAATGCTTGACTGAACATCAGCCCTTTTGCAAATTGATGGTCTCGCCTCAGTGCTAGATCGGAAATTGCAAACTTCGAATTCTAAGGGGCACTAAATACCTATTTTCCAGACAGGCTATATAAAGTATACTTTGCGTCTCAATACACGGCAATTTTCGTTAACCACCACGTTACATGTTATCGTGGCGGAACACAACCGACAATCGCATTGAATTACATTGTGCGCAACTTGCGATCGAATAGTTCGTTATAAAGTTCAAGAGTCTTTCCGGTCGGCCACTTCTGTTCAGCTCTAAAAAGCTGCGAGATGATCAAGGCGTCGCGTCGCTTCGAATCTCGTTATCCATGCTTCCACTTTGCGGCGATGTTATTTCCATTCGAAATAACTTAGTGGCACGGTTCATCGATCGGGATGGATGAAGCGCTTCTGTAGAAACAGAGAGAGAGAGAGAGAGAGAGAGAGAGAGAGAGAGAGAGAGAGAGAGAGAGAGACAGAGAGAAAAACAGATTGGGAGAGATTGAGAAGGCGATGGAAAGATCTGTAGAGGGGGAGAGGAAGAAGGAGGGGGAGACGGAGAAGTAGAGCGAAGTACTCAACATTTTGTTCAGCAAAACTTTAGGCTCAGCAGGACTATTTCCTGTTAATTCAAGTCATTAATCCCCTGTTCGGTTTATAGGTTAATGTTTTAAAAAATATGTTTTTCGTATAATATTTCTTTAATCATATGTTCCTAATGCAATGAATATTGGCTGTACTTATTCTAAACATATTCTAAAGCTATATGTTTACATTTTATAATTATCCTAATAAAGGTAATTTTCATTACATTATCCTTACTGAATCCTTTTCCCTAAAATAGGTTAATACTTACGAGTGGGACGCGCCGCGTTTGCAATTAAATTTAATGTGAAATGTGGCACGCGTACACATATCGGTTGCTGATCCCTGGTCTAGAATTGTTTTTGGGCAGTGCGAGAGAGAGAGAAAGAGAGAGGGGAAGAGAGAGAGAGAGAGTGAGAGAGAGGGAGAGAGAGAGAGGGAGAGAGAGGGAGAGAGAGTGAGTTTCGCGCGACGATTAAACGTAGAGATAAACGATCTCTGTGACACGATTCACTCTCTTAATGCCCTTTTGCGTGGCTGAATGCTCGTTTGACGTGCGTATGATCGAGGAGCCAACTAACAACACGCGACCCTATTGATCGCGATGAGTGGGAGGAAAAGTCGGAACCAAGTTCGCCACGGACTCGGATGAAATTTCTTTCGCTTGACGCGCGAACTTTCCCGGAAACTCGCTGACGGCCCTGTATTATTTTCGAGTTTCTCTCGAAAAACTCCAAAGCGCGACCTTCCCTCGTCACCTAGCGGAGACTCTAATAGGAGATCTATCAGCAGAATAATCTCGCTGCTTGATGGAAAACTCACGGACACGCCTAGAAGATTTATGTTCCCTCCAGCTCGGGGAATACAGTAGTGCTTGCTTGAATGTGCAAAGTTTGGGATCCGGAAGTCAAATTCTTGAGTTATACTTATGCTATCTTCCAGGAATTGACTCGAGATATCGACAGAGATATAGTGAGCGAAAGCGAGATAAACGCTGTCCAGGATATGACATTCTTAGTGTTTGAACTAGTATAACTTCGTACAAAATCAATATTTCTGCATATCAAAATTATATTCATATTGTGTAAGAATTGCCGAAAATACCACTGAAATTTAAGATCAATACGTCTACTAGTATTGTTTAAAAAAATTCCCAAAACTACCATTTCCAGTAAGGACCTCTTCAACCAAACTTGAACATTAATGGACGTTTCGTATGACGCTCTTAACATTCAAAGCACCACGACTACGTACAAAATCATTATTTCCGGCTAAATTGTATTCATATTTCTTAAATGTTGCCAAAAACGCTACAAAAATTGAAAGTCCATAGGTCTACTTGATCACGGTAATTAATATCCTTCGCCGCGACAGTGATGAAAATATCGCGATAATGCCACGGCCGTTTACGGTGTAATTACAAACGCACGGAGATTTGAGAAGTTGCGGCGCGCGCTCCACTGTTTACCCATTAAACGAGTTCTTTCGATCCTTCAGATTTCGAGTTCGGACGAATACCATCCTAGACAGTGATAAATTACATGCTTGAATGAAAATAAATTTGTTTTGCGGTACATACTGAACGGATTATTATGTACGGCTTACATGAATCGCGTGCGTGAGGTACAATGCGAAGCACAATGCAACAGCGTATAAAAAGAAGCGTGTGCGGGTGACTTTGCCGGGGATGTGATGTAAATACAGTACATTCTAATGTAATGTAAATTAATAACCTGTACTTGAGGGCTGAAACGTAATATCTCCTTTTTATTTGTTTAATCGGTGATGAGATTTACGAATGCATGAAATAAGGGGGCACTGTGGCAAATATCAAACCTTAGCACTCGAGTGGTGACTCCGAGTCACCATTAAAAATCGCTATACACTGTTCAAAATATTTTGAACATTGTTAAATTTGTTTGTACATATTTAATAAATTGTTTAATATTTAAATATTGCACGAGTAAATGACATCAGTTTCATATACGTAAATTGGAAAGAATCAGATGGAATTGAAATATTGTAGGTCGCAATTTAGGTCTGATTTGGAGCTAAAACAGTTCCGACTTCAAAGGGTTAATGATATCTGTACTTTAATTCCACTGTAAACAATTTTCGAATGAAAAGATTAGTTTTTCCATTATTATAGTGTCTATGATATTAGGAATTTATTTTTATTAATATCATTAGCATTAAATGGAAAACGGAGAATGAAATTTATTCATAAAATGTTCTTTTTCTATGGAAATCGACCATGTCTGACCATGGCTTACCTTCTCTACTTTTCTTAAAGACTACTTCCATCGACAAAGTATTTGCAGTCCTGGAACAGGATGGAAGACTTTCGTGTGTTAAATTGTTTGAATATTTTGTAAAGCAAGTGTGTTGCATTTAATGAATCGTTTCGTAGCGAACGTTAATATCAGTTCTTAATATTAGCTGATATTAATGAGTTCAATGAATGCGTTAATATGAATGTTAATGTCAATAATATGAATAGGTTCATATGAATAAGTTAATATGAATGATATGGACGAGTTAATATCGAAAATGTATCGACTCGCAATCTTTAATACATTGATCAAAAATTTTGAGTGGACAGATTTGTTCAAAACGAGCATAGATTTTCGTTATTTTTCCACGAAAAATCCGGCCAGGAATCAAAACGATATAAAAATCTGTTAAATTGGTCCCAGTTAGATCGTAAATCTTTTAAAAATGCGTCGAACGTAGATTTACGTCGTTCGCGACGTTAAATTTTTGCAGAGAATTCCACTGAATTCTGGGTAGCCACTATAATTTAAAATCAATCTGTCGGTTATTCGGTGAACGATAAGCAGCCAGAGATCAAAAAGGAGATATTGCTGGTAAATTGATGTCCCGCGTTATGGAATATCCGGCGTCTGGAATCTGTGAAGGAAAAGAGGGACAGGGGATCGCATTGAATGGCATAGTGGATGCCAGATTCTCAAGTATATATGGAAGGGACCATCGTCCTCCGAACTTAAGATGGATTGATTGTGGCCGGCACTTCTACGTCGACTATTCCGATCATAAATCATAGTGCAGCCGTGCTAGTATCGATAGACAGTGGCCTTGAATGCTTGCTGGCCGTTTGACGGTAATATCGTGAAGAACAAGGACTATCGAGTGATTCGAGAGGGAACGCAGATGTCGAACCTCGGGCAATCCTGACGAGTGGACGTAAGGATCGTTTATGCTAAACTTGATCCTTAATGGATCAACTTGCTGGGATCCATTATGCAAATAACGCGGGACCATCGGTCGAACGATACTCGTTTTTCGAAATGCTTGTCCCTTGACTCGGATTTCTGCAGATTATTATAACTAGACGAAATCTGTGCCAAATAAAATTCTTGCATCGAGTTCGACAAACTGCAACCAACTAGAATGTTCATTGCTCCTTTAACAATTTTAACAAGCCTAAACTAGCTTATTGTTATTCTCAAACATTTTTAACCCTTTGCACTCGAAGCAATTTTAATTCCAAAATCAAGATATGCCATTCAATCTAGGTCATTTTTACTCCATGTACTCTTTTTTCATAGTACACCCGAAATTAAACGTGTTTTCTCATACAACAGTTGAATTTTTAGCAATTCATAGAATAGAGAAGAATTTAATAATATGAAATCTGTCTTGAACAATGGTATGGCAATTTTTACTGGTGACTGGGACTCACCATTCGAGTGCAAAAGGTTAATATGTACACTGCTCTAAATTGTACCTACTGATTATAAAGAAGCCTCTTCTAGATGCAGTACAATATTTTTAAGAACAGCAAGAATTAGTACAAAATACTTGTCATACTGTCTCATACAATTGTAATAAATGTTTCCAATTTTTATTGAAGCTTTTGTTGGAAAATTCGCAGAACAATGCAAATAGGTTGCTTCAATTTATATTCATAGTGGTACAAGCTTCATATTAACGTGCTGTATAAAATAAGATTTAAAAGGCATCTACATAATAATTTTACTGGTACACGTAAAAGTTAGAAAATGAAGATGGCCACCATCTCTACGCACAGTTGCAAAGATAAATGACTTAAATTGTGCAGTGTAATCAAAGTCTAAAAGAAATTTAATTATTAGAGGATTTGATTACTTGAAAGTTAACTATGACACTGTGTAATAATAACATTGTATAATTTAAACATTCCTAAAGAAATATAATCCACACAGTCTTAAAGGATTATAATTATTCTTTATAGCAATAGTATGAAAAGCATTTTATCATAGAACGATTGTATTCAGTTTGCAAAAATAGCTCATAAACGATCATATTTTTATCCCGCAAATTTAAAAGTGTTAAACATGGTATAAAACATGATAATTTGCATTTCAGTTATGACAGTGAATACGTCATAGATCCATGTTAATTGCAAAATGCCCCGGGTCGACATCAGTAAGAAAAGACGAGACGGAAGTAATTAATGACCGGATTTAATATATTCAAAGGATACAGTATCCTTAACTGATTTCCAGAAATCATAAAACAAGAGTACCCTTTCTTTCGGGGGGTTAATTTAATTACAAATTCATTAGAGTGAATCAAAACTTGGAGATTTTCGATGAAGTTAATAGTCACGGTAGAAAGATACTACTGGCGTGAGGAACAGGCAAATTATCGGGTTGAATGCGATTGTACGAGGTCCGACAAAATCGCACATCCTGGACCACCGGTCATAATAAATCAACCGTTTTTGCAGGACAATGTATTTGGCGTCGGGTTCAAGCCACGAATCCCACTAACACCACCCACTTGGCATTCTGCCACTTTAGCCGGACCGTATATATCATCAACGACAAAATATGTGATGTTATTGGTGCGATTTTTTTCAGTTATGAGTACGTCACTTTCCAAGAAAATTGTCTACGATCGTTGGCTACAGTCTACACCAAGTAAACGTGTAATTTATGTATGCACAGTGTATTGTACGAGCTCTGAAATTTTATCTGAAAATCAGTTTTCTCCCCTATTTGCCAATAGAAATTATTAAACAGCGATAAAGGCTTCATTTTATTTATTTTTTCTTATTTGGCATTTACAAACGAACGATAATTACTCAAAAAATGTAGTTACTTGTCTTCAAGGACAGACAGCTTGTTAAAATATTTTGAAGGAAGCAATTACTTTTGTTTCGACGTTTTAAGCAATTATACAAACGTATAATTTATGTGCATATGAACTTTGAAATCTTATTTGAAAATCAGATTTCTCCTTTGCTTTCCAATAGAAATTATTATTGAACTGCGATCAAAGTTTTCTTGCATTTATTTTTTCTTATTTGGTATTTACAAAAGAACGATAATTACTCAAAAAATGTAGTTACTTGACTTCAAGAACATACAGCTTGTTAAAATATTTTAAAGGAAGTAATTACTTTTGTTTCGACGTTTCAAGCAATTATACAAACGTATAATTTATGTGCATAGGAACTTTGAAATCTTATTTGAAAATCAAATTTCTCCTTTGCTTTCCAATAGAAATTATTATTGAACTGCGATCAAAGTTTTATTGTATTTATTTTTCCTTATTTGATATTTAAAAAAGAGCGATAATAATTTAATAAATGCAACTATTTAGTTCCAATAACAACCAGTACGTTAAGATATTGTGAGAACAATATATCTATTTCCACGTTTTGCACGTTTCTATTTAATTTCTAAAATAAGCAAATGTATAAATTATGTGTACATACGCGCACAGTGTACGGCATAAAGCTCTGAAATGTTACTTTAAAATCAGTTTTGTACCTTGTTGGTCAAAATAAATTATTTAACTGCATTACAAGCTTCAATCTGTTTGAATCTTCTTATTCGTTATCTAAATAAGAACGATATTAAATAAATGTAATTACATTCCGTTAATAACATACATTTTGTTAAGATATTTGAAGGAAAGCACTTTCTGTTTTTCATTTCACGGTTCCATTTAATTTAAAACGAAATACGTCGACAGGCGCAATAAATTCGCAAAAGGCAGCTTGTAATATTTCATATGACACACTCTGTATGCACCCATGAAAAATTCACTGTTTTCTTAGTAAAGTGGCGATGTACTTTATATTCAAAACATCTTTCTGCTCGTATGTTCGGTACAAATAACGTAGAATTTCGGAAAGCACGAAAAATACGTGAATAGTTTACAGGAAGAGTGCAGTTTATTTATCTTCTCGTTTGAATTTCAAAGAATCTGTTTCCTTTACCGTGTTCGTTACTTGAAAATTGCGAATCGATTTTTATCGATGATCAGTGCGCTCCAAAAAAAACGAACGAAATAATTTCCAGCTTAATATGTTTACAAGGCGGTGTGTTTCCCATTGTTGCGTGAATTTTCTGCATCGTCTATTCTCCACGGGAGATGCGTTTACAACCAGATGGAGTATCCGCTGGCTACCGTGGGTATGTGGCTAGCTAAACAACGTGTTTACAAGCAACTGACATCGCTAACCTCTTCCTCGCGTGTTAGCCCTGATTGGGATATGTTGCTCTTGTCCGAGTAACATGCCGTGCTACTGACTGCACTGATAATTGCTTTTTGTATGAATATTCAAGGATTGAACTGTCTGCTCGATTGGCCGAATCATGCTTCGCGTCAGAGAACTCATGACTCTGTGAAAAGTTAGTGAGATCAACGATTACCATCGAATTAACGTCACTTTACGACCACTAGTGAAATTCGCTAATATTGTCGTAGATAGCATTCACTAGACTACGAATTTCATGCAAAAATGTGTAGATAAAATTCAAAAGAGTAAAACTGAAAAATTAAGGGCTTGTCAAATTATTTTGAATACATTAAAATTATTAAGAGGAGAAATACACATTTTTGTATCTTGCAATTCTAGTAATTAACATAGAATATGTTTATTTAGTATAAAGAAGAGTTCAAGACTATCGTTATATTATTTTGGACACATGGAAACGATTAAAAGAAGATTTTTATGTACCTTTTATTTCTGATAATTAGACCGGATTTTTATGCAATTTGAAATTTTTGTAGACGAATTTCAAGAAAGTGGAATCGAACAAAATCTTGGTCTTAGTGGTAGTAGCCTTTGTTGGTCTGAAATAAATTAAAATTGTACTGAATTGTGTCAAATTTTATATTCGAGCATTTTTTGAAAATATTCAGAAGCTTAAGATTGCATAAAGATCCACCGTCTATTAATAATTGATACAGAACATTTCTTTTTTCATAAATGTCTAGAGTTTACTGCATACATTAATAAAAACCTGGATTTTTACAGGCCAATTAAGCCTACGACGCGTGAAAACAATAAAGTCAGAATATGCAAAGCTTGTGCTAAGATAAATGTTGAAATGTTGAGCAAAGTTAGAGAATCATTAAAACAAAGAATTGTTAAGTGCATTGTATGAGGAAATCATTTTGAACACATACTAAACTGAAGTACAAATTATATGATCACACCTTTTCTGCATTTCCCTGCAAGTTTGACCTTCAATGACCTTGACTCAAAGGTAATTGATCTCATCTTAAAACGCACTATTTGATGGTGGATAAAAAACATATCATTCCATTTAAAAAAAGAAAGTTGACCTTCACCTCACCTTGGAGTGTCCACCGGGAAAAATAAAGACGCACCACATGATGTCCCCTTCGGTACTGAACAACTTTTATCTGAAACATTTGTGTGTATAATCAATATTTTTGGAGATATTCGTATGTAACGCTTTATAATTTCCATCCTGTATATATCGAAATTAATTGGATATATGAACTTTTATTCAACATTTCAGCACACTAACAACTTGGACTTTGTTCTAGAAAATGTATTTTGAACTCGGATTATAAATATAATTTTTTTCTACTCGTGAGAAATCTGTTTGTAAAACAGTTGTGTCATGTTACTTTAGGCGGTGGGAAGCGTTTACATAAAAAAACTGACTTGTATAATAGCTGGGGGAAGTTGTTAAGATAACATCAGAGTTGTGAAAGTTTTAGGGGATACTCTCACACCTTAATCCTAAGTTATCGCAGCTGAAAAAATACAAGTTTCTTATTTTTGACTGCTCCACAATCCTGGAAGTTTTATCCAATTCGGAGTTGGACACTTCGAGGATATTCCTTGTAAGATTTGAATGTAACTTTTAATCGGAACCTTTTTTACGAGCGAGCGAGCGAGAGAGAGAGAGAGAGAGAGAGAGCACGTTTTTCGTTGGACGATAATGAAGTCGTTATTATTATCACATGACACTCGCAAACAAGTAATCTCTAGCAAATAATAATTGTACTTTCAACTACATTTATCTACAATCCGAGTGAAACACAATAGAGTATTTAATTAAGCTGTATATATATTTTACTTTATTTCTAACTCGATCAGATAAATTTTTCAGTAATTAATGCTTTACGATAGAACTGTATATATTTATGGAAACACATATCTTTGCCAATTATTTTATGAACACATTTCGGTTCATATATTAAACGAAAAATGAGGTGCAACATTCACTGTCCGTTATTAAAATATTCACTTTACCGTGTTTTCGATTTGCATTCGCGTTAAATCACAGGAAAATCGCGATCTATGCACCGACTGGCGACACTTCGTACAGAGAATAATGCGATGCAAAATGTTTTTTTATTAACGGGTTTAGGTAATATTCAATTAAAATATTTGGTCGACCCGAAACTCCGATAACCGTAATTGTTACAATGGTCACGGTGGACGTGGACAGCATGGACGAACAACGATCGCGTATGCTTTTCGACGTTGTAAAATAAATTACGCTTTAATTGACTCAATTAAATTAATTTCGCCCAGCGGAATTCGCCGGCATCGTTTATCGTTTTCAGGGGGTAAATAAAACGTTCCTCGGCGAGGCTCGAATCACGTCTTGCTCGGATAATAAAGGACAGGGCGATAATTTAATTTACGGTGACAGAGTCTCCGCGGCGCGGACTCCGAAGGGGTTAACAATAAGCCACGCTGAACTTTTTGACTTTCACCAAGCGGGATTTCCAGGAGTTACGAAATGGCGCCCGGGATTCGAGGAAGCTCAGACGGAGAGCTCGTTCGAAAGCGAATCGAGAGCCAAGGAGAACTACGATTATTCCGATCGTGGTGAAAATGCGCCTTCATTCTGCACGTTTCCCACACATCGTTACGGCTGTTTATGGCAGAAAGAACTACCGGTCCCGGGAAATAAATATTCGGTTGTAACATATCAAGTGACCGATTTTGGTTTACTAGTATTTTAACACTTTGACTGTCGAAGTAGCAGTGTCCGAAATTCCATGAAATCAAATTTATTTCTTTAATGAAATAGAAATTGAAAATTTGAAACGTGTGATGCTGACTAGTTTTCTAACCTTCTTGCATTGTTCGCCTATTAACCGGGATAATAAATATATTAGCTTTCTAATTTATTTTTGAATCTGCACAAATAATTCCGTTACCCATACATCAGGGATGGGCATTTTTGTCTCAATTGAGACAAAACCGTCCCCACCATAGCACCCACTGTCCCCCACCAGCATCCGCCGTTACCATAGAGGAATGAAGTGCTTCGCCCGTCGCGAACAGTGCGCAGGCCAGTGTTGGGATATCGTGCAAGATTTCACGCGCATGCGCGGCCAAAACTGTAATGTATTTATATCATGATGACAGAGGTAGTGGAGTCCTGAGACAGTTACATTGGCGGGAATATATCGAAACAATCTGTTCTGGACAAAAAGACTTCAGGACGTGTCCTACAAGTTACAAAATATACACAAATACAAAATTATACATTCATTTTTCAGAATCAAATCATACCAATTTTTTAAAATTCTGATGAGTGCTCAAGGTACCCCACTTTATCGAGAATCTTACTTTACTGAGGCTGAAATCGCCGCGCGTGCGCGTGAAATCTTGCACCATATCCCAACACTGGCGCAGGCCTCGCGCATGAAAGAGAGGTTGGTGGCAGAAGCAGGCGTTCGAGGGGCTCCACGTGTTAACTTGTGTTTTATTAAAAAATCTTGAAATTTGTTGGCATATTGTGTATCTAATTTTATGGGCATGAATTATTGCATAATCTCGCATAATCTTCTTATAAGATTATAAAAGTGACAACAACAGAACTGCTTCGAACATCAACGCTGTGTTTGGCAATGACACAGCAAACAAAATTTGAACAGAAAATTAGAATTAAAATTTGCTGGTCAATGGCTGGTGTAATTTATTACAATTTCTTAAAACCGACAGAAACAATTGCAGCCGAGAAATACTGCATCGAAATTGAAACAATGCATCAAAAATTGCATGAAAAACAACCGATATTGGTCAATCGAAAGGGACCAATTTTGCTCGACCACATGTGTCACGGATAACGGTACAAAAGATGAATGCTTTAATTTATTACACTTTACCTCATCCTCTTTATTCACCGGATCTGTCACCGACAGAATTTCATTTTTGTTAAAACCATTTCCACAACGAAAAAACCTTCAGAAATCAAGAAAACGTAGAACACACGTTAAGGAATTTATTGGCAACAGAACGCCGAATTTTTATAAAAATGGAATCAGAAACTACAAACTTGTTGGAAAAAATGTGTAGAATCCAGTGGTTGTTATTTTGATTAAAAATTATTTTGACAGACTAATTTTTTCATTATATATTATTGATTCTTATATTAATAAACAATGTTTAATCACTTTGAAGCCTCTATATTTAAAACTTCCCGAAAAATGATCCTTAGCAATTTTTCAATATGGATGCGAGGAGATTTAAACGCAAGTAGGAAACGGGTACACGGTTATTGACATGAGAGCTAATTAGGAGCTGAGTAAGATTGTTTGACCACATTTTATTTAAAAAAAAAATTTGCGACCGGAGAGAATGTTCTACCACTGTTATCAGTGGCTTGCAGAAATTTATGCAAATTCACAGTTTCAAACACTAGATAATTCACAGAAGAGAAAATGTAACAGGACATTTCTGCGTGTGAGAGACGATTTATTGTGTTCATCGTGACGTATGGGATAAACTAGCATTTGTACACTATGGGAGTACAGTAAACGTAATCAATAGATTTCAGTGTATATAAAATTTTCTTCTTTAATCTCATGGAAATATTGTTGTAATATTAATAATTATAAAAGAAGAAATCAGAAGCAATTCGTTTTGACCTGTCTGGTAGTTTTGATGATCAATTCATGTAATAAAAAGTAAATTTACATATTCTTAATAGATATCATTATTGAAACATTTTAATCAAAAATGAGTTTAACAGTCTATTGTTTATGCACAGACATATTTATTGTATTTACATCCTATCTAAATGGAAAATGAAACAAAATTAAACAAAGTAGCTCTGCGTTTGAGGAGGTATTCTGATTTTATATTTTTTAAATATTAATTTCTTTTCTTGCATTTTCTCTTAAGTATAAGTGTCGTAGAATATGTGTGCGAAGGATTTGTTTAAATTAATAAAATTAACATAGTTATACGCATTTGAACAATGCACTCGCGTTATACGAGACATTAATGGTAGAATATTAAAACGAGTTTTTCTTGAAACCACATTTTTCGGTACGCTTGCCATGGTGTCTGAAGTTCTGGCCAATGGGCTTTTTGAGAGAATCTTCAGTATATACCCTGTTATCACACAGCCCAAATTTTAAAAATCCCGTCATTTTTTCCTTATTATTTCTGTCGTGCGAAGTTGAAAAATATTTCAAAAACTGGAAATTTGACTCCAAAATGCCTACGTTTTGTAAATAATTTATATAATTAATTACTTTTGGTTCAGGCCATAACTACATACTGATTAATAAACAACTTTATCTTTTCTATATCCGTTCAATGCATAGAATGACCGGAAACATAGCAGTCGTCGACCCATGTTTTTGAAAACATACTCTATAAAAAAATATATAACTTTTGTAATTTTGATTATTTTGACTTTAAAAAAATCACGCATATACATCAGATACCAATAAATATGTGTGCAAAATTCTAATGCAAAAAGGTTTAATAGCTTTTCTAAAAAAAAATTGCTAAACGCGTCAATTATGTGACTTCAAAGTTACACGCAGCTACGGATGCTTGACAGAACTTCGTGGAGTGTCATTCGTCGCTAGTAGTCGGTGTCTCGGCAAAACGCTGTGCCGATTGCATATTTCCGGGCGGGCAGACATCGGGGTCAAGACCCGTCGATGAAATAAAAGGAGAAGAAGCTATGTACGCGTAAATATAGTCTGAGAGGAGCGTATACGTAATAGAGGCTAACGTCGCGAGTCGCTTTGTCAGTGTACGGTCAGCGACGGTGTTCCATTATGTTTATTGGAAGAACGCGACACGAAGTAAAAATACTGTGTGACAAACGGCGAGGTTGCTTTATTATAACACGGTGAACCACGGCCACACGCGGAATCATAATGCGAGTGGCATCGCTGACGATACCGGAATAAGTGAATAAAGGCAAGGGTGCACGCACCCCATCGTAAACAACGACAACGCCGCGAGAACAGTTCTCGCGTGCCCTGACCTTGTTCCTCTTCTGTCTTACCTAACTGTTCCTTCGAAACATGCCCACCAGAGACAGAAACCTTCATTGAAGATGCACGGGATGTCCCATTTGAATCCCTCATTCTGCGTTGGTACTTCGTAGCAGCGTCGAAAGATTGCTGGAATATTATAAAATAACGTATACAGTGGCTCGCAAAAGTATTCGCTCGCCCTTTAAATCAGAATAACTTTCTTAAAATTTGACCAAACCACTTCACTTTTTTGAGCAATTAGAAGCATTGATTTAGTAAATCACGTGCAAGAAAGATTTTGAAAAAATTGCAATCACTAGGAATTACATGAAGAAATAAAAATGGCACTTTTTAAAACTTCTTTATTTTAGCCCATAATGAAAATTCAAAATATGACTTTCGTAAATCTATGTTAGTTATACATATGCTGAAAATTTCATGGAAATCGGTTGACGCAGAAAAAAACTACGCGCATCTACAAACCACATATTTTGAATTTTCATTACGGGCTGAAACAATGAAGTTTTAAAAAGTGCCATTTTCATTTTTTCATGTAATTCGTACTAATTGCAATTTCTTCAAAATCATTTTTGCACGTGATTTATTAAATCAATGTTTCTAATTGCTCAAAAAAAGTCAAGTGGTTTGGTCAATTTTTACGAAAGTTATTCTGATTTAAAGGGCGTACGAACACTTTCGTGGGCCACTGTATATTATAAAGTAAATATTATAAAATATTATAAAAATAACGTTTTCGGTGAACTCTGATGAATAGACTGCAAAAATGTATGCGTTGATATTACATATACTATTTAGTTTTTGAAATATTCCAGGTGGCTAGGATAAATGCCCCACCCTGTATACTCTCGTTGTAGGGATGCTGACTTGAAATTTGCCAGACAAGGTTTTTTTGGGGGACCACTTTGCATGGTGTGAAGAAAGGTCAATATAGTTTGAGGGCACATTTGCCCCCTTATTCGGATATATCCTTTGAAAGTTATATTTGCTATTGAATTTATTAATTAACGCATTTGGAAGATCCTCTAATTGCAGTGATGGGCGTAGACTCATCCGGCGTGCTCGTAAATAACGCAATGGAGGAAGCTCGTACTATCGGTAGAGGTAAATAATTTTCCCCATGTGTGCCACGAAGCTGCGTCGTATATCGAGCTTCTGACCTAGACCGGCATCGACGATACAGTGAGAACGTATATTAACATCGAAGTGCTTTCAACGAATATGAGCATCGAGTAATCCGCAGGGGTGCACGGGGAAAAAAGCCAATCCGTTTCCCATTTTTGGCAGGAAGAGAGAGACCGTGCATCTCCGCGTTGAACAGTTCGCCCGAAATGTACTAAAAAAGAATGGACAATTCAATTTTAATCCGCCGACGGTGAATCCGTCTTAGAGGATTGCACAATGGGCTTCGTATCCTTTCAAAATTTAAATTACATTACAATTTTTACGTACCAAAAATAATTTTTCTGGGACTATAGAAAATATCTGTAACACCCATCTGCCTAGCATTCGAATAATAAAGCACTGAACTAAAATTTTACAACTCGATGTCATAGAGAACAAAATAAATTGAAATAGTTTTTAATACTGGAACTACGGCATCCGTCAAAGTGACGGATCTCGGTTTCATTAGATTGCGATTATTGAGATTGTAATGATGCTTTTGTGGGCGCAGGATATATTTATTTAAGCGTATGTTGTAAAAAAAATCTTGTAATAAATGCGATATTCTTAGCTTTAGTAGACAGTACAAAATAGTCACTTTTTGTGCTCGGTGGTTCCAGCAGTTCTAGAGTTAGTTTTATTTAGATGAATCTAATTGGATAAGCAAACTTGATGAAAATAGAAATTGAATAGTGGATTAAATGTATAATTTAGCACTGTATACCGTCACATTCATTTATATTCTTGTACGAATTGTTTTAAAAGAAATATAAGTCTTTCACACTGCCGAATCGAAAAAGAGTTGAAATTTTGGAACTACAGTCGTTTTACCACGTTCGCAGGCTATATTTATGTAAAATGGGAATTAAAATAGAAAATGCACGTCCCTGATCGTTTTATCCCGATGATTGTCCCGTAAAATTCGCAACGTATAAATGGCAGGCGATGATTAATAAACATGAAGCTCGTCATATTTACTGTATTGATGTAGTTCGTGGTGGGCTAAATAAAAATGTCGGTATCGTATGCTCTTACCAACGCAAAAATAATAATGTGTGTACGTTGCGATAAAAGAATCACATTATTTTTTTACTAAATTGAAATTCAGGTAATTGTTCATATCGTTTATTTCGTTTATTAGGAACCCGTTCAGAAATCCGTCTTAGACTTACCGGATTAGCTTTGGATGGAAATACAAACCTATTTATTCGCAGCTGGCACACATGGATTCGGTTAACTCCAGAGATGGGATTTCCTCTATGTATGTATGACATAATGTTAACGGCTATTATGGCTTATAATGTAATCGTGACAGCTATACTGTCACTATTTAGGCGTAATTAGTTCCAGAACATTTTGGCAATGGCTAATTAACAGAATCATGTTACCACACGTTGTACTACTGCAAGATTTATGCGCGATGAAGTGTTATGTACTCAGCCATAACCGACAACCGATATATTATTAATGTGAACGATGAGGAATCGCCTGTGTGTTCGAAAGAGTCTGCATTATGAAATTGTTGATTTTATATCTAGACTTTGTACTATTTCTCTAATAATAAGTTAACAATTTTTATACAGAAACTGGTAGATTAGTTTAATTTAATAACTATTATGGTGACATTTTTCATTTGAAAAATACATAGCTCCATAGATTGATCATTTTGAGATATATTGTATTCAATTTAATATTTCAAGGTTCCAACAAGTAGAAATACTACAATCGATTTAAATAAGCACAGACGGTTAAGAAATATCTATATATGATTTCCTTTCAGTAACATCAATATAACTCATTTAATCAAGATACTTTTCTTCTTTGCTAGGGAGGTATAATAAATTCTAGTATTGTTTTCAGAAAAATCATATGTACTTGTATGGTCCACTCTCTTATCGGATCGTAGAATTTTTCAGAAATGTACTGGTTTAATTTAAAATTTTTGCGAAGAAAAGCCTGTATCGCATACACGAAAACTGCTTTATATTAAAAAATTATTATTATATATTCAAGTATTGCAGAGAGATGAGAAGGTTTCTGGCAGGAATTCGGTGACGTAGGAATGTGCAGCCGATTGGTTAGTGTATCGGTTTTAGCCGATCTACAGCATTGTCTCTGTAAGAGTCGTAGCTTCGGGCCTGCCGCGCGACATTCATAGAATAGGGACTACATTTTTTGTAGTGTGCCGGACGTAGAGAAGGATAGCGATTGAAACAGAAAGAGGGACTGAGGTCAGGGTGTTGGGCAAACATCAAAAGACTCGTGCCAGCTCAGCCTTTTAATTTAAAAAATCAAAATTCCTCATTTTTCGGTTTCGTCAATGAAATTTCGACCGTCTTTCGTCAATGGAGTTTCATAAAAAAAAATAAAAAATTAGAAAAGTTGCAATCCTTTGCTTTTCTTGCATTAGAGTGGTTCCAAGGGGGATCCCCCTAGTAGTGGGGATAGAACTTCGACATTCACGGCATAGACCTTTGCGACACTCACGGAGAGAGTATTTTATTGGCTATATGAGACTGTATGGCGGTGATGCCTAAACATTAGTTGTGAGTGGCGACCCTCTTTACCCCTGTGCCGTCCCGAGGTTCTTCTTCCCATCTCACCACAATATTATATCCGTTCTTTTTAGCAACATCTCTGACACGGTAACAATTTCGCTTTTCAATTTGTGACACGTTTATAAAGTTCAATTGGTTTCACAGATTCCGGTTCGCGTATTAGTCGGCCAGAAATTAAATCCGTCCGAAAACTGCGAATCGCAACAAAATAAAAATTAATGTATCGTAGAAAATCTTTCGGCGGTGCACGTTCTCCCTTCGAATTCTGTTTCACAATATATCTTGCGCGTAAACCACAGAAAAATAAAATTCGGCACGCCGCTGGAGCTCGAAGCTGGAGAAAATAGTTTTCAATATTCGAAGAGCTGAACCCGCGGTATGAAGTATTTACTGCTCAACACATCTCTCATGTATGCGGGGGCCGTCGATCTGTATAACGAAATCGATTCGGCCACGATTCGAGAGCAAGACTGGCCATTCTTCCCTTTGTGTATCACATTTTATTGTGTATCAATCCGTCGACCGGTTTGTTCCGGGCGAATCAATAGAAAGTTCCTTTCTAAACCATTTATTGTTTCGCCGATGTAATATTCTGCTGGCAAGCTGCGAAATTTTTACGATTTTTTATCAATCGATTGATTATTCGAACACGTACACTCAATTAACGATATAGAAATGTATGGTATCTTCCAGTGTTCGTGAAATCTTATTTGCAGAACCGAAAATTTTGTCTTTTCTTAAATTAACCGACAATGTCCTTTTTAAATAATTTTTACGTATTTATAACATGCCAGATATTTACGTCTTCATACCATAAAAACATTTTTCAAGCCTCTTCAACTATACGGTTATATTTTATTTAATGAACATTCAGTTTATTTTCAATTCGTTAAAACCAATTCTGAAAAAAATAAATTTTTGATCGATGTTTAATTCTTGAAATGCCTCTAAAAATTTTTACCATTTAATGAATTACATAATGTCCTTTTATAGTCTTCAAGAAAATGAATATTGCCCCTACTATAAAAAGATAGTATTGTTAAAGAAAAATCTAATCAATTTGGAATAATCAATTATATAAGAAGAAAACTTTACAAAGGTGCGAACAATTCATCGAAATGATTATTATTGAGGGATAAAAACGCTGTTATCGAATCAAATAATAATGAAAGTCGCACATAAGGAAAAGTGCCGAACAATAACGTATTATAATAACAATTGTGTTAAAAATATTGAAGTCGACTAACAATCGTTAGATCAGTAGCGATAGAAAAAGAGTTAATAAATCGATGTTCATTTCAGTGTGCTTTATTCGACAGAAGTTTCAAAAAGGAAAAGCGGAAGTTATTTATGATTCAGCCGGCTGCATTATACTGCATTGACGATATGAATAAATGATCAGGCACTACGGGGATCGGTGGAAGCGAGCATTTTGAAACTATATGGTGCAAAAGCACTGGCTTCCTCGCGACAGAATTTTGCGGCCCGTGAAGAAGTTTGCTATCGAAAGGTCATGCCATAATGTTCAAAAGGAAAAGCGTCGTCGGTCGCCGGCTCTCTGTGGTCACCGAATAGAAAGTCGATCGTGTTCATGAGTAATTCGAGCAAAATCCATAGACTTCAACCGGGAAAAGGATCAGTCTCCTCTGAAGTCTCAAGAAAAAGTCTTTGGTCCGCTTGCTCGCGAGCTCCAATAAGATTTCTCGTAACTACAAGTCTCGGTTCAAAAGGGCCATTACTGTTTTGATGCCCCATTCCCGTTTTTATATCACTATTACTCATTTCTTCGTCCTCCTCGTTACTAAAAAAATTACAAACATTGTTACACTCGTTCTAACATTACACCGCTAAAAATAAGCCACATGACAAAGATTAGTTTCCTGTACAGTTAATAAATATAAAATATACTTCAAGACTACAGGAAATAATATATGGAGTTAGCTGTGTATTAGACAAAAGATTGAGACACAAGTTCTTGTTTTACAATTGAATAAGTGTACATACCTTTATGTCCTTCACAAAAATGTAGAGTCGAGTTTACTTCATTATTCAAGATTCTTATTTATTTCAAAGCAATTTATTTAACAAAACGAAAACTGAGAAGTTTAGTATTTTGATATTAATTACTGTGTCTAACTTATTACTTTTTGCACACTCAATATGCTAACGGAAAAGTTAATCCCCAATTCGGTATATACCAGGTGTCCCAAAAATGTTGAAAATCCTTGAAATGAGAGGTACCTGAGGTTGTTTGAAGTAACTTTTCCCTTTGCAGAAATGACCGCCTCGTCTTTGTTAACGAGTTATTAACGAAAAACACGGACCAATCAGAGCACGGATATAGCAGACGGATTTTGACTCGGCCAACGGCAACGCCACGCTCAGCGGAACCTGTCGCCGAACCGGAATCCGTTCGCTATAGCCGTGCTCTGATTGGTACGTGTTTTTCGTTAATAACTCCTTAACAAAGCCGAGGCGGCCATTTCTACACAGGAAAAAGTTACTTTAAACAACCTCAAGAACCACCCGTTCCAAGGGTTTTCAACAATTTCGGGACACCCTGTACAATTTCGTCATCCAGATATGGGTGACACGGCGATCAATGTGTTAAATGATTAAAAATTGTAGAATAAATACAGTAAACAGTATCTATGATTTTTAGTTCGACATTTTTTTTAAGAATGTGAAGGTTTCAATATTTATTCATTAATATGTATAATTATTTCGTGCTTCACAGTTTTGTTAACATAATAGTAAACCGCGCATATTTTTTCCGAAGGTCACAAGCTGTGTTTGATATTTATTAATAGACTATGGATCCTTATGCAAAATCAAAAATGTCTGCATAAATTGCAAGAAACAGAAGACACTTAAAATTTCTTTTTGTCTCGAATAACCGTAATAAATTGAAAAAAATATATCGACTTTATTAAATTCTTTTAATTTATTTACTATTTTCAACTGCACCAACTCATTGTTGTTGAAATTCGCAGTCTATTTATTAAACGCACAAGGAAATTATATTTCAGTATTATGTACTTATACTATTTATCAACCGAGGAGCTAATTACTTCCTGTCTTTGTATAGTTCGTGTCAAAATTGCTTCATCAAGTCATTTACGACCATGAAGGGCTTAGAGCCAAGCCAGCTCAAGACAAATAACAGTCGCTGTATATAGTAATACTTGAGTCTACCATCATTGATAAAGTATTACCGCAACTCAGACTATTATGAGTCTATCAGGAATGACATTATAAAACTTACAACATTTTTTGCAACTAAGAATCGAATTAAAACAAAATTCAAATACTTTTTTGTGTCATAATTACTATGTGAACGTATTATAGAAGAATTGTGCGTTATTTGTAGTTCTAAAAATGATTTTTCGAACCCAGACACATCCACTAATTTAATTTCGTAGCTATTCCATCTTTGCCAATAGTATTTCGTTAGCATCTTAATTTTTCTTCAATGTTAAACATTTTGTTAAATATTGTAATAAATAAGAAATAAATATACAGTTAATTGATTATATTGACATATCAGTTCTTCAATTATTATATACAGTTTGAAAATAATTTTAATACGTATAGAAATATCTAATTTTCTAATGTTTAGTTTTTGGAAGCTAACATGTAACACAAGAACAATAAACCCCAAAAAGTAATTTTTATCAGCTGTAATATTTCTAATGATATTAAAATAAATTTCTCCTGCAGTTAAATTTCACATGATAATTTTTACGAATTGTCTATTAGAGAATTCTAGGACCTTCTAGCATCGAGCAGTGCAATTTATTCAGTTATCTAATTCAGCTGAGGAAATTGTACGTTTTAAATAAATTGCATTCGACGGCGCCAATTGAAAATGTTCATGCTGCGATATCAAAAGTAGTGTTGGTCTCTAGTTCTTTCGTTGCCGCCAAAAGAAACCATTATATCGAACTTCTTGATCCAACAGAAAGAACGAAGGCTTCCGAAAGAGGTAGAGCGTTCCAAGTTTTCAGTTCAATTAAATGTTTTCGCCGTTTCTGCCGATTTGCACGGATGAGGATCTTCGGGTCAGCTGGCACGATTCAAGCCGGATGATTTCTGTAATTTCTATCAGCGAATCGGAGAGCTTCTTGCTCAGGAATCCAGTGGACGCTGCACTTTTTTTTCGCTGGAATCATCTGTGAGTGTTCGTTTAACGATGCGACATGTCTCGGTGGAGATGAATTGTCCTAATGCTCGTGAATCTGGAATTACTAATTATAGGAGACCTAGTATTTTGGTTCGGCAGCATTTCGAGCATGATTAAAACAACCGATAGAGCTAGGTTTGATTAAACTCTACCGAAAATTTATGTACATTTAGAGTACGCAATTATCGCTAAGTTGTCGGGCTAATTCTGGCTTGTGTAAAACGTATAAATTTTCGCCTAATACAATTTTTCTTTTGAAAACTAGATTTAAGTGTTTGCTGGGTATGTCGATCGTTTGGTGATGTGCTGCGTACAATGTAATTTTTTAAGGAACTAGTAAGTTGAAATAATTAAATCAATTTAAACACACATAAACAATCTTAAAAATTATTTTTGAACGATTTTAAAATAATCTCTATGTAATTTATTTTCATCAAGACATTTTTCATATTTGTTAGACTTGTAGAGTAAATCCTAGTACTATTTTGTAAAGAAATATACTAATATAGTGCATTCTTTTAATATAGTCTCATTGTGGAACATTTCAGAGGTACATAGAATTAATTTAAAAATATATCAGTTTTAATAAAATTTAATAGAAAAAGCATGGAAGTATGACAGAAAGTCAAACTGTCAAAAAATTTGAATAATAAATCATATTGTTATTAACACATTCATAAATATAGTTGGAGCTAAGATTCTTTGATTTTAGGATTTGATTTGTTTGAGAGTGGTTTGAATAAAAATGTTCAAGTACTTTCATATTTCTTAATGTTGTATGGCTTCAAAATTATAGGAGAAGTAATCACATTGTCTATGAAATTTAAAAGAAATCGACTGTACAATTTTCCCCAAAAATACAATGAAAGATTTCGAAGTTCATAAATTAGAAATTTTGAATTGAAGTCATCAAGTCCATGCTTCTAAGAAGTCCTCTGAACATTGCTTACTACAATGCAGTCATATACAGGTTCAACAAAATCTTTTTAACCATTTGCAATCCAACGTGTTTCCTATCATTCAGAAATTGAATCATCACATGATTTAATTAAATTACAATACGTAACATTGATGATCTATTTAATGTAATGTAATAAACTCCAGTAAAATAAACTATTGATGCAAAAATGAATGAGTTTGATTTTTTGCAGAACCAGGAAGGGTTCATATAACGCCAAAATGTTGAAAATTAGTGTAAATTATATGGCAAGGATATTTCACGGACCATAAGAATCGAAATTCCGTAAAAAAACGAATCGGCATAACACCATGAAACGGAATATCAGCTTTAATACGCTTAGGATCGACGGAGTGTTAAGAATCAAGGCAGGGACATTGTGTATGTCGCTAGCGATCGTAATAAAATCGTTCGGTTCCCTGGAGAAGGCAGAGAAAATTCGCTGTTGGCCGAGTTCGAGCAAGTTCGATTTCAATGCCCGTCACTTGCTCGTGGTACGTGGTACGGCTAGTAGCCACGGGGTCATAGAGACACAATATTTCCCACAGAATACTCGGAATGAGAAGGCCAAGGCGTTTCCTCTCGCGAGCTCGCCTGGCTGTGTTCCCTTTTGGTCCGTATAGCTGTACAGGGTCTCTCTGGTCTACCGTCTAAAAACTTGCCGAAGAGAAATTCAGCGAAACACGCAGGGTTTCCCTTTTAGAAGCACGCTCCCGTATACACGGGAACGCAATCTACGTTCAAGAGTGCAAAATAGGTGTCCGTTTCTTTCGCTCCGCTCGGTACCGGTTTGACTGGGTTACGAGATGCGACGATCCCTCGACTTAATTGACCCTGGATTTCATTTACAACACACGAACGCCTCCGGTATCTAGCCACGGTTACATAAAGCCCTTTTATAGTAATTCTTAACATAACGCTTGGGCCTGCCCGCCCGACAATTCTTCCTGTTCCCACTGAATTTCGTGGCAATTCTTAGATACCATGCACTTACCATACTATGCCCATACACTGCCGCTCATTCAAGTATGGACACTTCTTTGAAAAGTTTCTTTTTATAGATAATCATTCGTAGCTTGTATAAAATGTGTTTACATTAATATATTGTAGTAATATTCATATAAGTGACTAATATTTGATTTTCTTCAAATCTACATGAATTTTTCATGCATTAGAAAAAGTTGTCCTACTTTTAAAACCCAGCTCTGAACACCGTTAAAGGAAGAATGAAGGACTATACCAGACGGAAAAATAAAAAAATTTATAGGATGATTGCCACGATTAACGAAGGATATAATAAATACCAAAGCAGGATTCTTTGACGAAAAGAACATTTAGACTTGAGAGTTTTTAATTTGTTTCTGTTTCAATATTATTTAATTATTCATGCATAATTCGTTAATTTTATAGTTATAAAATGAAAAACTGATTAGAAATAAAGCTTTTATGCGTTGAGCAATTTCTGTACTTACTTTGTCGCTTAATTTTCAAGTGTCCATACTTCCATGAGCGGTAGTGTATAAAGTCATGTTATCAATATTTTCTGATAATATCCTTACGTTTTAAAGGAGCATTGTCTAAATTTACTCCTTGTAAAACTCTGTCGATCTAATTCGACGCAACGAATATACATGATGTTTTAAGTACAGTGATTCTGATGAATATTCGAACACTCTTAAAAAGACGATAACTTTTTTAACATTAGACCCTATGACTTGGATTTTTATGAGAAGATTGAACAATTAATTTACTGCACGACGCGAGGAAAAAATTTTGAAAAAATTGTAATTGGCCGGAATTGCAGAGAAAATACTAAAGGGTTGTATTTTACAACTTTTTTAAGCGGGCCTATATTGAAAATTTAAAACATATGTTTTGTAGATCTGTGTCGACTATACATATTCTGGAAATTTCATCATAATCGGACGATACTGAATTAAAAACGACAGGGATTGAAAGATGTAAGAATCCTTAGATTTATTGCAGTTAGAGGCTAAAAATCGTGGAAAACTGTATTTTTTACCATCTTTAAACGTTTGTGGCTCATCACAACATTGTTTAGTATTTTGCAATATTAAAAAAGTTATAGTTTTTTTAAAAGTGTTCGAATATTTATCAGAGTCACTGTTTAACTGTGACAGTTATATTACACTAACAGTTTGAAAAACACACATTAAATCATTTCATCTTCATGAACAATATTTTTATCGTCAGATGGACTATGTATACATCATCTAATGAGTGTTAAATTATTTTTATGACAATATGTATTGTATGTACTTAATATTCGAGATATTGGTTTTGTGGATGTTCGATGAACTGCTAACATTTTCTTGCACGTCATAATTTAACACTTATTCCTTGGTAGCCTGTGTTAGGTTCATGATTTAGTCTCTGAAAACGTTTTAGTCGTCTTCAATCGTTTATGTATAATAATTAGTAATTGTAATGGTTGTAAACTTTGGGATTTGGTGCAATCATTTGTTTCCAATTAATGTGTTTGAACAACCAACTTCATTATAGACGGCTATTATACTTCGTATGTCGTGTATAAATAAATGAGAATTAAAGAAAAGGCTAATACTTTTACATACACGAGTTATTTAGCATTATGTATAAAAAGTATTTCATATCATATACGACTTGGAAATGTACAAAATATGACAGTAATTCGTTTGTACAAGTCTATTATGCTTGCAGTTTAATAAATCAATTATTATTTATCATTAAACCTGGCGAATACAAAAAGTGACTCTCTTGAGTTTCCTTATAGAAGTTACAAGACATTTATTTTTAATTTTTTGCATTTTTAAGATACGCTTGAAGAAATGTAGTCAATCATTCCTCATCGAAACGTCATTATAATTTCGATAATTGTAACATAAAATTCTCGAGCCAGTTGTTTAACCGGGTATTCCTTTGACATTTTTATTTTTCACGGGATCTTGTGAAGGGATATCGCGAAGATAACCCCTTTGTCAATTTTTTGCATCGTAAATATAGCACGGAGTTAATTAACCCGGAAATTCTTACAATTAGTTGAACGGTACTTTTCATGTGGAAGGACACGTTCGGCGAGAATTTGCGCACAACACGACTCATTATATTGTAAATTACATCTCATTTAGAGCGGGCATGAACCGTAGTAATGGGCTGATGTTAATGATATCATTTCTGAATTAATTTTATCTCATAAATTGTGCATTATAACTTCGTTTTGGACGGTGGTACGTGCGCTGCCACGCGGTCCTCTCGCTAACTTACAATTTGGGAAATAATTAGAATTTTGCGTATACCGAACGGATAATAATAATTGGCGCGGCCGCGTGTGCTCGTTATCGGTGTTGAGAGCGAACGTTGAGTACATACACTCTGACAGGAAGTCAGAGCAATGGGGTCATCATTTTCGATCAGTTTCTCTCGATCACTCTTGGGGAAAAATAAGCAGAGTCATAACTGAACATTTATGCGAACGTGTGTGTATTTCAAAAAATATTTTATCTTAATGTCTTGACGTAAAGACAATACAGATTTATTGAACAGCATGTATATTTTCAGAATATATCTCTGTATACAGGGTGGGGCACTATAAACAGGTCACCTGAATAACTCGCTTGCTTTTGAAGATAGAAGAAAATGCATCAGACTTACTTGATATCGAGGCGCTCGTAATCTGATGTCAATAATTTTTTTATAGGTGGAGGCGTCAAGGAGATATGAAGGTCAACTCTGTTTTTTTAAATGGAACGGTATGGTTTTTTATTTACATTCTGATAGTGTGTTTCAAGACGAATACAATGACCTATTATGAAGGTCATTCAAGGTCACGCAAGGTCAACTGCAATAGAAAATAAAGTGTCTTAAAGCACTCTTCGAACACTACGACGATTTACATGTAACATGTTATTTACGTATTCACTGCTACTTCAAGTGTGCAAAATGACGACCTTGAACTTGAAATTGGTCCATATTTCATTGATGGCACGCTAAATAATCATAAATTCGAGAGAATCTTAAAAGACGTTTTGCCAGAACTGTTAGAGAACATTTCACTGGACATGCGACAGTTCATGTGGTTCCAACAAGACGGATGTCCTGTTCATTCAGCACGAAATGTTACAGAATTACTGAACTGGACATTTGAAGATCGTTGGACTGATCGATCAGGAAGTAATAAATGGCCAGCACGTTACCCAGACCTGCCACCACTAGATTTTTATTTGTGGGAAAAGTTGAAGGAACAAGTGTACCGCGAGAAACCAATAACCACCGTTGATATGCAAGAACGTATAAAAAGAGCTTGCTCTGTAGATACAACTGAAATTTGTCAGGCAGTATCATCAGTATTGCAACGTTTTAGATTATGTCTCCGCGTTCAAGGTCGTCATTTTGCACACTTGAAGTAGCAGTGAATACGTAAATAACATGTTACATGTAAATCGTCGTAGTGTTCGGAGAGTGTTTTGAGACACTTTATTTTCTATTGCAGTTGACCTTGCGTGACCTTGAATGACCTTCAGAATAGGCCATTGTATTCGTTTTGAAACACACTATCAGAATGTAAATAAAAAACCATACCGTTCTATTTAAAAAAACAGAGCTGACCTTCATATCTCCTTGACGTCTCCACCTATATTAATTATAAAAATTAATGACATCAGATTACGAGCGCCTCGATATCAAATAGGTTTGGTCTGATGCATTTTCTTCTATCTTCAAAAGCAAGCGAGTTATGCAGGTGACCTGTTTATAGTGCCCTACCCTGTATATCTTCAGCTATATTGTCGAGAAAAATAAAATGTAATTGAAATTGTATGAGTTGGCTTTTATTTCTTTAACATTTTTAGTTTGAAAATGGATTTTATAGTAGTGAATACTATCATCAACAACTTAATCACCGAGTTTCTCACTTGAAGGCAAAAGTGCTTTGACATTAGATTGTTAGTGGCCCAACCCTCGGAGACTTCCAATGTTGTAATTAACTTTATGGCGACACATTGTTTGGCTTCGTGTAGCATGAGTAATTGCGGATAGCATTACGGAACGTAACGAGATAACAACAGTATTTTGCGGAAATTATGTAAAAGCACAATAGTTTGAGTTACATTTCGTAATGTGCATGTAATTTGCATTAATGTGTTATGAAGTTTGGACCGATTTGTAAAGAGCAATGGGCTTCGTTCATAACAGCATTCGTTAAATGCGCTATCCTTATTTCACGAATCAGTAAAATTGTTCACGTTACATAAAACAATGAATTTAGAATGAATTTTGTTTTCTTCCTACTTAGGATGGGCAATTCTTGCAAAAGTCCATTCTCGAATCGATTCTAAATCGCAGCGACAAAAATCGATTCAATAGAAAATCGAACCTTAAAAAATCGATTTACAGAATTAATGATGAAATAAATGAAAATCGCACACCTATTAGTAACTAAAATAGTAAATTTATTTAAGCCGAAAATAATTTCATTTGTATCTAGTTTTTAATACTGAGTAGAAACTTATAATCCCTTTTGGAACCTGATCGGAAACCACTTGAAAAATATGTATGTATGTGTCGAAACGTATTTGCATATGCTTTTACATAAAACTCCAAGTTATCACATATTTATATGTTCTAATTCAGATTTGATCGGAACAGCATAAATCCGCGACATGCATTAAAAATGGCATAAACACACCATTCATTTTATTGCGATTAACGCAAATAGTGTAATCGAATTACGGTTTTATGTTTAATACGCAAAGGATATACCTTAGTAACTTTTCTCGTGAACGTATATTTTTCGCGTGCAATAACTACTATAATGTTAGTATTTTATCTAAACGAGAGCCAATGTTTTAATTTACGTCATGTGGCGTGCATTTTATTTGCTTGCTATTTAAAACAATACAACGTACATCAGGTTTTGAACGAATGCAATTAAACAATCAAATCCCCTTTCAGTAGATCCCAACGTTGCAACGGCATATAACATGCACTATTATAAAAGTATTGTTTGAAATTCAATTTCCGTGAGTAATCAAGCTAAGAAGTAAGGGTTAAAAAATTATTCATACTGTTCTTTTGAATGTACAGAATGGGAAATGATATGAACAACTACATGATAAAATTTCACAAAAAATCGCTCGCAATTGTCCCTTTGCATTATAACAACGAGTCGGACTCCTGATGAAAATTTCGAACAGAATCAACTAAATATGTATGTTATTAATTCCCTTGAAACCCAAATCAAATTGCATTTTGTTGTTAACCTGTACAGCCATTGGAGAATACTTAGGCATTCAATAAATATACAGTTCCTTCTTCTTCTCAGAAATTATTAAACAATGTTCAATCAAACAAATTGCCATCTCGAATTTGTACACAGCCGACCAATACCATCATTTCCAAATTTCACACTTTAATACTATAAAACTTCATAATTAGATTTCCTCCATAAAGTAGCGTCAAATGAATTTTTTCCAGAAGGTGTACACTTTCGTGGAACAGTACGCTACAGAAATTCGCGAGTGCTCCGCAAGATGTACCTGCGTTGCATTTTCTGCGTTTGTAAATATCTGGGTAATAAGATACGTGATGTATCGCGATGTATCGCGATGTAGCGCGATGTTAAAGTGAACCAAACAATGCCGGCCCGATGGAAGTGGAGCTTGAGTGCGGCTCGGAAGAAGCTTTTGAAGGCTGCACGGATTTCCACTTGGTCATTGGTGCGATTCGTGTTGTTGCCTGAAGAGGAAGGAACCTGAAGAGGATGCGAATTTGTGCATCTCGGTGCACTAAACCCGAGACACGTCTAATTTTCGGCGGCAGAGCACGCGATCACGAATCGCGTGTACTACGATGAACGATCGGACAATTATTCGCGATGGTTTTTAAAACAAAGTATGAAGTGCACGTTTTTGGAACTGTTAGGAGAGATGATCTCATGTTCGAGGAATATGTTCTAATTTTTTGGTTCAGAAATGTATGATAAAAAATGGATACATATACAGGGTGAGTCACTTAACGTTTGCACCTCAAATATCTTTGTTGTTTCTAAAGATACGTAAAATCTGGTAAGGACAAAGTTGAATGGTACAATGGGGCTGACATGTTGCCAAAAATATTCTGTTCTTATGTGTTTTTTTTAGATATCAACCACCCTTTTTTAAACACCTACAATGATAGTCCCTTTCATTCTGAATTCAGTGACTATAATTACTCAAGGTCATTCAAGGTCGCGGACAGATACATGATACATGCCTGTAAACGGGCTTTGAAGGAATGTTGAACTCTGTCCGTAACCTTGAATGACCTTGAGTAATTATAGTCACTGAATTCATAATGAAAGGGACTACCATTGTACGTGTTTAAAAAAAGGTGGCTCCACTTAAAAAAATGAAGGTGACCTTGATATCTCTAAAAAAATTACATTAACACATCATTTTTTTGGCATCGTGTCAGCCCCATTGTACCATTCAACTTTGTCGTTAGCATATTTTACGTATTTTTAGAAACAACAAAGATATTTGAGGTGCAAACGTTACGTGACTCACCCTGTATACAAACATTTACGTAAAGCCTCATTATCAGATTCTGTAACCTTTGACTTTTGCCAGAAACAAAAACCGGATGATATATTTAATCCTTAGATCTTTACATTATCGATAAATATAAAACATTAAAAGAATATTAGATTTTCCCAAACGTTTATAATAATACAAGCATATATAAAAGAACGCGATCATCTGTTCGCTAATGTTCCAATTTGTTTTCTTAAAATTGAACGAAACAAATTTTTGAGAGAACCTAATCCAAGATTGATAAATTGGTGAGATTTCGAACGAGAATGTTTAATATCCTTTTTTCATAAATGCTTTTGGTTCGTCAACGACAGTTAGCTGTTGCGTAGTTGCACGCATCGGAACGTTTCAATTGTTCATCGGATTTCCACTTGGTCATCGGCGCGATTCGCGTTGTTGCCTAAAGAGGAAGGTGCTTGAAGAGGCTGCGAATTTGCTCATCTCGGCGCACTAACTCCGAAATACGTCTAATTTTCGAACAAGCGATCACGAGAGCTGAATCACGCGAATCTCGGAAAACGAACGGACAATTATACCGCGCGTAAGTCCGAGGTAAACCGAAATCTGTCGGGACCACGATCTGCAGAGAAGTTGGACGACAACTCTTCGATCGAGGCGCGCCGCATTCCGTGATTTCAAACTACCCGTTAACAATCGCTTACGTGGCCGCAACATCGGTCTTTCGGTTTCTAAATAGAGCATCGCTCCTCGACATTTTATAGGCGTCCATTTAGCATCCTGAGCAAAGCCCCGGACTTTGCGATGCTAGTTGCTGCATCCTAGTTCCCGATGTTTCGCCGAGCAATACCAACCGACGGGGAAAATATTTCTCTGTGCTGGCTGAACGTGTTTGTTCGACTAGCTTAACGCTTTGCTTTATAACATTGGTCAGGATCCTGCCGAACGCTTCAAACTCAGTTTAGTATTAACTTTGATATTCAATGTAGTATTAATACCTGCCGAAAGACCATTAATGGAATATTTATTAACTCTTTGAATTCAAATGACGTACCAGAATGGCTGTGCGGGATGCACATTAGAGACACTATTTAAGTGAATACAGGACTCTAATTTTATATTAACTTGGTGAGTATAAACCAATATACACAGGGTGTCCCAAAAATGTGGTACTTTTTTTAATAGTGCGATTGCTGAGGCCATTTGAAGTATCTTTTTCCTTTGCGAAAATGTTCTCCGCGGCTTTGTTAAGGAGTTATTAACGAAAAACACGGACCAATCAGAGCGCGCCTACAGCTGACTGGTACCGGTTTGGCAGCAGGTCCGGCTGAGCGTGACGTTGGTATTGGCCGAGCCTGCCCCATCCGCTGTAGGCGTGCTCTGATTGGTCCATGTTTTTCGTTAATAACTCCTTAACAAACATTTTCACAAAGGAAAAAGTGACTTCGAATGGTCTCAGGAATCACCACATTCAAAGAAGTACAATATTTTTGGAACGCTCTGTATATTACATGGTCTAATGTGAAAAACATAATCGAACTCCTCCTAACGGGAGCCATATCCAACAGGCATCTATGACATATGGCAAGGAGTTCATTTTTCTGTACCTGAATGGGGCTTAAAAATCTTCTTTTACGAAATAAGCCCAAACTGAAATTATTAAATTCCATTACTGAGAGTGAATTGTTAGTTCATGATTGAGGTTGCTATTGCTGTTGCAGAATGCATTAAAAAATTCTTAACACACTATCTACCGACGATTATTTCATATTTTTGTAATCTCTGTGGTCTATGGTTTAGTGTCGCAATTAATTCTTTTCGATCAATTTCATAGAATAAGTACAGCTATAGAAATGGTAATATTTAGATTGCGGATCTTCATGCAAATTTTAAATTTCAACTGGCAATTTGTCAACTAAGGAATTCCTTACGGTACGCATAGAGTATAGATGCAATTAATATTTGTTACTATACGTGATTTCTTGTATTTTATATACTATATTTATATACTATACATGCATAAAGATTCGCAGTCTAATAATATTGCATCGCTCATCTGCGAATCTTTCAACATTAAAACCAAAAGAACTGGTCGTATAAAAGCAAATTCATTTCATTCAAATTCAAATTCATTGGATCAAACAATAAAATTGCACGATGTTTTAATCATATTAAAAAATTCTTCCAGAAGAGGTTAAGTCTGCTATCATTGAAACTAGCACGAAACATTGAAACAATTTGCTTCAATAATAAGATCCAAGCACGACCGCCGCGAGCCCTCAGAATAATAGCCACACTCCATTTTCCGTCATCGCGAAAGTGGCATCGCTGTTTTACAAATATTCCTTACATTCCGCATAGGTGGATCACACTTTCGTTTTGGAGGATTCTATGCACGTTGGTCCCCACTTAGTACAGATATATCGCGGCATGAAAAACTATTTCTACGGATCTGTCTCCGCAGCGTTGCGCCGTTCATACCTATTCCAACTCGAATCTTTTATAATAAATTTTTCCCTGCGACCATTGTGCCGCGGGACTGTTACCGTTGGAACTTGCTGGCAGCTTAGACCGCGAATAAAAAAAGAAGAAAAAGAAGAAGAGAGAAAGAGTAACGAGAAACGCGGCGACTCGACAGCAACTCGCGGAACAGAATACGTGCTTAAAATTAATATAATAAGTCGTGTCCGGCCGCGGAAAAATAAGTAGCTTGGAAATATTTATTCCCGACTCTTTGTTTATCTCGACAAATTTATAGCATCGTGCATTACTTAGAGTTCACCTGGAGAGACAATCTTTAGTTTATTCTGATTCTACATACCTAATAAATTCACCTAATTCTTTTTTTTGTAATCATGTATAATTTTTATATCATTGTACTTGCACCGACAAAAAAGCGTTCGCTTTTGACACCGACCGTGTAGTATTCCATTAATGGAGACGCGGTAACGGAGGTCCACACGCAACAATCGAAACGCTTCGAACCGTATCCTTGATCAAGGTACGTCGCCGCGGGTGTAACTGTGACCCGACTTCCATACGTACTTATACTTATGTAGGTCGTCCTGAGCCAGGTTTGCGTGTGCAAATACACCTAGTGTGGAAATAAATTTTCCAGGAACATCTCACTATGACGGCAAGCCAGCCACGTCAATATACCACGCACTAACGTATCGACGATTTCAGTGTATGCCATCGGATGCGAAAATGTGTTTTTCTATGACGTTCTGGCTAAAAGCAAGATAAATTTTGTCCAAAATTCCTACATCACATACGCTACGCCACAAAATTCAACGAACGTTGTATCATAACCGAAAAGTTCTCAATTGTTGAACTTTAGTAACTTTGTGTAAAATAGTTATCTAAAATATTCTGCTGCTGCTCATAGAAATGTGTTTCTCTAAAGTCTTTTTGCTGAAAGTGTGCTGGACAAGTTTTTGCTGAAAATTCTTACATAAAACAAACTACTCCACAAAGTCAAGGAATACTGAATGATAACCAGAAAATTCTTGATTTTTGAATTTTAGTATCTTCGTGTACAAATTTTTTAAATATTCTGCTTGTGCTCATTGAAATGTATTTTTCTAAAACGTTCGGGATAAAAGCTAGATAAATTTTTCAAAAATTCCTACATACAATGCACTACACGAAATTCAAGGAAAATTGAATAGTAAACAACAAATTTTGATTTATATTACTTTGTAATTTCGTGTAAAAGAATTTTAAAATATTTTGCTTGTGCTTATAGGAATCTGTTCTTCTAAGATCTTCTGACTGAAAGTGTGCTAGAGAAAGCCAAAAATTCCTACATAAAATTCATACTCTACAAAATTCAAGGAACACGGAATTACAAATTTAAATAATATCTACGTTTAATTAATTAATTTATATACTGTTATGGTTTATATCTAAATAGAAATTGATTAATTTGATTTTCTGCAACACTATGAAAAAGAGTTGGATTTATTAATATTTGAATGCTAAGTGAAGAGTATATGTCTTTACAATTTAAAAGTAGAAGATATCGCATAGTTACTTGTTCACACGACATGTTCCAGATTATAATTCATTATTAAAATTGGCTTTTTATACTCCCTTTTTGTATGTATCAATTTCTGTTGCATCATTATTCTAGTCTACTTTTAATATAACAATATATGCCATTAAAACAGCCACGTAATGAACATTATAACTAATGTGTAGTAATACAGTACTATGTGTCCTGTTTTCAACAGTGTACATAGGTAGAAAATTCGCTACAAATGCTTGCTGAAGCAAATATTACTTTGATATTTTTCAAGAGTAGAAAAGGCTACACCGCAATGTAAACAAAATATATGGGAACAATATACTCCGGATAGTACCATTGCCAGTCATTCTCAGATCTTCATGACATTTCCTCATAAGAATCCGTTCCGAAATAACAATCAATATTTTTATAAAATTGTTCACAGCGGTAGAACACTGAAAGTATATCTACAGAGAGGTACTTGTATTTTTAGAGCCACTACATATTTATTTCTAGAATGTTATCATTCGCGAGATACACTGTGCGCTGTATGGAGTTTACGGGCACGTTTTAGTATTTTCTTTGTTTGCAGTTGCAGAATGTCAATACAAGCGTGCAAAACTAAATCTGGTAAAACTGTAACATAGAAAAAAAATATTATCGTCGAGCTCCATTTTAAAAACGCAATACCAGTAAATTACTACTACGTTGTTCAATGTTTTACTATTACAAAGTTTTTCAGATACGCCACGAAATGAAACATATAACAATATTAATTTTATATAATCCATACCAAAATGTATGTAAATCGCGATAAAAAATTAACCTAATAGAACAGTATTATTGAATTTTCAATTGAATCGTAGAAACCAAATATTTCAAATAAACTGAATATTTATTGATTTCGATCTAATACAATATATTGTTTAATTTAATCTAATAGAACAGTATTATTATAATATTGAAACAAAAGATAAGTGTTAAATGTTATTTTAAGAAGCTAGTATTGGCAAAATACGGGTTCTAAACAAATATTATAGTACTATAGAAAATTTCCACGTCTCATGAAGATTCTGTGTGACCCATCTTTCTTTTTATATTTTACTATTCTCGCTGTATATTATTAACTAATTATATTACGAGTATATTCACATTAGATTGTATTTAAGAATATAGCATTGCATGTTTTAAACATTTGTTTTGTGCAGTTAACATAGTATAAATTTTTTGCATTATATATTTATATTACATGTTAATTACTACTTTATTGTTTATTTTTCTTTACAGCACTCAAAATAAAATAATCACTGTTTTGCCTCTCATATTGAGTGAGTTGGATTTCAATTTTGATGTAGCGTTATAATCTAGTGTCCTAAATCTAAATTCTAATTTTTTAGCAGTCAGTTTATACCGTTAGGTATCGCTATTGAGTCGAATAAGAAGGTTATGTATATATTTATGTATTATGTATATAATTGTTCTCAAAGAAATTAGTTAAAAAATGTTTCAACAAAAATTGGTTCGTAAAGACATGAATAGATTGAATTAAACTCATGTTTTATACGGTGAATGTATTAATAAAGACGTAGAAATTGTACATCACCTTAATTATATTCATTTAACTACAATGTATATTTTGCATGTTCCCAACTTCACGCAGCACTCAAAATAAAGCCACTTTAACCGCACATTCGTATATCACACGCACGATGTAAAAGCGGAAGCTAAATACGCGAAATATAAATCGTCCCGTAGAATAATTAATACAAATATTTTGTTCCGCATAGTGAGTAGGGAATGGCTCACGACGACGATAGATCGCTAGCAGTGTATGCGACCTGCGTTACTGTTATAAGTGGATCCGGTTGTAAACATTCGCATAGTTCACGATGCTATTTGTCCGGGCGCGGTGCAACGTAGCAAAGTCGTTAATCGGCCTGGCTCCTGACCGTATGAATTTGCAAATAACAATGTTCCGCAATACCCGCTCGGCGCTATTTATGCGAAAATTCGCACAATTCTATCGCGGCGGTATCTGTTTGTGGGATCGGACAGCGAGTTCTCGAAAATTTCGGAATTCTCGATTATGTCGAGATTATCGTAAACTTCGGGATTTTCGATTATGCCGAGGTTCTCGAAAATTTTAGGGCGTTTAGTACTCGATCACCGTTATGAGACACGCTTCAAAATCGATCGCGGTACGAGATATCCGATATTTGAGGCGTTTCCAAAAACCACATTATAAAATTTATTCTGTTACAAGCCTGGGCCGAGCGGTAGCGCGCGTGGCCGGCGAGCGGTTTATAGTTTAAAGAGGTATATGGTTTTAATTGTTAGTAAGGTGCACGGACGAAGCTGATGCAAAATCAGGGAGCCGCTAGGATATTTGAGAGACTTCGTGGACGAACCCGATGCGAAATCGGGGAGCTGCTGGTAGGTTGGAAGACGCGCAGACGAACCCGATGCGAAATCGGGGAGCTGTAGGATGCGGACGAACCTGATGCGAAATCAGGGAGCCGCATAGTTTTGATACAATCCGAGCGGTGAGATTGTATCATGTGGGAACGGTCGACTAAGAATTTCTGGATCTAAATGGTGGGTTAAAATCATTTGTTACTCAAAATCACCTTGAACTAAATTGTATATTACAGGAAACTGGCTCTGTTACAACTGTTACTGTCACGGTAAGAATTGAATGTGTATGAACAATGTTGTGTAGTTACCTAAGTACTACTGCCTGTTGGATGACGCACTGGCGATGCGGGGAACACGGAGAGGTTGAATAATTATGCCAAGATAGATTAATACCGTACTCGTAGAATCTATAAGGTTACTTGATTCGAAAAGGTGACTAGTCCCGATCTCACTAAATACAACCAACTCCAAAACGAGATTCAGCGTAACGACGTGTATAGTTGGTTTGTACTCTACACACTGCCACCGAAGGTTAAAATTCGAGGTGTTTATATACTGTGAAATCCAAGTGGGGATGCTCTCAAGATTTCCATACTGGGGAATCTTATGGAACTGTCCCTGTACTGAATCATGCTTTGTGCCGGCTGCATCCAGCTGGACCATAGTCATCGTTTCTATAACCAAAGGATGGAATAAGGCGTTTTCCGTTCTCAGGAAAGAGATTAGAAAACTCTAATTGAAATAAAGCAGAGAGAATTCTCTGTACGTAACAATTCATTGAATCTTCTTCTTTCTTCCTGTCGAGACTTTCGAGAATCCCGAAACTTTCGAGAACCCCGAAATTTTCGAAAACCCGACCAATCTCGTCTCGATGTCTTAGCGACCCGTCTCGACCATCAAGATCCATACATTTTCGGGTTCTCGCGCATTCCTAGCTCGTCGATATTATCACTAGATTTACGGGGCCCGTCAAAATGACGGATTCCAAAATTTTTAATTTACGATTATTAAGAGTGTAAGGAGGCATTCGTGAGGAATTATTAAATAGATTTATTTTTTTGTGTACATATTACAATAAAAATCGCTGAAGATCTAAGTAAATACAATTTTATTATTTTTATAAAGCAATGTAAAATAATCAATTTTAGTGCTCCGTAAACCTAGTGTTATAATCGCGAAACGCGGAAACACGAGCTCTGCAACCCGCGCTATTTTTAGGGAAAAGACGCGGCCAGCGATAGTGTTCGTCAATCGTCGCTGCAATCGACAGTTCCGCGAACGGTGCATGTAACTGAGATAATGAAACAGAGTTACGATTGTTGTTAACCGGCGGAGTATACGTGTTTTTTCAAAAGGCTGTAGATTACATTGAAATTCGTCGACATGTCTTGCATGCACGCTCGTTTGTAAGCCGGACAGTTTGTACGGTAACGTTTATTGACAATTTATGATATTGTAGCGTTTAGGGATTGATAAACTTTCGCGGCCGACCTGATTTTTCATTTTGATCTCTTGTCGCTGTGTCATGTTATTCGCTGCGTCTCGTTTATCCAGGATTTATTATTTTTAATCGTTGTTCGTTTAAAATGGACAACTTTGTAACACAGAGGTAGAAGAAAATTCTTTAACTCCTTCCACTACGATTTATTTTATACTTGCAGCTATTAGAACATCTTTGTTGTTCATAAATCCTTAGAATAGTGAAGTTTCTATGCATTTATTGTGTGTCTATGTACTCTCAAAACGTTATAAATCGAGAACAACAACATAGAATTTAATTTCGATTTACAGAAAATTAGTAATGTAGCGGCTCGGCCGTTACCAGGTTTTCGGAAACCCCGACCGGCATAGGATATTTTTTAGTTCGTTTTACCTAGGCCTGAGCGAGTCTTCTTTATGACGAGTCTTTCGACACATCTGGCAGCCAGGCTTACCCAGGCCGATACCGTCCATCTGGCGATGGTCCGTTCATGACGAGTCCGGCTAACTCAGGTATAGGTATGTGTGGGTACGACCAGAAACTTGTGGGTACCACGTGATGATCCCACTACGCGCTACACGTCTTCCGCGATTGGCCGAATCGCTTGAGGAAATATTGAGGGTGACTGTAACAGAGAGATGTGGTGACCACGAAGTAAGATGGTAGTGACGCTGAGCGCCTATGTCGACCGTTCCCGCCAAAACGTAAGCGTAAAAGTGGGATCCACTGATCAGTGGTGGGATCCGCAGCCTTGCGTCAAGAGTGGGGACTCGCCGTTCCCCCTGCACCCCACTGACGAGATTTTGTGCCAACTTTCGTTGCGCGGACAATACATACCTGGTAGCCGGCCTCGCACAACCAGAAAATTTTCCAACGAGCTTTTTCGAGTCTCATCGCGTTTGGTATCAAGGATCCTTCGTCCTTTTCTTTTGGTATACGCTGTCCTTTACAAGAACGAAATAAATAGCCCTCCGAACGCGTCGAGAAGGGCTGTTCATTTGCTAGCGCTGACGCGACAACACCACTGTCGACGATTGTGTACTGTACGCGTTTGCCATTCAATAAATCCAAGTTACGTTCCACGGTAGTGGAAATAAATGAAGTTGTAGATTGTTCCACCTCTCTCATATATTCCTTCAGTAACATATATATTCAGTAGATTCTGTTCGAAATTTGCAGCACGTGTCCGACTCGATATTATAGGATAAGGGGTTAATGCCGGGCACTAGTACTTTATCACACAATTGAATCATAACGGATGGATTTTATCCACGAAAGTCATGAAGAAAAATTAATAGTGGTAAAAGATTCAATGAAATTGACGAGTCTCAAAAAATAGGGAAATTTACAACACTAAAAGGGTGGTTTATTCAGTTATTGAAACATAATGGAAGGATTGTATCCTCGAAAATGACGAGGAAAAATTAGTAGTAGTAAAATATCCAATGAAATTGGCGAGTCTCAAAAAATAAGGATATTCAAAACAATCGACGGATATTTTGTTAAACAATTGAAACATAATGGAAGGGAAAATCATGTAATAAAGAATGTAATACAATTAACAACTCTAAAAATAAGAAAATTTAAGACAATAAACGAAAATGGACGTTAAAAGCTATTAAAAACGAAGCCACTCTACTGAAAGTTGTCGGTAGGGAAACTTTGTGTACTTTGTTTAGTGTAATGATAAAAATCGGATGAAGTTCCCGGGTTGTCAAGAACAGTGTCTATTTAGACCAGGGATGGGCATTTTTGTCTCAATTGAGACAAACCAGTCCCCACCATAGCGCCCACTGTCTCCCACCACCATCCGCCGCTGCCATAGAGGAAGGAAGTGCTTCGCCCGTCGCGAATAGTGCGCAGGCCTCGCGCGTGAAAGAGAAGTTCGTGGGAGAAGAAGGCGTTTGAGGAGTTCCATCTGTGCCCATGCCTGGTTTAGACCGTCAATCCTTACGTACTATTATTGGTTTCTTTATCATTAGGCTGCCGATTGTATCCATTTATAAAAGAGATTTCAGTTATATTAAACTTATTAAAACTATTAAAGGAAGGAACACGTTTTCGTTGGGTTCTAGTACTTTCTAATTGACGTAGAACATATTTATTTTCCATAAAGATTTGCAATCTATTTATCCCTAAACATACAAAACCCTAAACGTAACTGGTAATATTGCCTCATAACGCTGGCAACATACAATTTATTTAGATCTTCGACGATTTTTATTACAATAACTACTTGAGTAAGGAAATTTATTCAATCATTCTCCATGAGAGGATTTTTATCGTTACAATAATTGTAATTTAAAAAACTAGTCACTTGACTGAGGTAATGGTGTTAAAATTATAATACAAAGTTTGAAGAAGATTTATATAAATAAATAGATTGTTTCTGATTATTTCTTTAAAGAGTTAAAATTTAAGTTTATATACATATTTTAGTTAACCTATACTTGCAAAATCAGAAACATTTATTGATTATAGACGATTACGCTCGACGTGGTTTGAATCTTTATTACTTCATGAATCTATTCAAGCGAAAGAGAAAAGCAATGAAAGAAAAATTATTATGAATGCCAAGACAATTCCAAGGAAATATTATGTAGTTCTTTGTCCGTGATGTTAAAATGAATAAGGAACTAGAATACACTTTGCAAATAAACATTCTGTGCTGCTGCAAAGGGTCTTTTAAAAAAACTCTGATAAATTGCACGGCACACACAGAGGAGCGAATAGAAAGGAAACAGAGAAAAATATTAGTACACTGGAATATGTCTTCTACGTTTACGTAGAATAGCAGGTCTTGAATTTTTTCCACGTCATAATTCACCGGTGCTCATAAGGTGTTTTTTAAGATCTCCGTGGTACAGAGAGAACAGTCCCTTTTTATTTCATATTTTATACAACAGAACCGGGTAACTAAATTCTAAGGACGATGGTTCCGTTGTATCTCAATGCAGAGGAACCGGGAAGCTAAATATCAAAAAAGAGAAATACACGGTGCATTCAGTAGTATGAAATTACTTATTTTCATATTTGTATTTTTATACTTCCAGCAATCTTTACAGCTGTAGAGCAAAGGATTCCACCAGAGTCTTCGGTAATTCTATATACTGTAAATATTACGTTTTCCTTGTGAGCCCATAGTCCCCGGCATTTCTGCTTGTTATGTTGCCGGGAAATAAGGTGTATTCGACTAAGTAAACTGCACACGGAGTTTTGCGGCGATGGCCGTCTCTGGATTGATCGGGAACGGAACATTAGAATTTTTCATCAGGAGGTTGCGTTAATTCGTGTCACTCAGAATAGATGAATCAGAATTTTACTTTAGTTCACGCCATAGCCATTCGGTTTTATTTATCGTTTGTGTTTTCAAATGGCGAATATAGATTTTTCACTTTGCATGCACAAAGGTGTAAACATTGTTTTCATCTGCGTTTCATCCAAAGCAATTTAATTAGAATCGCGCGGATTCTAAGCTCAACATTTTTAGCACTAAACCTACCGAGCATTAAAACTATCAGCGAATGTTACCTTATAAAAATGGCAACACTAGATTTATTCAGATTGTCCACAATTTCCAATATAATAGATGCTTGGACAAGGAAGTTTATTCCATTATTTTTCATAAACGAATTTTTATAATTCCAATAATTGAAATATATAAATCCGGTCATTTGACCGTGGTAGGTTTAGTGTTAAAAAAAATGTAGTTTTAGTTAGCGATGTAGTCACCATTAACTTCGATAAAGAGATAAAAAGAATTTAAGAACATCAATACATTATATTAAGCCTATTAAAGTGATTCAAAGAAGAAAGACATTTTTAAATTGCCCCTGTCTCTTGCAATCGAGGGAGACAATTTTTATTTTACATAAAGATCCGCTGTCTGGCAATTATCTAGAAGTTGGTCCTCATGAATTTGGATGACCTTGGAATATGTTGTCAAGGTCATTGTTCTGAAAATCTTTTTCCGATACATGTTACCACTGTTCCGCAGTTCGTGTTCGAGATATTTGCAAGAAACTACCGACACCCATTACAGAAAATTCTGCCCTTTCTAATTGATCGAACACGCGTTTTAGAGCAGGGGGTGGGCTCGTCTCCAAACAATTTTGTGGATCTTAGTCAGGCATGTCCACAAGTAGCTCACTTGGACGCAAATTCGAGGGAGACACCTACATCTCCCGCCCTCGCGTTTCGCTCCCCGTGGCGACCATAGTCCTCCAAGCTCCTCAGACCCGTACCTATCGCTTGCAATATGTACCCAGTGATGGGAATACTGGCGCTTTTCACGCGCATGCGCGAGTTTCGGCAGCACCGAAGCTACGTTCGAAGTTTGCGGGGTACTATTGGGGCGAAAGTAGTGGGGGACCATTATTAGCGGGAACGTTTAGCGGAGTCCGTTACGACCGTTACGACACGAGGCGCGAAAGAAGAGCGGGCTGCGAGAATTTCAGGTAAGTTAATATTTAATTAAATAATGACTGCTAATATTGGAAAAGGAGCTACAGAGAGATGTCAATTCGGTGAACCGAACAAAATCAAATCATAATAAATTTTGCGAAATTAGCGGGGCGACCAAGGTACCCGATTTTCGTAATTGACTGAGGCTAAAATCGTCGCGCATGCGCGTGTAAAGCGCCAGTATTCCCATCACTGTATGTACCGCGTGTGGCGCGTTGGGGCGACTCTCGGACCCACGGTAGGCATGGGTCTGAGGAGCTCGGCGGACTACTGCCGCCATGGGGAGCGAGATGCGCGGGCGGGAGAAGTAGGCGTCTCCCTCGAATTTGCGTCCAAGTGAGCTACTTCTGAACATGCCTGATCCAAGTGGACCTAACAGGACGAGCTACGATAACACATACAGAGAAGGGCTGTTCAGAATCACGCACCAGATAACATATTTGACGCTCAACAAAATTGGTAAGGGATCCCATTTCTATATTGTTGCCCCACGAAGGGTTAAGTCTCTGCATCTTTTAAAAGAATTTTGGGTAATTATATAGAAAAGGTCTGCGTATCCCGATTTTGATGAAATTTTAATATATTATAGATTTCGACATTTTGAACAACTTTTTCCTTTTCCAATATAGGGGGGTCGCTTTTAGTTTTCGATATATTTGCAAAAAACTATCGCTAATACTGTATTGAATTTTACACTGTCTGCGTGTGAAATACTGGGTGGGTGTGTGTGGTATTGTCGCTTCTCATCTCCACAACGTGTTTACAAACAAAAAATAAACAGATGCGGCCCGAAAATCCAGGGAATGTCTTTGAAAATTGAAAGCTCAGCCTATCTACATGTATGATCAGAGTTATCTACAGGAGTTAATTCTGCTTGTTTCGTCCTGGATTTTCGGGCCGCATCTGTTTATTTTGTGTTTGTAAACACGTTGTGGAGATGAGAAGCGACAATACCACACACACCCACCCAGTGTTTCACACGCACCCAGTGTTTCTAAAAAGAAGGTTTCCGTTGTGAAATTAACATTACCGATAGTTTTTTGCAAATATCTCGAAAACTAAAAGCGACCCACCTATATTGGAAAAGGAAAAAGTTGTTCAGAATGTGTTGCTGAATGAGGGGAGGCCCTCGCCCGCATTAAATGACGTATGCGGTCAATGGGAAATGGCGGTGTTTGCTATAATCATCCTAATGGTTTTTACGAATATCTCAAAAACTGATACCGAGCGATAGTAACATGAATAGAGAACTTCTATATGTATAATTACCGCAAGGTTCTACTGTATTCTAAGTTGAAAAACGGTACGAATTAAATCAACTCCGTAATATATTCCAAACACACAGCGTAATTTCGTTCTCCACTCAATTACGTCGACGTAAGATTAGGCAGAGCGAATATTATTATTCGTCTCGCGTAAATTGGGATCGAAAGAAAAAAAGAAGCCCATTATAGATTACGGATCGGGAAAGTCCTTTCCAAGTCATTGAAATCGTTCCCGGGTAACGACTCACGCTTCTTTTGTTCGATCTCGTACCGAGCCTATTAAAACGGCTCCGAGATCGATCCACGAGGCCGACAGAATTTATAGTGGCTTACGGACGCTTCGTCACGGTCGCATAAATGTTGATTGGTCTTATTACAAGGCACCGATATCGAATGGAAATAGTGGAAAGCGATAGTGACGCTCTCTTCCGCAAATAGGCAATAGAGACGAAGTTAAGTGCGATAGAATCGCATCCACTGCATCGAGCAATGTAATAGCTATTAAACCCTGGAATGCAATCCGCGGAGAAAGTTTTAAAAAATTACAAGCTCGCCTAACATTATTTTTGCATTAATACGTGAGAAAGGAACTTACACACGTTAATTAAGATTTTTCATTGTTAGAAACTTGTGTTATAACTTAATCGTCTTGTTAAAATTTGATATTGCTTTTACGTTGTAACTACGCCAGAGCTATAGGTGTGCACCAGTCAAATGTATGTTTTATTATTATATTTCGTTTTAAATAAATAGATAATATTCTCGCACTCTTTTCATTACCTGATATCTCTCATCATTTTATCATCATTCATCTTCTAACTCTTTTCACGTACAATCAACGGTTAAATTTTTAAGAAAATCGATGTTGACAATTCGTCAACTTCGCGTGGTTAGTATTTGTAAGACGTAGAAACGGTGGATCATGAACAGCCGCAAAAACGAAGCCTCATAAGATCTCCCCTTTTTTGTTATACCACCAGTTATCGATCACGCTGTATAAATGTTACAAAACTTTCGAATAGTTAAATGGTGCTATAGTTATACTCCACAATTTAGTCAGATAGATTAACACTAAACCTACTACGACCGGTCAAAATGACCGGTACCATACTTTTTATTTCACAATTATTGAAATTATAAAGATACTTTCATAAGGATTGATTGAATAAATATTTTTAGTAGTTTATAAGGCAATATGTACCAATCACTTTTAAGGCTCAGTAGTGTTAATAAATAAGTAATAAACTACTAAAGAGAAAAATAAATTTCTCTATGGCCCTCCTGTCTTGCTGTCGATGCAAACAATTTTTATTTTGCATCAATATCCGCCGTCTAGCGATAGGTATAAGCAATCGAGTTTTCTTGCAGCGATCATTCGCCAAGAAGCAGCACGCGCATGGTGTTTCCTCCAGCCCGGGCGTCCGTTGCAGTTGAACAAAGGTAAAATGGCTCAAAAGGAATCGTTTTGTCGGATGATCGTGCGACCCCCGGGGCCAGAATGGCTTTCACGTTAGAATTCGAAAGCTCTCCTCAAAGGGGCCACCTACGCCCCCAAGTTTTCCCGAAATTTCTCGGTCTGCGGCAATTACCTCGATCGTCGCATCGCCGCTTTCACCCTCTGCTTCACGATCAGGCGAATGTAAACGCGTCCAGAATTCCATTACGCGCGTGTCCTCTCACATTCCTGGACCCTCAACGAAAGTACAACGGGCTGCACCTTGCGCCGCGTCGCGTCGTTTCCCCGTTTCTTCTTACCGCAAAATAATAACGGGCGGATGTTTTCCACGGCGCGCAAGATGTATCGTGCTTCTTTTGTGTCCGGTCGCCGACTAACTTCGTCGACAAACACAAAAGGTCTCGTTAGTTTTTTGATTAAGCAAATGCGTTTGAGATTTCATTCGGAACGCAAGAATATCTTTTGTCAAAGGCTAGCTCTCTTTGTAACGGAACACTGTTTCCACGCCTTCGTAATTGAACAGACATCAAATGAGTTTATTACGTGTACGAATTAATTCGTTTTCCTTGCGATTAATCAGTGGTAGGTTTAGTTTAGATTCTAGTCTTTTATCCTTCAAATTAAAACTTCACTGGTTCAGCTGTTCACATTTGTATAATATAAAAATCAGTTTGATAATGAATAAATTAACTTTACCATGATTTTGTAAGAGAACGATTGCGTTTTGTCCCATGGTTCCTTTTACACATTTTATCATTGTGACGAGAAGATTACGATGCAATAAAAAAGATTGTTGACCGTTTGACCTTGACATTCGAGGACAAGGTTAATTTTGCGGCATCTTACATCAATTTTCACCAAACCGATGGTGTGGGATCATGCTATAATAGTCGCGACATATAATTTATTTTTACACACGGTACAAAGATGCTTCCATTGGAAGTTATTTAATAAGATCTCATATTTAAGCACGTATTTTTGTAAAAATTGTGAAAAATCTAAATATATTAAGTCTTGTGATTTTTATTAATTTTTATAAAACAGCGTGCCAGTCACATTTTGTACTCGGTGCGGTTAGTGTTGGCCACCTTTGGAGGTTTCCTACGTTTCTCTGCCAAAATACAAGATTTACAATTTTTTCCGTTTAAAATAAATTTCCTTAATGATTATACCTAATATCATTGGATGACAGACATTGAAAGAATTGTTCTATTTTTCTATTGTGGAGTTAATCTACTTGGCAAATAAGCGATTGTTTAGAACATAGAGGTAATTTTGGAATTATCTTAACCGCATGAAGTATGCTTTATAAACATATTGTAAAACTGTTGCTCATAATGCTCGGTACAGATTTTTAATTACAGTACCAAAAACAACGTTTATTGAAACAGCAGTTGTATTCTTTGAATAATTCAGATGCAATTCAATAACATCCATAATTGTCAGATTGACACAAGTAATACGAAATTGATAATACTTTAATGGCATTAAATGTAATTTTCATAAATAATTTTTGTTTTCATACTTGTCCCAGATTTACTGCGAACCGCTAGCGACTGTGATTGGAATGCTGCACAATTGAGCAGTAAAGTAATTAACGTCTGAAACCTAAAGGCATTTAAACGGTCAATTTAATTATTGATCCACACGACTAAGCACAATATACGGACAAAAAGGGAACAATTAGAATCGATAACGTTCCAATTGGAATTCGAATCTAGGCAAAATAATTTCTAAACAGTGGACCCAAAATTGCCAATTCCCATTAGGCAACATCATAAAATATACACCACCCAAAACAACGATCAACCAACGATGCTTTTAATATTCAATTCAAAATTAATAAAAAAGAAGAATAAAGAATGCTTATTACTGCCCAAAACTAGATATTAGTAAAAAAATTAGGTTTTCAGCATCAATAAATAAATAAATAAGTAGAAAGAATGTTACACTTTTCCGGCTTGTTTTCCCGGCATTTTAATCGAACGAGGGACAATGTGACATTAGTGGTATATGAAACGGAAAAACAATACCATCCAAATTGTTTTTCCATTGTCTAGCCTTGGTCCAGAGAACGGCGTGCTCTAAAGGGTTAAATCGGCAAATTGGACGAGAGAATAGGATTTTTCGGCAGCGAACGCTTTTTTCGCCTTCTTTCCTCTTTTTGTTTTTTTTTTCTCGAACTAACTGCATTCACTTCGACATTTGCATTCCGTTTTATTTCACTTTCGGTGATTGACTCGATTATCTAGTCAAACGTGATTTCAATGCGGAAGGAGGAGGACGGATCTCTTGCTTATTCGACGTTCACGCTTGCACCCTGACAAATAGATTCAACGTTGACCTCGAGGAGGACCGGAGGAGGATGGACTTCGCAAAAAAACCTGCAGTCCGGGTGACTTCTAATCAATTGATGCATTGCCCGGCACCGACGCTAAAGCAATTTAGTACTTCCAAGAAGTTGCCGACGATCCCGGAGAACCCGTTGCGTTTCTGTTTCTTCTCTCGTTCCTCCCGAAGCAACAATTAAAGTTTCGGGGATTCCTTCGGACCCGCCGGCCCTTGCTTGTTTTCAAAAAAGTTACAGATACTTTGTAAACTTCAATATCAATTTCATTCAAAGGTTTATACGAGGTTAGTCCCAAAACTACCAACAACTTTCCCGCTCAGCCCAGCGACGAATTAGCTTCTGCGCGTTCCGAAACGTTCTCGACTCGAATAAAAAGGTTTGGCAAAGTTCGCGCGCTTCACGCGCCCATTAACTGACGAAGTCAACAATTTATTAAGCTAATTTACTTCATTTATAGTATGCTTGCTTCTCACTGATAAAAAAGAGTCAAGTCGTTTGGTCCAATTTTTAAAAAGTTATTCTGATTTAAAGGGCTTAATACGGCACGAGTACGATTTCCGTGGCCCCTCGTTTTGATCCACCCCCTCCACGACCTAACCACAACTCATTCTATTCACATGATTTTTCCATTACTAGTTCAAATTCTGGATGACAGCTACAATGCAAAGATTATGCGAATAAAATTTCTTTTTCTACAAAAAGGTCTCTTGATATTCTGCCATGTTTCGCATAGTTGCCGAGATATTTGCAAATTTATAAAAAACAGGAAATCTACTTTACCGGCTAAACCAGGCCAATTTGATACCATGTTACACATACATTTTTTTCTTGAAATAACCCCAAGAACACAAATATAACCTCAAAAAGAGGGGCCACGGAAATCGTAGTCTCCCCCGTAATACAAATGATTTTTTTGAGGATAAACTTTAGCTTGATACATTAATAGATTGCGAATTTTATGTATTTATGATAAAAGAAGGGTACGTGCAATTTATTATTAACACATTATAAAGATTTAACGACGTTAAGTACTGTATTAGTTTCAGCATAATGAAATAATTAAAAGAAGAAAGAAATTTTGGTAATTATTCCGAAAAGGTCATTATACTCCGATTTTTATGAAATTTAAATATGTTATAGATTTCCTCATTTTAAACAACTTTTTCTTTTTCCAATATAGGGAGGTCGCTTTTGGATTTCGAGATATTTGCAAAGAATTATTGCTAATACTAATTCCGTGGCCTACTCGACCACACATACGAAAATTCAGGAGTAGTCTTTCAAAATTGGAAGCTCACCCTGTATAGGGATAAACCCAATTTTTCTCTCATTTTCACAACGTGTTTACAAATAAAAGTAAACATACGCTGCACCGGAGCAGCTTTACGTTGACAGGGAGCGTACAGCAATACGTTAAATTCAATATAGTATGAGCAATAGTTTTTTGCAAATATTTCGAAAACTTAAAGCGACCCCCCCCCCCCTATATTGGAAAAGGAAAAAGTTGTTCAAAATGACGAAATCTATAACATATATAAATTTCATCAAAATCGGAGTCTAATGACCTTTTCGCAATAATTATCGAAATTTTTATTTGGCTACAAAACCGTACATATTTTCTTCATTTATTTGCCTGTAATTCCAATTTCTATTCATTACCCCAGATGATGCTTTTCCAAAACGATATCGGTTTCTTATAATGTTCTTTGGCGAGCAGTAAACGTTTGCCAGCATTTACTTGAGAAATGTGTGGTGTTTTCCTAGATATTCTGCCGTGTAAATCAGCCTCAGATAAACGATATTTAATTTATGTGGTCCCGATTGGTAATGACAAATTTTCTTTTATTTCTTTAGCTGTGATGGATGTATATTTCTGGGCTTGCTTCACAATCTCTCGATCTTGAAAAATTGATGTTTTTCTTTTTCTTCTTGATCTAATAGAATTTTCGGGTTTCCCTGTAATTTGTATTTTTTTACAAATTTTTCGAACGCCTTCTTTCGAAATTCCAAACTCAACAGCAATCGTTCGTAAGGATTTTCCATCCATTCTTCATTTATAAATTTGTATTCACTCTGAAGCCTTCAATTCCCTTGTTTTCGGCATTATTGATTTTCCCTTGTTTTATTTCAATTCACTTTTTCAGGAAATTGTTTCACAAACTGTTATATATATTAGAGTTATGTAAATACTAGTTTAATTACAAAAGTCAATACTTAAAATAAAAATTTCTATACGTCAACTTACTTTCCGGCCTGGGTCAACTATCACAAACTTATTGCTCTAACAAATTGACACCGCGTTTACACTTCACCACTTGGGGGTAAACTGAACACGCCACTACTCACGAGAAATATAAACAAACATCACAGCATCGGAGGAACACAAAGAAATTTCACTACAAGGACAGAATGTTGCACTTACTTATAATATTTGTTTTCTTATTTCGATCGTAGATTGTTTTCAATGTTTGAATGCTTTTGGCGCACAGGTTCGATCCTTGAATAATATTCTCAGACACTATTTGCAAATTACTACAATATTTTCGACGTTTCGAACTTGTTTCAGATCATTTTCAAGAAAAATTTTTCTTTAAGAAAAGATTGCATCTGTAAATGATTAAATTCAATTAAGGTTTCACGTGTGTTAATTTTTAAGAAATGAAAATGTTTTGTACTGTCTCTTACTTGCTTAGTGCAGATTAAAAAGTTATTTTCTTAATGCAAGAATAGACATGTTGGTATCAAGCCAGTATGTAAGACACTGAGGCAAACCGTGAAAACATTTGGGAGACAGTTGTCGTATCATCGATCATAAGGTTGGCCAATCGATATTTGGCGGTAAATTCAAAACCATCAAGTTGTTAGGTCTATATATTTTAACTGCGTATATACCAAGTTGATTATGATAATTCTTTTTAATTGACATTCAATTTCATTTTTGACCAATTTACATACAATTGATTGTATGCGTACCAAAGTAAAGGTTTTTTATAAATTTCTGAAGCGATATAAGGAACTTACTAGAATTCATCATAGAACATTACCGATTCAGTAATGTTGCGTAATACTCATTAATCTTAGGTGTTTCATATCTAAGATTTACTTATAATATTATCGCGTCAACATAAATACCGACGCGAGTGTACATATACTTTGAAAATTCGAATCTGGCCAGCTTTTCGGGGAAAAGGGCTACTGTGTGTCGAGACGGGAAGAAACATAGCGCGTGCGGCTCCTTGGCAAATGATCGCCGCAAGAAAACTCGATTACCCACGATGACTAATTTGATCGGCGAAAAACGCGCCACCAACAGGCCGAGGATGACTTATCGACCCGGACCGGTCGATACGAGAACGACACTCGTGTAATTAATCTTTCGAGTGCGGTCGACGTTACGCCATCAATTTTCGATGAGCCCGGGCCAAAGCCATCCGCACGCCAATGGTTAATGAGACCGATACCATCGACGGATTTTTATCGTCGTATAATAATAATCGAATTATCGCGTCCTGTCGTTGATAAACAGAATGGCGCGCGCCCCCGTGGATGCGTCATGCATATTTGCGAATGGATTCGACCTAGTGAATAATACCGGGACACAATGTGCTCCCCGGTTCCACGGAGCCGTTTACCGTTCGATATCGTTGTATGAGCAACGTCTGTTTATGTATTAGAGTGAATGAGTGACCGCCGCGCCGGGTGTTAAGGAATATTATGGCCGATAGTCAATGTTATTGTTACGTGTTTACGAGTTCGCATCTGTTTCTACGACGTTGGTAAACATCAAGTAAATTAGAATTTTATTTTCTGCTTTTAATAACTTCAGCATTTATGCAATTTTTGGAGAGTTTCGATTACATTTCTTTGTACGATCCTCGTAATGAACAATTTGAGAAAATCACAGCGATTACAGTTCAACGTATTCGACATTATTATCACAGATAATTAACATTATGCAAGAACACTTGTAATCTAGCAATTATTAAGTATGCTGGTATTATCAAGAATTTAAGACTAAATTTTTGACGTTTTTTAATTATACAAGTAATATATCATGTAAGTGATTGCTGACACTTTACTCGACAAAATTAAAGGATTGCTAAATTTTGATCGAGAGACTCTCGATCTTTTATCTCGTGTGAGTTCCTGTAAAAAAAATCTTACAACGTTATGCCTTTGCTAGTTTTACAAACTGGAGTCTGTAATTTCACGCCGTGGAACTCACAATTGGTTTTTTTAAAAAGACCATTTTTTATTATAGAATGCAACAGAGAAACTCGAGTTACTTTTTTCCCTTTGAAAGAAAGGAGGACTTTCACACGACTATACAGAGTTGAAAAATCCCTTATAGAGGGAAGTGTTCCCTTTACAATCACCTCTTAAAAGTGGATCTGCAATTTTATGTTGCGGTTTTATTCTATTTTAAACGAAAAGTGTTTGCCGTCGATAAAATGGCCCAAAACACAAATAAGAAAGCAATGGAGATATAATACTCGTTTGTAAGCAAATTTTTCGGTTATATTTTAGTAATCCTTTAACTTTGTGAAATAGTGTACTATCAAGGTCTTAAAAAGTAAAACAAATTAAGTTCCTATTACATTCATTTAATTAGACTTCTTATCCACAATAAAAATTTAGTGAATATTAAGAACAGAACTTTCAAGTATCAAATTTCTACATTCATGTAATATGTGACACGTTTAAACAAAAATGGTATCAAAAATTATTATTTTAAGTTTGTTTCGCTCGATGTCATCCACTGTTATTTATTACTCGCAAACATATGTATCAGATTTAAATGTATATTCGTGTTCGAATGTTTCAAAATCAACCACAAAAATATAGATCTAGATCGATTAAAAAGATTATATTGCCCAAAAAGGTACCATACAAGCTTTTCTTCACGGACAGAATAAACTAAAAAGTGGCACATTGTTACCAGCCAGAAATTTGTTGGAAATAACAATAAGGACTCTTTGAAATAGCGAGTGTTATCTACGGAATACTGAAGCATGATGGCCATAGTATCTAACAAGAATGCGGGTGTATTGTGTATAAAAATCAGATAACGTCATTGCTCGAGCTGTATTTTTGGAAAAATTTTGTAATTTTGATATCGCGGTTCCGAAAATATTTGACTAAAATATAAATATGCTAGCTCATAGTGTGTATACTATTTAGCGTATTATAAAAAGTAGAATATAAAATAACTACTAAATTAACATAGTTTTAAAGCACAAAATATACTTTCTCAATATTTAATTACCTAGTAGACTGCGAAACACATATTACGTACAGATTTGTAAAATGCAAGAAAACGTATATATTAATAAGATCTGATAGCATTTTTATTATATTTTCGGAATGGAAAATTTTTAAGTTAAAAAAGAAATTGTTGTCCACTTCTGACTTCTATTATATAACATATGAAAACGAGTCTTTGTAGATTCACAGTATATTAATTGCGTCTAGACAAAAGTACCATTACATTTAATGTTACTCTCACAGAACTAAGTATAATACATATAAAGTTAGCGTAAACACAAACACGAAATTTTTCGAAATATTTACGCATATTTTGCGAACGGAATAAAATCGCGTCTAAATGAAACTCGCGTCTAAATGAAACTCGCAACGCTTTTTGCTTTAGACGTGCTTTTCACAAACCCTGCACAAATCGGAATTTGTTGTATTTGTTGTACAATCCTCGTCAAACTGTCACGTTTGCTGCGTTGAATTTTGGAATACCGCGTAGCGTGGATATGAATTTGATCACTCTATACACACGCCGGAGTTCCATAGAATTCTTTACAATCGGTCTCCGGGGATTTTAAAATATACAGATAAAACTTTTATTTTTTGTCACTGTCCTCATTAAGCTGCCAAAACGGTTAAAAAATGCGAAAACCTGCAAAAGTGCACTGCGGTGACCGTGTTCCGTTTTTACACGCGCGCACGCGCAGTTAATTAATACGGAAATTTTATGTACCGCTTTTTTCTGCGTTTATTCCCGGCTCCGAAGTCTTTTGTCTCTTAAACGCATCAGTCGCCGCGCGATATACCGCTTTTCGCTATTTGTTTGTATGGTGACATGCTAAACTAAACCTCATATCCCATTCTGGATTTGACAGAACGATGGCAGATCGATTCTCGCGTTCTCCAGACAAACACGAGGCCGAATCCTAGGCGATTTCTATTCTTTCGATAAGGAAGTGACACGTTGGATATTATTTTCAGCAGTGGCAGCAGATTCTTTGGCGTCTGATTTATGCCAAGTATCAAACTGACATTTTCTTCGATCCTGGATCGTCCAACTCTCCACGTTTTTTAATATCATTTTTAAATGGAGATTGCAATCGTAGCTTTTATAGATACAACAAAATTCTTTTTATAATTCATTTTTATCTGTATGATTAAAACTGTAGTCGTTTACTTTTTTATAGCAAAGATAAATATTACCTTACTCTACTTCTTCATAGTAAAAAGTATCATTTATATGTAGTTTAATTCTTTACGTTTTTAACATTTTCTGTAAATATAAATTACATACCGTAGTCTTTGTCACTAACCGCATCGAGCACAATATGTGACTAGTAATCGTTGTTTTATAAAAATTACAAGAGTGTATTTATTATCACAACATTCTGTGCTTCAATGGGGAAATTTATTTAATAATTTTGTAATGGGAACATCCTTCTAATTTTGATAATTGCAAATCGGAAAGAGCGGAATTTGTAATTTTAATAATTATAAAACGAAAAATACGAAACCTGTCGTGGTACGGTAAGTGTTAAGATCATTTATTGCTTAATTTAACTTTCATTCGTACGATGAAAGCTCTACTTCTTCATAGTAAAAAGTATCATTTATGGGTAGTCTAATTCTTTATGTTTTTAACATTTTCTGTAAATATAGATTCCATACTGTAGCCTTTGACACTAACCGCAGCGAGCACAATATGTGACTAGTAATCGTTGTTTTATAAAAATTACAAGAGTGTATTTATTATCACAACATTCTGTGCTTCAATGGGGAAATTTATTTAATAATTTTGTAATGGGAACATCCTTCTAATTTTAATAATTACAAATCGGAAAGAGCGGAATTTGTAATTTTAATAATTATAAAACGAAAAATACGAAACCTGTCGTGGTATGGTAAGTGTTAAGGTCATAGAAAATTTATATCTTAATTTAACTTTCATTCACGATGAAAACTGTGGCCATATAACTGAACTTCGCTATAGTAAATACCAATTTAGTTTGAGATAAACTATCTAATTTTATTGAAACGTTTACTACTTCAGTAATACAGTAAAATGATATTTCTTGAATAATTTAAAGTTGATGCAATAAGAATGGCTGATCGCGAATGATAACTTTGAAATACTATAAGTCAACTCACAGTTAATGTTATTAACCATTTCATTTCACTGCAGTATATTCAGTAAGATTTAGTAAGATTATTTGAAAAAGAGAAACTGAAAGAAATCGATCATTATTTTCACGAATTCATCTATATTTAATAATCGTATGGGTACATGTATATGTTATCTTTGTATTATTGTTTGCCACAGTTTGTGTATGCGCACAGGATCCTTTGAAATAGATACAAATTTATTTCAAAATAATTCATTTTACCATACGCAGAAGCAATTTATGGGGAAAGCGAACAGGAAGTGATTTAATCTTTAAAAGGAAAACAACAATGTCGAATTCACAATTTATACAAGGTTTGTGCTTTTCCATACAACTTACTAACGATTCTGACAATCAATTATAATTACATTGCGGATGCTTATGTAATTTCTCATATTCATGGATTATTATACGAAACCCAGAATGTGAGAAACATTTCATTCGCTGATTAAAGTATTCTTTGTGGTAAAAATAAAATAAAAGTGTCAACAGTTTTTATTAATATACACGTTTTCTTATATTTTACACATTCATGAATATCATTGTAGTCTATATTTGTCACGACAGTATCATAGTATCAATTACACTTTATCTGTCTTGCATATCTTTCTAACAATATATGTAGTTACAATATACTAGTTATATACAGGGTGGGGCATTTATCCTGGCCACCTGGAATATCTCAAAAACTAAATTCCGGAGAAAAGAGCGTTTCAAATAAAAAGTTTAAGTCAAGGAGGGGCTGACGCAGCAGTCATATAAATTTTTAATTTTCATCATATTTTCAAGGTCATTCCAAGGTCAACTTTATTTTTTCAAATGGAAAAAGAAAAAATACGCAATGTCGTTTTAACGGAGAAAATCATTTTCTCCATTTTAATCTAAATGAATAATTAAATAATAGCTAAATATTGAAACAGGCAAAACAATTAGATAATACTTAGCAAAGAAATTCAACGCTGAGCGTACACAACCTGTTCATCACGCGCAGGGATACACCAGTTCTTTACTGTCTTTTCTTTGGAATAAGATTACACATTCTCTCGCATGCAATGCAAATAACATTACAGTGTTACTGAATACTTGTTAAATTGATTTTCTTGTAATTAAGTTGCAATTCCCCTGTATTATTATTAATAAAATAATTGCTTTTCCGTATAATTGAGATTATTTTTCCCTAATAAAGTCAATATTATACAAAATAATCGCCGGAGAAAAAAACGTTTCAAATAAAAGTTATTTGTTTCAAGTCGTGGATTAAGAATCTGTAATGTAAAATATATGTTTTATTTGAAACATTCTTTTCTCCAGAATTTAGTTGTTCAAAAACTAAATTCTGGAGAAAAGAATGTTATATATAGATTCTTACAAAGAATGTGAATATATATAGTGATTTTAGGAAACAAGATTATTTGTAGCTAATATCACTAGTCACGAACGTTGAAGTTACTTAATCAAATTACTGTTGCTTGTCCTTTAGTTTTGTAGCGATACATTATTTTCCCTGTGATCGAAATTTCGTTCTAAATTAATTACAATTAGTACAAGTTCTCCCCAGTTACCACGTACAATAATGTTCCATAAACGTGTAATTATCGACACTTCAGAACTATTGGATTTATCAGCTAACCAGGAACAAAAGCCCCCAGTTTCGTAAGCAACGATTCATTGTGCTAACTAACGGGTCACACTTACATATGAGTATGTAGATTCGGTTGGCTTAAAATGGCTTACTGCAACTCTACAACGAACTCTACTGTATTTAATAGGTAGCAAATGACTTGATGGGGGGAAATGGTTTCGCCGAAGATTCAGCGAACTGTTAACCTATTGCCAGCCGTCCTATGGTTAAAGTTCACGTTCTTATTAATTTATTCAATTCATGCCTGGACTTCTGTCCATTGTTCGTCAATAACGAATTTATGGATTCGAGAGCAGTGTAATGGTTGCTACTAGACTGCAGATGTTTATGCTACATAAAAATTGTTTCCATTAATTGCAAGACATAGGAATGAAACAGGAATTTATTTCTCTCATTAGTGGTTTTATGAAATTGTAAAAAATGTATTGGTACTCTTAGACTCTTGTAATCTTTTTATTGTTTGTAATTATACCTACCCATTTTTGCCAGAAATGCTTAAACCCGCAGTCTAGTTGCTATAATCACAATGAAATGGAATTACGTTTCTGTGTTAATTTTTATGTTAATTTTTAAACGTTTTCAAATTACGTTTTTGCGTTAATTTTCTAAAATAACGAAATTCACGGATAACATAACTGAATCATATTAATGAAATGAAGAACCAGTGAATTAGTATTAATTAAAACCTACATTGAGAGAAGCAGGAGTTCAAGATAATTGCTACTGAAATAATGTATGATCTCATTCAGAGGTCGCATCAATTCTAAAACGCTCCTCTAAATTTCTACACTCCGTTCGAATGACAGCAATTCTTGTCAAATTTCATTATACATAATAATATTTATGCCTCGGAGAGAAGACAGACATCCTCAGGGAGGACAGAACCATTTCTTTTTTAATTCTCTTCAATTTTCGATAACATATTTTGAACAGAATATGAAATGGACTTGTTACTTCCGAATAATGAAAACAATATAAAATTTTTCTAATTTTAATAACTGTGCTCTAGGCAATTTTAAAACCATCTTCATAGTACCGTGTCATTTTCCGCAATGTCGTCGAGGTTCAAAAATAAAATCAAGGTGCGTGCTTGTTTTGATGCGCTCTGGAAATTATGATGAGCAGTATGTGTACGTCTAGTGTGCAGTCAGATTCGCAGGTTTCAGCATTAATTAAACTGAATTTACCTGAACAGTGACAACAGCATCCCATTTCGTCGCAATCCAGCTTCTGTGTCCACCTCTTCCAAGGAAATTTAATTAAAAGCACGCCTTTCGCGCCGCTAACATTTAGCTAACTTAGCCGTTAATTGAAATTAAAAAGGCACTCTCTTTCTCCGCGAAATCCTTAATTTCATTCGCAACTGTTAATCTAGGACCGATCCAGCTCGTCTTAGATAATCCTGATGGTTCTGAATATATTCGTGGCTGGCGGAATTGATCTGTTCGAAGTGAGGGCGAGAGGATTGCATGGCAGAAGAACCTGCCGTGGTGAGGTTGTGTCACCTCATTATCAAGCTCTTAAAAATTGCAGGATGAACGGCGGTAGCACGCCCACGATTTTGGGCGTCATTAACTCTGTCCTGAAAATTTCATGCTTATCACCGACCGACGTCGCTCGCTCGCCAGTCGCAATATACAGGGTGATCGGTAACTGGTGGTGCAAGCAAAAATTGGTAAGATTCTGCATAAGAAAAATAAATCGAAAATGTAGAATGAAAATTTTTTATACGAGGTTTCGTTTTCGAGAAAATCGTGTTTGATATACAGGGTGGTCGGTAACTGGTGGTACAATCGAAAAGGGTAGATTCTACATAAAAAAGTAAGTGGAAAAAGTAGAATGAAATATTTTCATACGAAGTATCATTTTTTGAGAAAATTAATGTCCAGTGTGCTGAGTAATCGATGTTACAACCGAAAAGTCGGAAGATACTACATAAAAAAATAAGTCGAAAATGTAGAATAAAATTTTTTTCATGCGAGGTTTTGTTTTCGAGGAAATCGAGTTTGAATATTCAGCGAGCACGCGTTCTACTACTGAATAGTTGCCTGATGTGTCTGTTAATGACTTGCCGATTCTTTTTACAAATGCTAACCCGCCCCTATGTGCGGAAACCAATATGGCAGCGTTCTAACCTGTCAATCGCGCTTGAAATCGTGCAGCTTTAGTCGTGTATAACTTTTGAACGAGTGAACTCCGCGCAGTGAAATTTCGATTCCGCACATCGGAACTCACAGTTTTATCATTTTTTTGTGATATTGTGTAATATTTTATACAGAAAAGTTAAACATTTTTTGTCCGCTGAGCGAAAGTTTAACCAGAGCTGCTACAACTTGTTCATTCAATCAGTCGATCATAAGTCATTATTATTGAATGACGTCTCAATTGTTTAATACTAATGTTTTAGTAGTACAAGTGGTTAACCACTTAAGTTGCTATGACGAATATAATTGCCATCTCTATATGTATTACAGAATGCCCACGACGTATGTATTCGCATGATAGATTGAAAGAATGATAGTTTTTTATTTTATGTGTAATGCTATGCCTATGACAAGACGATTCTATGACGTAATGACTATGACGTATATATACGCTAGCGGAGAAAAAACAAACTCGCCACTGAGGAACGCACTTCGCACAACGGAACAAGCCACTTAAGTGGTTAAGTTTCTACTTTCAATGGGACTTGAGATCGACTTGATCCCATCGCTACCTGTCGGACCTAACCAAACACTCTAGCGTGTTTTTCGAAAGAAAATGTTCAGGATATGATCGATGAGCATAACAGCCGCCCACCCGATCCCAATTATTCCGGATTTATAACATACGGGTTACAAGAGCGAATGGACAGCTGTTGTGATCATCCTCGGACCTCTTTTTTCGAAAAGGCAGAGTGTAATAAAGTACGAACGTGAAAGATGGAACACGGGTAACGTGGACGTGCTACTAATTCGCCAAATAATTACATTAAATTAATGACATCCATACGTTATGATTAAAAACTGCCACATTACTCCGACACGGGCGATGAGCGCAAGATAATGTCCCCAGGCGAGCTGTTCCCGCGATCGTAATTTAAAAGGCATCGATTTTATCTTTGCAAGCAAATTCATTAATTAGTACTAATGAGGCAGGGCGCGAAGGAAGTTGGACTCTCCGGACGAGGAAAAGTATTCAACGAATGCGCTTAACCATCGGCGAACGGACCTAATAAACACGAACTTCTTGCTGCACTCTGTGAAATTGAGGAGCCGGTGCGAGTCCTCAGACCTCCGGATAAACACATGGAAATCTTCGCGTTGAAAAACAGTCACCGCGAACGGTCCAACCATCGAGGGTCACTGAGCCGAAGATTCTACTTTGGAAAAGTGTGCTGGGCCCCTTTAAAAGAAGTAGAATCGTGCCAAATTGTACACGCCGCAATACGATTATGGTAAGAATGCCACGTTGTTGCCAATAGAATTTCATGAAAATCCCTTTACTGCAGTGGGTGGTCAAAAATTGCTTGCATTAATTGCAAGGCGCACAGGAGTCATCTACACGGTTATTTCTTTTTTAAATCATTTCGGTGAGTTGAAAACAACACAACTCTACTTCTAATTTCTTCGAATATTTTTGCCATTTTGAGTTTGATCTACTCATTTTTGAACCACTATCGGAAAAATATATTCATTATAAGGATAATGTTGTCTAGTGATGCTAAATGTATTTTGGTGGACGTCAATACTTCTTAACAGAGTAATGATAAAACTGTCACTTTACTTGAAAATTGATTGATTTGATTCAAACTTGTCCATTTATTCTTTTCAGAGATTTTGACTGGTTATTAAATGAGAATTGACAGATCAAATTCATAGTTTTAGATGTCTGACATATTGTCTTGGGACGCAACTAATGCAGAAACGGTATTCGTCTTATTCCTTTCGGACACCATGTTTATAAAACTTTTTCCCACTTTATCTGCATCAGCGGCTTTACGAAGGGCTCAGTGTGGAGGTATGTGTGTAATATATTCACAGTGACTCGGTGATTCCTGCTGCATAGGGACGTATGCATTTCGACTGAAAATGGCAGGAGTTACGAAAGCAGCGTATACATGTACATTTGGCTACACGCATATACATTCGTGTCGCGCGTGGTTGATGTGGCTGCTTCTTTTAGAATCTTCTTATATTTGATCAGCTGAGGTAGAGGCCCCAAGTGCTTTCTGCTCGGAAGTATACTTACAAATGACAATAAAGAAACTTTCTAACCAGATTTATCGAGATTTATCGAGCTCTACAAATTAAATTAGACCAGCTGTTCATTAGTATTGGAGACAACCCCGGAAAGCTGTCTAATAAAAACCGGGATCTATTTCTTTCGTACCATGCACTGCTTTGAAAAATTGATTTGACTATTATGACTAGACTGCGAATTTTTATGCGAAATACAAATTGTCTGTGTTAGTTGCAAGATATAGGAGCTACATAGACATGTATTTCTGGTTTAAATTAGTTTAGTATGTAGAAAATAATAGCATTCCTAATTTTTTAAAATGTTTTTACTGTTTTTCCATTCGATATACATATTTTAGTCATAAACACGTAAAACCTTCAGTCTAATTATACTTATTAAGAAATTAAGCACAGCGATCTAAAAAAAAAAGCAAATAGATTATAAAACGTGTCTGTTGTATTGATGGAATTTTGTAAAAAGTGTAATAGGATTTAGCTTTGCAAATTAACGTTAACAAAATTGTCTGAAAAATACTGTTTGCCAAAGCGACATAGGTACATATTATTTTTCGATTTTCAAAATTACTTTTACGCAGACGTTATTAAGCTGAAAAGCATTAACATCGGCGTTAGAAGACACAATGGTGACATATTTAGCGTTTCTGTTCCTTTGGAAACAGAAACGGAGCAGGAGCAATCCGATTTATTTGCGAGTAAAGCTGGACAGCTTCCTAGTACCCTGTAAGACGATAGGATGCTAGGTGCCGTTAAGTCGCCGTCAAAGTATGCATCAGTAGATACGGCAGGTCGAAATGCTAACTGACCCTGCCATTTCTATTTCTATAAATGTTGTTGCTACAATATAGAACCGTCCGAGCCAATAAATAATGTTACTCATTAACATTCAAACACATTCCAGGAATTCTCTAAGAAAAATCATTAATTCTCATTCTTTCATCTTGTATTCGTTATGAATGTTTTTACTACAAATGATAATTAGACTGCGGATTTTAAGAATTTATGATGAAAATGAGTATGTAAAAAATACTGCTATTTTATTTTCAACCTACTAAATAAGTTTAGAAAGAAAATAAATTTCTATTTCTCTCTAGTTTGTTGCAATTCAGATGAATAATTTTATTTTCATGAAGTTTCGCAATCAGGTGATAACCATCTAAGCCAAAGAGTTCCAACGTATTCTCCTCCGAGAATCGCAAGGTCCCCACCATCGAACCTCTTCCTACTACTGCGTACAGCCGTAGAGTTAGTGAGTGCTGCGCGCGCCGCGCGTCTCTTGTGGTGGGGGCTTCCCCCTACTATACATTATAACGATGAAGAAGAGTGGGGGAAGAACCTAAGCGGGGAAGGTGCCTCGAATAGCTCCGGAGCTACTGGTTCGAATGGCCTTCTAAGCCATTAAATAATGAAAATCTCACAGAAATTTTTTAAGAAACAATTATTAACTAATTTGTTGCTTAAATATTGATTCTGAATTAATAATATGTACCGCATATTGTTTTATTAGCTGCGCCCTCCGCGAATAATCTCTCTTTTTTTTAAATTGATATTATTGTGCTTTAGATTTTAATTTTCAAAGAGGGAATTTACATAAATAATTACATACCTTTCCGTTATATTGATTTTTTATCATTATGTCAGTTTGATAACAGAAGATAAATGAATTTGTATGAATGAACAGCGAAGCAGAAGTGTTGTATGTAGGTGAGTGGATTAGAAAATTAGAATTGTCTTCTTTGTTAAAGATACCATCGACACGTATTCCGTGTCGATGATAGGTGGGTTGAACATTTGTGGAGCCATCATTGTTTCACAGTGTTGTTACGTTCATGAGAACAAGTCAGCAGAAAACGACCTGAGCTTCTGCAAAGTGATAGATGACTGTACCATCATGACAATGCGCTGGCTCTCAGTTGATTGTCAATCCAAGAATTCTTGTTCTGCATCCTCCCGTGACTATATCATTTATCACTTTTATTAACATAAATAGCAAAATGGACGACATAACTTATTATTCTGTACTTTGTACTTTCAAAATACTTATACCTACTTATCTTATCAATTAATTTAAACTGGCTTTACAGAACAATCGAAGAGAAAATTTCTATGAAAAATATAGTTCAATATGAATTTGTATGCAAAATAAAAATTTTCTGTGTAAGTTGTGAGACATTAAAACCACATAGTATGTTCTTTCTTTCTTGAATAATTGTAACCGATTTCAAATAATAATAAAAATAATAATTGATGTACTCATTTTTGTCATAAATGCATAAAAACAGCAGTCTACTGAAGAAACTTGAAAAGGTTTAGTTCCTCATCATTTCTAACAATAAAATCAGTTAACTGTAATTGGAAATTGTAGAATGCACTTTCAGATTCTTATTTTATGAATGAATTTAAGTTGACTTTACAGAAGAATTGATGCCAAAATTTCCATGATAGATGTACTTCAATATGTCCATTGTAACCTCTTTAAATAATAATGTTAGGATACTGGATTCTAACGACAGTACTGATAATCTAATACTAAGTCTGCAGTCAGGGATGAAACGAAGAAACTTGGAAGCGTTTAGTCCCTCGACAGAAACTGGAGGATAGAAGCCAACTAAACGTCAGATTTCGAGGATGCAGCGCATCGATCGAGGAGAAACATACGGTATTGAGCGGCATATCGGCCCAAGACACTTGGGAATTACTTTACACATAGTGTGACGAGAACAGTGTTCCGCCGACCTATAATAAGACAGTTCTAGAATACATGATGCCAGACTCATTAGCGTTATTAAATTTATAATTACAAGTTAATAACTCCGAGCAATTAATTCGAAAATATTAAACATCCGATGGTAGCCTCCGATAAATTTAATAGTTCAAAACCTTTAAGTTACTAATTTTAATATATTCCACAGGCTGCATCACTGTACTATTATTGTTTTGTTAGTCGTTCAGTGCTATTTATCTCTTGAATATTTTTCTATTTCTCCACGTACTTTTGCAGCGATATTTTTATAATTAGACCGTGGATCTATATCTGTATCGATTACAGGAAACGGAGGTTTAATAAAACAATATTTTTTCTCCTAAAAATTTTCATAAAATTAAATTAACATAACGTATTTGTCCATTTTTCTGATGTTTTCATTGTTTCGTGTCTCACCCGTTAATTTCTACCATAAATACATATCATTTTAAGTGTAAATTTAATTTTCGAAGATATATCGTACCTGACATTCTTTTGATAATTACCAGGCTCTAGACTTTTATGCATATTCGCATTTCCACAAATTTCTTCATAAATGTAAGGAAAGAAGAATGATTTATTTAATCGATCCTAAAACTGCTTACTGTCAAACTTCAGATTTTATGCACTTATGGCTACAGTAAGTACGTAAAAGATGAAGCGGTAAAAGCGTCAGGAGAGCTTGAAAACAGTGTACTAGTATTCAAATTATTAAGATAAGAAATAACTTTGTATTCAACTTCCGTTTCTTGCAGTTGATGCAGAAAATTTGTCCTATGCGTTCGTTTGTATCGCGCTGTGATGCCGTTCAAGATTCGACGCCGCCGAAGGTCGTAAATCCTCGACTCAAGTTTCCTGACAACGCGAATTTAAACGAATTCCTTACGACCTGGTCAGGTTATACTGATAGTAAATTTCTATATGTACTATTTAGATAACACTATAAAACTTTGAATTTATTTGAACATGTTAGAGTTAGTTTCAGAATGTTCTTATACATTAATCAGAATATACGGGACGCACATCGCATCAAACATGTGCACACTGTACGGAGGCAAACCAAAGAACGCACGAAGACGCGGGAGGAACAAAAACAACGCGATTCTAACCACACAACAAAATCGCCAACACAACACGACGCACGAATTTCAATCATTCCAACAGAACATTTAAACAAAAAATACAATACGCAAAAATGGTAAGATGTGTTGATTGACGACTGTTTGCGAGAATGAGAGAGGAGTGCTGTATGTCGTGTGTTTTCAAAATGTCGGCGTGGGCGTGTGCTAGGTCGGAAGTGTCGTTGATGATAATTTCAATGAAGATGGTAATGGGGGAAATGAAGTTGTTTCTAATTAGCTCTATGAAATCTATGGAAATGATGAAAGTGGCCGCCCTCGAACACTGCCCCCGTTTATCGCTCGCAGGTACGGATAGCACCTTTGGGTGCGCTATAGTTGACCTTCGCGTCGCCTTGCGTCCGAGAGTCCCGAGGCTTGACCGTAATAGTTAATAAACCCAAGGAGCCCCTTGACTTTGAACAATGACAAGCGAAATCTAAAGAACTCGGCACTGGAAGTCATTCTGCTGGGCATATGCGACAATATTCGTAAATGTAAGGCTTAACACGTTCTCTGCCAGCACTTATTTTGCCAACAGTTCTCATAGTTATAACATTTTCTTAAACAGAACACATCCTTTTATAAAATATTGAAAAGAATATTATCACATAAAAATAGAGAGGTCTTCGGACATCGTATTATACTTTATAATTTTAAACAACACCGTACACCAAAGCAATTTTATTTTCTTTAAGTAAAATATAAAATTGTGGTCGACGCGTATGTGCATCGCTGGTAGCGAACGTGTTAATGACAATATAGCTTCTTGGATTTATTAGCTGTTATATCTGTGGTTGCAAGGAAAAACGCCCCATGTCACAATTTCAAAAAATTTGAGTTTATGCATTAATTGAGCTTTATAGCGTGGCGGCTACTTCCTATGCTCGTCAACAGAGGGACATTACAACACCTTTCCCGCTACTACCTGAATCTTCCTCTGTATATATACCGCCCTAAACTGTCTTCACGACATCCCGCGTCTAAGACACGGGTCCGATAGATAGCCTTACTGACGAGTCCTGTAGCGGGCCTAGGACGAAACGCTTCCTTCTCCTTTTTCTATCTTTTCATAATTCAAAGCCGCCATAATAGTATAGGATTTACGTATTTACCAGAAAAAAGGCATGAAAACAAATCCTAAAGCCTCAAAAAAATAATGCAAATTAACCGATGTCCTATATCAATGCATAAGTGATCATAACTTTAATCGACAATATCTCGAAAGTGAAAATATGTGACATGCGGCGTTCTTCCTGACAACCACAGATATAGGTATAAGGTAAATATTTTACTACGAGGAGTTTCTTAACCCCTTGCCCTCCAACAAAGAGTGATACTCGTGGTAAGAAATTTGGGCCAAAAACAATAAGGACGAACCTGACTCGTTCGGACCAAACGTAAACAACACGAGCCTGGCTCGTGGTACTTCGTTCGGACCAAATGTGAACAACGCGAGCCTGGCTCGTGGTACTTCATTCGTGACAAACGTAAACAACACTAACACGAAGATTACTAATTTTCTACGAGTCTTCTTAAAACATTATTAATTTAAATTAAGTATTAATTTACAAATTGTTGTCGATACATTATCCACTTTCAAATTATAAATAATTTTTGTTCACCGATGAACTGATCATAATTACTTCCCAGACATCTTAAAAATATTGGTAATTATATAGAAAAGGTCTGCGTACTCCGATTTAGATGAAATTTTAATATATTATAGATTTCGACATTTTGAACAACTTTTTCCTGTTCCAATATAGGGGGGTCGCTTTTAGTTTGCGAGGTATTTGCAAAAAACTATCGGTAATGTTAATTTCATAACGGAAACCTTCTTTTTAGAAACACTGGGTGGGTGTGTGTGTGGTATTGTCGCTTATAATCTCCACAACGTGTTTACAAACAAAAAATAAACAGATGCGGCCCGAAAATCCAGGAAATGTGTTTAATAATTGAGAGCTCAGCCTATCAGGCGAAACAAGCAGAATTAACTCCCGTAGATAACTCTGATCATACATAGATAGGCTGAGCTTTCAATTTTCAAAGACATTTCCTGGATTTTCGGGCCGCATCTGTTTATTTTTTGTTTGTAAACACGTTGTAGGCGTAAAACCTCGACGCGTTAGGAGTAAAACCGATCTGAAACGAAATTCTATTCGGTAATTATATAGAAAAGGTCTGCGTACTCCGATTTTCATGAAATTTTAATATATTATAGATTTCGACATTTCGAACAACTTTTTACTTTTCCAATATAGGGGGGTCGCTTTTAGTTTTCGAGATATTTGCAAAATACTAAAAAACTATCGGTAATGTTAATTTCATAACGGAAACCTTCTTTTTAGAAACACTGGGTGCGTGTGAAACACTGTGTGGGTGTATGTGGTATTGTAGCTTCTCATCTCCACAACGAGTTTACAAACAAAAAATAAACAGATGCGGCCCTGAAATCCAGGAAATGTCTTTGAAAATTGAAAGCTCAGCCTATCTATGTATGATCAGAGTTATCTACGGGAGTTAATTCTGCTTGTTTCGCCTGATAGGCTGAGCTCTCAATTATTAAACACATTTCCTGGATTTTCGGGCCGCATCTGTTTATTTTTTGTTTGTAAACACGTTGTGGAGATTATAAGCGACAATACCACACACACCCACCCAGTGTTTCTAAAAAGAAGGTTTCCGTTATGAAATTAACATTACCTATAGTTTTTTGCAAATACCTCGCAAACTAAAAGCGACCCGCCTATATTGGAAAAGGGAAAAGTTGTTCAAAATGTCGAAATCTATAATATATTAAAATTTCATCTAAATCGGAGTACGCAGACCTTTTCTATATAATTACCAAAATATTAGTTGTGTCCAAACGTGTTTATTATTTCACAATTCCTTTCGTTGCGCTGAAATATACATGTCAGAAGACGCATACATTTTGCGCAAGTTCAAGCACACGACTAAACAGCTAAATGGATCGACGTGTGACCGACCTTCTTCTTTATTATGGCCCGAACAATCGGGATTTAGCGGGTACGACAAGGGGTTAAGAATGAATCTGCTATCGTACGTGACGGATGAAAAGTGGGTGATGATTAACTGAATTACAACAATGCAGTCTGCCCTTGTTCTGAACACTGTGCATAAAGCTCTTCAATCTACTTATTATTTTGAATTTCTTGTACTCGCTGCACGTGCAAGTACTAAGCAAACTATCAAATTGTTCTGTATTTACATGTCACATGTAGTTATATAGATGATGTCTCACGCCGTTTGTTTCATCTGCATCATTCTTGGGGCGAAATCCCTAAATTCGAATTGGATCGACGCAATGGTATAACGACGAGCAGAAGCACAAGGGGGGGGGGGGGGGAATGATCGATCTCCATTTTCCAAGGCGCATTTGCTTTCTGCCCTACAGAGCCTCATTAGCCATCCACCAAACAACGCGTTGGCTTCCGCTTTTCCTCTCTCCCTTTCTCTCTTTCTCTCTTCTCGCTTTTACAGTTGACTTCGTCCTCCGCCTCGCTGCCTCGGCGTCGAGTATGTTTTATTTCGTAGGAGAGATCAGCATTGTTACGGAAGAAGTGCTTCGCATTTCATCCTCCCCTGTTACTGTCTTCTGTTCTTTTCTACCACTGTGAACGATTTCCCCCTTTTATCCTATATCACCGCTTTGACCTATTTCGCTTATCTTGTAATCTCTGTACCGTTCGGTTTTGACTTTCTTTCGACGTTTGCCAATAACACCGTTTTATAGAACGAAATTGCTCTCGTACACGTTCGGTTTCTGTTTGTTATACTCGAGGATTTTGTTTCTTCGTTACTTTGCAGTAAATGCACTGTCGAGGTTTATACTTTAGATATTTGTTGATCGACTTAAAGAAGTCAACAGAAACTGTGGTTTTTGTTTTCTCTGCACAATTAAAGTGCACATTCAATGTTCAGTCGACAAGAGCCGACTGAATTGTTATTAGATAGTTAAGCCTCACTCCCTTTTCATCCGTCACGTACTCTAGCCAGTTCATTCACCAAAAACTCCTTGCAGTAAAACAGTTACCTTAACCCTCTGTCTACCAAGCGGGTCCATAGGACCCGACTGTATGTAGATACTGCGGTTATTTAAACTTTTAAAATTCTTGGGATCTTGTCGTTGCATGACTTTGTTACTTTTCTTATTTTTTATTATTTAAAGCTAAAAGTTTTTTTTTATATTTAGTACGTTTTGTGGTATAAATTTTCTATCGCATGATGAATGTTTTTTTTGCGGTAGACAGAGGGTTAAAACGTTATAACAGCTAAGAAATCCAAAAAGCCATATTGCCATTAAGACCTTGAGTTTATGAATATTGTCGCATCTGCCCAGCAGATTAACTTCCAGTACCGAATTCTTTAGTTTCCGCTTGCCATTGTTAAAAGTCAAGGGGCTTCTTAGGTTTATTACCTGTTACGGTCAAGCCCTCGAGACTCGAGACCCGCGAACGCAAGGCAACGCGAAGGCCAACCGTAGCGCACCCGAAGATGCTACCCCTACCTGTGACCGATCAACGAGGGCGGTCTTCGAGGGCGGGCACTTTCACCATTTCCAGAGATTTCACATAGCCAATTAGAAAACTACTTCATTTCCAATCACCATCTTCAATGAAAATATCATCCACCAATCAGTACACTTTCAACATAGCACACGCCCACGCCCACACTTTAAAAACACACGACACACAGCTGTCATCGTCATTCGCAAAAAACAGTCTCTTTTAACACTTTGACTGCCAAAGCAGCGACCTCAAAAATTTCATAAAATCGAAACAATATATTTAATAAAATAATGATTACAGAATTAAAATGTGTGACACTGAGTAACGTTTTAACCTTCTTGCATTTTCCAGATATTAACCAAATTTGATACAATGATTACATTAGCGTAATAATTAATTTTTAAATATGGACAAATAATTTCGTCACCCATATATGGGTGACACGGCAGTCAACGTGTTAACACAGTCTCATAGTTCCATTTTAACACCGTCTATTTTGGTTAATTATTGTTGAAATATATTGAAGTTTTACTTGCGTTACCAAATCAGTGTTTACTTACAAATTTACTATAACTATAACTAGACCAGGTTGTAGGGAATTCGTTTTAAAATACGCGTTGTCAGGAAAACCTGAGTCGAGGATTTACGACCTTCGGCGACGTCGAGTCTTGAACGGCATCACAGCGCGATACAAACGAACATTCAATTGTGTTTTTAACATCGATACTACAGATTTTTCTTCTTTATGGCGTGTGTAACTGCACAATATTTACAAAACGTTTACATTAAAACTAACCTTACCGCGACCGCCCCAATGATCGGTTTCACAATTTTAATTTTATAATTATTGAGATTAGAAAAATGATTACAATAGAAATTATTAAATCGATTACGTTATTCAAGCGCATATTCTTATAAAAGTTGCGATAAATCTAAATAAATTGAGCCTTGGGATTTTTATGAAAAAACTGTTCCAGTCATATTTTGTGTTCGGTTCGGTTCGTGTTAATAATGCTTACTGATGATTTCATGATTCTTCTGTATTTGTAGTATAAGAAATGATTTACTCATCACGGTTTCTAGAGAATAATATGAGAATAATATTCATGAAAATAGAGGTTTATATAAAGGTCCACGGTCTACTAATGACTCAAACTCTGCACTCCCAAGAGACATAGCAGAGACTGTTGAACTCCCACGACCTACGGTAAAGTGATATCACAATTTGCTGAGCAAACTGTTCACTCATTGCGGACAAGATATGTTAAGAAAGTCATCACTAGACTGTGTAACTTCACGCAAAATGAAAATTGTCTGCGTTAGTTATACAAAGCTGAAGATAAATGAAATTATATTCCTTTTTCTAACAATGTTAAATAGACGAAAATAATATAATAGTATTTATCAGTACACGTTAATTGTTCTGACATGTCTACTATTTTGTATTTCATCTACTGATTTTTTATATGAATTCACAAAATTTTCAGTCTAGTTATCACGGATGAAAATTTCGATGATAAAATTCTAATTATGTTCAACGGTATTAAATAGTTTTCAAATACGCAATCTCGTATAAAATTATATAGGATGACTATAAACTGAAATGTTTTCAAACTTCACTTCATTTCTGAAAAGACGAGCTTTGAAAAGTCGTCAGGCTCTCATGCATTCGATGAAGTAGAATCGGCGGATCATGGTCAGACGCATCAGGCGATTCCTATTCAATAGCATGCGTCCATAACGAATCTCCAAATTCAATTTTCGTGATGATTGGATCTTCTAAAATTGTCATCCTAAAAATTTTACCCCTGCTGGCAAAAGGAAGCATAACATATAAATTATATTTTATCCCAAACTCGATCGATATACAGGTTGCCTCAAAAATGTTGTAAACCTTTGAAATGGGCGGTTCCTGTGGTTATTTAAAGTATCTTTTTTCTGCGCAAAAATGGATGTCTCGGCTTTGTTAAGGAGTTATTAACGAAAAATACGGACCAATCTGCAGACGGATTCTGGCTCGGCCAATGGCAACGTCACACTCAGCGCTACCTATAGCCGCAGCTTTGATTGGTCCGTGTTTTGAGTTAATAATTCCTTAACAAAGCCGAGGTTGAAATTTTCGCTAAGGCTAAAGTTACTTTAAACAACCTCAGAAACTACCCACTTGAAGGGTTTATAATAATAACAGAATTGAATTTATTCAAACATCGTTCAATTTCTATGCTGACATGTCCTCGAATAAAGAAGTACACAGTAACCCCGCGATCTAAGTCCAACGGAACATTGCGATCTATGTCGAGCTGCCTCGGTCGCCGAGCACTGTAAACATGCCGCGAAATATGATCCTGCGTCGGTTATGTCGGTGTGAATCACTAATAATTCAATTAAAAACTTCTTTATTTTTTATTATTTTTTCATGGAACTTTCACCAACATATTTGTGGCATTTTTCTAATGAAAATGATACCAGATATGATATAATTCCGATGATATTTACTTGTGTAATGAACGATGGAAGTTTATTTATTGGCGTTACATTGTACGGATACGCGGGCCTTTGAACTGTGCCGGCTGCCGCGACTCTTGGCGTCTCTTCTTTCCTATACGCTGTCCTCCGTTACGTCTAAAACTTTCATCGTTTATTACACAAGTAAATATCATCGGAATTATATCGCATTTGGTATCATTTTCATTAGAAAAATGTTACGAATATATTGGTAAAATTTCATTAAAAATAAGTAAAAAATATAGCAGTTTTATTATTGCACTAGTATTGTCTCACCGATACGCTATTTTTTGTTGCGCTTTCGGCCGTGCGGTCCGTGTTTGCATGCTGTCCTTTTCTTTCGGTCACAAAAGAATAGTGTCCCACCACGATCTAAGTCCCAGCAGAGAACCGAAAAAGGACTTAGATCGCGGGGTACTGTATTAACTTTCTTTAGGATCTTCCCTGCGAATTGTTCATTTACAATTATTGAAACTGTAGAAACGTTTTCTTAAGTTCTAGTATTCCAGTGTTAAAAAATTGCCAGTATTAATTGGTGATAGAGTTTTAGGATTACACAACTTAATTTCTAACATAAGGACGATGTAATATTAGAATAATACACAAGACGATGAACATCATGTTGCCAATAGAACTACAAAACGGGACCATACTTCAAACACTTCATACAAAGATCATAATATAGTATACACCAATGATCCGTTTTAATTATCTAAATGCAATTTTTATCTACTAGCATATCTGATGCAAGGTAAGCAATCGCTCCGCTGGTAAACTAAAAAATAAAATTCATTTAAACTAAAGCTCCCAAGTCGAGAACACCGGCGTGCACAAAGGGTTTATGCCTCTGCCCGACAAGCAGCGGCAACCGACCGGCTTTTTAATAATAATTTTTGTGTTAATGGAAAACGCGTTCTGCAAAGAAAATGTTATCAAAGCACGAAGTTCGTGTAAAATTCACTGAGCCAGAATTGTATCTCGACGGAAAAGTAAACGTTAGCTCTTCTGAAAAGGCGGAAAAGATGGTGTACGGTTCGCGAGACGACGACGACGAGGACAAGGACGTCGCGACGACGGCTAGTCGCAAGGGCAGAGGAAACAGGTTGTTAATAAAATTAGATATTTTTTATTTCGCCTTCTCGTTACCGTAATACGTACAAAATCACGAACTATTGTGTCGGTGGAGCGCGTGGCATCGCGCGCAGATTTTCGTTAAGCGTAAACGGAGTTATTCACATTATGCACACCGTGCATCTACCTCACTCTTAACGAGGTCTTCTGATCTAGAACTTTGAAAAACAGAATTTTTTTGCATTTTCTTAAGGCGAAGACCGCTTGGACTATCTAAAAATTTGTCATGTCTTCGGAAATTTTTTTAGGACAATTTATAGTGAAAAATGATGATGTTTTGCAATGACATTAACGTAATTGTTGTCTCTATTCTCTATTTTTGTCACAACAAACCATTAATAAATGACAGTTATTCACTGCTTTTGAAACGGTCTTTTATCGATACATCGATAGATGGCCGCCATTGCTGACCAAAATTGAAATGTCTAAAGTAAACCATTCTCTTTATTCTTAAACTAGATGTAGATATCTAAAGTGTTGCATAGAAGTTTTAAGAAATTCAATCATTCTTTTTTGGCGTCGAAATATTAATTTTACTCATTTGGAACTAAAAAATGATTTGAGATATCAAAATACTTTGACAGTACCGTACGCAGAATATTAGTTTAAAATTTGATCCAGAGATTTTACATCGTCCAGGTGAGAAAAGAAACATTTCTAGACAAACCCAAAAGAAAGTCTCAACTTTCCAGTATTTTCTTCGTTCCACCCAGACTGTGAGGGCGTATTAAATCGCATAAAGGTTTTATACTTTGAAAAATCGGTCGGATGTACAGTCTACACACACGATATTGCAAGAAGATTGAAAAATATTCGATTTTTCTGACCGATAGGTGTGGTCTATCTCGTTAAGTGGCACGTAGGTGTGGACATCCGTTCCGTTCCTGGTTCCAGGGATGAATTCTCGCATTCTTTTCCGCCATCTCCCGACCACGACGGTAGCCGTCGCGGGCAAAACTTTCCTAAGTCCTCACCTCCGGCGAAAAGAAGCGGAAGTTTCACCTGCAGTCACGATTTCGCGGTTTCCTGCCACCCTCTTCCGTCACCGCACACCCCCGTCCCACCGAGTGGCCGAACCCTTCATTAAAGTTTCCACCGGCCCCGCTTTTGTAGTTTTCAACCGGTCGGACAGATGAAACTCCGCCGCTTTTCTGCTTTCTCCGCCCTAACCGTGATCCCGCCTAACCATCGACGTAGACGCGATAAAATAAAATAGCCGACTGAGCCCGAACGGGTTGCTTAAATTGCAACTCGATCCCACGAGCAGGTGGTGCTATGTACATGTAACATAAACACGTTGACTGTCACTTCGGTCACATATGGGTGGCGTTATTCTTTCACGAGATCTAATTTTTATTGTGATATATTGTAATAAAGCAAATTTCACTGGTATTTAACCGTTCGCAGTCGAAGGTATTTGAAGTCTCTCGAAATTGAATTAAACCTTGGAAACGTGTTCGATCCAGAACATTTCATAATCTTCTTATATACTAATAGCTCCCATAATTTTTAATAAAACGTCTTATAAACACTCATGATATTGCTACGAACATGTATAAATACGTCTGCAAAATTTCATTTAGTTAGGTTCCAGCATTCGTTTAAAATTAATGCCCAAATGAGATACTGAAGAAGCACCTATGCTCGAAGTAGAAAATGTAAATCATTATCAGACTAGTATTATCTACTAATAACTCCCGTAATTTTTAATAAAACGTCTTATAAAAACTCATGATATTGCTTCCGACATGTATAAATATGTGTGAAAAATTTCATTTAGTTAAGTTCCAGCATTCGTTTGAAATTAATTCTCAAATGTGGTAATGAAGAAGCACGTATACTCGAAGTAGAAAAAGTAAATCATTATCAGACTAGTATTATCTATTAATAACTCCCATAATTTTTAATAAAACGCCTTATAAAAATTCATGAAATTTCTTCGTACATGTATAAATATATATGCATAATTCCATTTTGTTAAATTCGTGCATTCGTATGAAATTAATTCCCAAATGTGATACTGAAGAAGTACCTATACTCGAAGTAGACAAAGTAAATCATTATCAGCCTAGTGTTATCTATTAATAACTCCCTAAATTTTTAATAAAACGCCTTACAAAAACTCATGATATTGTTTCGAACAAGTATGAATACGTGTGCAAAATTTTATTTAGTCAGGTTTCAGCATTCGTTTGAAATTAATTCCTAAATGTGGTAATGAAGATGCACCTGTACTCGAAGTAGAAACGGTAAATCATTATCAGACTAGTATTATCTATCAATAACTTCTATAATTTTTAATATAACACCTTATAAAAATTCATGACATTTCTTCGAACATGTATAAATACGTGTGCAAAATTTCATTTTGCTAGAGCATTGAAAGAAAAACGTCCAGGATATGAAAAAAGACTTGATGAAGTGATTTTTCAGCATGACAATGCTGCACCACACATTGCAAAACCAATCAAGGAACGTTGGAACTGCTGGGATGGGATGTGCTACGACGCCCGCCATATTCACCGGACATTGTCCCATCAGATTACCATTTATTTCGCTAAATGTAGTATGACCTTTCGCAGCAATACTTCAGTTCTTATGAAGATATAAAAAATGGCTTGATGATTGGATCACTTCACTGGAATCGAAATATTACGTGGGAAGTGGAAGAATGTTATAACTAACGATGAAAAATACATTGTTTAAAATATTCTTTATTTTTCTACTCCAATAGAGTGCTTCTATGTTTCAATTCCCACAAAGTGACAGTGTTTTAATTTCACGTTTGTGAATGTGTAAAATCATTTTATAAAATCATTTCGTGGAAATTGAAATTAAGACACTATCATTTATATGGCCATCACTCTATAAAAATTAATTTTAAACAAACACAAATTGGAATTTTAATTAGTCTTATCTTACTGTATACAATGTACGCCGAGTTTTCTTGTACGTGATTAAACATTAGCTTTTTATGATTTTTAGTTTCTATTTCTTAAATAATCACTGCTTCTATAGTTAAAATGTCTTAAAACAAGATGAACCGATGACTACCTTAAGACTTGTATGTTTTTTATTAAATTATTTGATCGTGTTAAAATTAGTATAAAATTATTCAGGTACCTAATAGTTTGGCAAATCCACGCTTACAACGTTTAAACGAACAGGTGGCCTCATCGGAGCCATGCACGAATTTCGAACGTGATCGCCACCGCTCGCATTCTGCCCGCTTTTATCGGCTTAACATTAGACGTATTCCGCCAATGGATTAAACGCGATTTTTAAGTTGCGTCCCAGGGTATAAATCGCTAACCGTTGTTTACCCTGCGCCAGAAATTTGAACGTTTTGGTTGAAATCGTTTTAACTGCAGTGATCCGTTTTTAATGCTAGACAGACTGCTAGCCTTTTTCAGTGGTTGTTTATGTTCTAATGAGTACTAATCTCTTACTGCAATTGTAACTAGTTAAAGAAACATTTTGAAAATCACAATTATGTATATAAAATAGCCAAAATGATACCAGTCCATTTGTTGATAGTATTAAAGCCAGATTTGTGTGTGATGAAACTTCATCCATAATTTATACATAAATGTTATTCAAGCTTTGGGGGGATTGATGATCATTATTTAATTGAAAATTAATAATTAATTCATGAAATATCATTGTTCCAGTATTATTGTACATGTAGTTTATAAACTTGGCACTGATAGTAGATTTATTGTCACATTCAATATTCAATATTGAATAGTCAAAAAGGCTTAAAAGTACTCAACTTAACACGCCTATAACTTCTGAACCAGTGAACTCCTGGCAATAAGACTTTCATTTTTGGCGTTTTTTCGTCGAAATCTATAGGACTGCATAAAAAGAAGTTAAAAAAAATTGGTTCTCCAAAAACAAGGTTTAACCACCTTTTATGCATAGTGGTTCCCAATAATATTATCATACGGATTTTACATTTTTTGGAACATAGTTAATATTTAAACTGTTGTAAGTTCCTAAAAAACAATTGTGCGACAATAAACCTGGACTCATTTTAAACCTTGCGGCTTCTAGTTTCACAATACATTTAAATTTCTTTTCTAGAAGCTTTTTGCATGACATGGAGGGTGAGATACTGAAGACAATTCTGAAGGAATCTTTATCTTGGAAATGCTACAAATTGATACATCCATAAAAGCATTCTAAAATTTTTATCGTGACTGAATCTACCACAGATTTGATGATCGAAGCTTCCCCTTTAGAATGACACCCTAAAATTTGATAAACGATTTTTTTTTATCGTTCTACCGACTTTTAATGAAAAATATACAGCTGATTTTACGGTTATATAAGGTACGCTAAGAGGGCTTTATAGGAACGCACATTCTCCTCATTTCTGTTCCATAAAACGGATATAAAATGTGCATCAAGTTTTAAGGGGGTTGTTGTAAAGGGGGAGCTTGAATCTCCAAATCTATGGCAGTTTTATTCGCGAAAAAGCTTTCTCATATTTGTAGAAACATTTAAATTTGTACATAATATTTTGGAGAAAAGACTTGAGTAGTAATAGTTTCTGTTAGAAATCAGAAGCACAAAATCATGAAATTCAACACACATTTAAGAAAAGGAAATCACGGACAAATTAATAGGCTCTGAGTTCGATTTTTTGTTAATTGTATCTCTGATACGATAATGGAATAAAATAGGATGAACTCGCTTTTGCAATATTGGTTTGCAACTAAAGATTTTCTTCGAGCTATTCAGGAGTTACAGATACTTCCGGGAACGTTTCACGGTCTTTATACATTTCAGCAGTATACGTTTGATTGATCTGTATAGATTGCTTCTGTGGCAAAGTATTCGTTTGTCTATCTGGCATATCCAATTCTCAGTCTGTGTACTTTTACTCCTATTTTTCTGTCCATGGAAATTTCAGGTGGTCGCTGGGAAAAACTTTCCGTTATCGAGTGTGTAGACAAGCTATGAAAACCATCCAGTCTTTGATATATGTACATCGGTAATCGGATTTTTTGTATTCCGTATTTTGTTACCAGACTGCTGATTCTACGTATTTTTATTTCTTCAACTTTTATAATTCGTTGTCAACAGATAAAAATGCTGAAAATAGTTTACTTGGATTTTCATTGTCGTTGACATAGAATATACAGAACCATTCTTCGTTTTTTATAACACATTGTCAACATGATAAAGTGCTTAAAATATTTTCATTATTTTAATATTCGTTGACATACTATATCTAGAACCTTCGATAAAATAAAAAAAAATTCGACTGTGCTAAAACTTAGATTTTCCAGTGTTGACCAAGTAGTTTTGTTAACTTCTTAATTTTTGTCAAAATGTCAATGTTACTGTTAACACGATCAAATCATTTTAAAAAAACATACATTTCATTTGAAATAAGATAGCAAATAATCATTTGAAATATTGAATTATTCTAAATACTTTATTTTTTGTATTTTTCAAATAACATCAAAAATATATTTTCGTTTGACGATTAAATCAAATAAATTATTTTCAAATAATTTTTTATTTCAATCACATTGTTCAAATAATATACTAAATAATTTCACCTCCAAAGGAGGTTATTGAAGTAAGTAAATTAATTAGCAACTTTAGATGTGCTAATTTTTGTAGTTTAATGATTAAAGTTTAGCTGCAGTTGTTTTTAAAATTGTTCTTCAGAATACAAAATAAATAGAATTTTGAAGCTCACGAATTATTGAAATTTCATTTGAAATTCAATGAATAAAATAATTTTGAAGAAATCACTTGGCATGTAACCAAATAAAATAATATATTAACTTAACGATTATTTTTCAAATAATTTATTTCCACAATGCCCAATCCTGAAATCCACTTATAACGAAAGGAAGAGACTCGAATCGTCTCAAAATCTTTTTCGTAGTCTCGAAACGCATCCTTTCGGCTCGCGTGTGTCCTTTTAGTCTCATCTCGTTTCGTGGAATATTCAAAATATGTATTGTCATTGTTTGCGACCTGGTCGTGTAAACTTGGTCGAAAAGCATCTCGCGAACGGAACGCCGCGCCGTTTAAAAGGCGTGTATCTTGTCGACGCGTTGTGAGGACGCGCGTGGGAATAGAAATTGAAATATGAATTGCTACGGGCCCGTGTAAAATGACGCGACGAAATTGAGTCACACTCGAACCTTGGTAGTCATGCATATTACATTCGTCGACGGATATTGCGTTACGAGGAGAAGACGAACTCGACAGAAGCTCTGTACTTTGGTCCCGCGGTTGTGTATAAGCGCAACCTTTCCGGGCGTCCGCTGATTCCGTGAATCCAGTAAATTATTAATTATTGCCGCGGAAGCCGCCTCGCGAGAACGGCAACCGGTTCGAAACCAATTCTGTGTCCGTCGTTGGGTTTACATACTCCTGAGAATAGAGCGAATTGCCGGCTCATTGGATTCTATCTCTACCCCGGGCCCGCATCTACCCTTCTGAGCAATGCATGAGAATCTACGGTTCCCGTTGAATAACCTATTCCTCGATATTTTAAACCTTATCACGTAACGTAATTCCAGGAGTCATCTCATCTCTTCACGCGCAAAGAATAGAGGGGAGAGTCATGCAGTACCGACCGGCGTGCAATACCCTCCAAAATTAGTTTTGTATTTTCCCGGTCACATAGCGGCATTTTATTCAACAAAACAAATTAATATAGCAATGCTGTGTATTATATTTCATAGCCATATTGTTTATTACATTGTTATCGCGCTTCTAACACTCCTATACGTTGATATTTCGAGATATTAAAAGTTATTTTTGAGATTTGATATTTTGTTTTTCGGGTAAATAAACCAATTTGTTCAATCATCTACACCAGGGATACGCATTTTTGTCTCAATTGAGACAAAACTGTCCCCACCATAGCGACCACTGTCCCCCCACCAGCGTCCACCGTTACCATAGAGCAGACCTGCGCACGGTTGGGGCTCCTCAAATGCTTACTTCCCCCAACCTCTTTTTCATACAGCGCGCACGTTCGTCGCGTTCACTGATATCTCGTGTCTTCGTTGCCCCACCGTACGGCGCTTGCTGGAAGGAAACAGTGGGGACGGTTTTGCCTCAATAGAGGCAAAATTGCCCAACTCTGCCATAGGGGAAAGAAGTGCTTCGCCCGTCGCGAACAGTGCGCAGGCCTCGCGCATGAAAGAGAGGTTGGTGGGAGAAGCAGGCGTTTGAGGGGCTCCACCCGTGCACATGCCTGATGTACACTATATCTGGTCTATTAAGTATAATACACAGCGCCAGTTTTGCAATTTTCTTTGTATATTATGAACACCATAATCTAATAATCTTTCCCCTATATGTCGCGCAGTATCTCCCCCCAATTAACCGTCAACCAGTGTAGACCAAATTTTTTTATCTGAAAGTTCAATTTGTTGGCAATTGAAATGAAGTTAGAAAATGTTCAACAATGCCTGCAGTGTCTGGATGAGGAGGTTTCAATCACTAAAAATGTCACAAACATGTTGCTGGATTAGTTAACACTAACCGTACCTCGGCCGGTCAGATGACCGGCTTCGCAATTTTTATTTTATAATTATTGGAATATAAAAAGATGCTTCCATTAGAAGTTATTCGATATATTTCTTCATTCAAGCTTATATTGTAATAAAAATTGCAAGTAATCTGAATAAATTGGGTCTTGTAATTTTGATAAACAAACGTGCAACAGTCCCATTTTGTGCTCGGTACGATTAGTGTTAATACTGAGAACACTACCGTTCGCCGACTGGATTTGGCGTAGTCCGCTTAGCAATGCACTATACTTTGCCCATTAAATCGTGTTGTGTTTACTGACTTGGATTTTATTCCTTCTGGACACAACGGAAAGTCAAAGCCTGAACCTACATCACCTGTCCTTCTAATTGAATTTCCTGAACCATCATCATCACTCACTTTAAATATTAACGCTAATCTTCGATTAAATTCTTCAACTGGCGTAACTTCAAATTTTATAGAAATAGTAAATCCAATGTCTCCTAGAAGTGACACAATAGAACTGAAAACAAAAACGAGAAGACAACGGACGTAACACTCCAAAATCATAATGAGCGAAGACCTGAGTGAAGAAAAAAATATAAGTGCGGAGGAAAGCAGAAAAAAGACAATAGAGCAAGAGAAGCAGAAAAAGGAAAAGCTGCAAGAAACGGAAACGTAAGCGAACCCGAAAAAAGCTAAAAGACAATTAAGAAAAGAAAATAGGAAATGATGTAAAATTCAACAAAAAAATTAAATAATACACAATTATTTTATTGTTTACACAAGTAAAATTTGCTCTTTCTAAATGTGCTCTTTTAACATTATTAATCATTTAGACTAAAAATCTACGAAATGACTAATTGGTCGGCACTGGACGATACTTTTTTGTTTACTGCAAATTAGAATTTCTTCACTCTTGCAAATAATCAATTTTTGTTACCGAATTTCGAAAAATTAAATTCCCTCTTTTTATTAAGTTCCATTTGTGTTACGAATTCTTTTTTAAATTTTAATTTCTATCATCTTTAGCCCAAGATATAACAGGCAAAGTCGATACTGCGCGACTCTCCCTTACCTCTTCAAGAACCATAGAAATATCGAGCGAGACTGAACGTCATCGAATTCTCGGATCCTCCATTCCGCCCGGACAAGTTTTAAATAGGTCCGCGTTTATCAAACCACTGACCGCCCGCGCGATCTCTTTTCGAGTAGTACTAAAAGCTCCATCGTTTATAATTCCGTCGGAGGAGAAAGAATTTTATGGTCGTTTTACGTCCACATTCTCTCGAGAGGCTCGTGTGAATCCGAAAAATATTAGTTCTGTCCGAGAGCACTGTTCAGATTAAAAAACGATGTTTTAATCATCTGCCTGGTGCAGAAAAGTGGAATAATATTATTTTCAATCTACTTTTTGAAACTGAGTATGGGGACTGGAACATCTTTTAATTGCTGTTTCCTAAAATGCATCGTCTTAGAAACAGAGCTGGGTAAATTACTATTTCAAATAGTAAATAGCAAATAGTCATCTTATTTGTTAGAAAAAGTTTTTAAAATCGTACTTTATTTGAAGGATTCTCAAAATAGTGAGAATTTTATTTGAGGAGGTGATTCTACATGAGAAAATAAATCGAAAATAAGGAATAAATTTTTTTCATTTGCTTCCTCGATTTCGAGAAAATCGAGCTCGAAAATATGATGGTTCCTTGCATTTTAATATTACCACTTCCTTCAATGTATTTTTCTCGTCAAGAAATATTTTAAATACCATTTAACGTGAAATTAAAATATTTTAATTATGTTTTAGTTTACCAAAATTTCGGAAATTTTACTGTTAATTTAAAATAATATTCTATTCGTTGTCTATTTTGTTTCCCGACAGGTTCATATAAATGGAGTTATACTGTGTATATAAAACAGTAATCTTGAGAATTGTCTAATATCTTGTAGATTGCCTTTGTTATTTTTAATAGCAATTATTAGAGATTTTTTTTGCAAGTGATAACATGTTCCGAAATTTTACCTACATATTAAACAGTAAACATTTTGTAAATCGTTTTTGCCATTTTTAGTTCTAACTATTAATGACGTTTTATGTGAGTCACAACCTATTCCTAAATTTTACATCCACATAAAATAGTAAACGCCTTGTAAATTGTCTCTGTTATTTATAATTGCAATGGTTATGGACTTTTTATATAACAATCTGTTGCCACCACCACAGCCTACATTTTGAGTTTTATAGTTTGCTTCTGTATTAATGAGACGACTGATGCTGTCACCAATATTGGCACAACGTCGAGACAATTTTTTAAAAAAAGATGGGGTTTATATTTCAAATTTGAGCAATAAGAACTGTACGAAGTTGACCTATAAAATCCTCAAATAAATCTCTTTTACTTTCTACTCGCGTGCTTTCATAGTAATTAATTCTCATATTCCCACGAGACCTTTCAGAATTTCATCAGTTCTAATAGTGTAATATGTGCACATGGCTCCACATGTATATAGACTCCATTAATATGATACGTCAACGAGTAAAACCAAATATTCGTATCAATATTCCATTTGATCAATTCTTTTAACAGTAAAAATTCAGCCACAGGATTTTGACTTGGGTTGGATTTCATTTCCGGCCAATGTATCACTGACTTTTTGGACTTTAGTGTACAATATTTTGTAAATTTGATATTATATCATACTTTTACGGTTTACGGGACCCGTCAAAATGGCGGATTCTAAGTTTTATTTCATTATTGAATAAATTTATTTCATTGGGTATATACTATTTAATTACTGAGTAAAAATTTGGATGCATACATTCCCGTTACTTTTATAAAGCAATGTAAAATAATCACATTTAGTCTTCCGTAAATCTAGTGTAAAAGTAATTTTATTGATCAATTAATTTCAATTTTGACGTGATTCTTATTGAAATACATGTGCATTTTACAATTATTTATAAAAATCATAATTTTTTAAATGATCCTGAAAATGAATTAGAAAATTAGTTTAATTTTGTACTTTATTAGAATCGTCGACGAATCTTTGTTACAATAATGTTCATATTTCAAAAGAAAACAACTATCAAACAACAATCAAACCTAATTTAAATTCTAAATGTTTTATCGCTTATTCAGGCGGTTCTTAAATTGTGGTCCGTTAAACAATTTTGACATTAACTTCACATCTTCCAAATTTTCGCTTTTATGCAAATAACTCATTTGAAAAACATCCTATATGGTCAACACTTTTTGTATTTGCTATACCGTAATCAAAGAATACATTAGTAAAAATTTAATCTATTTTACTTAAGTGCAACTACCGAAAAATAATAAAATAATTCATTTTTTGCATTGCTGGTATTGTTACATATGAAATCGAAGTATAGAAACAAATTCAATGTAAAAGCGGATCTCAGAATAAGACTTTCCAACATCGAGCACGACATTGTGGTTCTGATTACAAGGAAACAACTGCACCCATCTCATTAAGTAAAAATTATTTGCAGAAAACATATTATAATTTGTAAATCTTTTTTATTTTTTTTACTACTACCTTTATTCATTTCATGTTTTTTATTCTACATGCTAATCAAAATGTTTCTGTCTATAACTGAGCAAGATCATTTATTTAAATAACTAGTGATAAATTTTTACCAATGTTTATTAAAACATAGTGCCTGTGAGATTTTTGAGCCAGAAATTAAGTCTCAAGAACGACGTAAAATGGTTTAATTTAGGGTGGGGTTTGCAAAGAAATGTTGTTCTATTGTTGCTCGGTCTACATAAGTTTACGAAATCCTGGCTTATTCCTTTTAAAGTGAATAGACTGCGGATTTTATGCGTTCATGACAAAAATTGGTAGCTGTAATTTGAAACAGCAGGAAGATTTAAAAAATTGAAAACAGTCAATACCTACTCAAATTATTAAAGGAAGAAAAACATTCCTAAATGACTCCTGTGTTTTGCAGTGACTGCAGACAATTTTTATTTTGTATAAAGATCCGTAGTCTAGTAATGAAACATATTGGAGAGAATAAATGAGTATTATAAATATAACAAGAGCCGTGAAACCAAAGCAGCAGCGTTGTGTAATTATTTGTCTTGCCCAGAAAGATCAAAATACACCTGTTTGTGAAATCTGCCATTGGCAACAGCGTAATTCCTACTTAAGTTGTGACATCACCGGCACGAAGTAGATTAATTTCATCCTTTCATCATAGAACCAGGTAAAACTAATTTCTTAGTAAACGAAACGAAATGAAAATTGAGTCAACTTCAAGGCGCGTTTCCAGCCGTGAATTCCGAAGAGGGGATGCATTATTTAAATTTGTTTGGTTTCGTTAAAGGACAGAAGGAATTGCTAAAGTAAAAAGTATCCGCGTAAAACTACGAGACAACTCTCATAAATTCATTAGCCTCGGACGAAGCTGTTCCGAGCATCATCGGGCATGCATCACGAAGTTCATTTCCAGAGTATTTCAAATATCGTTGCAACACCCTCGAGCTGTATTATTGCTGCGGGTTACGACGATTCCGTCTAGTATGTAATTTACTCTGCAATTTCAGTGAGGACGCGAGCCACGGACAAATTTCAAATTATTATTTCGTTGTCGCTCATTACCAATGGATCTGCTCGAGTCGCTTTCATCACTTTCAAATTTGCCCGAAAGCCACCGTTCGGTGGAGAAAGTCCATTGATTTATTCATACGTTCAATTTTAGCCAGTATGGTTGGCCAGAAAATCGCTCCGCACGTTTTAATATTTACAAGTAAATTTATTATATTGAAAAGTGATAAAATATACAGTGGATTTAAAAAGACTTTAAACACTATATTTCTGATTCTCGAAACAATCAGGACATTTATACATGATAATTTTCCGAAAACTGCATTTATTTCAAAACTTTTTTGAAGTTTTTCACTCCAAGACTTTTTTACATGATGTAGCAAGTGGGAAACTGAAGACTCATTTTTCCTAAAAAATATTAAAAATTCAAACGTTTCCAAAAACTTTCAAAAATTTTTCTCGAAAATAAAACTACCACAGACTTGAAGATTGAAGGATCCTTTTTATAACGACTTCTTAAATCTTCTGATGTAGGATTTTTTTTCACCGTGGTATGGAACAAAAATGGGGAACAAGTTTGGTCGTGTAAAGCCCCAGTGGTGTAATTCGTACTTCCATTTTTAAAGTGACATTGTAAAGAGGAAGCATAAATCTTGAAATTTATAGTCGTTTTAGTCACGAAACATTTTTCAAAGCTTCCACAGACGTTTGCGAGAAAAAACGCGTCTTCAGTTTCTCGTCCGCAACTTCACGGGCAAAAATCTTAGTTTAAAATGCACGATCGATTATGAAATTTCTAGCTCTATAATGAGTCTAAATTTATTGTAGTTCGATCATTTATTATGAAATTAATACAGTTTAAGTATACGCAATTTTTCGAGAATCGTAGTGCTCATATACTTCTTGGATTCACTGGTAGTGTTGTCTAGTCTATTCCAAAACGTTCTGTTAATTTGCTGTGTTCTTATTACGTTTTAAATTTATTCTTGCAAAGCGTACCACCAAAAGACACACATAGTGTTTATGCCTTCATTTTAGAACAAAATCAATTTACATTATATTGTAATTAATGCTTAAGTATTGCAGTAAATTTAGTCATAAAAATAAACACAAACTTTCTTTTTTCTTCGGTGAAATTATTAAGCATAAAGAAATTCTAATTATTGTTGCCATAAAAAAAATCGCACGACAAAAGGATAAGAAAGAAAATCAATTTTTATTTTGCTCCAGTTTACTGCAACCGGCATAGAAAATTTTTATCTTGCATAAAGATCCACATACTAATAGTCACTAATAGATACTCATTCGCACTTAGTACAAAATATCAGGTGTACAAATTATTCGTGGCTCTCAAAGTTCATCAATTGCAACTATATTTTGGATTCAAACTTTTCATCCACCATCCTGGAGATTCGTTAATCACTTGCAAGATGAAGAAAGTGCATCGAAAGTAATTCAGATTATTTTATAGACTACAATCTATCCTAAATATTTATAAATAATCAAGAAATTCACGAGAAAAGGTGTAGGAATTAATTTGTATACCTAATAGTAAAGACTTTAAAAAGTACATCGCTTTATAAACATCTTCGTAAACACGTTAAAGTCTCTAGTTTAAAAATAATAAAATTGTAATAACATTTTCTCCAGGTTATTAATACTAGAATTTTCATAAACATCCGCAGTTGGCTTCCAGCTGTTTGGCGGACGGCCATTGGCTAAGCGGACGCGAGAAAGGATTTCATTTCGGGTGAAACGGGAAGATTGGCAGAACAATAAGAAATTAGTGGGATCACAAACAGCTCGTTACCACATTTGCGTGGCTCTCGCGCAGAACGCGACGGACAAATGCGATGAAATTATCCTCGGTCAATGCACAATGGCGCATCGCATTGAATATGTCTCACACGGTGCGGGGGCCTATTATCAGCGAGGCTTCCATTCGCAGGAATCGCTGGCGTTTTCATATGGACAGATCCCGGCCATTAATTCTGCTTAGCTCCGTAATTATTTCGCATTAATCGCGAACCAGGATTGGCCGTGATCCATCAGGCGTCAAGATCGGCCGCGCGCGCTTTAGTCGCCATTGCCACGGACATAACCTGTAATTCGTAAACGCAGTTATTCACACGATGCATGGCTTTGGTGTATCTCCCTTGCCTTTATGGGGGTCTTCTGATCAAAAATCGTAACAAATACAAGTTTTTCATTTTTATAAAGGAGTAAACAATTTTGAATACCTAAAAATATTCTATATTTTCACGAATTTTTTTAAGCATAATTAATAAGTGAAAAATTCTGTAGTTTTACAGTAATGTGAACAAAACTCTTAACTGTATTTCCGGTTTTTTCTCGAAAGTTAGCGTTTTACGTCCATAAAATCAACTTTAATCATTTATGAATGCTGAAAATTTCATCGAAATTGATCAAATGATTTATGAGTTATAAACGATCAAAAATGTTGAAAATTACAGTTTTTCATAATTTTCAATCTACTATTGCCGTTTTATGCTATTGCTCGATCATTTTCACAATTTTTAATCGTTTATAACTGGTAAACCGATCGACCAATTTCGATGAAATTTCCAGAATTCGTATAACTAATATGAATCTACGAAACACATTTTTAAAAATTTTCGACACAAGCCCAAATAATAAAGTCGAGAGAAACTGCTTTTACATTTACATTTTTTTTTATTTTGCATAAAGTTCCGCAGTCTAGTTATAAATTATGTGATTATATATATATATATATATATATATATATATATATATATATATACAACTGGCTACGAAATGAGGCTTTAGACTAAAAGTCTTCGTTAAGTAGCTGCCCAATAATTGCCAGCTTCGTTCCTTTCGATGACTCGGCTTTGTTTCCGGGCACATCCCCAGTTATCAATCCGATTCACGCGTATTCGCATGGAATTTAACACTAAACCTACCAAAGCCGATCAAATGACCTAGACTATTTATTTTACAATTATAGAAGTCATAAAGATGACTTCATAAAAATTGAATCAATAGATATTTTTATTCAATCATACACATACTGTAATAAAAATCGCATACAATCTAAATCGATTAAATCTTGTTATTCCTGTAAGAGAATACTTAATAGCCAAGTTTCATGCTCGGTAGGTTTAGTGTTGAATATGAAGTTTCCTCACGTTTTCATGCCTGTGCCGCGGACACGTTGAATTTCGCGACATTTGCGATCCCACTACCACCGGTTACGTTCCCGGTGAATTATTGCGCGAAAAGGCACCTCGGAACCTGTCAAATTGTCAATTGATACGCGGTTTATTTGTAAGCGGTTCGAACATTGCCGAACGAAACAGTTGTTCGACCGATTCCTACCGCACGGAAAACACTGTGCAAAACAGCATACCCGTGTATCGGATCGGCTGCGGTGCAAATGGCAGAGTCAGTGATTTTTAGACTTCCGAATCAACGAATTCCGCCCTATTTTTGCCTTGCTGAAAGGATTAATGCGGAAATCAGGCTCGAGCAAATAAAAAAGTCTAAAAGAATTTTTTATAAAATTTTTAATGTATTGCGTATAACTTTTTAAATATTAAACCCTACGACAAATAATTACATGAAATTTGAACGATTAATATACTACATGACGTGAAAAAACATTTTTTAAATTTGTAATTGTTCGGAATTGCAGAGAAAATACTAAAAGTCGTATTTTACAACATTTTTATGAGAGCACATATTGAAAATATTAAACATACTTTTCTAAGATCTGTGTCAAGTATAAATATTCAAAAAATTTCGTCGAATTCGGTTGATGCGAAAAAATACAAAAGCTTCGAGAGATGTAAGAATTACTAGATTGTTAGGGCCGTAAAACTGCAATTTTTATAATCTTTAAACAATTGTAGCTTATTGCAACGCTGACGAATTCTGATGAAATTTTCAGAATATGTACAATTGACACAGATCTACAAAGCATATTTTCTAAATTTTCAATATAGGCACACATAAAAAATGTTGTAAAATATAACTTTTAGTCTTTTCTCTTCAATTTCGATTTTTTAAACAATTTTTTCATGTAGTAAAGTAATTGTTCTAATTTAAAAAAAAAATGAAAGTCGTAGAATCCAATTTAAAAAAATTCTGGTGTTTTTAAGAGTGTCCGAATATTTATGTGAGTCACTGCATCTACATCATGTACATACATGGATCATGGTGTAGACTGTGGATTTTATGCACATATGACAGAAATAGATACGTACAATAAAGGAGTGGACATATTAAAAAGACTACATATTTGATTAGTAGTGGTCTCACACCGATATACTCGACCCATATTATGTTACACTTCTCGGAGACCGAGGCCTCTCGAGCTTCGCTGTTCTTTTCTACATTGGGCAAAAGTCAAAGAATAGTATACCTGGCGCATAATTGTCCCTGCCCGGACCCGTGGTTGGGACATTTATCGATAAAATAATTTATTTATCACTATAAAAAGTTCATATGGACGACTATTTTGTAGGCGTTTGTGTAAAAGTTTTGATATTTTACATAGTTTTTACGGTTCTTACGTTTGTAAATAATTTTTGTGCATTTTAGTGTATATCGATCTTCCAGATAAGCGTGTATATTTTTCATTTATTTATATGTAGTCTACATTGTACACGAAGTGTGCAATCTGTGTAAATACAGATTCCATATTCCATGAATAATTTAAACTGTGCGACGCACAATGTAGACTCTACGCATAAAAATATGTAAACAAATATGCAAATCACATCGATTATCTAGTTACTGTTTTTGGTCATATTTGTATTTTGTGTATTTTTAAGTAATACGATCACTAGACAGCCAATCAATCGCGTTACATATTCCTGGTGTAAAGGGTGTTTTCATTCCGATGGTGTAACTGATAAAAGTATTGAATCTAGATGTAAAAATAAATCGAAAATGTGGGATAAAATTTTGATGTCCGTAATCTCTCTTATTCAGACGAAAATGTCTAATGCGTCTGATCATGACCCGCCAAATCTACTTATCGTATATATTCGATCATTCCATGAACGATAGGACTTATTTCATATTTTTAAAGGGGAATGGACAAAAATATAATTATACCCACTAATGTTCTACGTATATTATTCTTCATTTTTTATTAGCCATAGAATTATACAGTGTGTCCCCCAAAAATATATACACGCCTTATGCCTGACAATTCGATTAAACCTGAATGGACTGAAAATTAAGTGAGTTATAAGCTTTTAAAGTATGTATACATTTTTGGACCATCTTGTGCATAGAAGACTAATGATTGTAATTGTTTCCTTGAATCCCACCTTCCAAAAACGTAAAACAATATTGGCATCACTTACGAGATGATCCAACACCAACGCATGAGAACCAGACGAATTTTCAAAGCTAATTTTCTCCATAAATAATGTCTTGTTTGGCACAATATAATAATAATTATAATAACAATAATCATTATTTATTCAGCCGAATGGATCAGAATCGGACTCTGTTTTACAATATGCAGATTTAACTTATCCTAAGCATTCAACACATACACCATGTTTGGCGAAAAGGTAACCAACTTAAAACGTACACAAATGTGAATCAGCAATATTTTTACGAGTTAGTTTTCTGCTTTCGTTCTTTAACGTCACAGCAACAGTTTGATCATGAGCTACGAATCAGTATTTAAATTTCATTCAATACTTTTCGAGTTATTAATATTAGAAACGTATGAGTACTACAAAAATCACAGACGAACCCTTTTACAGTAACGCAGAAGTGGCTTCTTACAGCAGTGACGCTAAGTTATCGAATAAACGGTTTGTAGACCGTCTTCCTGATTGGCGATGATCATTAGCGGAAGCAACGTTTGGTTTACCTAAACATGTTTTATATAAATGTTTCTAGCGGGCTCGGGCTTGGTCAAATGGGATCGACATACAAACAACCTTTACGATTCAATTAGAGTTCAAGTGAACGTGCGCTTCTAGGGGTAACGAGAAGGAGGATAGCGGTTAGCCTTTTACGCGGATTCCATGTACCCCGTGCACAGAGTCGCACACTTACACGCACACGGTTTAGCCCCGGATGGAGAAAGTATATAGCGTTGCAATCTGCCGGAATGAGAAGAAGAGGCCATTCCACGGTACGGATTTTTGCCCTCTCATCCGATTCGACGAGGAATCGCGAAACAGAGATCCCGAAATGTCCTCGACGACAAAGCTACCAATCGGGAGAAAGAGAAAAAGCTGCGGAGCAGCATAGTGTAGCCATTGCGGACAATTACTCCTACACCCATTCATCATACTAAAGATAGGGACGGAAATTCCGGAACAATCGATAAATCTGTGAATGGCTCCGACTAGCAAAACCTCTATTTACATTTTATTCCGAATTTTCATTCACGATCTAAGCATTTATCGATTTGATAGGATTTCTAAAAGCACCCCCTTTTTTTAATTACACGCAGCATCTTTTTTTAACGTTTAGTTTTATAGAGCGATTTTTAAGGTATCTAGATTGTGTGGCAAAATTTGGTGCACCCTTTATATAGCACAAATAAGTACAGTTCTATTGAAGAAATTTTTTTTGTTTTTTACTTCGCAAAAAATAATATTTAAGGACTAATTTTCAAGCATTCTTTTGGTACAGCACAATTATCCAAAAGCTTATTAACTTATTACCTACCGGCGATTATTCCATAATTTTTAAAGTCTATAGGCCGTGGCTAATGCCTTTTTAACGAATCTTTCACTTGCAACAACTATTTCAATTATGAACCAATAAGCCACCCACAGTAACGTCATCTAATAATTTCGTTTGGGATTATAATGTAATGTAATGTAATGTAATGTAAAAGAAGATTTTTAAACTTACATTTGGTATTGCCAAACTATTGAAAATCCTATTAATAGGATTCCAGTAGGTAAAATGTTAATGGGCTTCTGGTATTTACCTTAACAGTTCATCTAAAGTGTAAACAGCCTAATTAAATTTTTCTCGCACTCTGGTGCATGTAATTAACGGCAGAAAACTTCCATTTTGCATAAAAAATGCAGTCTATTGATCACTATGGTTTGTATTTGTTTAAACGTTGTACCGGTATACCGGTATTAATACCGGTATTAGGAATTTTCAAGAAAGTACAAAAACATAGTTGTTTAATAGAAAAAAACATTAACTGATTTATTAACTCCATATTTTTGAATTGTCATTGTAAAAAACAATGCATCTATTGAACTGTCCTTAAGCCTGGAACGTATTTTTCTGCAAAAATTACCTGCAGTTGAAAATGCTCCTTCCGCATCCATGCTGGTTAGTGGTTTTATTAATAATGAGCAATATACTTACTCTAAATATTTGCCTCGATGTCCTTAATCTTCTAACAACTCGGTCTCTCGTCTGACGGTTTTGGATAAACCTATTTTTTGTATTATTTTTGTATTATTGTTCGTGGGAATTGTTTTATTTATAGTTAATTGTAATTTCTTCTCGAGACACAATTCTTTTTCGATATTAACATCAACACCATCTTCAACGAATTCTTCTGGATAGGTTTGTGTTTACCTTCCATAAATGTTTTTGTGGAAATTGGCGACGAACTTAATTAAATTTGACCTTGTTAGCTTCTTTTCTTCCTTTTAGTTTTCTTTTTTAAAGTCGTTATAATTATGTAAATACCTTAAAATATTTTCTAGTTCACTATGCCTTTTCTGCTTACGAAGTTTCAATACACTGTATAATTCCTCAGACAGTGGCGTGTCCTGATCTTTAAGTGATTGCAACATAAAATTTATTGTTGCATTCCCTGTTAATAAGTTGGAATCCTTCCGACATAATGCTTCCACAGCCAGCTTTATTGGAAGCAGAGCTGATACAGTTTTTGATATTAAATCGAATTCGCTATAGGAAAAATTAATTTGTAAATTTCAAATAAGAGTAGATACCCCCCAAAAAATATTTATTATTTATAGCTAATACCGAAAATACTGGTATTTTACCTTAGCAAATACCGATTTCACGAAATTGCAAAATAGCACGAAATACCGGTGTACCGGTATTGCAATCCCTATTGACCACCCAGTAGTTTCTGTAAAATACCAGTACCGAATACGATGATACATGAACACATTCGCAGCTTAATTATCAGGCATGGTGCGAACTGTCTTGAGAGATCCATTTGGAACTTGGCCATTTCGATTCCGCTCGGTGAATATTTCGAAAGTTGCCAACTAGCGGAAGTAGAAATTGTGTCGTAGTTAGCGGTCGCTAAAATGGCCTAAAGCGTCCACGTGATTTTGCTCGGTCTGTACCATCGCATCCGCGGGAAACTGCGAAAGCGGAGAAAACTCCTTTCGAGCGTCTTTTTTTTCTCGGATCAATCCGTTCTTCCTGTATGACTCGGGGAACAGCCCACATCCGACCGTTTCTCGTGTCTTTCTCCCAAGTTCCTTTCAGACCGATACTTCCGAACTTTTGGTGGGAGATGTATAATATTACTTCCTCGGGGCGAGCTTCGACGATCTTCCCCCGTATTGACGTATTCTTCTTTGATCAACTCGACGACGCGTTTGAATGTCTGCAGAAAAATTTCTCTGCCTTCCTTTTTCGGCGCGAGTTTATCCGATACGCCGATACCGATACCGGTCGGTTGCGCTTTATGAAACACAATATTTGCGTCTGTCACGCCAAAATATTTCTGCCTGTCATTGGAAAAATACAGAACGGCTTTTTCATTCGCGGGCATCGTCTAGTCTTCGTTTTGCAACTCGGAATCCGGTTTGAACTTGTTCGGCCAGTCGTGAACACGTTTGTATCGGTCCTACACGGTAATCTAAGGAACGACGAAAAATTGCGCGTTTTCGTGATTATAACCATTAAAGCTAATATTTTATGGATTTTGTTTTTTTTCTGAACACGTCGACTGTGTATAAAAATTACGACAAACTCGGAACAACTTATTTAAGGGGGGAAGATACTTCAGAGCGCTCGAAAATCGGAGATTTTTAGGAATATTTTTCTTAATAACTACAAAGCGGATTTTTCAAACTTTCTTGGTGTCATGTTCTATATTTAGGACATACAAAAATTGGTCATTAACGATTAATATATTTGTTGTCGAAATATTTATTTAACTTCACAGCTCCGCGCTGCCCGCATCGTCAGTTTGTGTACATTCCATAGCCTACAATTTTCATTTGAAACAGAAGAACCAAACTTTTTCTTAATCCTTATTAAAAATTACGTCGTCGATGAATTAAAAAAATTTATAAATAGTTTAATTTTTCCATTTTTTTCTGCATTACAAAGCCGAAATTTTTCCACGAAAATCGTAACTTTTTTGTTAAACCTCAAAATTTTTGCATTTTTATACTTTTTTCGGAATTTTTTTTAATTCATCGACGACGTAATTTTATAAGGATTAAGAAAAACTTTGGTTTTTCTGTTACAGATGAAAATTGTAGGCTGTAGAGTGTACGGCAATGAAAGAATTTACTGACGGTGCGGACGACGCGGAGTTGTGATGTTAAATAAATATTTCGACAACAAATCTATTAATCGTTACTGTAGACCAATTTTTTGTATTGTTTAAATATAGAACATCACACTAAGAAAGTTTGAAAAAGATCCGCTTCGTAGTTATTAAGAAAACAATTCCTAAAAATCACCGATTTTCGAGCGCTCTAAAGTGTCTTCCCCCCTTAATACTACAGAAATCGAAGAGACAAGATTTATTACAACTTTATAGCTTTATTATAGCAGCTAATTTGCTGTCGTAACCTTTTTATACCTTGTGAAACAGAATTTGATTCATTTAATTTGTTATATTAAAAATTGATTTTCAAGTTCGACAGAAAAATAATGTCAGGCCAATGTAATTGACGAGGCTAATGTGTTAATGTGTTAAAATAGGGCTAGACTGATAGTTAATGTATTCAGTCTTATTTTACATTACTGAAACGTTTCATAACATTTTTGTTGCATAACACTGTGTGCTCTACTTTTGAACTGTATACAAATATGTAAAAAGACCGTTATTCTACTTATTGCGTGTTTCAAGAAGTTTGTATGGAAAATATATTAGTTTATTCGTATTGAGGGACACGTGAGCATTAAGTAAGACGCGCTTTGAAATATATTAATCCAAACACGCATGAAAATTTATAATCTCCCCGAAACAAGATCCATTTGATTAATTTGATTACGCGTGAAGACGAATGCTCTGATCGTGCAGAAACTTTAATCATTTCTACAATTAATGGAGCAATATGTAAATACTCTGAAATCAACAGGACTCGGATCATGCTAAATTTAATTATCTCAAACAATTGACTTCGCTTAGATATTAACATATTGTTAAATATATAGAACTGCTCAACGGTGCACGTGTTAATCATGACAGATGAAGTTGTACTTTGTAATTGCATTACACTTTATTGAAGCGAAACTTCTTTAGACGCGTTAGGCGCAAAACCTCGACGCGGTAGGCGTAAAACCTCGACGCGTTAGGAGTAAAACCGATCTGAAACGAAATTCTATTCGGTAATTATATAGAAAAGGTCTGCGTACTCCGATTTTGATGAAATTTTAATATATTATAGATTTCGACATTTCGAACAACTTTTTACTTTTCCAATATAGGGGGGTCGCTTTTAGTTTTCGAGATATTTGCAAAATACTAAAAAACTATCGGTAATGTTAATTTCATAACGGAAACCTTCTTTTTAGAAACACTGGGTGCGTGTGAAACACTGTGTGGGTGTATGTGGTATTGTAGCTTCTCATCTCCACAACGAGTTTACAAACAAAAAATAAACAGATGCGGCCCTAAAATCCAGGAAATGTCTTTGAAAATTGAAAGCTCAGCCTATCTATGTATGATCAGAGTCATGTACAGGAGTTAATTCTACTTGTTTCTTCTGTTATTCCATTTCCTGGATTTTCCGGTCTCATCTGTTTATTTTTTGTTTGTAAACACGTTGTGGAGATGAGAAGCTACAATACCACACACACCCACCCAGTGTTTCAAACGCACCCACTGTTTCTAAAAAGAAGGTTTCCGTTATGAAGTTGACATTAGCGATAGTTTTTTGCAAATATCTCGAAAACTAAAAGCGACCCCCCTATATTGGAAAAGGAAAAAGTTGTTCAGAATGTGTTGCTCCATAACATATTAAAATTTCATCAAAATCGGAGTACGCAGACCTTTTCTATATACATAATTACCTTCTATTCTATTAGCATATACGGTTGAGGGTTCGGCATTGCTTAATAAAGATTATGATAAAATGTCGATGATGCTAAGTGGAGATTTCAACGTGAACTTTGCATCGGAACAATCACAATTATTAATAGAATTTTTTAGATGCATATTAAGAGTGGAAATGGTAAATAATCCTAATGAAGCGACAACAAGATCAGGAACAACTATCGATGCAGTATTTGCAAGATATTTAGACAGAATTGAATCAAGAATATTTGTATCATATTTTAGCTATCACAAGCCAATTGTTTCAATAATATAAACATAGAAAATCAAATGTCATAATGTGTTAATAAAAATTCGAAAAAAATTAAAGAAAGAATTTTCACTTCAGCCGTGTGGTCTAAGCACACACCAATTTTTATTATTATTGCACGCTATTACTACCCTATCAATTGTCTGGATTTTATGTACGATTGTTACAAATATTAACGCCAAATATTAAGTTCTACACCACGAGTCAATTAATTAAGTATTTACTGTGCCGTATGGTTGTTTAACGGAGCAGTTTGACAACCGTACGGGACTTGTCAGTGAAAAGGTAGCACTGATTGAAATCAATTGTTTGCCGAACAATAACGAAGGCAGGTGTAAATTAAGAACGACGTTGCAAATGTCTAGTGAAATTTGGATGCGTTGTTGTTGACACGTTTCTGCACGGGCGATTTGCATTATCGCGAAATATCGAGGGTTTCCGTGAAGTACGAATCGATTGCAAAATCGATTACGGAAAATACTGGACAAGTATCGGCGGGGGTCGTTAAATATTTGCGCATTGTTATGTTTCACTCAGGACCGGGCGAAATTGTTCAAACAAATTCGGCGCATGAGAACAACGCGTTCGCGAAACAATGCACGATTTTCGCCGATCAGTTTGTAGTCGGGCAACGCCACGTTAGCCCAAAAAGGATCGCCATTAAGCTTCTCTTAAATAAAAAGGACACTTTTGTTTGTTCCGGAAATCACTTTCCAATTACCAATAAAACTATAATTTTCTTTTATTAAATAACGTTGTGCTTCTCAAGACACTGATTTATTTAAAAATTTAGTCGAAATTACGGAACAGATCGTAAATCCACAAACGAGCTTTTCAATTTCAAAAAACTATTATTACTTTAATGATTTGATACTAGACTTTATTAAATGGTTACTTATACCGTTAAATGCTTTAATAAAAATTGAAAATAAGGAAAACTGAAAAAGTCGTTTGGGTAAATCAAATGTTGATTGATTGAGAGAGTAATAAAACTGCTTTCCATTTGTTTATTGTTAAAACGCCACGTATGTTGTTTAAGGCCTACCATACTAAAAAGACAACAATCTATTAATATATGTTATCTCTTTGTTATTTTTTAGTCCAAGCAATGTATATCCAAAAAGAAGAAATATACTCTATTATAGATATACTCAATTTTCAAATGAGTTTTCTTAAGTTTTGTCAGCGAGTGTATATTGCTTTATAATAACAACAAGATTAAATTTATTCTGATCAACACATTGTTGACCGGCGATAATTTCATAAGTATCGAACGCCTATGGCCAATGGCTGAAGATTTTTTAGTGGATTTTTCAACAGGAACAGCAATTTTAATCGTGAACCAACAATTATTATGTAAAAGAACATTTTTAAGGTTCACTTTGGTACAGCACAACTATTCAAAAGCAAAATTATTAAATAAGCTTCCGGTAGATGGTGTTAAGTCCAATTTTTCTTATAATAAAGAAGTTCGTTAAAAGACATCTTGTGGAAATATTTCCATAAGTGTAATAATTGCGAAAGGAAAAATCAGAAACAAGTCATTTTGACTCGTCCGGTGGTTGATGTGTTAAAATAAATCATTTGTGGGAAGTAGAGTCGAATTTTGTTAGCACAGTTGATAAAAGTTTACAAAAGTCGGTGATTTAGTTAAGCACAATATTATTTGCGTGATGCTGGGCCACGACCTAACATAGCGCGTTGACTCATGCGGGTTAACCTGTCGGGAAGCGAAACTAAAGAGGTATTTCAGCGTTGGCTTTGAGAGAATTACTCTGCAATATGTGTTTTCCAGTGAATTCTACTAGCGAGAGCAAGTCTCGAGAGTATCACTTCTGTCACCGCGTAACATATAACGACTAAAGATATACTTCGAATAATTCGATATGGCGGCTGAATTTTTGTATCCAATTTTTAAATATTCCCTGTTTGCGCTTCATCCTTGCACAATTTTCATATAACCAAAACCATAACTTATCACGTTGTCTATCAAACACATTATCTGACCAGATTTTTAAAAGTTGTAACACATTTTAACTTCCCAATTTTTATTTCATCAACCTCTTGATGTATCATTTTCTTCGTAGTTGTTACGATTAAAACTTCATTGTTTTCAATAATGTATTAACGGAAACAGAAAATTTATATTTATTGTACGCGTACTATAGTTACCATATTGCTGCAACATTGTTGACAGAAAAATATCATTGTGTATTGATTTAAAAGAACTGATACCACTCACATTTAGTAGAAATTTTCGTCACGAGTCTGACTCGTTATTTTACGTCAAGTCGTTAAATAAATTACTTTAACATTGCGAAATATGTATAATTTCTGAATTAGCAAATTGAGTTTTTGTTACGAGAGGGATGAGTTGAGGGCTGCAGTCGTCGCCTGGAAGTTGTTGTCTGAGAGTCGTGACGGGAGTAGTAGAAAGTTGAGGGTTCAAGTCATATAGTAGTACAGTCGTACAGTCGCTAGTGTTAGTTTAGTAATTAGTGGTAGTTTACTTTAACAGTTAGTTTTTAATCGCGCAACTATTCTAACCCTAGGTCTATTTCTTTCCATTTCCATAATATAAATGATTAACTATACCTCATACCACAACATAACTAAGTATTTAACTTATTTCACGAATATAACTAAGATAGACCAAGAACCAAAACAACGGCTATGCGCTACTGCGGCGGCCCGGCAGGGACTGGAACACATACAAAAACATCATTGTTCCATGTTGATAGCTTTGATTTTCCACTACACAGGAATGATTTTTAAAGAACATGGAAAATGATCCGTATCGTGAGAGCAGCGTATTATACAAAATCAGCCAGCGCAGCAAAACTAGCTGCACACAAAAAGCATGATAGATTGCACAATTCACAAACCACAGTGATACGTCAGGAGGGCAAAAACCGAAAATTATGTCCGTGATAAATAGAATACGTTTTCCGCGGCCTCGCAGCAACTGCGAACACCGAAGCGATGCTAAATCATAAGGTAGAATAATAACGATGATAACTATTGTTGCGATTGCGGTGGTCGAAGACGCATGCACGCGAGGTTAGGTGAAACTTTTAGTGCACGGCAGATCTACGCGAAAAACGGCCTTGCGAGATTGCTCTCGAAACAGTTATGGGGTGAATATGACCTGTAACAAAATGTATGTGTGGTCGGAAGTAGCATAAACGCGATATAGTGCATTAAAAATAAAATGTACGTAAAAAATTCAAACGACAATTTTAACACTAGATCTACGAAGCACTGATAGGACAGGGTGTGGTTGCATGTTGACAAACAATAATGAGTGAATAATGAACTATTTTAATATATTGATAAATTACGAGATGACACAAACGCGTGTGTAGATCTCGCTGGACGCACAAATAAAACGCGGGGGCGAGAAACAAGACAATATTTAATTGTGATTTCTATCGATCGAATTTTGAATTATGTTAAAGAAAATGCTATCGAAAATTTTACAGCAAATTTTTACTTATTGAAAATTTTACAGCAAATTTGCAATATTATTAATCACCCAACGTTTCGATCCAAGTGTGGATCATTCTCAAGGAGTAATGCGTCTGAAAAATTATATTATTATAATGCAAATACGTCGGGATATTAATATTCGGTCACCATCATGTAGAAACCCAATAATGGAAAAGAAATTGAAAGGTAAACTTACTTGCTGTGCACTATTTGTAATAAAAGCGGAACGAAGACTTAGGTACGAAACACCTAAGATTCATGACTACTCCGTGACATTACTGAACCAGTAATACGTAGTTATGATGATATTTCCAATAATCACATAGATTCTAACTATTTTGCGCCACTTCACATGCTTTACATCAATTATAAAAATTTCAACCTAAAGTGGAAAAAAAAAACTGATACAGATACTTTGAATCTTGACTGCCTATATGGCCACTCCTTTTTTCACAATCCTTCTACAGTGTTGTTTCATGTAGGACATGTCAATTGAAAATGTTCAATTACACCATTCAAATTTACCGCCCAACTCGATTTCAAACTTCCAACGATCGATATCGACCAATGAATCAGTTAACGTTGTCGTCCTATATAATCAGTTAACTCGCAGGTTTGCACCGGCACATGTCTCAGTTACGTATTGGCCACGATGGTACAACCACGTTGCCATCGCAACTCATACTTATTTATATTATTTAAAAAAAAAATTCTTTATTCCGCTTTTATTACAAATAGTGCACAGCAAGTAAGTTTACATTTCAATTTCTTTTCCATTAATGGGTTTCTACATGATGGTGACCGAATATTAATATCCCGATGTATTTGCATTATAATAATATAATTTTTCAGACGCATTACCCCTTGAGAATGATCCACACCTGTATCGAAACGTTGGGTGATTAATAATATTGCAAATTTGCTGTAAAATTTTCAAGAAGATCGAACCTTTGCGCCGATAGCATTTTCTTTAACATAACAATAATTATTAATGTTCAAGAAGTCTACGACGGAGGCGCTGTATGCGAATGTTGAAAACATCGTTCCCCCGAAAAAGTGCGTTGATTGTAAATTCCATGAATTCCATTAATGCACTAATAGTGACTATTTTACATTACATTATAAAAACGAGGATGTATGTATTCAAATCTTTAGCAATTTTTATCATAATATATCTCTAAAGAAATAAGTTTACTAAACCGTTTCCTATGGGTGTATCTTTACAATTTCAATAGTTGTCTATTAAAAAATTGACAATCCGTCATTTTGACGGGTACCGTAAACCTAGTGTTAAGAGAAATGGCACACTGCTCGGAAATTCTTTGTGGTACAAGACAGGTAAATTATTGGCATGTTACTTGAAGTATTTTCGAACACATTTTGCTGACGATCAAACTATTGGTTGATCAACAAAACGCCGATAGACAGAAATTTTTAACGAGACACACGCGGACCATTTTATGTTTGTTATCCAGAGTTGTCGAGATTTTAAGTGTAACTGATTCGCAACTAAAATTGGATTTCGCAAGGAAGTCGTCTCGAAATGGATAAGTTTGATTAAAGACGACACGTACGTTGATAAAATGTTCGAGTTTCATTGGATCGCTGTGCCGGGGGCTACGTTCACATGGAAAGTGTTAGTGAAGTTTCGGATCCGCGAAGTTTTTCAAAACTCATGGAACTGTTTCCGGCGGGGAAATGTTTTATCAAGTTTGAGAACTGAAAGAAAGACGATATAAATGCTCTCGTGTAAACATGATGAAGTTTCCTGGAACTTGTGGATTTAATAAAACGTACCCTTCATAGTTATCTCATCTGTAAGTTCCTGTTTCAGAACTGAATCGTTAGTCAGTATTACTAAAGTTCGACTGAGTTTCTTTTGTTTCTTAGTCGGTTTAGAATTTTTATGCGCGGACAAAAACGTGATAATACGCTGCAGTCTAAAAATGTTTTAAATTGTTATAGTTCAGTATATATGAAATAATTTCATTGTACTCCACATTTTTTGAGCTTGCAATTATTTTACAGATATAAGTTCTATTCAGCTGCAAGGTGCAGTAATTTGTAACCGTATTAAAATTAAAAACTTCATCCTTAGTAAAAAATGGCACAGTTTTGTTCATTATTTCATTTATTTCATCGTCCAACAATGGAAGAAAAATGAAACGGGGAACATGAACATTCGCTTAAGTTTTCATTTCTTAGTCTGATTGTATATACTTTAAGAATTTTTATTTCATGAACTAACTAGTATACCTCCATGAAACTTTACAGGCATATTTACAGATGTTTAGATTACATCTATTTTGTGTACATAGTTATCTTGGCAGATATAGTAATTATTAACTAAGGAAGGAAGAGTGAGACGAGGAAGAGCGAACATTCGTTAAAATTTTCATTGATTGGCCTGTTATTGTACACTTTAAGAATTTTTATTTCATGAACTAAATCATGTAACATTATGAAACATTACAGGCATATTTCCATATATTTAAGCTACATTAATGAATTTTTACACACAGTCATCCTGACAGGTATAGTAATTATTAACTAAGAAAGTAAAAATGGACCGAGGAAATATGAGCATTCGCTTAAGTATTCATTCCATGACTTGCTATTGCACATTTTAAGAATTTTTATATAATGAAGTAAACAATTTATCTTTACAAAACTTTACACAGTTATTTATATATGTTTCAGCTACATTCGTGAATTTTTATGCACAGTTATCTTGAAATCTACGGTAATAATTAATTAAGGAACGAGTCCTGTTGAAAATGTTTCTCTCGAATGCTTAAATAAATTTATACGATTTTGTGGGACTTTTGACTGGTTTGAAACTTACGTGATCGTATGAATATTACAAAGAGTGTTTCATACATTTTCTCCAGCTGTCACGAGTGAAATGTTAGCGGTCCCTGTGGCGAAACGACGCCGGAGCTAAAAATCTCGAAGTCCAGGGATCGGAAGACACGTCGCGTCGTCGCCGTGAAAGAGTATTAAAAACGAGACAGATTGTTTTCCCGGTGCATTTCTCTTTTGTGACCGACCATTTGTTGCCAGAAGGAGACACGCCGCTGATCCCATCCCGTTCCACAGAAAAGTCCCGCGGCGAAAGGTAAAAAAGACTACTCGTTAGTTCCGTTCTTTTACCCTCGCTTCGACTATTTTCGGTTTGCGTGTCCGGTGTGTACCGGGATATGGAACATACACACATACCGAATACTGTGACTGCTGTTCCGTAACGTTTCACCTTCTGAATTTCTTGTTCAGATACCGCCACAGTCCCGCACACCGTTTGAACACGCCCGTTTCGCGAAACCTTCGAGACCTTTCCGCCGACGATAACTGCGATTCGTTCGCATGGAAAGGACAAAGTTTAACGCTTTCCCCGCGCCATCCGCTTCGAAAATCCGTCCACAGTGATTTACTTTGGCGCAAAACCACCGAGCTCGTGCACGGACAATTATTATACGGTTCTACCGGCTGTCTTTGCCTCTATCGGGATGCTAGGGCTTTAATCATCGTTGAAGTTATTCGCCAGAAACCTCAATGGTCTTCAAAAAATATTGGCACACCGTATTTCCGATATTCAAAAATTGGTGTGTGCTTAGACCATATGGCTGAAGTGAAACTTCTTTCTTTAATTTTTTTTCGAATTTTTATTAACACTTTATGACATTTAATTTTCTATGATTCTATTATTGAAACAATTGGCTTGTGATAGCTAAAATATGATGTAAATATTCTTGATTCACTTTTGTCTAAATGTTTTGCAAATACTGCATCGATAGTTGTTCCTGATCTTGCTGTCGCTTCATTAGGATTATTTACCATTTCCAATCTTAATTTACTTCTACAAAATTCTATTAATAATCTTGATTGTTCCGATGCAAAGTTCACATTGAAATCTCCACTTAGCATTATCGGAATTTTATCATAATCTTTATTGAGCAATGCCGAACCCTCATCCGTGTATGCTAATAGAATAGAATTTCGTTTCATCATTTCATCGTTTCATCGTTTCATAACCAGATCGGTTTTACACCTACCGCGTCGAGGTTTTACGCCTGCCGCGTTGAGGTATTACTAAATCGTTTCATCGTTTCATCGCCAGATCGGTTTTACGCTTACCGCGCCTAAAGAAGTTTCACTTCAAAAATTGCAGGAATTAAACTGTTATTAGTCCTCAAAAAAGAGTTGCGTGAGCTCAATTTAAAGCTTGAAACCTCTACTTTCACAATCCATCGCCATCAATTTGCCACATTTCATTCGAAGATATTTTTAAATATCTCTGAAATCATTGTGCAATTTTTTCGTGACAGTGTACCTACCATAGATTTGAAGATTGGAGGTTTTTTTTGCAACGACCTCCTAAAACTTGCTGTACCATTTTCTTTTTAGTTGCTTTATAAAAGAAAATGTGAAACTAGTTCGGCCCTATAAGAGCTTCAGATAACTTTATTATCTTACTGTAATGTGAGCAGTGCACCTTTCGTTTTAAGTTTAGTAAAATTATAAAAAAAAGTCGTCCGTCCAGTTTTAAGCGATCGTTACAAAGGAAAATAATTATTCTTAAAATTTGTGGTACATTCTGTCACGGAAAAAAATTGTTCAACGTTTCTAGAGACGTTTCAATTTGTAGCATTTCCGGGACAAAATGTGTCGTCGGATTCTTACCTACTACATCATGCAAAGAAATCTCACGGGAAAATGGATGATGTATTGTGAAAGTAGAGGCTTGAAGCTTTAAAATGACGTTTACTGCTGTACGATTGGTTTTTTACGAAATTACAACAGGTGAGAACTGATGCAATTAAGTTTTCATTACTTTTATGCACGGTTCGTTTTACACGGTTTTTTGTTACAAGATTCTTTGTTATTAAATTGTAACAATTTAAATATTGACGATTTTTCGAAAATTAGTAATTCAGTGCGCTAATATTTTGGAACACACTGTATCTTGATCACAGTTCGTATTGTTTTAGCATTAATAATGTTAAAAATATTGTTTGGAGATTATGAAAATGAGTGTTTTCTTTAATTGACGACTAAACCCCTTCACCTCTTTGTTTGATGAAATTGGCATAGAATAGTGGAAAATGAAGTAAAGTATTATTGCATGAACATGTATCAATGATTTTCTGGAAGATAAGGTTAAAATTCTATAGAAATTAATTATTCAGTGCCAGATATAAAGGTAATAAGATTTGATAAAATGCAATAATTCTTATGGTAAGATTGAATTTATTCAATTTACCTCGATATCAGTTCGCTATGAAAATTAAACCAGATATTGAGAATGGGATGGTTAGAGTATCGATGAGAGGTTGCTTGATGAACGTTCCATAGTAAATGACTTTATATAACACAATAAGTTAAACCACTTCACAAATTTATTAACGATTTAATGAATACTGAAGAATTCTCATAAAACTATTTATTCCATTGAAATTCCTATTTACTTGCAAAAATAATTACATTTTGTACAATATAAGGGAATAGATAATTTTACAACCTAAAATAAAGTTAGAATTGTCTGGAAAAATATAATATCAAAAATTAGCTGATATTGATAAAACTAAATATAATATACCATAGTGTAGGTAAAATTGTAATTCAAGTTAAACATTGATTGCTTGGAAATTAAATTGAGTGGAGTGTAAATTGGAACGATTCAGTGTAGATTAAAAATGAATGTGGATTGTTTTCTGAGTAGGTATATGAAAAATAAATTTTAAGAATATTTCACTGATAAAAATGTATTACTATGTCGTGTACGACGAAGTACTTTCTTTTCAATCTATAAAGTTATTTTGTCGACGGTTGTGTTCTGCTTCAAGTATGCTTTTTAAATTCAATTTGGGGATGGCGCTGGTTTAGCATTCTTTAGTAGTTGATTTGGAAGCATTTGTAGCTCGGTGTTCCTTTCCCGAAGAGCTGGAAAAATTATATTAGGAAGTTCCCCAAGACTTGCTGTCTGATGTGCTGATAGAGCTTACTGTGAGCTTTCCGACTATGACTGGATTCAATTTGCTGTGTATACGAGGAAGTCGATTGGATCCACGGGGATCAAATCGCTACTTAAGGGACTGTGAAGCTCTAGCACGTGAACCGAGATAGCTACTGGTAATGCTGATAGAGCTCTTTCTTCCGGGGAGCACATTGTTTAAGTTTTCACCTATTCCCGAGGTACGTGCGCTTACTAAATTGTTTCTGGTCCTATGCATTACAGAAAAGTACTCTTCATTCCAACAATACAATTCGCAATTGATTACGATAAAGTTTCTAATGTTGGAAATTGAGGCATGTTATGTTGCTGTTTCAAATTGTTTAATTAATATAGCTATAATACCTTGTAATTATTGTCAATTAGAGTATTGCATTTTATCTTTATTAATATTTTAGTTATAATTAATTTGAAAGCTCTTTACTATTCTTCAATGTAGCAGAATAATAATTTAATAACGAGACAGTGGACATTCATTGAAACATCTATTTGTCAAGCAATAATTACTTGTACATTCAATTTCATGTTATAAGAATTTTATATTTTGTAATAAGATTATATATTGTTATATCGTATAATTACATCATATATTTTGTAATAACTCTATCCTACATATTACGAGAAAGACGGCATATAATAGTCAAATAAATATTACCATATTATAAATACTTAAAGTGTGAATTTTATGCAAATTCTTGTTTTCATAAGTCATCATTAGACTGCGGATCTTTATGCAAAATTGTTGGCATCAATTGCAAGAAGCAGTAACCATGTAAACTTTTCTTTTCTTCTGTAAAAATCTTAACACGTCGAAGACAACGTATCAACATTCTTAAATTCTCTTAATTTTTTTACTGTTTTGTGTTGCACCAACTCATTTGTGCTATAAATGCATAAAATCCGCAGTTTAGTCATCATAGAAAAGTTTGGAATGGAACTCAAACTTTCTTCTCTAACTAGGATATTTCTTCTAGAAAGAATAAAACAAAAGGAAGAATAAAAATAATTAAAATGCAGATTTTCTGTATTATCAAGAACGTACAAAATTCCCCGCAGCAAAACGAGCGAATAAAATCAGCCACGATTTTCATTTTATTCAGATCCGCTTCGAATGTTCAGCTGGGTAACCGAATTTTTATTTAATCACAGTTTCTACAAATCGATCCTTTTCTACAACTCTACGCTTCTATTCTTGGACAGTGTACAAGGTGGTCCAGTAAAAATTAACACCTGAGTATCTCTGTTATTTTTGGAGTTATTGAAAAACATTATTAACCAAAGCTTTTCTGTATAAAGAGATGGTAGTAACAGTTTTTTTCTGCAGGTGTAAGAGTTTTGGAGATTTCGAGGTCACCTTCATGTTTTTATATAGAACATATGTTTTTCTATGCATTATTCCATGAACATCGTCATTCTTTATCAAATAAAGTATTAACCTATGTATGTCGAAAAATTAATAATTTAGGAGATATTTCAACTTTAATTTCGTTGAATTCTGTAGATCTTATTTACCATATTTCCTTGTTTATCAAGTGATAATAGTTTTCAATACTAATATAAATGTCGCCACATGGGCGGTCAAGATTTTATTTATTTACGAGCAAGTAAATCCTCTGGACGGTTTAACATGGAACTTCAGAATCCAAGAAACATCGTTCACTTGCTTTTGAACGCTTTCCCTATTGAATCGCGGTAAATCGTCATGTTATGGATAACACTGTGATATGAGTGAATACAAGACCATGTGTGTACCAGATTAAACCATCTACGATATTTACTTGCTCTTAAATAAACTGATCTTATAGCGATATTTGTATTCGCATTGAAAACTACTATCAGTTGGTAAACATGAAATATGGCAAATAACATCTACAGAATTCAACAAAATTAAAGTTGAAATATCTCTAGCGTTATTAATTTCTCGCCATACGTAGGTTAATACGTTTTCTTATAGAGAATGACAAGCTGAATCGAATAATGCACTTAAAAATATATGTTTCGATTAAAAAATGTGAAGGTGACCTTGAAATCTCCAAAACCTACCATTTTATAGTTCTCTTTATAATGAAATACGTTAATAAAGTTTTTCAATAACTCCAAAAAATAACAGAAATAATCCAGTGCTAATTCTATACTGTGATTAAATAAAAATTCAATTATCCTGCTGAAAATTCGAAACGGATCTCAATAAAATGAAAATCTTGGCTGACCTTATTAGCTCGTTTTGCTGCGGGGAATTTTGTACGTTCTTGTCAATACGGAAAATCTGCATTTTAATTATTTTTATTCTTCCTTTTATTCTATTCTTTCTAGAAGAAATTTCCTAGTTAGAGAAGAAAGTTTGAGTTCCATTCCGAACTTTTCTATGATGACTAAACTGCGGATTTTATACATTTATAGCAAAAATGAGTTAGTGTAACATAAAACAGTAAAAAAATTAAAAGAATTTAAGAATTTCGATACATTGTCTTAGACGTGTTAAGATTTTTACAGAAGAAAAGAAAAGTCTACATGGTTACTGCTTCTTGCAATTGATGACAACAATTTTGCATAAAGATCCGCAGTCTAATGATGACTTGTGAAAACAAGAATTTGCGTAAAAGTATATATAATATGGTAATATTTATTTGACTATATTATGACGTCTTTCTCATAATATGTAGGGTAGAGTTATTACAAAATATATGATGTAATTATACGATATTACAATATATAATTTTATTACAAAATATATCATTCTTATAACTTAAAATTGAAAGTAGAAGTAATTATTGCTTGAAAATAGATGTTTCAATGAATGTTCACTGTCTCGTTATTAAATTATTATTCTGCTATATTGAAGAATAGTAAAGAGCTTTTTAATTAATTATAAATAAAATATTAATAGAGATAATACAATATTATAATTGACAATATTTACAAGGATTTATAGTCATATTAATTGAACAATTTGAAACAGCAACATAACATGCCTCAATTTCCAACATTAGGAACTTTATCGTAATCAATTGCGAATTGTATTGTAGGAATGAAGAGTACTTTTCTGTAATGCACAGGACCAGATACAATTTCGTAAGCGCAGGTACGTTGGGAATATGTGAAAACTTAAACAATGTGCTCCCCGGAAGAAAGAACTAAATCTAGAGAATTTACATGCACGCGTAATAAAAGGTTGAAATGTTTTTCCCCCAACTTCATTTGCACAGTTCCGTCGTCGTGTAATGCTTTAATTCTTTTGAAAATTGAAATCGAACGCGTTTCGAAAGTAAACAACCGTCGTTGCCTACGCAACACATTTCATCAACGTATAGCTTCTTTTATGGTATCGTCTGCGGTTGACGGTGCTATCCGATAGAAGAAATGAGATCAAAGCTTCCGTGCAATTTACGGAAAAAACCGATCGACTATGCACGACGTGGGCACGCAGTACACGGGTACACGTGACGTTCCAAAGGGTGATGGGAAACGTGGAACATGGTGAATCGAGACCAAGGTGAAAAACAAGAACCGTCCCGTTGAAAGCCCTTTCAAGATTGATCAACATGACGACGGCACGGCGCGCGACGGGATGGGTTCCATAGACCCGGTTGTTGACGTTGTTGTTGTTGCTGCTGCTGCTTCATTGACATCGTTGACGCTTTTTCACAGAATAATGCCGCGCGCAGTCTGGATACTGCTTCGATCAACTGTTTCGCGTGCGGTACAAATTTTTAATTCACTGTCAACTTTTTAACACGTTCGCTGTCCCACGTCGCCACACGTTCTACCATTTTTTTAATTCAGCATCTACTTCGTTAACACGTTTACTGTTAAACGTGTTCACTGTAAATTCGGGTTGATTACTCCGAGCTCATTAAAATTATTCAGGAAATAAATAGATGTTTACGTAGCTCCTGCAGCTTAAAAGTGATGCAGATAATTTTTGCATAAAAATCCACAATCTAGCGGTAATTTTAACACTTTTAGTGCTCACACAGCAGCTTCAAAATTCTGTAAAGGCAAAATAATCTATAGAATGAAATCAAAATGAAAAAGTTAAAGAATAACTCGGATGGATACACTCAATATATTAATGCAAACGTGGTGCTCAAAATGTTTAAACCACAGGTGTAAAACTTTCTTTACAGATACAAAAAATCATAATCGCTACACATACTAATCTAAAAAGTATTTGAACACTAAATATCCTATTCTGGAAAGATTGTCAATATTTAACTTGCGTTAATTTTCTAAAAAAGTACAGACATGAATTGTGACTCATTTTAAAGCTTGAAGCTTCTCTTTTAGAATAACATTGTTCATTTTCGTCTAAGATCTTTTCGCATGATCTTTCGAATTAAAATATGTTCAAGTAATGATGGAAGTAATGCCATCTCTATACGAATAACAAAATTACTTTCCGAACAACCGAATATACAGGGTGGTCCACGTAACTTGTACACTTTGAATATTTCCGTTACTTGTAATAATATGAAAAAATGGTATACACAAAAGTTGTATGCTATAGAGGGGGAAATATTATAATGTAAACATTGTTTATGTGCGTGAAGGCATTTCGGAGATTTTATGACCAACTTGATTTCTTCAAATGAAAACACCGACCTTTTGCATTACGAATCGATAGAGTATCAAATTCTTCGTAAAAATATATTGACCTTCATATGCCCTTAACAAGATATTACCGAAATCATTTTCCGTATGTACTCACCATATTCAAGTTGACATCGGATCGAGCATCTAACAGCTCCCAGGTAACGTATTAAAAATGATTTAGATAATATCTCGTTGATTATTAGATCTTTGGCATATGAAGGTCAACATAATTTTTTTCCAAAGAATTTTATACTCTAACAATTCATGATACAAAAGTTAGGTCTTTTAATTTGAAGAAATCAAGGTGACCTTGAAATCTCCGAAACGCCTTCACGCAAAGGAAAAATGTTTACATTATAATATTTCCCCCTCTATACCATGCAACTTTTGAGTACATAATTTTTTCATATTATTACAAGTAACGGAAATATTCAAGGCGTACAAGTTGCGTGGACCACCTAGTATTACGTATCTCTTCTTTATGGGCCGTGTTATTTCATAATCGTGTAACAAAAGTTTGGGACGTACTTCTTCTGTGGGCAAAGCGTGAAGTGTATGATACACCTGCGAGGTTCATGCGATTGTTTGAGAAGTACCCAGCATAACCGGTAGCGCGTCTCGTCGCACAGGCTTAATATGGCCCGGCTTCTTTTCTTGAGCTTTAAGAAGGCAGGTCAAGTGGTTCGGTTACTGGCTCGTGGCCACTTTGGCTCGCGGAGGAAACACGATATATTTCCTGCAGGGCCGAAAGAACCCGTCACATTCTCCACTCTGCGACGGCACAAAGGGCCAGGAGAACGAACAAAAAGGGTGGCTGAGCCTATCTGACGTCTGTGTACACACCGGGATGACACTCGCGAAAGTACTACCACGCGACCTGACGCGCAAACAATGTACCTCCGAAAATATTTCTTCCTGCTCGCTAGCTATACTCGGAGCCGCTTAGCAGTTATACGCGCCTGAAATTCGAGTCGAGCGTTCCCCACGCTTTCTCTGTTCCATAAAAGTATTGTTTTCGCCTGGCGAGATGTCGTCTTTGGGAAATCGCGGCTGAGGATCCAGCTGGTACTTTATTCGACGCGATCCGGCACCATGCGACCCAATATTAGAATACAATTTGCCTCTGTCGAGCAAAAATCATTTTCAAACTACTTTACAAATTTAAAGATGTACTGAATTGTAAGCGGAACAATTTGCGAACTTTGAACCTCTGTAATTTCGCGTAAAAATTTCTGAAAGTACTCTACCTGTGGAAGTCTTTAATTTCACGACCTGGAATTTACAATTAGTTATTTTAAAAAGAAGAACCAGTTTTTATAATATGATGGGGAAGAGAGACTCAAGTATTGTAGCATCTTTTCCCTTTGAAGTTATGCTAATTTAAACGACTCTACGGGGTTCAAAAAATTTTATTCCATATTTATTTCAATGTGATCCTTTAAAGGGACGTCTCCCCTTTGTAATGACCTCTTCAAAATTAATGCGCGATGTTTTATTTTGGTTCTGTTGTATTTTAAATGAAAAGTGTATCATCGGTGTTAAATAATTCAGAATGTCCCTTGAAGCTGGAACTTGTATGTCGTGTAGAATCAATGTTTGTGTCTAGTATGTGTGTGTGTAATGTATGTTTAGTGCGTGCAGAGCGCATATGTGTTCAATATATGTGTCAAGTGTGTTTGGGAACAACCATTATGCCCTTTACTGCCTTACTAACTGTACTTTTGGGTTATTTTAATGCTGACGATACACTTCTTATTTAAAGTGAAATAAATACGTGACAAAAAATCGTAGATAAACTTTTGAGAGCTTATCATAAAGGGGAGACTCCTCTTCAAAACGCGATATGGAAATAAATCTGGAAAAAAATTGTTATACATCATGAAGTAGCTGAATTAGTATAACTTTAAAAGAAAACAAGCAACGAAAAGGCGAGATTTACTTGTACAACGTCACATTGAAATGAACTTCTAAACAAATTTTTTAAACATCATAGATTCTTTCGGATTTATAAATTTGTCGAGGAAAAACAACTTCAGTTTTTCTCTCGATTTTACAACACAAAAAGAAACTTTGAAGAAACTATATTCAGGATTGTAAAAGTAGAGACTATTCCCTTTAAAAAGTGTAATTGTTTATGTTTTATGGTGGTTGCCAGGGGCATCCAAGGCATGTTAGAACAAACAAAACGCGGACAGTACCTCATAGACTGTAAACCAAGCAACATATACTCAGATTTAATAAATCATATTATTATAAAGCCCTACAAAAGGTTATTCGTTTTTAACACTAAACCTACCACTGCGGGTCAAATGACCCGTTTCAGAGTTATTTACTTCACAATTCTTTGCTTTAATGGCCGCTAGGTCTAGCGTTAAAGGGTAGTATCAAACTTTTGCACGCTACTGTATTTTCTAAATAAATAACACTATGTTTACGCAAGGCGACAAAATGACGTGTACGAGATTTTTAATTTACAATTATTGAGATTGTCAACATGCATCCACGAGGAATCATTCAAGAAATTTATTTTCATGGGTGTACATTATAAAAGAAAATGGTTAAAAATTTTTATAGACACATACTTCTCATTTTTATAATGCCATAGCCACTCTTTGTGCCCCGTAAATGAAGCTTGAACAGAATTCTTTATCAAACCACAGTACACCACACAATTTCCCCGAATATAAACTAAACGTTCATCCACTAGATTGGGCAATTGCACAAACATCCGCGCCCCGATAATTAGCCATCGGTTCCGGAATGGCGAGCTATTCGTAAAGCCCCAACGAAGTCGAAAGTAGTTTTCGAGGTGGTCGGGACAATTTTATTCACCGTCGAAGAAAATGGCAATTTTATATTTCCCGTGGTCTTCCGGCCGGGCGTTCCGCGCTAGAAATATCAGCATCGCGCTGGCTGCCGTTCCCCTAATCTTCCTGTGTCCCGTGGAAAGTTCCCGGAAGCCGTGCAATTTTTCCTGGCGGATTTTTTCCCGTCTCGCGAACGTTGTCGTTCGTTTGCCGCGGGCTTGCGACTTCCGGATCTGTTGCACCAGGGAGGGAACGAACGGTTTTCTAAGCATGCGATCGAATCGGCATACGAATCTCTCATTACACGGGTCGCGGGTCTAGCATGGTTCTCGAAATCGGCCGAGCATTGCGAAACGGGAAGAAACAGAGGGATAAATAAATGGTAACATCCAGCGGAATGGTACCTATCGGCTCCAGTCGTTCCCGCAGTTGCTACTTCGAACGAGCTTCGCCGAGCCAATCGTACGCGAATTTCTATCGTTCACTGTGATACATGCCGGCTACGCAACGAAATGCCCTGTTTAATGTTGCACGAACTGTATACACTGTCCTCGAGTACACAAATGTCTCCGGGATGCGAGAATTTTATGCAACTCCCCGCAGAGTAGATTGCGGATACCATTATTGATGAGGCGAAGAGTCTTTCCGGTTCTACCAGACTTCTTACGGACTAGAAATATAGTGTTGATGTCACCTATCGTTTAGGGACAATTTTGTTTCTGAGATGAACTGTTGATATGTGATCTGTATCATTTGAAAGAATTTCTTTTGTTTCCAGTAAAAATGTATGCAACATTTATTTCAAATACAGGGTGGAAATTATAATGCCTACCAGAGGAATATCTCCAAAAATATTTCAGATGAAAGTTGTTGAGTACCGAGGGGACATCATATGGTGTTTTCATTTTTCTCGGTTATTACTCCAAGGTGAGGTGATGGTCAACTTCCTTTTTTAAATGGAATGATATGTTTTTTTATTCACCATCAAATATTGCATTTTAGATGAGTTCAACTACCTATGGCTCAAGGTCATTCAAGGTCGAACTTGCAGGAAAATGCAGAAAAGGTGTGATCGTTTTATTTGTACTTCGATTTAGTACGTGTTAAAAATGATTACCTCTTACTACAATGCACTTAACAATTCTTTGTTTAAATGATTCTCTAACTTTGCTCAACATTTCAACATTCACAAGCTTCGCATATTCTGACGTTCTCGTTTTCACGCTTCGTAGGCTTAATGGACATTACGCAGTTTTTAAGCACCGAACCTGAACGGAGAAATAAGTACTATCGTTCAGCGAAGGATACCTTTGCACGAGTAGTAATGAAAGTAAACTGACTATCCTGCATTTCCCTGCAAGTTTAAACGCACCTTAAAATGCACTATTTGATACTTGCTATTACCTTGCAGTGTCCACCGGGAAAAATAAAAGTTCCACCACATGATGGCCCCCTCGGTACTGAACAATTGTCATCTGAAATATTTTTGCGTATAATCAATATTTTTGGTGATATTCGTCTGTAACGCTTTATAATTTCCACCCACCCTGTATTAGCACTGTACCTATCGAGTATAAAACATGATTGAAATACTTTGCTTTATAAAACTGACAGATTTTAATTTTTATTTTCTGCATTATTTTAAAACCCTATTCTTTTTCTCCTGAAAGTATCTTAAATTTTTTAATTTGATTAAGAAAGACCTCTTTGTTCTAAGTATGAAGCTGTGAAATGTTAAAATAAATAAATTGAACGTTTCAAACATTCAGTTTTGTTCGAATTTAACACTAGAATAGAATTAGAATAGAATAGAAATCTATTTCTAAGCAGGTATTCTATTAATATATTCATCGTTTTAAGTTCCACTTACTCATTTTTGCAATGAATGTATAAAATCCGCAGTCTGCCAATAATTATTTTCGTTCATTTTTGTGCATCCACCGTTCTCATATTGAAAAGTGTAAAATTGGCACTCTGTAAATCCAAAAGAACGATATGACAAGATGAAATTGATTTACGCGTATCACACCGTGAGCATACAGGCAGGAAAAAATATTTGTACAAGGTATTAAAAGTTTCTGTCGCTAACAAATATTGTATTTATCAAACACGCGCATGTATTTATTTTAGTTGCATCGGGTGTGCATACTGAATGGATCAGCAGTATTTAATGCGTTCGCTGAGAACGAACGTGCTTTTAGGTATTAAACTAATTTATACGACATTTGCAGATTATAATTGCAAAATTCTTTGCTTAATTTCGAACTGAGTATACTAAATTCCCGACAGCGGATTCTGGGTATATTCTGGCCCAGAATATCAAAAGCGTCATTTAATTACTCAATTTTTGGCGATGAACCCTTTGTACTCGTATTGTGTCTCTGAGCCATCACTACAAATTGCCATACCATTATTCAAAACAGGTTTTAATATTATTAAAATCATCTGTATTTTATGAATTCCTAAAAATTCAAATGTTGTATCAGAAGGCAGGTTCAATTTTATGTGCATAATGTAAAAAAGATTAGAAATTGTTCTAGGTTGATAGAAATGCTTTGATTCTGGAATTAAAACTGTTTAAAGTGTAACGGGTTAAGTTTGTGACCTTGGCCCCTTCTTTCCACATTTTCCAAGGACACGAGAATGGGAGCAACCCCTGGGTTTTTACAGGCTCTGAGACCGGGTCTCGGCAGGCGTGCGGACGAGGTCCACCTGGGACAAAAATGGAACTCGAGTTCCTTTTGGAAAAATCCGCTGGTCGTTGGGTTTTCTTGTCTGTGTCGTCTCCGGGATGGCTGGCCCGTGTGTGGCAGCAACCCCTTTTATTTCACGCGCACGTGAGATGTTTTGTGGCTAGCATGTCGCGAAGAGAAATTCCACGAATCGAGTCGCTGACGGGTGCCATTGAGAGGGGCTGGTGGTGCACGGGTAACGTGCTATAATTCGGCCGTACTCGGCGCGTGCAATTCGCATCAACCATCTATCGATAATCGACGCGGAATTTCCTCCGGAAGCGCACTTGAATTTCGCGAGTGTTTGTCTGATCCGCTAGAGTGCAGGTCGATCCATCCGAATCGCGGTAAATTCCGCCGTAAGAAAAGGAGAAGTGACGTCGCAAGATTTGCAACGTTATAAGCTAAATGATTAGTTGTTACATTAGGAACAATAAGAAGACTAACATTCTACTAACGTCTACGAGACGTACCGCCAAAAGAAAATTTCCAGAAATTGATAAATCGATCGCAGTAAATACAGTGTTCCCGCGAATAGTTCGAATTCTTCGGGTCCGACATTTCGCTTTCTACACGGGGAACACGATTTCTCGAGGTTCCTTTATCTTTTGCCGTCAGCGTCGAATCGAACGACCGAACCCCAACTGGCACCAGTGTGTCGGTGAGCCAATACGAATGCAATGACGAAACTTTTTGTTTTTTATTATTTTTTCGTGTAACATTTATCGACACATCCGTGAGATTTTTCTGATTAATTTGAGACTAAATACGACATAATTCGCTGCATGTCTACTTAGCGACAATAAGTTTTTAAAGTACAAATTTACAGAGGTAAATATGCACCGAATTATATCATATTTGGTCACATTTTAATCAGAAAAATTTGAAAAATAAAACAATCTTACAATTGCATTTATCTGTTTCAGCGATCAATGGTTTTGATGTTTTCCGACTACTCGACTTCTAGTCTCTCTTTCTTCTTCAATCGCAGTTTACATTGCGCCCGAATCTTATTAACGCCAATTAAACATGTAAATATGATCCAAATTATATCGTGTCAGGTATAATTTTAATCAGAAATATGTCACGGATGTGTTGGTAGAAGTTTCATAAAAAAATAATTAAATACAAAAAAGTTTTATCATTGCATTAGTATTAACTCGCCGATATACCTGAAGTAACATGTTACAATTTCTTGTCCGAGTCGAGCGTGTGACCTATTTGAGCCTTCGTAGGGTACACCGTACACCCCGCAGTAGGAGGTGTACTCTTTTCGCTCCAAGCCCAATGTGCGTTCTCGCACTGTTCGCGGGATTACTGTAGTCCTAACCATCGCCAAAGTTGTAAGAATGGTCCGCCGCTCGAGGGTTAATTACATGTGTGATTGAGCGTAAGATGTTACTAGACTGTGCACCTAATAAAAAGTTAAATATCATAGCTATTTGTGGCTTCATCAACACGAACGGAGAACTAATTAACTTTGCTAACACAGAATGAACGAACGCGGCCGCAAATAGGATCGTTCTCTTTCGTAGACCCGGCGCAGCGCCGCCGATGAATATTTTTGTTTGGCTGCATCTCGGCCGCGATGCATTCGCGCGAATGCAAGTAAAGCGGAAAATTTATGTGACACGAAGCGTGTCGCATTCTCGTGACATTTTGATGGTCTCCTTTTAAAATAGTCTGCTATCGGTGATTGTAGTTTATGAAAGAGCCGCTCATTGCTCAGCACCTAGCGGCCATTGTTCGCGATGGAACATGTGACGGCAACAGCGGCGCGATATAAAACTTCAAGAAAAACGAAAAATACGAATACAAATCTATATTGCCGGAGCAAACAACCACGGCTCCGGGAATAGAGCTTATTGCTCGTTACTAATGCATACATCCGAACCGTCTATAAAAACTAAGATTGCCGCAGTAAAAGCGTTGGTTCGGTGGCTCTAACACTTCTTCCGAATTGCCGCGAACAATAATTGAACCTGAAATATTTAGATATCGTCGGAAAATATGACCTATATAAACCGATTTATGCGTTGACAATGATATGAAACTGAAAACACATAGTCAACACACGCGTTGATACCTACTTCTGTCTGTCAAATGACCGGTTTCAGAATTTTGTATTGACACTTATCGAAATTACGGAGGAATTCTCAGTGAAAATAATTTACTTACTTTCTTCAGTTGAGCCAGGCATTGTGGTTAAAATTAGGCAAAATCGACAGAAATTTGTTCCTATTATTTTGAAAGGGCAACGCATACCAATAACTAGACTACGGAATTTTATGCATAATGAAAATTTTGTTGCATATGAAATGTCCAATTTTAGAATGCATATTTTATGAAGCGTTTTGGGTCAAGAAATATTACAACCTACAGGTTTATTATACATGCTTTTAAGGTACGAAGCTTTAAGGTCGTTTCTTCAATTTCTACAGTAGTTTATCGATAAATGTCCCAACCACGGGTCCGGCCAGGGACAATTACGGGCCAGGTATATTATTCTTTGACTTTTGCCGAACGTAGAAAAGAACAGCGAAGTTCCGAGAGACCTCGGTCGCCGAGAAGTGTAACACAATACTGGTCCGGTATATCGGTGTGAGACCACTACTAATCCAATGATAAAACTTCTTTAGTTTTTTTTATTTTTTTATGACACTTTCACCAACATATTCGTGACATTTTTCTAATGAAAATTATACCAAATAAGATATTGCGTTGATATTTACTTGTGTAATGGACGATGAGAGTTTTGGGCGCAAGGAGGGACAGTGAACGGAAAATTATTGTAAATATGATCCGAATTATATCGTGTATGGTATTATTTTAATCATAAAATTGTCACAAATATATTGGTGAAAGTCTCATAAAAAAGTTAATATTAATAAAAAAGTTTTTTTATCGGCATTACACTGTGAAGGCGGGCCTTTGAACTGTGCCGGCGATTGCGACTCTTCGCGTCTCTTCCTTTCCCATACGCTGACCTTCCTTGCGTCCGAAACTTTTATCGTTCATTACACAAGTAAGTATTATCAGAACGATATCATACTTGGTATCATTTTCATTAGAAAAATGCTAGGAATATGTTGGCGAAAGTTACCTAAAAAATAATAGAAAATAAAGAAGTTTAGTCATTGGATTAGTAGTGGTCTCACCGATACACTCGACCCGTATAATGTTACAATTCTCGGCGACTGAGGCCTTTCGAGATTCACGGTCCCTCACGGGGTATACCCCGCGGTAGTGGGGATAGTTCTGGAACAATTATAAACCAGATATTTGGCACATTTATTGATAAAATACTGTATTTACATATGTAACTTTACTTTTGAATAAAGTTCGTTTCTATGTCAATCAATGTGATTGTTATATATTCCTTTTAAACGAGTGGAGAAGTAAAGATATTTACGCATTATTCGTCAATGATAACAAGGCTACAGAATGGCGATAAAAATCTTGTAAATAATAAACGTGAACAAATAAAAAATTGAATTTTCACTGTAATACAATCAAGAAACATGTAATTCATTGACAGAATATGTTGATTAGAATAATGCTTAATTTGACCCATATGTGTATTTATACAAAGGTTATGCTTAATGCATAAACGACTATTTGATATTTGAATAATTATTATAAATTGACAATAATACCATAGTATTTTTAAATTCTTTAAATGTTTTGCTGTTTTGTACCCGGTAGGTTTAGTGTTAAAGTCGTGGAAGAGTTTCAAGTAGAAAGACTCAAGGGTATACATGAAAATAGTTGAATGTATCGCATGAGAATGCTTCAAATTTTAATTATGATTTTGATTATGCGAATATCTTTAAGAAAGTTCATAATTTATTACGCGTATTTTAAACGGCCAGTAAAGTTGAAATAATTTGTGTAGATTTATACCAAACTTCGGTACAACAGGAACTCTTACACTGCGGAAAAATAAAAATCTGTACATATTTTAGCATAAAAGCAATACTTAAGTCGGAATTAATTAAATCTGCACTGTGGTGCACTCTTAGTTTCGCATGGAGCTACTTGAACAGCCGTATGGTCGCAAACAAATGATTTCGAATTTCGTGAGCTTCGAAATGCTGGAATTTCATTTAAAATTCTCACCCGTGGTTGCTGATCAAATAGTTAATTACTAAATTGAAGATCTCTCTAAAATACTATTGCATAAGCGTCAGGGAAAAATAGAGAATTACACAAACCTAGATAAAGTTTCTATTTTGATTGGAATGTCTTTAAAATACAGCACCATATTCTATTTAGTTATTGTTTCCCTAAATACGATGAAATCTAACTTTTTATAAACTTGTAAATTGTCAAGGAATTTAAATTTTTGTTCTTTATAATAAAAATATTCCGATTCTTTAGATATGGAAATTAATGCTTTCTGTTTTATGAAACTGTTTTATGAAAATAATTGATGAGTAAAAATGAAATAATAGTTCGTGTTTAGTAAACTAATTTTTTGCTATATCCCATGTGGTCGTGCGTACTTGTACAGCATAAACATCGAAATTCAATTATTACTGATATGCGGATTTTCTGTAATCAAAAAATAGATATGACTGTGCAGGATGCGATTGCAGAAAAAAGCTTAATCGTCATCGAATGCCTTTTCTTTGTATTGGTAATCTAATAAAACCTATAACAGGGAATACAAATTTCGTTTTAATTTCTGCTCTCTTAACCATTATGGCTCGTTTGGATCAATTTGACCTACAAGCAAACTTCTCTTTTATTCATCTTTCTTGTCGGGGAATATAATCTAATTTAATTGTGGAAAATTCAGACGAAATATATGAAAGGGTCGAATACTTTTTATGTACATGCGCAACCAAAGAATACAAAGAATACTCTTGAATAAATGTTATGCATATTCTCATTAGACTACGGATCTTCATACAAAATAAAAATTGCTTTCATCAATTGTAGGCCATAGGAACCAAGAAGGTCTTGATTTCTCTTTTAAATAGTTTTATCTAGTTATAAACAATGTATCAATATTCAATTGGTTCAATCTTTCCACTGTTTGCAATTTTACCACCAATTTTTATCACAAACTCATAAAATTTACAATACAGGCATTTTTAATCATATTAAATTAACGAGTGTAGGAAAAAGAAATATAAAAAGTGCAGTTGGAAATAGAAAAAATAGATAATAGAACAAAATAATAGAAATATTTCAATGTTCCAACAGATGCTATTAATGTCATAGTGATCTAAACATGGGCTTAAATAGACATATACAGTGACTCCCATTAATAATCAGACACTCATAAAAAGACGATAACATTTTTAATATCTTTAATATTTTCAGAATATGTATAATTGACTCAGATCTACGAAATGTATTTTTAAAATTTTAAATTTAGGCATTCACAAAAAAGTTGCAAAATTTGTTAAAACAACTTACTATTTTGGCTGCAATTTTCTCAACATATTTTTTTTGTAAGTTGCATCAACCTCACAAGGGTTATTACCAATACAAGCTTACAATTAGGTGGTCATTTATAATTTAGATTTGTGTGCTTCAAGAATTTTATTAGTCTTTTGCAAGATTCCTTTGATTCGGTGGCATCTTTGATGTTTCCTGGAATTTTGTATCTTCTTTCTTGATGATACAGATGGCACGCTGTAACTATGTGTTCCATTGTGTTTATTATGTAGCATCTATTACGTTTTCAAGTCATGCAGTAAAGTAATTGTTCTTCAAAAGATCTAAGTTGTATGGTTTAATGTTAAAAAAGTTATCGTGTTTTAGTATAAGCGTCTATAATCAGTTATTGCACTACAAAGGACAAGCTCGTTGAACAGTGCGTACATCGATAAAAATTAGTTCGGTCTATACCAGGATCGAACGCAAGTATGCTTGAAAAGGAGCTTGACGGTACGGAAACGTGTCGTCTTATCTCTCACCGTTCTTGACAAGGCGCCTCTTCGTCGAGTTCCGAATGAGAGGGCTGGGGAGGGAGGGAAGAAGAGAGAGAGACAGAGAGAGAGAGGCGAAAATAAAACGAAAAAATAAATGTTCAAAAATGTATAGTGGATCGCGGAGGCTTTTCAGCAACATCAGCAGTCGCCGGTGGTTTTCAGGCCGCCGGCACGAAACGGGGTCACCGATCGCATTGTACTACTTTAGCAAGTGGAGGACCGAGGCACTTCGCAACAATTCATGCGCTTTTGACCTTTGCCACGTTTTCTCCCTCCGCGACAGTGCAACTGGAACGGCCTACTTCTTCTATGGACCTGAGCCGACGCTAATGCAATTTTGAGACAGCAGCCGCGGGGACAAATGTCAATGCAACCCATGTGTGCATCGGCGATGCAAGTCCCTACAACGTCTTGCTCTTGAGGTCGATGCATGGTTCATGCTGAGGATGGTACTAAGTCTGCGCAACAAATTTTTGATCACTTTGACCCATCTGAAGCTTAACCCTTTGCACTCGAGTGGTGACCCTGAGTCACCATTAAAAATTGCTATACACTATTCAAAATATTTTTCACATTGTTAAATTTGCTTGCATTTATTAAATTATTAAATATTTAAATATTGTCCGAGTCAATTGCATCAGTTTCATGTACATGAAATGAAAAGAATCAGATAAAATGGAAATATTCTAGATCCGAAAAAATGTTTGGTTTTGGATCTAAAATATTACCGAGTGCAAGGGTTAACTAGAAATAGTTTCTCACTTCTGGATCGCTTATTTTATTTAAAGGGTTCTTCTAGTCAGAAGCGCCTTGTTTGGAAATTCTTTTAAAGTTATTGGACGACTCTATTATATTGAGCTTTTGCATTCATTTTGTCTATTATTTGGACCATACAATATAATTTTTTAAGGTTAAAATAATTACAATTGTAGGAGTTACAGTTCCTTCAAGTGGAATACATAAAAATGAAGTGGCTCATTGGCTGACATAATTCTAGCTGTTCTATTGGTGTAAAATAGAAAAAAGAAGTAGCATTTTGGTTATTTATATTATATTACAATTTATTTAATTAGTTCGACGGTTTCGCATGTCCTAGCAAGAAGTAGAAAAGTTTGACCATGATCTGACGCGCCAGATGATTCCTATTCAATAATTCACTTCTAACTTCAAGGCATACAATAGTTATTAAAATAATAAGGTATTAGTGAACACAGTTCAAGAAAAAATTATAAAGCAATTTTTAAGTTTCAAATAATTAAACAATTTTAAAAGAGCCGACCTTTGAAAGTTAATATATAAAAAACGAATTAGTTGGTAAGTCATTATACTACAAAATTATTTTAATTCTCGATAGAATATATAATTGTAACTTCCACACAAACAATTTCATAAAAATTTATTCATAATTTTCAGAATCAACGAAAGAAATATTTCTGCCAATTGCAAAATATATTTCTGTAATAGATCAAACATTCTGTACTAAGATTTTAAAAAATTAATTTCATGCAAACTTTAAGTGTGTGCATTTTCGAAAAAGAAATTCGAAACTACCAAATGGATGACTGAAACTTTTAATTTCGCGTGTAGAACATCAAATTCATCTTGATTAAAGTCCTCAACATTGACAGCAAGAAAATGATCGATTTGGCGTAAAATGCTCCCAGTGCACGTTGTACAAGAGGTAACAGTGCACCGCAGCAACGACGAAGAAGAAAGACCAAGCATTTCCGGTTCGATCTATACCAGAGATACGGAAAAATAACGAATGGAAAGTTTAATACATACAAATACTTCATTCCAGTGGAGACTCTTATTGTTTGCTTTTTAAGATAGTCGAACACGATATTGTTACAAACACTGTTGTCTCTGGCGGTGTATTTATCAATCTTCATTCAATTTATTGAACTCATGGACTCTCTGGTATCTCTAAAGATCAGGTTTGCCATGTTAATTTATTCCATTTTGTCGTTGAAAAGGGTTCATGAGAAATCCGAAGTGGATTCCCGTCGTGTGTTGTATCTCGAATCTCGTGAGATCCAGTTGTTTAGTTAATTTAGCCGTTCAAACTTTTATTTTGTGAACACGTTCCATTTCTTCGCGAATATCTGTAACTACATTGATTCTTTTATTTCCGTGTGGGACTCTCAATTGTTTTCTTTCGAATTCTGTTATACCGAGATACAATTCGTCAATTCTTGTTGAAAAATTTCAATGAATTAATAATCCACTGTAATATAATTACTAGTAAATTTATTTTATCGAACATGTTATTTAAAAAATCAACAAACTAATATCGTAAAATATTCAAAAAAAATACATTTGCATTCGACAAGCATTCAATGCAGCCTGGTGACAAATGTTAAAAATGACATCAACATCTCGTTTTTAATAACAGTTATATTTAGGCTTATATCAAAAGTTAGATTTTTTACTTCAGTTTATTCGGTGCAGTTATTTGTTACAAATAACATTGTGTTTTGATATTATCCTGTTACTTATAATTATTCTGTGAATTTTTACGCAAAATAAAAACTGCCTGCATTCATTGCAAGACACAGGAACTAGACCAATGTTTATTTCTTTTTTGAACAATTTCAGCGTATCGAAAATAATACGAGAGTATTTTTAAATTCTTTAAATGGTTTTAATGTTTTGCATAAAATACGCAGTCTCCTTATAATGTACTTGGTTATTAAAACAATTAGTTGTCTAATATCGTGTAACTTTATTATATGTTTTAATGTTCAATCTTTCTATTCATTTTGTTATCAGATAACAAATATCATAATCTGAATTCGGTATAGCAGTAGAAGGATTCGACACAGTAAAAAATTGTTTTAAAAAGGCTGTATATATTCTTTTAACCAATTTTTTATAGATTTATTGTGCATTTACTGCCACATAACAAAATACAGTCCAGTTTTCTAAATTGATTTTTTGATTTTGTTACACGGGAGTATTCACTTCTGTATTTTTATAGCTTTTTGATGGTTCGATGTGTAACTTCGATTCCTATAATTGTGAATGCATTCACATTAACCGCTGTTAGTCATATTAGTAATTTGTGAATTCTAGTAAATAAACATCAATAGCTTCTTTAAATCAGAACGGATTAACGCGGTCCGCCGCGTTAAATTGTGCGTCCCGTCGGGCGATTTTTGCGTCCACATAAAAAATTAATTTTTACAATACTTATATTGTTTTATCACGAACTTGCGTTGAGACCGGATTGATCTACGAGGGTTGTAAATCCCCGATTCGAATGCGACAACGTGGTACGCGATTCCCTATGACCAGTTAAGGTGATAGAGGTGGTATGAATATAATAAATTAGGCACAATGTAACGAACAATTAAAGGACTATATTTTAAAAATAAAATAACTTTGAATACATGAGTTGAAATACACTGATTGAATCTTGTCGACAAAGTTTGGCGGACTGTGTTTGATGATGAAGTGAAGTTGATGATGGATGGTGTAAAAAGGTAAACTCGGTGTGGGCGTGAGTTTTACTGTGGGGCAAGCGGATTTCCTGGGAATTGGTAAGGAGCACGGCCATCTTAGATAATTGGTCAACAAGAAAGGGAATGGAAAGGGAAAAAAATGACCGCCTCCAAACCAGGAGTCACTCGTAGGTACGCTTGTACCATCGAGTGACGCACGCGGGGAATCCGCGTGTCCCAAAGGCAGAACCGTAGCAGGTCATAAACCAGAGAAGCGCCTTGACTCGGAACAAAGAAAACGGAAAGAAAGGACTCGACGATGGCTCGACTTCTGGTCACCAAATGTGGACAATGAGTCAATAAAACGCTAAATGTTTTGACGGAGAGTAACGGCTTCTCGGGAATATTACTACTACGGGTAATTCGGTGCTATTAGTATCTGTTATTTTGGGAAACGTGCAGGGCAGATGGGGCATCGAAGGAGGCCCAATCGCCTTGCTTACGGTTCGAAAATGCGGATGGTTGTACTAAAACTAAAGTAATATATCTTTGTAAAGATATCCTTTTCTGAGAAACGTAACATATGTTACACCCGAAAGACCGCGTTAAATTGTGTGGCCCGCCGGGCGATTTTTGTGCCCACATAAAAAATTATTTTTTACAATACTCCGAGAGATATTCCAACTTAAGATATTTTGTACAACGAGTTGTAAGTGCTGTTGAATCCACATATGTTTGTGAAACTTTTTTTTCGAAGATGAAATTTACAAAGAGTTCATCACGTGCTTCATTAACTGATGCCAATTTAGAAAACCAGCTAAGATGTGCAACGTCGTACATAAAAGAGATCTACAAAAATTAAGTGAAAGAAAGGATAAACAAATATCTCATTAATTAATACTCGAGCGTTAATTATATTGAATCATAGTATAACAATAAAGTTTCATTCATTTTATATTTGTATTACATTTTTTAAAAGCATGTTTAGCTTAAGTGCGCCCCGCTGTAACATTACGCGTCATCAAAGTGGTCCGTGAAACCATTTCGGTTAGCCTGGCCTTGATTAAAGAAATCCACGAACAATAACGATAGATAAAATTGCAATTATTATTAGAAATTATAGGAAACAAGAAAGAAGTGAATTAAGACGATGCGCCCAATCGGATGCCTGTTAATATTTCGGTTGATTCGGCATCGCAGATTTCTATTATGAAAAATTTGATTAAAAATCCCGGCCGAAATTGCACCGACAACGGGCGGGGGTGTGAAAATCGAGAAAAGCAAGAAACAATTCCGTGACGACGCGACATTTCATCAGCCGTTGTCGGTGGATTCGTGTCGGTCGAGGGTTGTTTAAGCGAGTGTGATCGTTGACGTACATTCGACCTGTTCGGCTCTTGTGCCGAGTTGTTTTCCGTGTGTTTCGCGCCGCTTCGAAAATGAAACTAATACCGTTCAGCCTCGTCGAGAGGACTCGGCACGCTTCGCTGTCCACTTTCGGAGTGAACTTTTGTCGCGAGGAAATTTATTTGCAGGACAACGCTTCGCCTCTAAACAGTCGTTGCCGGATATTACCGTGGCGACCCATGCCGTTTGCCAGCCGGTAGAAAGCGGCTTTTCACCGTTAGCCATCGCTGAAGCGCCATTACGAACTAAATTAACGGGCACATTATGTCCTTAGCGGACCTACGCACACGTGTAACGCGTGCCCGCCGATAATATGATTTCAACCGGGATGAAGCATGATTGGAAAAATTTTATTATCCTCTCGAATGTTCAAGAAAACAATTTCACCATGTTGGCTAACGATTCCGATAAAGCTTTGTTATTTTATCGCCGCAATGTGATTACTGCAATGCATTATTTCGCGGTTCTGCTACAGATTTTATTTCGCATTTTCATGTAAGGTTACGCTTAATTTAATACGTGGTGCAAAATCGTTAACACGAGGTGTTGGATAATTGTCTCGAAACTGTAGATTAGACACGTTTGTATACATTAATGGCGAAGAAAATAAAGGTTAATGCATTATTAAAATATGTTCGTTTTTTTTCATGAAGTGTAGAATGGAAAAGCAGACACTGATGGAAGGAAGGATTTCATCACCCCTAAGCATTCAGAACATTTTTATGTCAATGTTTATTGCCACTTGGATCGTTAGAAATACTACTCAGTGATCCCTTACCTTGTTATTTAAATTTGTTTATAATTTTCTCACGAAGGTAGACAGTTTATTATTTCATGGAGAAAGCAAGACCGTTTTCAATATCATCCACCCATTTTAGTCATAAGTGCATACAACCCATAATGCCAACGTTATGCCAACCTTAAATCGAAAAAAGTCCGTTGACAAGGATGTAAAAATCAGTAGAACTCCATAGTTCTTTCTTGGAAAATCAGTAGATCTACTGAATTTTTTCATAAATGTAAATAAGTCATGTAAACTGAAGTTTAATTTAATTACGACAATTTTATAGTTTCCAATGGCGTATGCAGTTGTGTGGTACTTAGCTTAAAACTTCAATTACAATCGTTTAGGGTAACGTATACACTTATTGACCACCTTAAAAAAGGAATTATACCCATTAAGAAATGTATGCTTTTATATAATACAGTGTACGTATCTCGAGATGTAGCGTCAGTAATAAAGTACAAAGTTGGGCTAAAATGGGGTACCTTGGTCACCCCGCAATGGTTCCGCAAATTTTTGTTTCGATTTTCAAATATGAATGTTTAACATGCGTATGTTATATTAAAATTTTATGTGTATGTACATATAATATATAAATATATCTTGCACTCTTTCTGTCCGGTTTCCCGCCAATAACAGTTCTCCCCTACTTTCCCCGCAAACATAAGACGTACATACGATCCTGAATTTAGTCGCGCATGCGTGAGAAAACCGAGACCATATACCATCACTGGTCGGGGCGACTCTCGGACCCACGGTAGGCACGGATCTGAGGAGCTCGGAGGAGTAGGGCTGCCACGGGGAGCGAGGCGCGCGGGCGGGAGAAGTAGGCGTCTCCCTCGAATTTGCCTCCAAGTGAGCTACTTCTGGACATGTCTGACCTATAAGTTTGTCCACTGAGTCGTGAGAGAATATAGATGAGAGATCATACGTTCACGTGGGTCAGGGGAAAATTCACAGATTCTATTTACAGTTGACGATCAATCGGAAGGTGATGTCGCCGCAATGTTCGCAAAGAAATACTGATAATATTTTGTGTTTTATATGAATTTCAGACACATGATACCCAAAAATCACTAGATTTCTATTCGAAATCAGTAGGTCAGTAGGTAAGGTTAAAAATCAGTAAATTTACGGAGAAATCAGTAGGGTTGGCATTACTGCCACTAATATTTAATTCCAGATATAAATTTCTTTCAAATCCGACGGCTTTTCATACCGCTCACCCTATACTATCCTCCATTTGTTCTTCAAACATCCACTACAAACAGCATGCATACAAAATTCAACACACTGTAGACTAGCAAGAGGAGCACGGGAAAGAATCGTGCTGCGTGCACGTGTGTATGTTCCGTAGCTCCGTAGCCGAATTTACTGGTAAAGAATCGGCGAAATGTCAGCATTTTAATTATTTCCATAGGTAATGGCGCGCTATTTAAATTTCAAAGGGGTCGAAATATTCTGAGAGGGTCTGCGCCATTGTTCGGCAATGTCAACAGTACCTTTTCCTCAAAAAGGGGAACGCGCGCCGGGTGTACCTTGAATCTCATAACTCCTCGGTGTCTCCGTGTGGGATCCGCTCTTTTTACAGTTTCACGCGACATTGATCGAACCTAAATATATCTCGTTCCCTTACATTTTCGTCCTGCCTTTTTCCTTCTGTCGCGGTATAATATATCTCGTGCCGGTGCAGAAAAATCTCCTTAATACGTGTCCATATAAAAGGAGCATACGCTCCATGGTATATACGTACGAGGAGCGTGGCAATTTTGGATTATGGTATTCGTAGAACGTGAATACTGTGCCTGCACGATCTTCCACGGGATATCAGGCGGATGGATCCAAGCTTTTCCAACCCCTGTCGAGGCTTTAAGTGGATTTAACCGCGCGAGACCTCTCGACATTCGAAACCAATCGATGATGCAATTTTAATGAATCTCCGTCATTTGCTTAATTCATATTTACGGCGAGCTATTTTCCTGGATTACGCTCCCGTTTCGTTCGTTCGAGATACGTTTTTTAGAGACGCGTACGGTCACCTCCGAAAATATCATTATCAGAGTATCATTATGTCGTTGGAATGGTAAACGAATTTGGCTGACTGTGAGAACCACGAATTAATTTTGTATATACTACCAACAGTATGCTGTATATTTCCTCATAACTAAATATCAATGCATTCGATGTGTGTATTTGATGCACAAAAAATTAATGTAACGATTTTTTATTTGATGAACAGTGAGAACCACGAAATAAGAGAACTAAAGTCGTGCGGAAATATTTGATTAAGCTGACACCGACCCAGCTTTGACAAAATTGTAAAGGTTCGAGAGGAATATTACAAATGGCCACTGTGGAATTCACTTTAATGAAAAATGAAGCTTTGTATGCCCGGATTAGATTGTGCACTCTAAACTTAAAATTCTTTAATCTGATATATCCTTTAATATGTCTTGTATATTATAGTAATCTGTTTGTACTTTTTTAAAAATTGTTACATTATTATTTTGTGCATCAAATATACAGTTGATATTTAATTATGAGAAAATGTATAGCATTATGTTGGCAGTATATAGAAAATGTTTAATACCAGCAATATTTTGATATTAAATATTCCCGGATTGTATTCTAAGATTAAATAATATTCACTATGCACGACATATTGTACAAATTAATATTACCGAAGTCGAAGCTTTGTATGCCTGGATTAGATTGTGCACTCTAAACGTAAAATTCTTTAATCTGATATATCCTTCAATATGCCTTGTATATTATAGTAATCTGTTTGTACTTTTTTAAAAATTGTCACATTAATATTTTGTGCATCAAATATACAGTTGATATTTAATTATGAGAAAATGTATAGCAATATGTTGGCAGTATATAGAAAATGTTTAATACCAGCAATATTTTGATATTAAATATTCCCGGATTGTATTCTAAGATTAAATAATATTCACTATGGACGACATATTGTACAAATTAATATTACCGAAGTCGAAGCTTTGTATGCCTGGATTAGATTGTGCACTCTAAACTTAAAATTCTTTAATCTGATATATCCTTTAATATGTCTTGTATATTATAGTAATCTGTGGGTACTTTTTAAAAAATTGTTACATTATTATTTTGTGCATCAAATATACAGTTGATATTTAATTATGAGAAAATGTATAGCATTATGTTGGCAGTATATAGAGAATGTTTGATACCAGCAATATATTGATATTAACACTAGATTGCCCAAGGAAGTCATTTTGACTGCTTTTTAATTTCAATTAGAAGAAGAGTCGATCACCAATAATGAAAATGAAAGTGTCATCAATATGCCCAGGAAAAGTAAATTTTTTTTCTTGTTAATATTTACTAATAACTTGTTATATAACTGTAAATAATATAAAAAATATTAAAAATTAATTTTAAACTTTCTTTATACATTAGTTATTCTTTCATAATGCAGTCATTTTGACTGCTTTTGGGCAATATAGGTATATACTAAGTTTCAGTGTTTCTAGTGTTAAATGTTTCTGGATGGTATTCTAGGATTAAATAATATTCACTATGGACGACATATCGTACAAATTAATATTACCGCAGTCGAAGCTTTGTATGCCTGGATTAGATTCTGCACTCTAAACTTAAAATTCTTTAATCTGATATATCCTTTAATATGCCTTGTATATTAAGTAATCTGTTTGTACTTTTTTAAAAATTGTCACATTTATATTTTGTGCATCAAATATACAGTTGATATTTAATTATGAGAAAATGTATAGCATTATGTTGGCAGTATATAGAGAATGTTTGATACCAGCTATATTTTGATATTAAATGTTCCTGGATTGTATTCTAGGATTAAATAAAATTCACTATGGACGGCATATCATACAACATTAATATTACCGAAGTCGAATAGTGTATGTAAGCAGGTATCATAATTCAATTTCAGCTCGCGTTATACATTTATAACACAATTGATAACGAGGTTACCAGCCACAGGAGTTTGAGTAGCATTTAGAACTAATTTCGATCTTCGAGTTCCTTAATAAATACTGTATTAATTTGATGAATGAGAAACGAATAGCGACTGTGGCAGATAGGCGTCGGGAGCCTCACGTACCGAGCGCGCACACACACAATGTTGGTGCTATACAAACTTAAAGTTGTTTGCTCGTCCAAGTTCGTTACACAACACTCGTGTTACAACGTACCTTTCCAAAGTTACAGCCGAACTAGCTTACGACATGAAGTTATCGTTGGTGCAGCGGTGCATCTCGTCGGAGGATCAATCAGAAATCATTCGCGGCGTCTCGTTGTCAAAATCTAAATTTCATTTGAAAAATCGCGGCAGCTCATAGATTGGTTCGCACATTATCGCAGGTACCTCGTTAAACTGCATTAACAAGCTGATATTGCTGAGCAACAGTACCAAAACTTCCCAACAAATAGTTAGGATTTACTGCTTTAGTGACTTCAGTATTAAATTCTAAATAGTTCGAATTTACTGCTTCAGTGACTTCAGTATTAAATCTATCAACGCACAGTGATACAATTTAAATAGCATTAAATACTTATAAAAGAATAAAACGATTTTAAAAGAAGCATTCATTTCATGCAGCTCACCGAATGCATTAAATTACTGCTTTCCGAGATAACGAAACGATGATGCAATTTCTACGACTATATTGAAACAGTAATATATATATTGAAAAACAGATGCTCAAATATCAAGTATTAAAACCATTAGCATGCAGATACGCAAGTAAATAGCTTCCATTATTGAAGAAATATTAAACACATTCTAAAGGAAACATTTATTTCAAACAGTTCTTCTATCACATTAAGTTGCTGCTGTCTGAGACAATGAAACATGTATGTAATTTGCATGACTATAGGTATTCCAAAAGGTATTTGAATACTTAATTTCTGATTCTCGGGAAATTGTCAATATTTGTACTATGATCATTTCTTTCACAAAAAGAACAATAATAAATTTGTACTCATTTTAAAGCTCGAAGATTCTACTTTCGCAGACCGTCATTCATATTTTCTATGATATTTTTGCATGTTTTAGCAGATAAAAAACTGAGAACACGTTTTTGGTCGAACATGCTACAAACTGAATAGTCTGTAAAAGCATGAATATTTTTTTTTCTGCATGAATCTATTAGAGATTTGAAGATTGAATCTTTCTATTTACAATGACTACTTAAAACTTGATCTACGATTTTTTTAATGTGTTTTATAGTACAATAATGAGGAACAGGTTTTCTCGCTTATGGTCTACAGGGTGCATATTATTGCAAATACGGCAGTATACCTTCCATTCAAAGCTTAATGAATCGACTAGAAAAAATCGTAGATCAAGTTTTAAGCATTCGTTGTAAAAGGTGAACTTGAGTCCTTAAATCATTAAATCTAAAAATTTGTCAATGTCTTCACATACGTTTCAATTTGTCTCATTTTGGACAAAAAAGACCCGTCAGTTTCCCAGTCGCTGTATCATGCAAAGATGACTTAGACAAAAATGAACGAAAGTAGAGGCTTCAAGCTTTAAAATGAGTCCAAATTTACTATTGCGCTATTTTGTTTAACGAAAGTATTACAGTTTAAATATCGACAATTTCTCGAGAATGGGAAACTCATTATACATTTCTTATAAACTGAAATAAAATTATATTTTGTTGCTGTTAATGTACAGTCATTGGAGAACATATAGGCATATAATAGATATAGATTTGCTCATTCTTCTAGGAAATTCTGAACTACAAAGAAGTTTTAATCACTGAAGCCGTAAAATAAATTGTAAGTCAAAAAGTTAATTTTAAACAGTTCACCAGTCGCATCAAACAGCTGCTTTCCGAGCAACGTTTGGCAGCAGGGACTCCGGACCCACAAAGGAGTAATTTTAATTAATACCGCAACTCTCCCGGAAAGAAGAGAAAAAGGGTCTCTAAACCGATCTGGCAGTTGCTTTTAAACTCCCCTCCTTCAAATGCGGTACGCGCACGCGAGTTCCATTGCGCCCGTTCTCCAAGTAAATTTCTAATGGTCCACTCGGGAACCTGGTCCCTGTTCTGTACCTGGGCGAGCTTAAAATTCCGCGCGTTCGCTGGACGAATCAATTTGACAAATCGTCTGTCCCGTTCGTTTCCCATTTCGTAAAGGATCTCCGGGCGTGGCTCTTTTCCGCGCGGCGGCCGGCACCGTGTTTCGCAACTCGAAAAAGTTTCGTCCGCGGCAAACCTCCATGCAGCGTTTCGCGAACGAATGCCTCTGTATGCAGATCGCTCGTGCGTCTACGCGCGTACTAGTTTCCTACCGAGAGAGTTCATTTGTTCGCGCTGATACGGGTACCGAAAGAATCGACTCGATGGACGATCATATCTGGCCGTGGAATGGATTCTATCGTCTGTGTCGTAATTTGCAAATTACTGTGCACAATATGGAGTTGAATTTTCGAAACAATGTCTAATATATACAGGGTGTTCCACGTAATAGTTCTCGCGATTTTTTAATCGTGTTAAACTAACAAAAAATTTTTTCAACAAAAGTTGATTAGTTTTCGATTGGCTATGTATTGCAATAAAAAAATTCGAAAAATATTTTTTTATTGTATTGTCAAGGTCACCTTCATTTTTTTAAATGGCACTTTGTATTTTTGACTTAACAGTATTATAGCCCGTGTCAAGTCGAATTCAACGACCTAGTATAACATGACCTTGGGATAAACTTGAAGGCGAAGAAATAAAAATTTCAACAAAACATGACAATCTGCTTGAATGGGTGATAATAACTTGTGTTTATTATTAAGTATTATTTATAATTTCGTAAAAAAGTCACATCAAATGTTCGAATTGAAATACGTTTTATTGTAGGCACAACTCCGTTCTTGTGTTTTTCCTTTTTAATGAAAAATCAGAAATTTTATAGTGAAATGTTTTAATGTCTTTACCAAAAAGGTGGGAAGAGGTTGTGAAACGAGAGGGTGATTACATTTTTTCGCAAACTTTTAAGCTATGTATCAAATATTAATTTAAATAGTAGAACACTACATGGCACGAACATATGGGACTACATAATATATACAATTCATGTGATATTAAAAAATCCTGTCTTTATAGATTTGATTGAAAGAGGTTAAACAGAAATGGGGTAAGCTAGTCCATTGCTTATGCGCACTAGAATATTTTTTATTTAAACTTAAGTGAAAAGTGAAGTGGAACTACAGACAATTAAAGGAACACTGAATTCGTCCCCGTTATGTAGAACCCTACCAACCCTCAAAATTACAAAAATGAAAAACACAGTATGGGATCCAGAATGTTGTTATTATTATTCTGCAACAATCTTCCCACTCACAGAACAATTCTTCTATCATAAAATTATTAATACTACTAAGTCGTAGTTCCCTTTCGTCTTATGAGCATTTTGCAGAGACCTTCCAAACCACAAGAAATGGCGGCAAAATTAGTTCGCTGAAAATAGTTACTCGCGACAGATATTCAAACATTATGGATACTTTTATGGATCTATCAATATTATGGCCAAATGGCATCATGTACTAATATCTCAGACGAGAATAAACGCTGCTTCAAAGCGTATTATATTTAAAGATTGATTGATATTTAAGTATTGGATATATTGGTTTCCGAATATTTCTTCACTCGATATCATGATTATCTGTGTAATTAGCGCTTGATCTCATGGCTTGTCGCGGTGGCCTTCTCGATGCCGAGCTGTTTCATCGTGAATTTTAATTAGTGTATAATTATATCAGAACGCGGTCGCCCTTGCCGAATAGTAATTAAACAGGACGCTTGTGAAAAATGCTTGCGGTTTTTGTTTCAGATGCAGAGAGCGGTGCTACTGCTCTGTTGGCTGCCGCTCCTCAACCACTGCCACGCTGTACATCCAGGTAACGGAAAGAAATTATACCTAGTTTCCCGTTTAATCGACATTTTTGTAACTTCCAACCCGTACCTCGATAACCTGATGCCTAGGGTATACCATCCCCAATTTACATCTAGTATTTTTTATTTTTGTCGTCGAAAATAGAAAAATCATTTCAAATGTTCACACTTCAGAGTTGTTTACATTAAATTATAATTTGGCACTTTTAGAATCTACTTCGATTCACACCATGATTGCCTAACGAATTTAGTGTATTTTATTATGCAGGATGTTTACGAAATTGTAGTACAACTGGCAAGAGGGATGATTCCTCACATAAAATCTAGTCGAAAATGAGGAATATAGTTTTTTCACACGGTGCTTCATTTGCGAGAAAATCGAGTTTAAAGCTTCGTCGGGATCGCGTGCGTTAGTACATGCATAGAGTAGAATTGGTTGGTCTTGATCAGATGCGACAGCCGATTTCTATCTAATGGTACGCGTATTCGCTGAGTTTTCAAACTCGATTTTCTCGAATATGAAGCCCCGTATGAAAATGCTATATTCCCTATTTTCGACTAGATTTTACGGGAGAAATCATCCTCTTGCCAGTTGTACCACAATGTCACAAACACCCTGTATACAATGCCACGTGGGCGAAAATTCACATTTTGAGGAATGATTTGTGAAAATAAACATTTTTATCTGACCGAATATTTTGGTTCAGTAAAGGGGAATATTGCGTTGATTATACAGGATGTTCGCTAACTGGTGGTACAGTAACCCCGCGATCTAAGTCCTTTTTCGGTTCTCTGCCAGGACTTAGATCGTGCAGGGACACTATTCTTTTGTGACCGCGTCGACCGCACCGAACGTAGAAAAGGACAGCATACGAACACGGACCGCGTGGCCGAAGGAGCAACAAAAAATACCGTATCGGTAAGGCAATACGGGTGCAATAATAAAACTTCATTATTTTTTACTTATTTTTAATGAAATTTTACCAATATATTCGTGGCATATTTCTAATTAAAATGATACCAAATATGATATAATTCCGATGATATTTACTTGTGTAATAAACGATGAAAGTTTTGGACGTAAAGAAGGACAGCATATAGGAAAGAAAGAGACGACAAGAGTCGCGGCCGCCGGCACAGTCCAAAAGCCCGCGTGTCCGTACAATGTAATGCCAATAAAAAACTTCCATCGTTCATTACACAAGTAAATATTATCGGAATTATATCATATTTGGTATCATTTTCATTAGAAAAATGCCACGAATAGGTTGGTGAATGTTCCATGATAAAATAATAAAAAATAAAGAAGTTTTGTAATTGGATTAGTAATGATTCACACCGATATCCCCGACCCAGGATCAGATTTCGCGGCATGTGTACACTGCTTGGTGACCGAGGCAGCTCGACCTTCACGGCCTTTCCGGGGATACCCTGCAGTGGAAGGAGTAGACCAAGGGACATAGATCGCAATGTTCCGTTGGACTTAGATCGCGGGGTTACTGTACAAGCGAAAAAGGGGTGCTTCTACATGAAAAAATAAGTCGAAAATGTAGAATAGAATTTTTTTCATGCAAGGCTTTGTTTTCGAGGAAATTGAGTTTGAAAATTCAGCGAATACGCGTACCATTAAATAGAAATCGGATGTCGCGTCTGATCATGACCAACCAATTCTACTCTATGGATATACTAATGCACACGATCCCGACGAATCTTTAAATTCGATTTTCTCGAAAACAAAGAAACAATTTTATTCCATATTTCCGACTTATTTTTTCATGTAGAATCACCCCCTCTTCGTGTGTACCATCAGTTACCGAACACCCTGCATAAGTAATATGGATAAGCGTTCATTTAATTAATCAATAAATTTCTAGTCTAATCACAAATTTTATAAATACCTAGTCTAGTCATAAATTTTACAAATACCACAGTTTGGTCATAAATTTTATAAATACCACACTCAAGTCATAAATTTTACTCATATTTTATATTATCGAATATATTAAAACAAAAGATAGTATACATTCTTGTCAATAGCATGCTTGGCTGTATAGGGGATATTAATTGCCACTGGTGTCCGTTTTCCAGGATATATGAAGATAATTATTATTCGGTGTATGTGAATATTGTACTTAATATTGTCTTTTATATTAAATCATCATTATTCGAAACGTTTATTTTAATAAAAAGAAATGAATCATTTAAACAAATAAATTGCATGTCAGTATCGTTTAAATTATTATACGAAATTTGATGTACTAGTTACTTATTATTTACTGTTTGTAGCGGCACACGGTCGGCGACCGTAATAACCATTCGAACAGTCCGCTTGCAGATGTCAAGGTTTAGGCGAGAAAAACCTTCCCTGATATTTGCAAGCCCGGAAATGATTTTATTCTTTTATTGCTTTCACGTGCACAGCAGACTTGGCTGATGAAAACGTCGCCAGCCGTGCACCGTTACGGGACTTCCCGACCGCGCGGCCAGCGCGGTCGAGGAAAGTCCCAAAACATAGGAGCCACCTAAATTGGCGACAAGGAGTCCCTTTCCCCCGCCGATCAGGGCGGTTTTTAAGGAAAAAGTAACTCCACCCTCGCGCCTTCAGGGAGCAAGCTCCACCCGTGTGTCTCGGAAAAGGCGTTACCTTCTTCCGAGACTTTGTATATATACCTAAGGAAAAACGCAAAACAGACAATTCACGTACATCCAATTCACGTACATCCATACTCGGTCACTCATCACGCTGTCAACCTCTTGCATTAAAATAAAAGTATCAGTCCAGATATTGTAATAATCATTTTCACTTGTAACCTCTCCATCCGTTACATGTTATTTACTGTCTATATATTTACCAATTACTTATTGTTTTAATTCGTGTCACATAGTTTAACTTATTATTTTACTTCATTTTCAATATAAGATAATAAAATATTCGCAACAATAAAAATTCATTGATGCCTCATAATTTTTAGCATACTTAAAATAATGATATGTGATCAGTCAAATTAAAATAATTTCGATACTACTCGAATTAATTCGAATTAAAATAAATTCGACCAAAAACAAGTTGACAATTACTTTAAATCGATAATATTTGATGCTTATTTTTCAACCAAAACTTCGCGTATCATAAAATTTATACTTTTAGAGGCTGTCTGTTTCTGCCTTAATTGAAAACATTAATTTAAACAACAGTTATTTACGGTTCGTTCGCAATCGTATTGTGCTCTCCCGTCATCCTAAATCGTTAAGCACTATACCACGTAGAATCACGTGTGTCCATCAACGGTGGATTACTGACAACGTCGAGCGTACAAACCGCCAGATATTTTTCCAATTTGTGGGAACATACGTCTGAAACGTCCGCCGCCAATCGTGTCCAGTAAAAAATTAACACCCATAAAGTCTGCTAAATTGCTTTATAACTAGACGACGATCGATCGTCGTGTTCTGCGAACCGATGCGATTGATCGGTGCCTCGTTTCCGGGTACCGTGCAAACATAAGTCGCATCGGACTTAACTTATAGCCGGAAGTCGGGTATTTCAATGCACCTGTATCCAGGCAACACGCCCAGCAAAAACAGTGGTTCGATCACTGGAAACTTGCGCACGCTGCCATGTTAGAATTATCTGAATAGCGCACCTAGTAATCCAGGTTTGGCAACGCGAAAATAATTTCAAGTACCTACTTTACATACATTTGGACAAATTCCGAAATTGCCCAACGATTTTTTTCCCAACCGAACCCATTATTGTAACAGTTTTTTTTAAATTAAAAAATTTGATTATACCTTCATAAAGAAAATTGATTGAAAATCAGTTTAGAATGATTAATAATTGAAATTAATTTTTCCATTGATTTAAGAGCAAATCTGCTGTTTTAACATTTTATGAAATAAATTTCAATTCCGACAGCTTTTGATTAGAAAATATGGATCTCTGAATGTTGCTAACGCAGGATACTGATGATTAGACTATACTTTTTAAGCAAGTATGAAAAAAATTAATTTAAGGATACTGTGATGGAATTTTTTCTGTATTAAAATTATTAAGAGAAGAAATACATTTTCTTTTAATTTCTGTTTCAACGAAATCCTTGACACCGACGTAACAAGATAATTGACTCTGAATGAAAGGTGCTTATAATGATAATTAATTCTATGTTCATCGTAAAATGAACGCTACGATAATATACATAACATAATGTTAATTTAACGATTTTTAACCGTCACTTACTAGTACTCCAATTTTTACATAACTGATTACATAGAACTTTAAATGACTCGAACATAAATAAATTTTTACTGAATAAAATAACTGCTTTAATGCATAACAAATGTTTCCTAATTTAGAGGACGCCTTTTTATGCTTGAAACACTAAGTTTAAAGTCTTGAGAATATAAGTACTATAAGCAAATAATTAAAAGTTAAATTATTGCATTAAAAAGTTAAAAAGTTAAAATTATTGCATTAAAAAGTTAATAAGTTAAAATTATTGCATCAATGGTTGAATATCGATATCAGAAAAACAGTAACCTCATTTCGACACAGAAGCATTCTGTAAAATTGGTTACAGTACACATGATAGAATTATAGTAAAACATTTCATCTACCGGAAGGTTATTAATCGGCTTTTCAATAATTGTGATGTAGGGAAAAGAAAATCCCAAACGAAATAATTAGATTACGTTACTGAGGGTGGCATGTTAGTTCACGATTGAAATTGCTATTGCTGCTGAAAAATCCATTAAAAAATCCTTAGCCATGTATCAAGACAATCGAAAAATCGAAATATTCGATTAATAAAAATTATGTTAGGCATGCCAGTTGTGCTATGAGCAAACTATCTGAAATCGCCCGCAAATTCATCAACTCATTCGAAAACTCTAATAGCTGTCTCTAAACTCGATGGCCATTAGTACTAACAGGAATTCACACAGGCGAAGTGGCGATGACATGATTTTATTCAAAGTCACGAATTGCATGGAGCCGCTCTTTAGCTCTCGTATACTGCGACACTTATTTATGCCATATCGGAAGCGTGTTATATGCTTTACTCCGCTTCGTACATACATGATCACCGACAGTGTCCCATGGTTCCGCTGCACCGGTCCCGATCCACGTTGAAAAATGATGGGGAAATGTGTCAACTATGGGCTCACGTGTTGAATATTAAAAAATGAAACTATATAGACCTAGACAACTTTATTTATTACACGAGCAAAATTAATTAACTCATATCCATCCATTCAGCCAATTTAACACATTTTTCACTGGTGCTGAAAAAGTAGACGTTCTGCTCATCACTCTATAATTTATTAACTGAAATTTAAATAGCAACTGAACAATTTCACATGTATCTTATCCTCAGTTTTTTTCATGTTGATTTCTACGCATTTATCTTTCCATCAAGTCGATTTTTTGCCATTCTGTTAAAAATTATAGTAGGTAGAATTAGATACCTTTATTTCCTATATACGAAAAATTAATAACTCCGGTCCATCGCTCGAGTCAATTTGATACATTTTTCATCGTTCCTGGAAAATCAGTTGCTCTCTATGTCATTATTACACTGCGGATTTTATGCGTTTATGACAAAAATGAGCAGACACAAATTGAAACACTGGGCAGATTAAAAGAACTTCAAAATGTCAATCTATATTCAGTGTATTAAAATTATAAAAAGAAGAATTAAACCTCTATCTGGCTTCTGCTTGTTGTACTTGATGCAAATAATTCTTATTTTGCATTAAGATCGGCAGAATAATCATTATTTTGTATATTATGTGCATCTATATCTTTTTTAGAAACATCAACAATTTTATTTTTATCTTATCCTCAGTTTATTCACATTATTTCCTTCTAACTTATCTTTCATATTAATTTTTTGCCATTGTGCTAATTTAACAGCAAGACGTAGAGACAGGCGGAGGTCTGCGGCGAATATAAAGAATTAGTTAAATATATTTTTCTTGCTATGTCTTTTAGTCCTGATTTTATTCTTACGTGTATTCCCCACAGTCTCAACATTCCTCTCGTTACATCGCAATTTTTGAAGGATGCATAAGCGACGATATCGTGCAGTCAGTATGTGCGCGTGCGTGATTCATAACGTTTTGCCGATGTTACGGTAGAGTGACGAATGGTTATGCTATGCGTTATTCATCAGAGTACTCAGATCGATAAATACTTATGCAAATGTAGATTTTTAAGTGGTAATTTATAGAGTCTCGAGTCAAGGAGAAATTTTTCATTGTTGAGGACCTATTTAGAGAGTCCATTATTGAACTTCAAATTATATTATTTTATGGAAACTATTTTTCATTGTTGAGGACCTAGTTAGAGAGTCCATTATTAAACTTCAAATTATATTATTTTATGAAAACTAGAGTATGTTATAAATTTATACAGAAAAACATCTGTCTACTGATTAGATGTTTAACTAACGTGTGACAGGAATGGTAAAATACTTGTTCAACACGAGGTATATAGCGAAGGTTGATGTATCCTGATTACGAATGCAGTTATAGTATATATGTAATACATTGTATGAATATGCAAAGTGTTCCTCCAGAATTCGAGCATCACAATATCTCCTTTGTTACTATAATGGTAATATTGGAAAATGCTTAAGGCAAAATTTGAGTAATCTTAAAATTGGAAGAAAAACACGACTATAATATATTTACTGAATAAGATATTATTTAGGATATCAACAGTCTCTTGTATTAAATCTACTATCAAACGAAAAGCAAGATAAAGGACACCCAAATGAAATTTCAAAATTTTGTATTAAAAATGCAAACATTAATTGACTGTTACTATTTCTGTTACCTTTTCTGCTCGTATATATCTTTTATTTTTATATTAACACTAATCGTACCACGACCGGTCAAATGACCGGTTTCGCATTTCTTATTTTATAATTATTGAAATTATAAAGACGCTTCCATTAAAAATGCATAAATAAATATTTTCATTCGAGAAAATATTACCATAAAAATTGCGAGAAATCTAAATAAATTAAGTATTGTAATTTTTATGGACCAACGTGAGCCGGCCACATTTTTGCTCGGTACGGTTAGTGTTTAAAGAGTCGAGAAGATTTCTGAGCGTTGAACAAGATTGTTCTTAATATTTTCAGTTTGCTACAAATAAACAACGAAAACACAGGATTTGGATATCCCGAAAATGGCAGAGTTATGTCCCAGTTGGTACGCCCAACTTAAGCGATTCGAAATCCCTCGTTATTGTTACTTCATACGAAGTAGAGTGTACTTTCGAGCATGAATTACAGTCTATAAAGGGCACGATAACTGTAAACGTCTTTCGAACCATAAAGCTGCGTGGTCGAATTGGATTTGTAACTGCAGGAAGAGAATTCACAGCTAATAACAATTAATTAAGAATCCTCGTATGGGTGGTATGAAATATACATGGTTGCACGGCAATTTAAATTGCAACGGGAACTAATTTACGTAGTGTGTGTCACGGTACTTAATTATACTATGCAGTACGCCTAAGATATTCACGGTTTCCATGGATAATGTTAAACGTGATATACTTGCGGTTGAGAGTAGTTTACTGCAGAAACAGTGTACGTTGAATTTAGGTAACAATACAAAATTTCTTGCAAATTGACGTTCATTTGAATAATCTTTCTGAATTGAAAATTGCAGAAAAAACTGGATAACATAGTCCTTTTTATAAAGAAGTATTTAGTAATTATATTTAATTAGTTATATAAGAGAAAGAAAATTATTTGGAAAATGATCTAGTAGAAAATTTTGCCCTAGAATGAATCTGACATATTATTAAATTTTTTAATGAAGTTTTTTAAATGCAATTATTTACACATTAGTGAACAATAACAATATTTTCGAATGAACCAATTTAACACAATATTTTTAGTACGATTTATCTTGTAAATGTTGCACCATTTTGATTAAATTTATGTTCCTAAACGATTGTAATATTCCAAAGTTAATTTACTCATTTGTTGAAATTTAACTTTCTACTACTTGGCTGATTATACCCTGTACTTATTCTACTTGCCCGACCGTGTGATATACTTATTCTACTTGTTTGACTATACGGTGCATTCATTCTACCTGGTTGACTAACAAGAGACCTTCAGTAATCCGATTCAGATGTTCTTTTAAACTTTGTGACATTTAAAAATGATGAAAAATTTGCTGATTAAGTAAACAGACACCACGTTAATTGAAACCAATATTGAGCTTTGTGGAATATTAAAACCCATTCCACTTTTATTATTAGACCTGTTATGGATAAATCGTTTGTAAAACATAGAAATAATATGAAGTCATGTCCGATTATTCTGTTCTCGTTCTACTTGCCTAGAGCAATAATGTAGTTTATGTCTACAAAGATGTCATAATTCTAAACATTTTTATACATATTAGTCTACAGACTAACATTTTATTAATATTAGTCTACTTCTTTTATAGAATTGTGTACATTATTTTGAGAAAGATAAATATTTGTTCTAAAATATAAAATATATAAAATTCTTATTAGGAGAGGTGATTTTTATTGCATTATGTGTGGTGTCGTGAAGAATTTTAGGTACCTCAGGAAAGGCAAGGTAATTAAATTAAAAGATATTTCAATTCGACGTTCTTGAAATTTGAATGTACATGTGTGAGGATGGGATGCCGGGAAAGAGCGGAGATCGGTGATAGAGCTTCTATTCACAACACTTTCCAACGACAACTGCTTTATTTCAAACCGCTGGTAAAACATATTTGTTTCTTAAAACAGAAGGGCATCAGCGATCGATGGTGTTGCGAGGCGCCGATATTCTAATGTTAAAATGCGGTGCGGTCCACACGCACACCCACACCGGCCATACTCTCACACATCCATGCTTTCACACATCCATACGCTCACACATGGAAACAATTCTTTCTACAATTCCTGACATAGAATAATCACTGTTTTTTATCGGATCCAATAATGCTCGATATATTTTCTCTTAAATTTTTAATCACATCCAGGATAATATAAGAGAACAGAATCTTCAGAAGATTGTTTCATTCTCCAAAGTAAACTTACCGAAGAACACGTGCTCCTGGTTTTTAGCTGATCTACACGTCAGCCAAGTTTCATCTCGTTCATCGAATACTTGGAAGATACTTGCTGCTCCTAAATGATGAATGAAGTAGTATTTCTTAACTCGAAAAATAGTAATATAAAATTTCTGACTTTCTATTAACACTACGTTTACCAGATCCGTCGAAATGACGGTTTCTAATATTTTTAATTTACAATTATTGACATTGTAAAGATTCATGCGCGAAGAATTATTCAACAAATGTATTTCTTTGGGTATATAAAATTATAATATAGGCTAAAAATTTGAATAGATTAATTCTTGTTATTTCTATAAAGTAATGTAAAATTAATATAAATTAAATATAAATAAATTCATCATGTCAAGAGATTCAAATTTTCAACACATTTCTCAGCACCTGAAAGGGTGTTTAAAAACTGGCACGAAATCAGGGACGAAAAGTCGCCCATTTTACCTGAGCGTTCGCTGTTAATGATATTTGCAAAATTACTCGAAAATAACTTGGCTATCTACGTATCTTAATTAGCTCGACGTAATTGCTTTACGCAACCGTGCTGCAGAGTCCATGAGAATTAACGTTATGCTAAATACTATCGCGTGTAAACAGGGTGTGTCCAACCACGATCGTTTTTCCAATTTTTGTCCGCGATTTATCTAACCGGATCCGATCCGATTAAAACTCAACGTGTTGTTGATAATCTTGCTCGCAATCAGTCGTGTAATGTGCCGGTAATTGCTCGCACGTGAAAGAAATTTAGACTCACCAAATTGCCATAATTGGCTACAAACTTATACGCAGAAATCACATACGATGCGGGCCTGAAAATATCCATGAATAAACCATTGACATTAATGGGTTTACGTCACAATTAATAAACGATAAGTACTTATATATTAAATAAATGCGATTCAACGAGATGACAAAAACACTTCGATCGCCGTGTCATCCGTATTTGGATGACGGAATTATTTATACACAATTGAAAATTCATTTTAAACGTTGATAGATTGAGTGTACAAAATTTGCTTACGATCTGCGAAATGAAAGAGGTTTGAAGCAATAATTAACAGCAGAAAGTAAAACTTTTCAGATTTTGCTTTGTTAAAAAAATTGCTTTGATTTTGTGTAATTTTTGAGAATTGAGTGAGCGATTAACGTGATAATGGAATCAATAATAACGATATTCTTCTTTACTAGGTATGAAAATTGGGATTCTAGTTCTTAATGGGGTTGTTGACTTTATTGTTTGTGTGGAAGAACTTTCGTAATTTCTTGTTTGTGCGTAGGAAGTTGTGACGATGTAAATGACTACACGTCACGTCAGATGAATGTTAACTTCAAACTTTAATCGTGTTTTTCCCGAAAGATAAAGTTTCGAGAAAAAGGAGTTTGACGTTCTTTCCTTATCAATAACATGAAAATATGTACCTACAGTGGCCCACAAAATTATTCGAGCGTCTTTCATGTCACAAAAGTTATTTCTTTTTTAACACTAGGTTTAGGGACTCGTTAAAATGACGGGTTCTAACATTTTTAATGTACATTTATTGAGATTGTGAAGTTACATCCATGAAAATTTAACTTTACAAGATTTAGAATTATTCAACAAATTTATTTCTTTGCATATACAGGGTGGTCTTTTTACGTAAGGCCACCTAAATATCTCTTCAGCTTATTGTAATGCAACAAATATTTTTTACGTAATGTGCATGGTGTCGAAGGACCAATATCTGGCAAGAATATTTTTTCTCCAAGGTCATTTTTGTCGGAGTCGTCAAGGTCAACGATGTTTGATTTACACATAACTACATTTTTGTATTGTTGCATCGTATAGCTGATCAAAAAACACATTTAGATATGTATAATAACATGATCTTGAAATGACCTTGATCTTCGAAAATGAAAGTTTAACTTAAAACTTGTGTCGAATATCTTTGGCCAAGACTCCTGAACCTGTGAATACGAAGAATCGCGCTCACTTTCTCATAATTTATCATCTTCAGAGATGTTCAAAATGGTGTCCTTCTGCGGTGATACATTTCCTGAAACGTGCAATGACCGACTGTACAGACCTTTCAGTTGTTTCGGAATTAATATCAGCACGAGCTCTAATTATTCGGTTTTTTCATGTCCTCTGGTATAGTTGATCGTTCATGATAAACTATTTGTTTTTAGTTCTAGTTCATTTCAACCAGTATGTCGATTCACTCATCAATTGAAACTGATCAAGATTTCAAACCGTTAGGTATCATCAGTATTACTGTGATCTCGATGGATATCAGTTTTACGTAGAACTTTGATTTTCGAAGATCAAGGTCATTTCAAGGTCAAGTTATTATACATATCTGAATGTATTTTTCGATCAGCTATACGATGCAATAATAAAAAAATGTGGTTATGCGTCAAAACACCGATGACTTTGACAACTCCGAAAAAAATGACATTAAAAAAAAATATTGTTGCAGAATATTGGTTCTTTGACACTATGCACATTAGGTAAAAAATATTTTTTCCAACACAATAAGCTGAAGAGGTATTTAGGTGGCCTTACTTAAAAGGATCACCCTGTATATTGTTACGAATGTGACACGGTAGTGGTACCCGTTGTATCGTCGTTGCCCAAGCGACGAAATAACAAGGACAAAGGACGAGTCACTTGACACACGTTGGGAAGTGCGGACGTCTCGTGACACTTCTCCCTTCATAACAAAGAGTTACCGTTTGCTGTTAAAGTTCTCAGTTTCATTCCTCGTATAAGCACGCGATAGACACATTCTCGTCAACCTTATAAAGTAATATAAAATAGTCACTTTTAGTGCTCCGTTAATCTAGTGTTAACCAGTTAGCTCTTGCGGCACGAGTACGATTTCCGTGGCCCCTCGTACGATTTCCGCCCCCTCCACGACCTAACCACAACTCATTCTATTCACATGATTTTTCCATTACTAGTTCAAATTCTGGATGACAATACAATGCAAAGATTATGCGAATAAAATTTCATTTTCTACAAAAAAGGTCTCTTGATATTTTGCCATATTTCGCATAGTTACCGAGATATTTGCAAATTTATAAAAAACAGGAAATCTACTTTACCAGCTAAACCAGGCCAATTTGACACCATGTTATATATACATTTTTTCTTGAAATAACATTAAGAACACAAATATAACCTCAAAACGAGGGGCCACGGAAATCGTACTTTCCCCGCTGTTGCGACCTCTTTGATAAGTGTGTACCTAAAATGTATCGCAAAAAATAAGCGAACTACTTTGTGCACACTGTATACAGTTTTTTCATAATAATTATTTACATTTTCGTATTTGTGCGTTTTATTTCGTCTTGGCCTCCAAATATTCAAAACATGTTGAAATTTAAGAATATATTTCAGTTTTCACTAAAATTGCAATGTAAACAGCAAATTGTAGCTACTTTTTACGCATGACGAGCATATTCGTCATAACAAAAAACTGCGCCATTTCTTCATGACGAGTATACTCGTCAAAAACAGCGAACTGGTTAAAGGCTATACGAATACTTTGTACTGACTGTATACTAATTCCTCCGATTTACACTTCCGTCGCCGCGTCGGTTGAACAAACAAGCATGAGCAAATTTATTTCGGTGTTAATGATTCGTTTGGCGACAGTGGGTCGCGGTGGTAACTACAATTTGTGCGTTGAACAAAAATTACGATTTTAATTAAAGTCCATCCGAGCCCGGAAGAGGCTCACGGGAGAGAATACAAACGCGGGTGTATTTAGTGGGCGACGGTGTTGTAATTGAATCCCCGGGTTCCGAAGACTATCGTAAAATCCTAATTTGATACGGTGTGCCGTAACGTAGCGTGTCGTAATTCCTCGAGACGCTGGGCGATAATAATTGCGAAACGGTGTTTGCGAGAAGCGCGAAAAAAAGAATGGCCGTGGCAAAGGGCGTCGCGCGTCGGTTTGATTACATAGGAGACTCGACGGTATTCGCGCGGCGTTATGCAAAAAGTGCATCGCATTTAATTTGGTGAACCGTGGGCAACAGAAACAGTATTCATTGCTTCGGCTAGCGTCACTGAACCTGTTACCCTGCCACATTCGTGTCACATATGCGGTTAACAGCACGGAACAAATAGCATTCCGCGCGTCCCTTTTTACTCCTATTCCTTCCACCCCCCTTTTATATCCTGTTGACCATATTCTCCACATTTTTCGGCCGCTTTGTGATGCGCCCGTAAACAAACAGTCCAAACTAGGACACGCATACTCGTGATATCGCATTTACTATGTTCCGTTCTCCGCCGCGTTTCGGTGAAAGAATTTACGATTCTATGATTATAAAAAGTCTGCGGTGGAAATGGTTTTTCTGTTCGGCGCATAACGATAATGCAATTGTAAAACATTTCTGTTATGTTTTCTCTCACTCGGCTTGCTCTCCCAGATTTCCGGTTTACGCGAATTTATCCGCGGAAACTAAAAGTACCACAGAAGTTTCCGAATTTTTTAGTTCACTGTTTTCCATATCTTAGCTTTCGCGGGGAAATCTGCGAAAAATGGCGTCCGAAGAAAATCAAAAACTATATGAGAAATTCTGAATAATAATACAATTAAAAACTATTTTGAAAATACTATATGCGTTGTACATGGATAGTGAGTGCACAGTATTTTTTAACGATTTAAATTTAAACAAGGGAAGATTAGATTACAATTAGATGAATGCATATTGATTTCTGTGCTCTATATTCTTCATATTAATAAAATGAGCTTTTTATATTTAAGACACCACAAATTGATTTCGTGTTACTTTGTGGCCATTAAAAGGATGAATTGAATTAGTTTATTAATAGATTGCGGAGTTTGTTTGGATTAATTGCAAGATCTATGAGCCATATAAATAATATTTAGTTCTTTTTTTAATATGTTTAAGGAGTTTAAAAAAATGTTTTGCATTTGATCTACCCATCTTTGTCATCAATGCATAGGTAACCTTGAAATTTTTAATAAAGTCAATGAATTAAATTGGACTCCGAGATTTATGTGCTTATGCCAAAAATGAATAGATAGAACACAAAGTACTGAAAACATAAAAAGAATTTACAAAACACTATTAAATTGTTTTCTCAATCTATATTAAACCTACTAAAAATAAAAATAAAATTCTATTTAATTCCTGTTTGTTACAATTGAGATAGCAAATTGTTTGTATAAAGATCTACAGAGTAATCATAGCTTATTACGGTCAATCCCCCTGTACAATAAAGTATAAAGTGCACTAATTTTTCTGTTGGCTAAAAATGCGACAAATTTCCAAACCATAATCACCCAAGACAAATTACATTTAGAAGACCTGATAAGGGAAAGAAAAAAAGACTGAAACTCCAATGAGAAGAGGAATGGAAACAAAAGGCTTTTAATCATACTAAAAATGTCACCAGCAAGTTCTTCGAAGGGCAGAAATCGATCCCTGGTACATCAAGAAGAGAACAAGTGACCATCTGAAGAATAAAAATTGGACACTCGAGGATAACGCACTCCCACATAATCTCCAAAAACCCATTCCCCAAGTGTGAGGAGCGCGATGATATAATATCCATAGAACACCTACATAATTCTTCAATGCAAGAAATATGACCTGCTCCGTAATATAAAAGATAAAAGACAATATAAAAGAGGGAAAAATACAGGATCTACTTATGTTGTGTCGTGTCAGTGTTCAAACAGTAATTTGTGTGCCGCTGAGATACACACCTCAAAGAGAGGTAAATTAAGTAAAGAGATAATCGGATTTCGGATAACTAAGTAACTTCTAATAAACTGAATGTGAAAGACGGTATAAAAGAGACGGTATAATAGCGACAGATAATTCACGACTGATGTTACAACTAACGCGTGAGAAACAAGTAACCTCGTGGGGTTGAAAAATCTCTCCACAAAGTACAAAATAGTGGGGGCCCCAGCCAATGATATAATATTTGGGAGGCTACAAATGACCTCCCAAAACAAGGGCAACGCCCATGGACGAAATACGTCGTAACGAGTGTCACTAAACAGACGACACTCAGTTTCCTGCAATTTCGCCGGAAACCATCATTTAGGCTTAGGGCCATATGCTCCCCTGGCGCTAGGAGTGGGCCTACGCTACGCCAAGTGCCATTGAGAGCTGCACAGCTAGGTTGACTTTCCCATGGTCAGCTGATACTTTCCAGCCGCACCAGAGTCATAAAACAATAAATTCGTCAGAAGACGCTAGAGGACCCTTTCGACAATGGCACTGTTCAAAATCGACCGTAGCGTAGACCTAAACCGAAATACGAGCCGGCCATACAATAATGACGTCTCAACAACTTAAGTTTATCAAGGAAACCAAACTGATTAATCAGATAATGTAATCCACTTCTATATGTTCTCTATGATGTCGCTAATTACCTTGTAGTTGATACGACATAAATTATAAATAAAAATAAAGAATGAATTAATTTAATAAATATTTTTCATCGACGTTTTCGTAACTTTAAATATAGAAATTTAGTATGAAAAACGAACTGAACGAAACGAAAGCCGAGCTAATATATGATTCTGTATCTCGTTGAGTGAGAAGTTGTTAGACCGGCCGCTCATGTTCCGTCGGTTAACGTATACAAATAGGATGCAGGCGAAATGCATATGATATGCTGATGGCTTCTTGACAGCTCTCCAGCGTTTAGGCATTTCCGTTGCTTTGATCTGGAACGACACGATGGTAGTGTATCAACTGTTTAATCTTCGCGCGGAATGCGCTTACCCGTTTGGACTGGCCATGAAGTTTAATAACACCGTTCGCAGAAGGTGCTGAATGTTTCGGCTTCACCCATAGTCGGCGAACGCGCACGGGACTCGTTATATATGCGAATTTGCTCGTGCACTCCCATTAAAGTAGCAAGTAAGTCGATGCGAGAGGAACATCTATTAAGAGAGATATTCATTTCACGTAGCCGAGTGCGTACCCTCGTCCCTGTAATTAAGATTCATTGCTTAGCTGTTTGAAGCCGCGCCGGACTTTGACGTATTATTATTCGGAATGATCACCTTGGCAGAAAATTAACGAGCAGCGCGCTCCCAGTCTTCTTTAAAGTAATTTACATTATTGCGACGAGCAATTTTTTAAATTCAAGTTACGAAATAAATTTGAAATTCGCTATGCTGGTGCACAAAAAATATCGAATTTCTAAGTGACCTTTAAGTATACTGAAGTGATAAACGAATTTCGATTAGGTTCGCGTTAATTTTATCGAAAATTCTTGGAAGTTCATATTTGATTTTTAAAGACTAATGGAAGTGTTCACTACGAATAATCAAAGTATTTTGTTATGCCATCACCAACGTTAAGCGTTAATGCGAAGGTTTTTAAAATTACGAATTTTGTTCTGAGAAAAAAAGACTGAATGACTACTCGAACTTCTTTCACTGGTTTGCTTTATTCTACGGTAAATAGAAATAATATTCCGTTGTTACTACTGACAATGAGAAGACGCGGTCATGGGGTCTCAGATTTTCTCGAAACTTTGCATATTGGTAGATTTCGTTCTCCTGTTTTTGAAAATGTAGCATTATAGTCGTCGATACTCAACAACTTTTGGGATACGTTAAGATTGATGAAGTTAGTGTTTCTTTCATATTATGTTCCTTTTCAATAAAATTTTTATATTTTGTTTCCTATAGATATTATGAGTATATTTTCCATGTGCAAAATACAATTAATTAAAATAGATAAACTGAACAGAAAAAAAAGAAAAAATGGAAAAAAAGGAAAATGGATTTGAACACTGGCTTTCCCGGTAATGAATCTAGTACGTTACCATCACGCCGTTTGTCACTCGACAAAAACTTCAACCAAAACTGTACTTAACGGCTTAACGGATATAATGAAATTTAAATTGTAAATATCTAAAAAATTATTGAGTATCGACGCCTATAATGCTATATTTTCATAAACAGGAGAACGAAATCTACCAGTATGCAAAGTTTCGACAAAATCTAAGACCCGATGACCGCGCCTTCTCCTTGCGAGTATTCAATTATGAAAGTCTCCGCAATTACATCAACGGAGAACAAAGGGTTAATGGTAATTTTCCTTTTATAGAGTTTTTTGTTTAAAAAAATTCTTCAATATTCTGAGTTTCCATTTTCAGTGAACATGTTTTATGAAATGAGATGTTTTTCGTATTAAAAGGAAACGTCTCTGGGATGTCATTTGCGGGTTTACATGTATGTCGTAAAATTCAATATTGCTTTAACAAACCTTTTAGTTTGGACTCATAATTCAATGCAAAACAGTTCTCCGTGTTATATAAATTTCATGCGAATTGCAGGGAATGAAACGATGATATTTTTAGAATTTGCAAATACCTCTTTGATGTGCAGCATTTTGAAACTTTATCCTGGGAAACTTCATTTTCTAGAAAATGTGTTAACGCAATTAAAGTCTCGCATGCTAAATATGTACCATGAAAAATGTAATTTTTAAATCAGTCACAGAATTCTCATTGCTTTTATTCATGATGTACTTTTTATGGGCATGGTATGAAATCTTCGTGGTTTATTTTTAATGCACGCAGAGCACCAGACTGCAGAATTTTATTCGACCAACAGCCAACGGATAAAAACGATATGCATATAATTTGTTTACAGAGTTTTATTCCTTTGAATATGATTCATGTGTAGGCGAGTCATTATTCTTCAGTATTTCTCCAATATCTGGATAATGATCCAGAGAATAAACTATAAAATAAATCGATGTAACATAAGTAACTGATATGGTCAGTTATCACAAATCAATGGTTTCGATAGCTTTCATAATTTTTTTATTAGAGGAATCTGAATGTGCTAATTATTTGGACAATATTGTCATACGAATTAATATTTCACTCAACATTTTCTTATTTTGATCTACGTACACGGTGAATTCAGAAAGTATTTCATTATTAATTGTTTTATATAATTTACAATGAATATCTTTTATGTTCTAAATAGTATCGCTTTCATTCAAAGTAGAATATCTTCATCATACTTTTCCCTGTATAATCATACCAATATCACTTCCCGGTTTGTCCTACAAAGAAAGTTATTATAGTTTAAAGGAACTCTCTGACTGGAAGCGTTAAGAGGTTTCTAAGGCTGTCATGTGATTCTATTAAGATAAAATGGACAAATGATCGCAATTCAATATAATAAAACCCATTGTTTCAAGATTTAAGGATTATTTTGTTTATTTCAAGCCAGAACAGCTAAGGTCAAACCTTGAAAGATGAGGGGAAAAACATTTCCTACGAATATCTTGGAAACTACTGCAGATAGAGGAATGGTGTAAATGGAAAAGTTATATGTCTTTTTGTAAGGAATACGCCTGCGAAGACAAATTTCGAGTATCAACATTTGTTTAAATAATATATTAAATATCATTCATTATTTACATGTTATCGCAGTTTTTCAGGCATTTCCGGTGCTCTAATAAAAATATATATCCAACAAAAATTAATTGGTACTCATTCTTCTATAAACTTTAATATACAAAGTAGAAACAATTTTTTAAGTAAAAAATTAAGGTCACCTTGATTTCTTTCATTGTCAGCATATATTTTTTACTTTATAATATTATATTATATATTATATAATATTAGTTATCGTCAAGGCGAATTCAACGACCTGTATAATAAGGTCTTTAACTATTGCAGTATTGCTGAGTAGTAGTTCAATGATAAATGCTATTTGCTAAAATAGTTGTGAACAACTAATTCTTCGATTGGGACCACTGTACGTCGCATCGACAATTTGGTCATTAGCGGCGAGTGTGTGTTTCACCGTTTAGATTTCATCCCATGTATCTGTAGTTTTTATGAATTTTGGTGGGTGTGGTCTGTTTTGTTCCGATTTATATATTTCGTTGATTTCATTGCGAATTTCGGATAGATTGCGGAGCTTGTCTAATTTGGTGCAATTTAAAATTATGTGTAGGGCAGTTAGTAGTAAATCGCAGAGTTCATATCGTGGGGGTGTTTTGTTTTGTACTAGGTATTTATGTGTTAGCTTTGTGCGTCCAATTAGCAGTCTGAATAACTTTACTTGGTCTCTTCTTGTTCGCTCCGGAACATTAGTAGTACACTTCAACATTGTACGTATTAATCCTCCGGTTCGTGCAGTTTTCTTAAAACCTTTGAACAGTCCCCTCATCCTAACTCATCATGTAAAGTTAATTCGGTGCGTGAAAGTCGTGATTCATTGAAGTTCCTCCGCCAAGAATTTTGCAACATAACACTTCTGTTGCTTGGTAACTCGGAGAGAAGACTGGACTGTTGGACTGTTGGACTGTTGGACTGTTGGACTGTTGGACTGTTGGACTGTTGCACTGTTACACTGTTGCACTGTTGCACTGTTACACTGTTGCACTGTTGCACTGTTACACTGTTACACTGTTACACTATTTTGGATATAGTAATTATGGTCTCTGGATCGAGGACATTTTTGCCGACAGCAACATTCTGTGGCCACTGATTGATCTAAACCGTGCTAACTATACTTAGCTGGCTGAACTGGCTCGTATCGATCCAATCAAGTGGAAACTCGAAAGTCAGGCCCGAAACCCAATTCAACCGATTAGCAATACCGTGGTTTCATCCGTGGCCTCGCGCCCACGATTGTTTGATGAGATCACATTGTTACCTGAGTTGCGGAAAAGTTTGTCGGGGTTTCCGGCCGGCTGGCAATTTCCGCGACGGTGTTAAACTTATTCCTGCTGATCACCTGTGGGATGAATACCGTTGCCGCAGCATCGCGGGAAGCCTGAATCCCAATGTGAGCCGGGAAATGCGTGGGCTGCTTTTCCCCGTTTATTATTCATTGGGAGCAGCCGATATCAGCCAACAGAGAAATGATAACGAGTTGTCGCGTTGGACCGAGGTTCCCAATGCTGGTTTCGATGGTCGTTATTATTCACAGCGACGCGAATGCATCTTTCGAGAGATTTAATATCTCGATACTTTAATACTGTTGGATCTCAATGGCTCGTATCGGGGATACTTCAATACTTTATCGTTTCTTAGCCGAACCAAACACATTCTTATAGAATAGTCGACTTTCTACCGAAGAGATATGAATCTCCAGGAGAATCGTAATTGCCCGTGTGTCCTCTATAAGAAGCTTTCTTATTTGAAAGATGATGCGAGACTTGTTACGCGCAGAAAGTATAGAAATTTATGAGATAGTGGATAGAAATGATTGTATAGATTTAGAGCGATGATTCTGTAGGTGGTTAATTTTATTTGTCGATTAGTTGCGGAAGTGTGTTTAGTATGTGTTGGAATTTAACGATACTATTGCGTCTAGGTTTAAGTGCTTAGGCTTAACGGGAGGTTTTTCCCAAGGACAGAAGGGCCCAGGCGACGACACAAGTTTCATACATACGGTTATACACTTATGCAGGGTGGGGCACTATAAACAGGTCACCTGAATAACTCGCTTGATTTTAACATGCATCAGACCAAACTTACTTGATATCGAGGCGCTTGTAATCTGATGTCATTAATTTTTTTATAGGTGGAGACGTCAAGGAAATACGAAGGCCAACTCTGTTTTTTTAAATGGAACGATATGGTTTTTTATTTACATTCTGATAGTACGTTTCAGACAACTACAATAACCTATTATGAACGTCATTCGAGGTAACGCAAGGTTAACTGCAATAGAAAATAAAGTGTCTCAAAGCACTCTTCGAACACTTCGACGATTTACATGAAACATGTTACTTACGTATTCACTGCTACTTCAAGTGTTCAAAAGTAAGCGAGTTATTCAGGTGACCTGTTTATAGTGCCCCACGAACGAATATTAGAATATCACCTTTGTTATACATAACAAAGTATACCGGGTGATTCACGAGAAACAGGCCACCTAAATATCTCCGTTAGGCTTAGAGATAGAAGAAAATGTTAGAGACAAAAGTTGTACTGTAAATGGGGGCAAATATGGTGATATAAAAAATTTTCCGATTGTAGTCGTTTTCAAGGTCTTTTGAAGGTCATCGATGATTTTTAAATTGCACCATATATTTTTAACTTCACAGGGTTGTAGCTGATGTCAAGACGAGTTCAATGATGTGGTACACTATGACCTTCAAATGACCTTGAATTAGAAAATTTACGATAAATCAATGATAACTTCAAAATGAACTTTATTGAATAAAAAAAGACGAAGGCGACAATAATTTGCTCGATGTTGTTTCAGTGTGAACACAGCATTGTGACGACAGCAAGGACGTAAAATGGGATGTATAAGCAATGATATGTATATGTTTGTTTATACTTGATATAGTTTAAAAGAATATTAAATATGAAAGAGATTAAGTGAAACTATAATGATTAATTTTTGTGGTACAATAAATTAAACCTAAAGTAGAAAGGTACATTAGTATCGTTATGTATTAATAAATGAAATGTAAATCAGATATTGTTAAATGGTGACTACATCACGTTCAATTGTTTATTCACTCGAAACAGTAGGAGATTATAGTGGTTTGATTGAAACCAAGAAGGGAAGTTTGTATCATCGAGAAGAGAACCACCGACGGCTTAGTCTTCCCAAGTCTATAAGCACCTTTAAATAAAGAAAAGGATCAACAGCGATTTTTCCTTTATCTCCGGAATCCTCTCGATGGTATTACAAGGATTTTCTCTCGGAACTTGGCCGTCTTATGAACACGCGCAGTAGCAAAGTTGACTTGTTTCTCGTCTGTGCTCTCAGTAGATTTATGTACTAAGTAAGATGAGAACAATTGAATGTAGTTTAGAATAATACATATTTCTTATTCAAACTATATACCTAATATGATGTTTGACAAGCTTTCCTGAATGAGAATAACAATACAATTTTATATAATTTATATAACTTTAAAAAATCTTTGGTGATTCAAAGTATTGAACAAATTTATGGCGAACAAATTAAAATTGTTTAGGAAAGCTTAATGCTGCTTCACTTTAAATTTAATGTAATGAAATGATATTATATGAATAGAATTTTATATTTCTTTAAATTAATGCATTTTAAATGTCTTTATAAAAATGTATATTGATATTCACTTCTACGGTTTATGTATTGGGTTGTTCGGAAAGTCTCCACCGATTTCCGATAGATTGCTATATTTAACTTACACTAAAAATCGGCGGAGACTTTCCGAGCAATACAATATTATCGTTATAAATACAAGGAGATTAGATCATTTTTGTTGATGAGACACAAGATTGTTTGCTTGAAATTAATAAGAATAATCTACTATTTTAAATACACTATTACTATTAAACTGCGGATTCGATGCACTCATGACAAATAATAATGAATGAAACATGAAGCTGTAAATATATCAAAAGAATTTACGAATACCATACTATAATTAGCAAATTATTAAATTCATTATTAAAAGATCTAATCCGCATACATAAAGATAGATAAAAAGCCTTATATACACAAAGTAAATTTTACCACTGCTTTAATTGACTTCAACCGTTTCTCCATGAATTCTCCACTTTGGTGCCAATGTGAACAATCATACCACAATCCAAAACAATTTCCACACCACCACATTCGTCTGTATTTAACAAACGGCTGGATATTTAAGAATTGTAAGAACAATGCTTTCTAATTCTCTTTTTCTCATATCTATGGTTTTTTGCAACAAACTTTCTAAATTCGATACATCTTCTGGTGTTAATTCGAGTACAAAGGGGTAAAATAATTTACGGAAATGCGAATTTGTTAGAAGAATGATTTCACACTTGACAGACACACATATTTTTAAACAAACCGTTCAAAACGTCGATCAGTACGCAGACACGCGGAGCGCGTTTATCAAAGGAACATGCTTTATTCGCGCGGAACGGATTCCGTAAAGCATCCTCGTTTCTCGGGCGGCTCACGTCTTGTTTCGTAAATACGGACGCATCTGTGCATTTATATCGGCGTTCGGCCACGTCCTTGCGATTCAGAAGCATATCGGGGCCGTAATTCCTTTGCCCTGTCTCAATAACGTCGCGCGGGGGCTACGTGCGATGAGAACGACGGCAATAAGGAATACATTTTGACAGGAAACAGGAGACGATTTGGAAGACAGAATATACAGGGTGAGTCTCGTAACGTGACGATCTCAAATAACTCGTAAGCTACATGCTGTACGAAAAAATGTTTCGAACAATAGTTGCATGGTTTCCTGGGGGACATAGCGCACTTGCGTAATCGAATTATCATTGAGCGAAGAACTTGTTCCAGTCTTTCTGTAGTTATTGCATGCACTAATAATACGTCGTCGCATATCTTCGGTCGTCATTGGTTGCTCGCGATTACCTTCTTTTTATAATGTTCCCCGAAGGAAATAATCGAGTGGCGTTAAATCTGGCGAGCAAGGTGGCCAACCAATGTTACTACCACGTCCGACCCAACGATTAAGAAATATTCTACTGAATACTTGCCGCGATTGCCGAACATAATGTGCAATGGTCAGCACTTTGAACACCGCTTGAAATAAAACTTGTTTTCAAAATATTTTTTTTTATTTAAGCTTACCCAGGCCCTTGATTGGGATCTATACAGCTAGAGGAAAATTACATTATGTGCTAAGTACAGTTAGAGCGACATTATTGCTTAGCATATCTTATTATATACGCAGGTTACATTCTTTCAGGAAATTAAAAATACGCAAACATGCCCGAACGTTGGGTCTGACAAAAAACATATCGGCCCTGAGGGGCAGGAAGAACCCCATCTTGAATAAGTCGTCAGTTAGTGTAGTTCTTTGTACATCAAATAAGCAGCATTGCCACAAGATCTAGGTCCTCCATTTCATAGCCACATTTACAGTTGGTATAATCAATAATGCCCACTCGGATCAATGAGGCAGCCAAGTTGTAGTGATTAGCCCTGATACGATTAACGGTAGTAACAAACTCCCACTTAAGACTTTCGAAGTTCTTATTGGCAGACCACGGGATTCGATTAGAAACAAAACAGCGCTCAAAGAAGGTTTTGCATTTAGATGAGCCCTGATCAGTTTTCAAAATATCTCAGTAATTATTCACTTTAAGTCCCACTTTGTATAATAATTTTTTACGCAGAATTTCATAATTTATCCAAAATTGAGAAAAAACATTGGGCAATCAATTTAAAAAATTGAAGGTGACCTTCATATCTCGATAAAAAATCAAAGTAATAAAAAACAGATTAGAACACTGTATGCCCCCCCCCCCCCAGGAAACCATTCTCGAAAAAACTATATTCCTTATTTTCGACTAGATTTGATGCGAGGAACTATCCCCTTGCCGGTTGTACCATGATTTCGCAAACACCTTGTATACAGTGGCGTGCAAAAGTAGCCGTACACCCTTGGACCCTTTACACAATAACATCGAATTAGATTCGTGATAAATATCAACAATCTCGAACAAAATCTACTACATATGTACGCCTTTAATTTCCTTTAAACTGAAACAAAATTCTATTTTGCTGTTTTTGAAATATAGTCATTGGAGACTGTATAGGCATACACTAAAAATAAACTTTCTTTTCTTCTGAGAAAATTATAAACAACAAGAAGACGTTCTGGTCACTGTTACAATGAAAATTTAAAATATGCTTTTTGTAGATCTAACAACAAGTAAGGTATGTACATGTACAAAGTTTTATCGAAGTCGGTTGACGACTCAAAAAGTTATACCCATTGAAAGACTAAAGTATCTATGATTTTTGGGCTTATATTTTAAATTTTCATTACCGGCGGAACAAAGTTAAATTCATAACCATTACATTTTTCTTCGAAATTTCGGTCAGTGGTGATTTTCATTAACTTTTTTAACCCTTTACACTCGTGGCTATTTCAACTAAAAAATCAAACATTTCTTCTAACCTAGAATATTTCTATTGTAGATAATTTTTTTTCATTATATGCGTTCGAAACTAATATAGTACCTCATACAATATTTAAATGTTTAGTAATTTATTACATATAAACAAATTCAATCATGTAAACAATATTCTGAATATTGGTGTAACAATTTGTAGCGGCGCCTCAGAGTCGCCATTCGAGTGCTAAGGGTTAATACATTACCTAGTAAACTAATCCTTCTGTCAACTCATAAAAAACTCAAGCCGTTGGAACCAAGGTTAGAAAGATTATTCGTTTTGAAACGGCGTCCGATTACTTTTGCACGCCACTGCAGCGTGAAGTAATAACGGGAGAGATTCGGACACGCCAGATTTATCGCGGCAACGCATAGCAATGACGTGACGGGAACGGCAACGAGGCCCAACGACAGCTGGTGCACGCGGCCCTATCCACGTGCTCTCTCCTTCGCATATCCTTAACGTATCTACGTCCCAGAAACCCTCCGAATATCCGTCAGGAAATGAAGCCCTACGAACTTGCCTGTCTTTTAAACAGCCGGCATAGAGTTCACCTTATACTCGCAGACACCAGTTACAGAGCTCCAGATTTCAAAGACATTATCAATTTTTTCGTATTCTTCTCGCATATTTGATTTTCTCAACCCTGGTCCCTGCTACTAGCATTTTTCAATGCTATTAGAATTTTTATAACGATATGCTTCTTGTGAACCAGAAAGTTTGTTCCATAAACTAAAATTGAAAATATGTCAGAATATATTTACTGTGGATATTCCCAGCACGTTTTAAATAAATGATTTCTACGTTATTATACAATGCATTGTCTATAGTCTAGAGAAGTGTTTGTGGTAATGTAGACCTGAGACATGCCAAGTTGTGTGACAGGACACGAAGTCGCTAATAACTAAACTGCAGACTATATGCACTTCTGACAAAAATTAGTAGTTGCAATTTGACACAGTGTTTTATATAAGTAGACTGCGGATTTTATGCATTTATGGTGAAACAGGAAAAGTACAATTTAATGCAGTGGACAGTTAAGGGGAAGTTCAAAATATCAATATGTCGGTTTGAGTTGATTAATATCATTACAGAAAGAATGAACTTTCTATTTGGATCCTGTTTAGTGGAATTTATAAGTAGCATTTATAGAATTTATTAGATATATTCTATAGTTATAGACATATAATTATTTCTTAAGATATGCTATATTTTTAGATTGCATAAATATCCGCAGTCTACTAATAACAACCCTTTTATTTCTACATTCAAATGGTCGATGCGACGATAAAAAATTAATTAAAGAAAAACAGTATTTTAGTAGAATGTAAAAATGTGAATTGACAATTATCACATTATCCTTTCATTTATTTATAATACAATTAGACAGTAGAAACAGTGCGTAAATGATCAGACATGAATCAGAAAGAGAACCAGCACTTCAATTTCATTCTCAAATGTGAACTATTGTAAAAGTGTATATATATATATATATATATATATATATATATATATATATAAGAATTGATCAAACTACCAGTAAATGATTAAATACAGCAATGTTGAGAGAGTAATAATTATCACATTACCCTTTCATTTATTTATAATACAATTAGGGTAACTAGGTGTAACGAAGAGAAATAGAAAACTAGAAAGCATACGTGCGTACAGTAGAAACAGTGCATAAATGATCAGACACGCATCAGAAAGACAATCCGCTCTTCTATTTCATTCTCAAATGTGAACCATTGTAAAAGTATACACGAGTTGATGAAACTACCAGAAAATTATGAAATACATCAATGCTGAGAAAGTAATAACTCCTTTAAATAAGTAAATCGTTTTTTTGGAATTTATATTGAGTAATATTTGCATAATTTTATGAGTGTATCGACTTAATGTCCCTTCGTGCTTATTTGGATCACGGTTATGTTACAAATAACGTAATGGGATTTTTCGAATTTATGCGTATCCGAGGGCGGGTCACGTTTACTAGACTGGCCAAACTAAACCGTGCTGGCGGCGACCATAATGAGTGTTTATCATGTGTGCGATACAAATTTCGGTAGCTTCTACGTTGCTTGAGAGAACTCTATATTCTCTGTAACGATTCAAAAGGATATGAATTTTCTTATAGTCTTGTATTTGATAAATACGATTCTAAATGTTGTAGACATAATGAAAATATTAGTAATTATGCAACCTGAAAATTAGGGAAGAAACTGAGAACCTAGCATAATTTCATAATATCATGTACGAAAAGCAAGAAAATATATAATATGTTTTTCGTCTGTTGAGTTTAAGGTTAGGGCAAGCGACAAATGTATCTACATATACATACATACATACTTACATACATACAAGATATGTAATACTTACAAGGGAACGTGGCGAACCAGAGCAAGACCATTTTGATGAAATTTACATGAGAGATATTTCTCAGAAAAATATTTGACACGTATTTTTTTTATAGACGGCTATTCTTGCTGAAGGGGTGTAAACGGACCCTAAACTAGGGGGTTAGAACCATATTTTGCACATATTTTCAATCTTGCAGGGTAGAAAGGAAACAATTCCTATAAAATTATTAGACATTGACGATTAAGGATCTTTTTTTTTTATTTTACGTCGCTTTCAACTCTTTGCTAAAGTTATGTTCACTTAAAACATTTAAAAAATATCATTTCGTTCAAAAATGTAGTAAACAGAGTTTTTTCGTAATTTTTTTTATGAAACCATATCACGTGTGTATTTAAATACGAAATATACAGGGTATGATGTAACTCGTGGTAAAACCGGATAAGGGGATATTCTACGTCAAAAAATAAGTAGAAAATATGGAATAAATTTTTATCATTTGACAGCTCGTTTCCAAGAGAATCGAGTTTGAAAATGTAGCGAATACTCTCGCTATTTTATAGGAATCGTCTGACGCGACTGATCATGATCAAACAATTCTACTTCCTGAATATACTAAAGCACGCGAAACCGACGGATCTTTAAACTCGACTGTCTCGGAAACGAGGCGTCAAATGAAAAAATTCTATTCTATATTTTCGAGTTATTTTTTGACGTAGAATCATCCCCTATCAGGTGGTACCACCAGTTACATGACACCCTGTATCTGTACAAAAATTTTATTTCTTATCACGTAATAATAGCTAGACACTGGATGTTTATGTATACATACATGGCAAAACTGCGTAAGTGAAATACAAAGACCAGAAAAATTTGAGAATGTGGTTAAATTATTTTCAATTTATTAAAACTATTAAAAGAAGAAATATATATATATATATTTAATATATATATTAAATATACATTAAATATATATTAAATATTAAATGTGTATATATATAATTAATACAGAACGTTTCTATTTTACATAAAAATCCATAGTCTAATAATAACTATTGCAAATGTTGTGTTATCCTATAGCATGCGAGAAAAATATACAGTGGGTGTTAAAACGTATTCGTACGCCTTTAAAAATCAAATAACTTTTTTAAAATTAGACCGAACGACTTCAATTCTGTTGAGATGTTAGAAGGATTCGTTTACTAGGGAATGTGTAGATAATTTTTTCTATGAAGTAGAATTGTAAAATTAATTCTTCGTCGTACAAAGATGTCTCGGATACATATGTCTCTTATGTGAACGTACATACCATATTGACGTGAAATATTCTTCCGTATTAACTGTTTTGAATATAAACGAAGATTTAAAATAAAACGTACTTTTGGACACATTGAATTTCATTTCATTCAGGTATCAAGAGGTTAAACAAGCTTCAGTGTAAGTTTCGAACTTGAAAGAGCAGAGTGTGTTAATTTCTCACGTATAGGAATTATACATATATGTAAATTTACATTATATACATTCTTGTAAATGTAAATGATTAAATTCAATTTTTCTATAAACCCTGCAGATATATAAATTATTATAAACATATTTTATTTTCTTCCATAGAAGTGCCAATATTAACTTTAAACCGTTAGAAATTAATATACATGCAAATTATACTATAGCAAATTGTAAACTGTAAGCCATGTGGTCGCTAATAACCTCGCTGTTAATGCGACCACATTAAAATAAACTACAAATAAATAAATAAATAGAATAATATCAGAAAGAACAGAGCATCGTTGATTCTTTTCGAAATTATAGATTTCTAACATTAATCGATAGATGTGCATCTAAAATAAAAATTAAAAAGTACTGGTTATAATTGTAAAGTTAAACAAGTTTCAGAGAAAGTTTCGACATTGAAAATACGCTTGTTAATTTGTTTCAAGAGTAAATAAAAAACTGTACATTCTTGTAAATGTAAATAATTCATTTTTACATAAACCCTGCTAAGACTAGAATAAAATTAGAATAAACAGCGGACTAAAAGACAGAACTCCGTTGAGCCTTCCCCAGGTCAGAAGTCACTCCATTCTTCCGCATATTTGTGCGGAAGAAGCGTACACCCAAGTATAAAATACGAATAAAATGAAAAATTCATTTTTGCGTTTGGTAGAGTAAAAGTTGGGTACAGCTGCATATGTCAAGGAACGGCGCGACGGTTTGACTTTTCGGCGACGCGTCAGGGCGTTCGGTCGCTTCTCTGATGTCCTCCAGGCGTGTGCTGTCTTCCCGTCGCCGCTGACAAATCGGACGCGGTTACACGCACAAGTAGGTCGCGAGACAATTTCACACCGAAAATGTTTTCCGGCGCGTTGGACAGCAGTGACGATAAAATCGATACGTTCACACCGCGGCGTGAAGGTGTTCGCGGCGGCGGCGGTGATATAGTCGGCTCGCGACAAATCGAGTGGTCGCCATAAAAATCCCTCGACTGAAAAAAAGTGCGCGGGGACAGGATGAGATTCCACGCGCACAATTTTCAACCAATACGTCCGGACGACCCCCGACCGCCACTTCAGGACGAATATCTGGCATCATGGAAATTCAATTTCAGGGATCACCGCCGCGCTCAGGATTGACCAGCGACCCCCCACCCCCCTGGTTACAAATAAGTCCACCGTAGAAAATAATTAATAACTATCGCGACATCAAGCGATGCCTCGTCAAGTTCATTTCCCTGGCGAAATTCGATCGAGGACTTTCCCTTCGTTCCCTTTTTTCCCTTCTCCTCTGTCGCCGCACCTTTCTCATATCCTCGCCGGAGTTTACACAGGCTGAATCAATTTACGTTTGACGACAAACGGAAATGTCGATAGTATTCGACAGCTTTGACGATTCGCAAAATTCTTTATATAATACGAAATATACGTCGAGCCGGTCGGAATTGGAAAAATATGTTGGGTCATGGCGTTCGTTGGCTAATGTTCGATTTTGATTGACGTGTTGTGGAAAATATAAAAAAGGGAAACGAGATAAATGATTTGTATAGAATGGAAATTGTTTAGGCACGATAGGCTGCATTAAATTAAATATCAAACATTCGACTTATTAATTTCAGTGAAACTGTTGGCTTATCGTTTGACACACATCCATATTGTATTATCCGTAGATATTCAAAGGATGTTAAAAAAAAATGATTTTCTTTGCTGTGTACATATTCGTGGTAGATTGTACAAACATGAATTGCTCAATAAATTATTCTTTATAACCAAGTTTAAAGAAGAAGATAAAGAACGTACAGGGTGTATAAGAATTACATGTCACGACTACCATAGCAGGATTCTATACCTCTGGATCGGTGGAGATCGGGTAAAAAAAATGGTCCGCAAATTTGTCCTTGACCGTTTTTACAAGGTCAACATTTCTTTTGTATTGCATCGTATAGTACTCGTCACAAGGAACAAAAGTCTTGAAGACATCATGGGTCTCAAGTCAACCATTCTCTTGAAAAATGACTTTAAAGTTTCATAAACTATTTTGTTCCACATGTCTACAGGGTGTCCTAAGATGGTATAAATGTGCAGAGGGTAATTCTACATGAGAAAATAAGTTTAAAGTATAAAATAATCTTTTTCGTTTAACGCCTCGTTTTGGAGAAATTACAGTTTGAAAATTCAGCGAACGCGCTTGATATTGAATATGAAATGTTTGACGCGTCTGTTCATTACCTACCTGATCTACTACTCACAAACGCATGCAACGCGAACTTGACGGATTTTCAAACTCTAATTTCTCGAAAACGAGGCGTCAAATGAGAAAAAATTATTTTATACTTTAGACTTATTTTATCATGTAGAATCGCTCCCTCCGCATTTATATCATCTTGGGAGATCCTGTAGACATGTGGCATAAAACAATTTATAAAACTTTAAAGTTTAAAAGAATGGTTGACTTGAGACCCATGGTGTCTTTGAGAATTTTGTTCCATGCGACGAGTACTATACGATGCAATAAAAAAATATGTTGACCTTGAAAAAAGGGTAAAGGATAAATTTGCGGACTATTTTTCTAACATATCTCCACCGATCCAGGGGTATAGAACCCTGCTATGGTAGTCGTGACATATAATTTTGATACACCCTGTACAAAGAGTAGATACCTACAGTAGAAACAGTGTGTATATAGTCAGACACGCTTCGAAAAGAGAACTACACAACTATTCAATTCTTAAACATGAATAATTTTAAAACCACACGTTAAAATATTGGTCTAAGTACAATAATAAATTTCAATTATTTAGATTTCAATACCAAAATTGAATTCTTTGAAAATAAACTAAATATAGAAAATTTGTAAATCTGCTGCTTTATGTAACGAAACGTAAACGAAGAAGCATAAAATTGATCGATATTTCAAATCAGAGTATCAGAATGAAATGAGCGAACGTTCCACAGGCACGTCATAAAACCTGAACGAAATCAGAAAATAATTTGCAACCGGGTATAAAACGGATAGATCGCATTCAGTATATTTTTAAACTGCAACGTCATACACTTTGCAGGAAAACGTCGGTCACGTCCTGTAGAAGCGACAGCAGTGGATAAAAATTGCAGAGCCAAGTTGTTCGGGTTGCTCGAGATATACAACGGGATTACCAAGTTGCGTGATGGGTCCGATTAACAATTTACAAAACTTTCGTAGCTGTTGCCACTCGGCTGCATAATAATTCGAGTATCTCGTTTCCGCTTGTCAGCTGACATTGATAAGCCGAGAAAGCGTGTCGATAAAGTCAATCTAAGTTCTCCAGGTTGAAGTTAGGACCTCTGTATGTATCGTTAATCTACCTTTTTTTTTTAAATTCATGAACTGCGCTATTTATATCGGGATGGTCTTTCGTATACATTAAAATTTGAAGATCATGATCAAAGATAGTACCGAGAGATATACATGCAGCGACACATAAATATTCGGACACTCTTAAAAATACGGTAACTTTTCTAATATTGGAACATATGTACGACTTGGATTTTTTTAAGAAGTTAGAGCACTTAGTTTGCTATATAACAGGAAAAGCTTTTTTTAAAAATTGACATCTATTGGAATTGCAGAGAAAATACTAAAAGTTGTATTTTACAACTTTTTTATGTAGGCTTTTATTGAAAATTTAAAAAATACATTTTATGGAGTCTGTGCCAATTATACATATTCTGCAAATTGCATCAAAATCGGTTAATGCGGGAAGAAAACGACAGGCATTGAAGAATGTCAGAATCCTTAAATTTATTACAGTTAGATGCCAAAAATCGCGCAAGACTGCAATTTTTACCATCTTTAACAGCTCATTTCAACGTTGCTCGATTCTGTTGAAAATTTCAGGATGTGTATACTAGACTCAGATCTACGAAAATGGTCTAAGAAACTGATCTAAGAAAAGTTGAAAAATACAGCTTTTAGTATTTTCTCTACAATTCCGCAGAATTGCAATTATTTTCAAGATTTCTTCTCACGTCATGTAATAAATTTCTAACTTCTCAAAAACATCTAAGTCGTTAGGATAAATATCAAAAAAGTTATCGTCTTTTTAAGACTGTCCAAATATTTATGTCAGTCACTGTATATAATATCTAATATAGACCTTTTGACTTTAAAAAAGCATATTGAAAAATGTCGCAGAAAAATGTTATTTCAAAGGAAATATTTCGTCGAACTAAATTTTCTCGAAATTTAAAAATTGGGAAAATTGAATTTTGTAAGAAAGTATATTTTTATTATCATGGAGTAATAATCTAGATCAGAGCGAATCAAATGTAAAAGATATACATATAGTCGATCCGACAAGATGATAAAAGGATTTTCTTGAAAACGGTGGCACTCACGAGAAAATGTTATAATGCATTCTTGGCTTTCTTTTACGCGAGGAATCGCTTGTGTCTCGGTTACACCACGATTTCTAACATAGTCCTCATATTTTGCGCATGAACATGTATTATAGTTGAGAACTACTTAAACGAAGCGAACATACGAGCGTATATTTTTACCAGACTCCCTCTGGCAGCTGCACTTACATAAATAACGTATCTGTAACAACGTTAGATGGTCAAAGGATGAAAGTAGTGAGTCATATCGGTGTATCCAGTATCATTCGGAAGCGAACGAGAAATACGTTCTCGAAGCAACCGTGTTCAGGTATAAAGTATAAAACACGGATCTCTGCGAGCATGACTGAAGGGATAATTTTAACAACATTATTCCTGTGGCATTATTAAGATAAATGGAATGAAATGAGCACCTGTATTGTTACCAAAATATTTTCGCTCAAATACCTATTACATTTCAAATAATTTCTTATTAATATTTTGAAGGAATCGTTTTTATTCTTAGCACTATGATGTCTCCTTAAAAGGAGCTGATAAAATGAATAAAATAACATTCAGAAGTTAATTCAATATATGTTCGATTGTCTTAAGAATATTATTCTTGTAGTATTATTAACATAATAGAATGAAACGGACACTCCTAATGTTACCAAAATATGTTCGCTTACATATTGCGTTTCAAATAATTTATTATTAATATTGTCAAGGAATCATTTTTAATCTAAATCATTTGACACTCAAGAAAGGAACATGTCTTCTGAAAAGAAGTTAATAAAACGAATAAAATAACATTAAGAAGTCAATTCGATATATGTTCGATAGTCTTAAGAATATTATTCTTGTAGTATTATTAACATAATAGAATGAAACGGACACTCGTAATGTTACCAAAATATGTTCGCTTACATATTGCGTTTCAAATAATTTATTATTAATATTGTCAAGGAATCATTTTTAATCTAAATCCTTTGACACCCAAGAAAGGAACATGTCTCCTGAAAAGAAGCTAATAAAACGAATAAAATAACATTAAGAAGTCAATTCGATATATGTTCGATAGTCTTAAGAATATTATTCTTGTAGTATTATTAACATAATAGAATGAAACGGACACTCGTAATGTTACCAAAATATGTTCGCTTACATATTACGTTTCAAATAATTTATTGTTAATATTGGCAAGGAATCATTTTTATTCTAAATCCTTTGCCACTCAAGAAAGGAACATGTCTTCTGAAAAGAAGTTAATAAAACGAATATAATAACATTAAGAAGTCAATACGATATATGTTCTAACATTTGCTTTCTGTCTTTATAAATACTTCTGGTACTGATAGGACTGAAGGAACTTTTAAAATTAATGCGTAATTATTTGCATCTAGGTATGGAGTTGCATATGCTTATACAAATAATTAACAAAGCATTTCCTTTAATTCCAGTTCAAATTCACGTTCAGCACGTAACGTTCTGCAAATCATAAAGTTTGAGCAGGAACAATTTGCTAGTGCCTCTAATCCCTGACGAGATATTTAACTACTCTCTGGCAACACGGGCGCATTGTACAATTTTCCGGACACGTACGCACGTCAGTGCCAGTGGTAGGTTTGGAACTATTTCCGAATCTTCTGCAGAGTGTTCGTGTTGGTTAACAAATAACCTGCAAAAGTTTCCTCGGTCGGTGGACAGCGAGTCTGCCAAAAGGGTGTCCTCGACACTTGGCCGGCCGGAATTCGCAAAGGGAGCAGATTCGACTGGATCCCGAGAATCGTAGTCGCAACATTTGACGCGAAATTCGACAGAACAGCACGTGATTAACAGAAGAGGTGGGCCGAACCACGAGCGAGCAATCGTGCGGCCAGCCCCATTGGGGCCTTCGATTCGCTCGGATTCGTCGAGATGTACGATCGACAGGATCGTCTGTTTCTATCGTATGTACAAAGTCAGTCAATACAAGGTCCTTTGCATGTCTATCAGGGACTTGGGAATGCGTCCGTCGGTCAACTGCATAGTATCAATTCGAGTAACTAGTGGTATCCGTTGCAGCCACTTCATCCGGTACAGATGTTGCCTCATTACTGACCTGAGATCCATCTGTCGATCGAATCTCCTAATGCACAATAATTGTTGTCTGCCACGTTCCATATTCGAAAACTTTTGGTTATCTCGCGATACAAAGCTTGTTATTAATTTTTTAAAAACTTGCTAATAGTTTGTTATTGTAGCAGTGTTACAGTAACACAAAGGATGCTGCGTGCCATTATTCTTACGACCAATTAGTGTCCGATATAACGTTTTTTCTCGTCTCCTTTTTTCTCTGTTTTCTCGTAACTTTATGCTGTTGAATTTATTTACGCTCCTCACCTTTATAATTAATAGTTATACCGTAGATTTTATACACTTATGATGAAAATGAGTAGATGAAATTTAAGACAGTAAAGACATAAGAAGAACTTTAAAATACTGTTTTGTATAATTCTAAGCCTATAGAACATTAAAAAAGAAAATAGCTTTCTATGTCTCTCCAGTTCAATTAGAACATTTTTATTTGCATTATATTTTGCACGAAGGTCCACAGTCTATTAATAATATTCATTTGTCTTTTTAATTAATAATTTATGTCGCATCAACTACAAGGTTATTAGCGACATCATGGAGAACATACAGTTACTCCCATTAATATTCGTACACTCTTAAAAAGACGATAACTTGTTTAATATTGGACCATACGACTTGGACTTCTTTGAGAAGTTAGAATAATTAGTTTACTACATGACGTGAAAAAGAAATTTTAAAACAATTACAATTGATCGGTATTGTAGAGAAAATACTAAAAGTTGTGTTTTACAATCTTTTTATGTGGTTTATATTGAAAATTTAAAACATCCATTTTGTAGATCTGTATCAATTGTATACATTTTCAAATTTTCATCCAATTTGGATTACGTGGAGAACAGCGACAGGCATCGAATGACGTAAGAATCCTTCGATTTATTACAGTTTAGGCCGAAAATTGTGAAAAGCTACAATTTTTACCATCTTCAAACAGTTGTAGCTCATTGCACCGTTTGCCGATTTTGGTGAAATATTCAGAGTGTATACAGTTGACACAAATCTACAAAACGTATTTGTTGAATTTTCAATATGGATCCACATAAAACAGTTATAAATAACAACTTGTAGTACTTTCTTTGTAATTCCGACCAATTACAATTTTTTCAAAATTTCTGTTTTTCAACGTGTAGTAAACTAATTGTTCTAACTTCTAAAAAAAAATCCGAGTCACATGATCCTATATTAAAAACGTAATCGCCTTTTAGAGTGTACGAATATTAATGGGAGTGACTGTATAGGAGTGGATAACATTATTTGATTAATCAGTTTGGTTTCCTTGATGAACTTAAGTAGATCCTGTATTTTCCCCTCTTTTATATTGTTCTTGAGTGTAGATTCCAGTTAGTATTTATTATGGAGCAGGTCATATTTCTTACATTGAAAAATTAGGTTTTCTATGGATATTACATCATCGCACTCCTCATACTGGGAGAGTGAGTTTTTTGAGATTATGTGGGAGTGTGTTGTTCTCGAGTGTCCAATTTTTATTCTTGAGATGGCCACTTGTTCTCTTCTTGATGTACCAGGGATCGATTTATGTTCTTCGAAGAACTTGTTGGTGATATTTTTAATATGATTAGGAGCCTTTTATTTCCATTTCTCTTCCCATTGGAGTTTCAGTCTACTTTTTGTTTCCCTTATCAGGTCTTCTAAATGTAATTTGTCTTGGTTGATTATCTTCTAATTATTTACTGCATCTACATTTTTATAGTAACTATTCAGACGCAAATTATAGAGAATGGTAAGTTAGGAAAAGTTGTGGTAATTTCCGCTATAATGATGACTAAACAGCGGATCTACATGTAAAATAAAAATTTTCGACCGTAAGTGCAACAAACTGGAGTCAAATAGAAATTGATTTTCTTCCATAATATGTTTAACAGCTTAAAAACAATATAAAAAGTAAATTCTTCTAATGTTTGTACTGTTTACATTAGAATCTACTTATTTTTCTCATAAATGCAGAAAATCCGATGTCTAATGATGACAGTTCGATGTTTTTAACAATATGAATACCTTGCACTTCCATTGTTTTAGTTGATGGAGCAGCGTGAAACCGAAATAATTCTACCGGAAGCATCGGTAACGCCGACACTTGCATGGTTAACGTTCGATTGCGGTTTTATTGACGAAAACCTAATTCGTAACGTACAATATAATGCTTAGCAGGTCGTTCGTCATGACGGTTAATTGAAACGTGCTTGCGAGTCCTCTCAATTACTCGGCGAGGGCGTGGTGTAATTTTCCGTGAAATAATTCCTATGATTACTGGAATTAAAATACTTAGTACATTGCCACGTGAAACGTTGCAAATATTTGTACAGAGTGAAATGAATCGCAGTTATAAAGTATACAGAATGTTTTCCATATGAATTGCTATATTCCGAAGTCATTTGTCGGCACGACCAACAGTCGGAAATTATTTTACGCTTCACTGATTAATTGCTTTTGACTTAAATATATTTAAAGTAAATTTCATTCGACAAAATAACGCTTGTTAATGGTCGGACATTTACTATAGTCGCTTAATCAAATACTTTGGACTCAATTGTACAATAATAATATTTGATCGAATGATCAAGAGAATTGTTAAACGAATAATCCAGCTTCTTCAAATCGTTCTGTTTCAACACTGTCAAATAACCGGTATTCGATTGCACAATTATGTATTGAAATTATATAAACGCTTTGGTAGGGAATGACTGAATTGATTTTTTTATTTAAGCACATATTATAATAAAAAAACGTATAAAATTTAAGCAAATTCAATCTTCCTTTTATGTGTTTTATGATTATACATACATTGATAAAGAAATCCACTTTGGTTGAAAAAATATTAAGAACTCGAAGAAATTATTATTAATAGTCAATTGGTTGCATGTTCACCGTGAAGTTTTCTTCCAGGCGACAAAGTTTAAAAAAGATCAGCCAATGTCACTGGCGAGTTAGCAAAATTGCCTGCACTCACAGAGCAGAAAATTTTGTTTGGATGTCAGCCAAAACACCGGGAAAACGGATTTTCTCGATCTCTCTGCGACTGTTGATACTCCCCGTGCATTCTCAGCTTCTTTAATTGATCCAAGAGTGTAATCAATCATCCACGTATCCTCGCAATTGCTATTTTCTTTTTTGATTGATTAGTTACAGGAGATGAAAAATGAGCATGTGACAATATACTGAAAAAACTATCACGTGCAACTACACTTTAAAGACTATATGAAAAGTGAGTTACAGTTAATATTGCATTGTCTGAACATTATAAAAGCGTTCTAAAATAAATGAATAAAACACAATTGGTGGAATTAAAATCTAAAATGAAAATGTGTAAATATTCTCCGAGAATCTTTTGTACAACTATTTTATTCTTAAAAGAATTTTACTTAAAAAGTTATGTTTATTATGCTACGCGTACATTTGAATAATTTCTATTTAAAAACTTCTATACCAATTATGTAGTTCTTATTCTTTCTGTTGTTATGCGGTTTTCAAAATGCTCTACATTAAATTTTAACTTATTCAATCCATAGATATTTTATTCACGTTGCTTGAAAAATAACTGTTTAATTTATGTTTGCTTCCTTTCGTGCTTGATCATTTATTTGAATATACAGAGTGTCCCATTTAAGTTGAGATTGTAAAATATCTCGAAGACATGTGATTTAAAAAAAAACAAACCGACACATGTCCTTTAGTGTTTCGAGTGGGGAGTCAAATGGCAGTACTAGTTTTTTAATGCGTTGGCGTCTTCAAGGTTATTTCAAGGTCATATTGTCTTTTCTATCGTAAATCCATATTTTTTATTTCGGAATCATATTCTACGTAAAAAATATGCACAACTTTTGTTTGGAACATTTTTTTGTGATAAAAAAAGACAAAATGACCTTGAAATAACCTTGAAAACGCCCACGTATTAAAAAACTAGTACTGCCATTTGACTCCCCGCTCGAAACGCTAAAGAACATGCGTCAGTTTGTTTTTTTTTTAAATCACATGTCTTCGAGATTTTTTACAATCTCAACTTAAATGGGACACCCTGTAGATGACTTGTTATGTGTAGTGGGAAACAAAGGTAATGATCAAACCAACAAATTTGAATATCTCCGAACAATAACATCAATTTATAACTAGAATGCGGATTTGATGCATTAACGACAAAAATGAGTCGGTGCGATTTAAAATAGCGGAAACATTCCAACAATTTAACCCTTTGCATTCGAATGGTGACTCTGAGTCACCAATAAAAATTGCCATACCATTATTCAAAACAATATTCATAATATTAAATTCGTCTCTATTCTATAAATTGGTAAAATTTCAACTGTTCTACGAGAAAACATGTTTAATTTCAGGTGCACAATATAAAAGAAGATGCATAGAATAAAAATGTTCTAGGTTGAATGAAATATCTTGATTTTTGAATTAAAAGAGCTTCAAGTGCAAAGAGTTCAGCATGTCAATACATTATCTTCCAGTTATCAAAATTGTTAAAAAAGAAAAGAATGATTCGTATGGTTACTGTTTCATGCAATTTGTATTCTGCATGAAGATCCTCGGTCTATTTATGGCAAATAGAAACTAAGAATTTGAACATAAATGGACGAGCAATTCGAAACTTTTGGACAGAGTGTGCGCAACGAAATATCTAAAATGATCCTGAACTCGGCTGAATCAAAATTTCAAATGGCTCTCATTTGAATAATAAATGTAACCGCGTTGGGAGCGCCACGCCCGTATCAATGAAAGTAATCCATACATTGTATATATCAGTAAGGGCTTTGTCAGAACTTGAGCTCGGATTAAACGGAACACCAATTACCCGACCCCGGATTAACAATATAGCGCAATAACAGTAACTGCTCTCGGTCGGCGCTGTTTAAGCATGATCAGCCGACGCGGTGCCGTAATAAACCACCTATGAAGTTTCAAAGATGAGCAAATGCGTGCTCGCTAGATACAATCATGGGAATCCTAATTCAGGATGCCCGGGAAAGGTAACTCTGTCTGCGTCGTTGGTTACCACGCAATAGAACCAGAGAGCCGATCCATCATATTGGTCAATCTATCGCGGAATGGTCCCGGTGAGCTCGTTTTATCGCGCGACCTAACCAATCCATCGGGGATCTCTCTCCGTGAAGCCGTGGGAAGGGTGCACCATTCGCAGACGACCACCCGGGAGGAAGCAAAGTCACGTTTGCCCGGCTCGTGCACACCCGCCCGACGAGATATCTTCCTATGTATTCCTACGATGCAGTTTCGTATAATTGATATATAGCCCAGCGACCAGCTGACCAAGCGCCTGCTCTCCGATGCCAGCGAAGAGAAGAAAAATGTTGTTAGGACACCGATAATACGACAATCTATCACATTCCCGACGTCTCGGACCGCTTTTGGTTTATTTAAGGTCCGACGCAACACTTAGCCCTCTGCTATCTGAACTAGGCATTTTTCGAAAACTTCTACAGAGTTTGACAAGCCATATCTTCCGACTCCTATCGTTGCAATTCGGGTTGAAACATTTTTTTGTGATTAAAAAACACAAAATGACCTTGACATAATCTTGAAAACGCCCACGCATTAAAAAAACTAGTAGTGCTATTTGACTCCCCACTCGAAACGCTAAAGGACATGTTTCTGTTTATTTTAAATCACATGCCTTCGAGATTTTTTACAATCTCAACTTAAACGGGACACCCTGTTGATGACTTGTCGTGTTTAGTGGGAGACAAAGATAATAACTTCAATTTACAACTAGACTGCGGGTTTGATGCATTAACGACAAAAACGAGTTGGTGCGATTTAAAACAGCGGAAACAATCGAACAATATAAGCATGTCAATACATTATCTTCCAGTTATCAAAATTGTTAAAAAAGAAAAGAAAGATCCATGTGGGTACTGTTTCGTGCAATTTGAATTCTACATTGAAAATGTTGCTAGGACACCGATAATACGACAATCTATCACGCTCCCGACGTCTCGGACCGCTTCTCGTTTATTTAACACTAGGTTTACGAAGCACTAAAATTGATTATTTTACATTGCTTTATAAAAATAATAAAATTGTATTTACTCAGATCTTCAGCGATTTTTATTGTAATATGTACACAAAAAAATAAATCTATTTAATAATTCCTCACGAATGCCTCCTTACACTCTTAATAATCGTAAATTAAAAATTTTTGAATCCGTCATTTCGACGGGCTCCGTAAATCTAGTGTTAAGGTACGACGCAACACTTGGCCCTCGGCTATCTGAACTAGGCAATTTTCAGAAACTTCTATAGAGTATGACAAGTCATATCTTCCGACTTTTACCGTTGCAATTCGGGTCGAAACATTTTTTTGTGATAAAAAAAGACAAAATCACCTTGAAATAAGCTTGAAAGCGCCCACGCATTAAAAAAACTAGTCTCCACTCGAACCGCTAAAGGGCATGTTTCTGTTTTTTTTTTTTAAATCACATGTCTTCGAGATTTTTTACAATCTCAACTTAAACGGGACACCCTGTAGATGAATTGTCGTGTTTAGTGGGAAACAAAGATAATGAGCAAGCCAACAATTTTGAATATCTCCGAACAATAACATCAATTTACAACTAGACTGCGGATTTGATGCATTAACGACAAAAACGAGTTGATGCCATTTAAAACAGCGGAAACATTTGAACAATTTAAGCATGTCAATACATTATCTTCCAGTTATCGAAACTGTTAAAGAAGGAAAGAATGATCTATATGGGTACTGTTTCGTGCAATTTGCATTCTGCATTGAAAATGTTGTTAGGACGCCGATAATACGACAATCTATCACACTCCCGACGTCTCGGACCGCTTCTGGTTTATTTAAGGTCCCACGCAACACTTAACCCTCTGCTATCTGAAGTAGGCATTTTTCGGAAACTTCTACAGAGTATGACAAGCCATATCTTCCGACTTCTACCGGTCGAAGGTGATCTTGATTACTGTACAGTCATTCACAGCGAAATCGATCATTTTCCGCCATCAATGTCAGCGAGTTTGTTCTATATGAAATATAGTGTGTTCCATGAGAAATTGGGGAGGGTTTAAAAGTCATATTTCTGATTAACGTAAAATATGGATCTTTGAATTTTTCTGTGTTTGACTGGTCACATACAAACTTACTGAATTTATGAATTTTTATCTTGGATTCTATTTTTCATTGTACTCGGCGAAATCGATCATTTTTAGCCACCGATGTCAGCGAGTTTGTGTAGTATGAAATATAGAGTACTGTATGCGACATTGGAGAGGGTTTAAGTCCTCTTTCTGATGTCGTTGACCATGTTTAAAAAATACGGATCTTTTAATTTTAGAAGGTTTGCCTGTACAAAATCCGCTGTATTAGTGAATTTTTATCCGAAGGTCTATTAAACAGACGCAGCTGAATTATTTTTCATTATAGTTTAGAAGATTTGACTAGCATACTTGAATATTTTCATCATTGAATAATATTTTCATCTTTTATACCCTTCTCTAACACTGATATAATGTAGACAGGCGATTTTTATTAATTATAAATTTCCCAAAATTTTTATCGCTTGATATTCAGTTATAAACTTGTTTGTAATCGCATATAGTGCTCTCTACTCGTTAAAAACATTTAAAGTGAAATTAGAATGTATGTTTGCTATCTACAGTGGGGTGCAAAAGTATCTGGACACCCTTTAAAAGCGAATTCCTTTCTCAAAATTAGTTCAAACGGCTTGAGTTTTGTTAGAAGGATTAGTTTATTCGGTTGCGTGTAAATAATTATTTATACAAATTGCTAATGGTCGAAATTGTGAAGAAAAAAGTAAGTCATGATTTTCAACTATTTTATCTGTGTTTGTAATGAGAATTTAAAATGTACCTTTTGTAGATCTCCATAGGTTGTATACATGCGCAAAGTTTCATCGAAGTCGGTTAATGTTGTTATAAGCTACGAACATTGCAAGATGGGAGCTTAAGGGTGAAAGTCGCAGATTTTCGGTCATTCCAGGGAATTTTGTCCTTATGTAATCACCTTTAAATGTTTGTAACTCATAACGACGTTAACCGATTTTAATGAAACTTTGTACATGTACATAACTTACTTATAAAATACCTATAAAACGCGTCTTTTAAATTTTTGTTACAGGCACATATTAAAAAGTTAAAAATCGTGAACTTTACTATTTTCGTCGCAATTCCGACCTATAGCAATTTTTAGAAAAAATTATTTACACGCTACCTAGTAAACTAATGCGTCTAACATCTCAAAAAAACTCAAGCTGTTTGAACTAATTTTGAAAAAGTTATTCGTTTTTAAAGGGTGTCCGGATACTTTTGCACGCCACTATATATGCCTTTACAATTGAATTCAAGGAAAACCTTTAAATTAATGGTTAATAAAATTTAGAAATTTCATAAAAATTCATCAAAAAACTTGCTTTCTAATCACTCTCTCATTGATTAAATAATTGAGTCACTGCACCGTCAGAATGCAATTTATCGTATCGCGTCGGACCCCGCGGATGATAAACGGGGAACTATCAAAATTAATTTTTCAAAGGGGAAAGTTTCTTTTGTCTCACGAAATTATTCCATTCGTCATCGATTTTCTGAAGAAAGTCACTGACGATCGACGCGACGCAGCGCCGCGTCGAATAATGAATGAAGAATAATGCCCGACTCTATCACCTCATTCCATCCGTTCCGATATCTTCGACTACATTAAGCTGGCGAAGTTGCACCGAGAAACCTTTCAATCTTTTTCACTTTAATTCCTGAATCTTGAGAGCTCCCGCGATGAACACCTGCAGAAACATGTCTGTGATATCCACGAATACTTGCAACCTTTCATTTCGATTGGACTTAAATAAAAATCGAGATATCGTTCCTTTCAAGTATCATTTTCATCCACTATTGCTGAAAATGGCAATGAGGCTAGCGTTTAATGAATATACTATTGAAAATTGGACTTTTAAGGAACAATATTCTTATTTGCAGTTAGATATATAATCATTTAGAAGCATAGAATACTCGTTGGTATTTGAATGAATATTTATCTACAGTCATTATAATTATTGCTAACCTAATCTTTAGTCAGTACACGGTCAACTTTCGTATAGGGGAGAGTCGTCGAATTTGGACCGTTCCCTAAAATTGGCCACCATTGTAACTTGACCGGTATAAGACATTTGTTTTGTAAAATAGGCAATATAAGTTGCTTGACAGTATACTTGCTTGCTGCATCCATTTTTTTCGAGCAAGCACCTCGTGGTTACGGTTAGTAAAGTGATTTTAGTTTTTGAGAAGTTATTAATTAAAGTTTTTATTGAAAGTGAAGAAGCACTTATGCCATATTGAAGTAAGTAACAAAATATATTATTAGATCTTCAGAAAGCAAACCTATTTAGATTTGAATTGCTATGATACTTTAACTAATCTAAGTATTGCAGGTAAGGTTAAGTAAAATCTTTAAAAATTCTTATACAAGTTGCCTAAATTGACTCACACTGTTGTCTCCTGAATTGGACCGGTCCAATTTAGAGTTTCATTAAAGATTATATTAATAAATTTTAAACTTTAGAGAATTTTCATGTTTGATTAATATTTTTAAAAAACTGTTATAGGAATTTTAAGTTTAATTACAATGTTTATTAATAAGATTTGAACATTACAGGAATTTCAAGTTTGATTAATATTTTTAGAAAACGTTTAGAGAAATGTCAAGTTTAATTAAAAAGTTTATAAATAAATTTGAAACTTCAGAGAAATTTTGTCACACCTAGGTCAGTATTGTATAATGTGCTGGAGTAAGTCCAACAATAAAGAAATACCTCTACATCAACTGTGGTTAACAAAATGGTTCGTCCAACTTCAAATACCATAGGTCCAAATTAGGAGATCATTTTTTGATTGGACCGCTGCGCTGACTCTATACTTATAAATGGAATTTCTGGTATTTGAAATTGTGTTTATTAAGAAACAAAATGCATTACTTTAAATATTAATATAGTAATATTTTTTCCATTATTTCGTCTATATTAAATTGATTACCATAGAAATTGTTTATGGGGTCAAAATTCGGCAACTCACCCTTAATAGTCAATTTCAATATTCACTTGATTGTAGCTGTTACCGCAATACTCACACGTAGCGCACGTAGTTTTATTTTAATATAATAGACAGACCCGAACTTTAATCCAGTATTGTAGATATCTCGAAACGTAAACTGGTCACGTGACACAGCGATAGAGATAGCAATTCAAATTGATTCACTTGAACCAATTTAAACCTTGCGTCCATATCTCAACTGTGTTTTTTTTATAAAATATCGAAACAGCGTAATATTTTTTGCAATTTCATTACAAACGTTTCGTAAATTATTGAAAATATAAATAGAACAAATTCAATTAATCAACTTATTGCATGTTTTATTAAATTCAAACATCGTAAAATGTTCTTAAAAGTAAAATTATTTCCTGTGTGGACAGATTAAGTATTTGAATTTAAAAAATATTTCTCCCTTAGAAATAATAAAACTTTAATTTCCAATTATTGTAAATGACTGGAGAATTTCATAAACGAATTTTTTCTTCCAAATTTAATCCAGAGTTACGCAAAATAGTTATTTATATTTCACTAGAGTCGCAGAAATAGTACCGGAACGAAAGCTTGGGTTATGTATGCAAGTCTAAAAGAAATTATGGAGACTAATTTGAATGATAAATAATATGGTTTATACTCTTAGAAATAAATTTTGTAGAATGTCAATACTAATTGAACCATGCTTTATCACGTATATAAGTTCCAAAAAATTATCATTGTTAACATGTGTAGAATATATCAAATTTGATGTTATTTCCATTGCATTTTATCGCATTCTGATATCTCAATCCGGTCTCGAGATATAAACGATCAAAGTTTTCGAGAAAGACGAATGGAGTGGGGAGGCCCATTCATAAATAATTTTCGTCTGGAAGTGCGTACGCCCTAATAGTAATAGTAAAAACTGACCTGCCACACTGGCGGGGAGTAAAGGTAGGTCAGTACCGTCTGGCAAAGAAAGAGATAGTCAAATGTTACAAAATTACCTTTGTCTTTACACGACGATATCTCGGAAACCAAGGGCCGCATGGTAATGCAACAAAAGCCGTTTTAAAGCGCAGGCTTCGTACTCTCCAACAATCGAAGGCTTATTAAAATAGTGTTAATACCTTCAAAGTTAAAACAATTTAAAAATTATCTAATTTCAATACGATTTCCCCGTGCGTTTCATGCATTTCATTGAGTCCAATTAAGTAAATATCCATCAAATCACAGCAATTAACATATCCTTGAATAAAAATATTGTTTATATCTATTTCAGTAACTGTTTGAAGACCCTGCGAGGTTATCGATTAATTATTATAGTTACTTTTTGAAGGAAATTAGTAAAATGGTAATATGATAAAACAAATTTGTTTTTATATTCCGTGGGTTAGAGATGACTCTGCTGAATCTTTTATGTGGCGTCTAATTATGATAATTAACACTAAACCTGCCACAGCCGGTCAAATGACCGGTTTCAGATTTTTTATTTTCAAATTATTGAAGTTATAAAGACAACCTCGTGGGAATTGATTCAATACATTTCTTTACTACAGCATATGTTATAATCAAAATCACACAAAGTCTAAACAAATTCAATCTTGTTATTTTTATAAAACAATACATACTATCCAATTTTAATGCTCGGTAGGTTTAGTGTTAAATGTTTTTAATAACTTATACAGTAGAAACTTGAGTGAGCAATTGATTTTAAAATGTATTGTACTTAGAATGTTTAGCTGTGTATTTATGAAGTACGCTTACATAATGCAACATCGAATTATCCATCGAACATATTCTAATCCAATGTCCCAAATACCAAATGAAAAGAACACAATATAGAATAACAAACCTAAAAAATATGCTACTAGAGGAAAATTCGTGCGTTCAAACACTAGCATTCCAGAAGGATATCGGACTTTGTTATCTAATTTAAAACAAATACACTGCGGTCACTAACAACCTGAAAAGGGGCATGTGACCTAAAAAATTCAATTAAAAAAAAAATTGGTGTGTGCTTAGACCACATGGCTGAAGTGAAACTTCTTTTATTAATTTTTTTTCGAATTTTTATTAACACTTTATGACATTTAATTGTCTATAATTCTATTATTGAAATTTTGTTCAATTTTGTCTAAATGTCTTGCAAATATTGCATCGATAGTTGTTCCTGATCTTGTTGTCGCTTCATTAGGATTATTTACCATTTACAATCTTAATTTACTTCTAAAAACTTCTATTAATAATTTTGATTGTCAACCGTATACGCTAATAGAATAGAATTTCGTTTCATCGTTTCATCGTTTCATAGCCAGATCGGTTTTACTCCTACCGCGTCGAGGTTTTGCGCCTAAGGCGCCTAATGAATTTTCACTTCAAAAACAAAAAAAAATCCTAACGTGTTTAAAATTTTTCAAAGAATATTTCAAAGAAAGTATAATCATCTAAACAAATTATTTTGCTCGCGACAGCCGCAACTGTAGCCTACGTCACGTGAATTGTGCGTCAAATGAAATGTTGGTCTCTCCGTTTCTCTCTAAAAAATTATAATTAGCGACAAAGCATTGAATGAAATTGCTGCGAACGTGGCTGTGCATGGAATGATATGCGTTTATCTCGGTTAACCTTGAAACGTATAAACATTCGCGGAAACGCCGATAGGAAACAGCTCGCTAAACACGTCAATTCACGGAATCGCAATTGCCCGATAGCCTCTGGTGGAATTCCTTAAATTCCCGCGTTGAATCGCGACTGTGGCAAACGGGACGCACTTTTACAGGGACGCAATAACGGGGCTCGCGACAATATGTTTCACGTATGCATGAACAATTTCATCGTCGGTGAGGGCTACGGGGGGACGGGGGGAAGGAGGATGGTGTATGGGTCGCACTCGCACACATGCATCCACGGATTTTACCGAGTAAATGCCGGTATCCCCGAGATAATAGTCGAATTGTACACTTTGCCCATTATGATCTGGCATTATGAGCAGACTAAAGCCGAGTATTTATGTAACGCGGCTGTGTCGCGGTAATGCATGCATTGCATGTCCGTCGACACGGGGTTACAGAGCGTGTTAATTACGGCGCGGTCGTTACGCGTCATAAATTAATATTTCAATTACGATTTCGCTAATGCCGCGTACCCTAGGCCGTGGGACGCATATTTCGGCTAGTCCCCTCCTGAAACTTGGACAACACTTCGCTCCAGGACACCGGGTTTTCTATTATTCCCCATGGTGTGTAGGCAGTGCTCCGAGACCAGGGCCGCCAGTCGCCCGTTTTTGCCCCCTTTTGTCCAGCAGCGTGGACCGTTTTTATCGGGCCGACGAATATATTCGAGATATCGACTGACCTTACGTTTAACGGCACTCTGAGGAATTGCGTGGCGGCTATTTGCAACAGCAACGCTACTCGGCCGCGGTACCAATGAAATAAACAACCGCGCGATGCTGCCGAGCTTATTGATTAAATTACGTATACGTGCCAACACGGAAACCTAGCTAGGAAAATAAATTACCTCCAGAACGAAGCGTGGGCGTATCGCGGAATTCTTTCCACAGTCGTTGATAATTGCTCACCGGTTACGCGTGCGCGCGAGCAACTCGTTCGATATTTAATCCCGCCGAGATTGATACTTGAATAATTGGTTCTCTAGTTAAACAGCACAGCGAAGCTTATTAGTTTAGGCGCGGAGGTTTCAAGCGCAGGACCTCCATGATGGATTAAGTTATATGCATGATTGTTTTTAAGTGTTCCTCGTTTATGTCCCTCTTTCACTGACTCTTTCTATCTCGAGTTTAATTCAGTTTTATACCATTTGCATTCGTAATACCACCGAGCGCAGAATAACGTTGACCGAGTCGGGTAAATAATTACTTTGCTGGAAAAAGTCTTATTGCTATCTGGTATGTTGTTTTTACACGATGTACTTATTCTAAGAAATTATTCTCTCTAATTTGAATGTTTGTTTCTCCGCTGCTTAGCATTTCGATTTTGTTGAACTGTTACATAAAACTCGTAGAAAGTAAGCAAGGAAATTGTTAATTTACAGTCAAACGTCCTATGACCCGATAGAATCGTTCCGTGTTGAAAGAAGTCTAGGACTAATACAAATCGGAGAATCCGTTCTGTGCCAGGTCGAAATCGCGCTAAAAAAGACCTAAGAACGTTATACAGTATCCCGAATTAATATTTGGACACTCTTTACAATACAATACTTTCATAAATTTAAACTAAAAAACTTGAGCTCTTTTATAGAGTTAGAAGGGTTGGTATTTTAGATGACGCGTAAAAGAAAGTGGCCCGAATCAATATTTGGACACTCTTTACAATAAAATAACTTTCATAAAATTAAACTAAACAACTTCAGCTCTTTTATAGAGTTAGAAGGGTTGGTATTTTAGATGACGCGTAAAAGAAATTAAAAAAACCATGCAAAATTTGTCGGAATCGCGAACAAAAACTGTAAGATTTGTTTTTTACAATTCTTCATCTGAACCTACATTGAAAATTTAAAACATCCGATCGAGAAATCTGGGTCACTTTTACAATGTTCTGAAAATTTGATCGAAATCAATTAATATAGAAATAATTGACAGGCAGTGGAAGATGTAAGAATCGTTAGATTTCTTACCGCTGTAGGACGAAAATCTTGAGAAGCTGCAATTCTTGCAATTTTTAATTATTTGTTTAACCAATTTCAATGTCAGAATACACACAATTGACACAAATCGGATGTTATAAATTTTCAATATAGGCCCAGATAAAAAACGCGTAAAAAGCAACTATTACTATTTTCATCACGATACCGACAAATTGAAATTTATTCAAAATTTCTTTTACGCCTGATCTAGTAAAAGCATCATTTTAACTCCTTAAAAGAATTCAAGTCGTTTGATTCGATTTTTAAAAAGTTATTTTATTATAAAGAGTGTCGGAATATTAATTCTGGTCACGGTAAATCAAAGCAATAATAATATATTAATAATAATAATATAAACTCCGATCATATTATCGGCTCTGTCACATATTAATAGGAATATCAAAACAATAGGGATCTGAAAAATTTATTTCAGGTATTTTTAACGATATACAACGAAAATAAATATTGAATAATTTTGTAAAACTAAAAAGTAGAAATTTCAGAAATGATAAGGACTTATTGCAGTCCACTTTAATAATTATAATACTATCTAACTGCGATAATTCGTAAATTAAATAAATCAAAACCTCCTTTACTTGAGAAACACATTAATACACTAAATCTACAGTCGGTCACAAAAATATTTGGACAGATTACAAATTTTTTATTCTATACTTTGTATTTTGAATGGGTATGCAATTATGCACAAAACTCAGCTGAATTATGTTAAAATAGAGTATAAACCATGTATTCCCCAAAAAGGCTAATTCCTTATTAATAATTGCGTTAGTACAAAACGAAAATATGAAAAATGCGTAATTTTATGTCACAAAAGTATTGGGACACTTTATTCGGTTAAGTTATAAAATGAAAATAATACCTTCAGTGTAATTAGTTAATACTCTGTTGGGTATCCTACATTTTTGATAACATGTCGTAGTCAATTTGGCATATTACTAATTATTTGGCTTATTACTAATTATTTGGCTTTATTAGTAATTATTCTTTGCAAATAATCTTTGTATGCCATTCTTTTTAATTCTTCTTTGTTACGTATTGTTATTTTGTGAACTCTACAGTCCAATTCGTCCCACAAATTCTCAATGGGATTCAAATTAGAAGATTCGAGAGGGGGTTGCGATACTTTTGCACAATTGTACAGTAAAAATTGCTGCACAATGCGGGTCTTATGCTTTGGGTCATTAGTGTAGAGAACAGTTGGAATTTTCACACAGTGTGATATTGAAACCGTGTTTCCAAAGTACCGTGTTATAGGATGGTCGGCTGTGTTTTCCAAGAAGTCATTGCGATTGGAGAAAAATATATTTGCGATGAATCTTATGAGCACTAATTTACTACACAAATTTATAGAAGTAGATTTAGATATTATAAAGATACAAATAAAAAAATAGTTTCGTGTTCCAAATCGAAAACATTAAGAAGATATAAAGTTCACTGTTAGGTTATATGGAATGACAAACTTAGGAAGTTTCCAAAGAAACGTCGATGTACAAGTCCCAAGAATATCATACAAAACTTGGCTTCTCCTCGCAGGAAACAGAACTTTGCTTTCCGCAAGAGGAATCGGTTTATTCTCGCGAATGTTCACTTCACGACTGTGCACTGTGCACTGTGCACCCTGGCAGAAATGATCGACGAAGTTCATAATTAGTTGCGCGGTTCAATTATTTTCAACTATTCCACGGATTACTCGTCGTGGATGGTTCCCGATGAATGGCAGAGGTAGGAGAATTCGAAATAGCTCGCAGGTATTGGAAACAGTTGTAAACAATTCGCGGATTGTTTTGGTATTTGACAATGTGGTCTTCGGCCGTGTGTGTTACGCTACCTGCATGCTATCCCGACGTGAGGATCGTAATGTTGATTTATCGAGAAGTACGCGGTAGGCGATCCCGTTGATCCCTTTGCCGAGATTCTCTGTCAGCCATTACTACGACATGGAGTATTGCGGTGAAACAGTTACTGTATTTTTTTTCTGTACATCGTAGATTGCGCAACAATCGAAAGCTTAAAAAAGCGTATTACAATTCCAATCACCCAGAAAAGTTATATAAAATTTTAAATTATTTAATGGAATCAAATCTGAAAAATTAAGGTATGGTCATACATATGCTGTATGCAATTTTTGAAATGAAATATAATAGAGTTTCATTTTAGTTCTGATTTAGTGAAACCAATAAAAAAAGATAATTTTAATCGACGAATATTTTTCAGAATTTTTGAATGAAAATATTAATTGGTTTGAAATCTCGCCGAGATTCTCTGTGAGCCATTACTACAACATGGAGTATTGCGGTGAAACAGTTACTGTGTTTTTTTTCTGTCCATCGTAGATTGCGCGACAATCGAAAGCTTAAAAAAGCGTATTACAATTCCAATCACCCAGAAAAGTTATATAAAATTTTCAACTCTTTAATGGAATCAAATCTGAAAAACTGAGGTATGGTCATACATACAAGCTGTGTGCAATTTTTCAAATGAAATATAATACAGTTTCATTTTAGTTCTCGTTTAGTGAAACCAATAAAAAAGGATGATTTTAATTGACGAATATTTTTCAGAATTTTTGAATAAAAGTATTAATTGGTTTGAAATCTTACACTCTTAATAATAATTTAGAAATCCGGAAAAAAATAGTGGCATTTATGGCCAAATGATGTCATTGTCTCTGTCATTATATTAAAACAGTAAAAATTTCATTTAAATATACATTAGTCTGTTTGAAGAATAATGACGCGGTACTCTTAATAACAAGAAACAGTTGCAGATATAATGCATTTAAAACACGATTTATAAAAACAGTAACTAGAAAGTATGGCATGTGAAATAAAATACTTGTGTAATTACTAGGTAGCGGATTTTATGAATTTATGACAAAAATAAGTAGAGATAATTTAAAACAGTACAAACATTAGGAGAATTCAAAAATACTGTTATATTATTTTCAACCTGTTAAACATATTAAGAAAGAAAATTATATAATATTAAAAAAACTTGATTTTGTACATTGGTTCTAAAGTGCCATAAGAATTAAAGCGATACAGCAATATGCCATGCATAATGCATATGGATAAAATAGTATTTCGATAGATTTTTTTTTAAATCGATTTTTCACGGATCGATTTTGTATTGAATCGATTTTTATTGCTGCGATTCAGAAACGATTCGTGAGCCGATTTTCTTGCAATATCTCTAGTGTCGAAGTATAGATTCGCTCCAATATAATGTGAAAAATTTTCTGCTCGATCGTGCCAGCGTTACAAAATGCAGAAAATATCTGAATGGTCCATTGGGGGCGCTGTCTATCGGTACGCTCAATATATGGCTCTAACCCTAGCACGATCGGTTCAGCTTGGAAACCGTAAACTATCGGATGGGGTCTGCTAGGTGTGATGTCGTAAATATATTTTGAGTACGCTCAGCCACTCCGCTTACTCTAAATCAATCTGACAGGAAATATTGGCTCTATCCACAAGTAATCCGCTGTTTGTTTTCATAAACTGGTAACGGCGTTTGAATTCGCAACATGTTTCCGCGCTTTTCTATTTAAAAATAATAAACGCCGCAGGCTGTTGGATACTCGAAACGAATGCTCCGTCCGGGTTTTGAAAACAAATATTGAATTGAACGGAAAAAGTGCATTATTTCAAAGCAAATATTGCACAAAAATAATTAAAACACTGTTTGCGTTATAATCTTCTTGTTTAGCGAAAAATTTATTGTACATGATTAATTTTGAACGATTGAAATGGATGACATTATCTTTTCTTCTCCGTCATCTCAATTGGATCATTTTCACAATATGCCCTTGAATTTTTGCAAGAACTAGGTACTCTTTTCTATTACCATTAGCTTAAAAATATTTCTACATTTTTAATTATGTAATCAAATACGAACGTGACAAGTTCATTTTCCAAAAGAAAATTATAATACATAGATCATTAATAAATCAGAAACAAATTACTTGACTTCATAAAATGCAGATAATACAAATTTATTTGAAAATAATTTTTTAGAACTGATTACGCATTACTCCGATCTTTATAATAAATCTATAAATATTTCCATACTACTAATCGTATTAATAGGAATTTATTGATATCACAAACATGTTCAAACTGCTTCAAACATCTGGTTGGAAACCCTGCTCTATTTCTCGGCGAATTAAAAATTCTCGTAACACGAGAGCGGAACGATCGATATGGTCTTCCAGTATTTTTACATGAAACCGCATCAGTCATTCGGCCCTGTCTTCAAACAATTTATCAACCGGTTGTTTGAAAGCAAATACGGGAACGTTAAATAAGTGCCCGCTTGCGATTGACCGCGTTAAATATTACGGAACACGCAATTTTTGTCTCTTAAATTTACCTCTCGCTCTTTGCAATTCAAATGCGCGTTAAATTTGCATCGAACCAACAAAAAACACACACACGCGCGCGGGCGTGCGGCGAGAAACCGACACGCACGTAGACCAGGAGTGTGTAAATCACGAGGTTCCGTCTATGTAACTTTCGCTGGATTGGGGAACCAATCGCATGAAACAGAAACGTCGCGGCTACAGTGTCATTTCAGATTCATGAATAAATACCTAGCGTCCGGTACGAATAAAAAAAAAAGATAGGATTCGTCGCGCGCAAATCCCGACCAATAGAAGATAAAACAATACCAACGGATGTATAAATTCCTGGGTGACCTGTTTGGCGGATAGTTTGACCACCTGCTCCTAGATTGATGCTTGCGCTGCTTGCCGTGAAATTTATCAAAGAGAACGCGCCGTGGACTGCGATTCGTAAAGAAACAGCGACGCTGCTGAATTCGTTCTCGTCGATTACGACCTGTGCCGGTCGAGAAAACGTTCGCCGACGCTGTGCAGCGTTCGTAAATAAAAGGGGACGCGATCGAGATTGAGAGTGCAACCATTGTTTACGTAACAAATAACCGTTGCTAGTTTTTTTTAATTTATTCCCCCCCCCCCCCCACCCCGGACGATTCCTTCCGCCGCGATCGTCCAAACAGTTGCGCGCGAAACTGTTTCTGTTATCCGGAAGTGGTTCGCGCGGCGCACACTTCGCGAAAACAGTCCAATGGGTCGAGCGATATCATAAATTTTACAGGAGATTTTTCCAACTACACACAGTTTTTGGCCTTTTTAGCACTCGTTTAAAGGGCAGATCTTCGTGCACCACTATTGTCCGCTTCCTCCGCTCTATTCCGGTCGGTCGATTTATGGCCGCGTTATTGCAACCTAGGTGACTTTGAATGGTTGAAACACTCCGGTGAACGCTAAAAAAGATATTCTGATGGGGCATTCGCGAGAGAATTAACCTCTTCACCGGATATATCCCGGCTGTCCTCTATTTACGGCTTCAATGTCGACCGCGATTGTCAGCGCGATTCCAAAGCTCATCCGACCCGTATATTATACGCGGCGCGAGAATTGTTAACTTTATTTTACTAGAATTTACATTTCAGTTGCTGTCCATTCAATTTTGTGAACCTGTTAACTGTTTATGTCGAGTACCTACAGTGACTCACATTAACCGTTTGGGATCGGCAAATTTCTCTGATGGAAGTACCAGATAGTCGGAACAAATTTAACTTTTCGGAGTTATATTTCCCTAATGATAAGCGAGTTAAAGCAAATATATGGATATTAATAAACACAGAATGTGTTGAAGCTTATCTATTGTGTTTAACAATATTTTGTTAAAGAAATTTTTAATGTTTGTAATTTTTCAGATGCAATTGCAATTTTTTAGAAATTCAGCCGGTCGTGAATAAGATCATGCTGCCAAGATGGCGACGCCGACATCTACGACAATCTGAAAATGCCGCCACCGTGGCGGCACCAATCGCAAAGGGTTAATATTCGGTCACTCTTAAAAAAACGATAACTTCTTTAAGTTTGGACCATACGATTTGAATTTTGTTTTTTTTTTTGAGAAGTTGGAACAATTAGTTTACCATATGATATGAACAAAATTTTTGAAAAAATTGCATTTGATCGGAATTACAGAGAAAACACTAACAGATACATCTTACACCTTTTTTACGTGGACCTATATTGAAAATTAAAAAAATACGTTCTGTAAAATTGATCAACGCTACAATAAGCTACAAACTTTTAATGTTGGTAGAGATTTCAGAGCGAACGCCACGCTCAGCGAGATTTCTGCTCTGATTGGTCCGTTTTTTTGGTTAACAACTCCTTAACAAAGCCGCGGACAATATTTTCGTAAAGGAAACAGTTACTTTAAATGACATCACGAATCATCCCTTGCAGGGAAATACAGCACTTTTGGAACATCCTGTATAAACCTTAATATTACCTTAGATTTAATAATGGGCTAAAATAAAATGTTTGATATCTCCGTCTTTTATGAACACTGTTTAAAGAGTTGCAACCTTAAACCCCATGTAATCCAATGTAATTTGAATACATATCGAATGGGGAAGAGAAAGTATTCATCTCATTTTGATTCTACTGATATTTGCGATAATGGATTAATGTATGGTACAATGTGCTTTGCACAATTATTTCATTTATACTGACCAACGACAGTAAAATCAATACAGATAGTATACAATATTCGGTAGCAGAAGTTAGTAAATGATTGATGGACACGTTTTGCCGAGTTCGAAGAATTTCCAAAATCCGTTCGCCTATATGATGGCTTGTCTGCACAAATTTCATTCCATACTGACGATTTACCTTGATTTTCACGCGTTCGTTTTCGAATCGTTTATTTTCAACAAATATATAATAAATACCCAAATTTTATCGGCGTAATAATTATTCTCTCATATTTCTATTCACTCAATTTCTACCGCAGAGAACTTTACTGCGGTTTAACGTATTACAATATTAACACATTTACACCTGATGACGCATACAGGGTGTTTACTCTAACGCGACGCACGATTCTTCACCCACTCGCAGCCATTTGACAAAGAAAAGTTTAGGACAAGAGTTGCAAGGCATGGAGTGTACAATAGATGTCACTAAAAAAATTTCGAAAATTCTGATATCCAATGTGCATCTTTCATTTGTCGCTTCTTTCGCAAGTAAATCTATCTTCTCATTGTCAGTGAGGTTATGAGATGGTACCCATTTGAATTTAACCCTTTGCAGTTGGAACTATTTCAGATCTAAAACCAAATATTTCTTCCAACCTATAATATTTCAATTATATCTGATTCTTTTCAATTTATGCATATGAAACTGATGCAATTTACTCGCACGAAGTTTAATAATTTATTAGATACAAATTGAATAATGTGAACAATATTTTCAATAGTGTATTTGTAAGGGGGAGAATGTCTGAGGAGTCTGGATCGTTACTGTTACACATTTCTGGAGAGAGTGATCTCTCCTCATACGGCGTTGACCAAGAACACAGACTTAAGATAAGTCTGTGTCCCGTCTGTGGCATGGATCAGAACTGGTTTCAACCAATTATTTAATTTGAATATAAAATAATGTTTTAATAACGAATCAATATGCAATATGTAACGTAAACCTCAGAACCTACATCATCTTTGGCCTGCATTAGAACCTATAATGTACATCCCGCTCAGGAGTGCAAATCTAACACCAAAAACCAAACAAAACAGCTAACAAAACCAAATCGGAACAAAGTCGAAACCGAATAAAACTCGAATCTAATGAATTGTGGCAGCAACAACTTAAAAGCGACTCGGGTTGCCCCGGGGACGCGACACCCCGTACCCACTCACGAGCGTGAGTGAGCCCCTGAGGAAACTTCGATCAGAGGAATACCAATTTCAAGACAAAAATATCAATTTAGGAAAATTGAACTTTGAAAGTACAGGAGCAGATTCCAATTAGAAATCCAAAAAGAAATATTGAAGGTTTTTGTTGAACATACATGTATTCTGAAATAAAAACTCTGTATTTGGATAGTTAATTGAAAAGAAATGCTGAAATTGGGACAAAGGAAAACGAAGAAAGTATAAGTCTTACATTCTACTATAAAATACCTATTCACGAAAATTCTAATTGAGCATAAGTAATAAAAAGTATAAGTCTTACATTCTACTATAAAATACTTATTCACGAAAATTCTAAATGTGCAGCTATTAGCTCGATATTATCCACGAAATGCAAAATGCTATAATTTATATTTTATAGCATTTTGCGAATTGTGGATAATACCGATTGCCCAGGTCTCACCACGAGGAGGTTGCTGCACAAGAGACCCGAAAAGGAGTCAGAACGAAGTCTCCTTCGTTCTGTCTCCCTTTCTTACAACGAAGATTCTTAGAAACTAAGTTTCGCAGGTCGATAAATGGAAAAGTAGTCTTTTTCATGGAAAAGACTTCTTTTCTATTTAGCGTATGTCGAGTAATTATTGCGGGGCAAAGTGTGAATCGGAGAAGAAGTCTCCGATCCTCGAGGGACCAAAGGCGAATCAGGCGGAAGGCTCTGATTCTTTCAAAGAGACAAACAATATCGAACCAGAGCAGAAGGCTCTGGTTCAAGGGCGACGCGACGCGTTCAGTGCTTACAAGTCCTGAGCCGACCAGCCCGATACCCGCCACTCCATCACCAAGAAAGATGGCAAAGAGATGCGCTCAAACGGTTTCTGGCGCTACTGGGTGCCACGAGAACGCAAGCGTTAACATGACGTGCCCAGGATTACGTTAACACAGAGGATCGTCAGAAGACGAGTGAACGAGTCTCTTAGACATCCCTCTCAAAGACTTCATGCCGGATACCGAGTCTGGACCAGCTCAGAACCTGCAAGCAAGGCCGACACAGCAGAAGGCTGTGTCGTAGTCGGAAAACGGGGCGAGCAAAGTTAAGTTACGGCAATAATTACTCGACATAATTACAACGATGATTTACAATCTTAATAACTAACGCACGCAATAAAACTAATTTATAAATAATCCAGAGTCTTCGTACGACGAATTTTCTTCGTTCGATGAATCCTCTTAGTTGGACGAGTAGTCTTCGTGCAACGATGAAGATGATTAGCTGTTGTACTCCAGCTGAAGCCAACTAATAAAAATTAGTCACAACACAATGTAAAAATCAAAGTAAAAGAAGACGTTGAAACGATGACGATGAAGATAAAATGAGAAATGACTCCAAACCCCGCACACGAGTGCGGCCTAACGAACCAGAACATGATGAAGAACTCAAATCGAGACCACATCAAAACCAGAATGGAAGAAACATCAAAACCAAATTCGAAACAAAATCGAAACAAAATCGAAACCAATTCGAAACCAAATAAAAAACAAATCAATGAATAAATTGTGGACGCAACGATGTATAAGCGACTCGGGTTGCCCCGGGGACGCGACACCCCGTACCCACTCACGGGCCCCGTCCCGTGAGTGAGCCCCTGAGGGAACTCAGATCGGAGGAATATCAATTTCAAGGCAAAAATATTAATTTGGGAAAGTTGAACTTTGAAAGTTTGAAAGCATATTTCAATTACAAATCCAAAAATTAATATTGAAGATGTTTGTTAATGGTACATTTATTCTGAAATAGAAACTGTATTTGGATTGTTAATTGAAAAGAAATGCTGAAATTCGGACAACGGAAAACAAAGGAAGTATTGAGTCTTACATTTAACTATTAAATACGTTTTAACCAAAATTCTAAATGTGCAGCTATTAGCTCGATATTATCCACGAAATGCAAAATGCTATAATTTATATGTTATAGCATTTTGCGAATTGTGGATAATACCGATTGCCCAGGTCTCACCACGAGGAGGTTGCTGCACAAGAGACCCGAAAAGGAGTCAGAACGAAGTCTCCCTTCGATCTGTCTCCCTTTCTTACATCGAAGATTCTTAGAAACTAAGTTTCGCAGGTCGATAAATGGAAAAGTAGTCTTTTTCACTGAAAAGACTTCTTTTCCATTCAGCGTATGTCGAGTAATTATTGCGGGGCAAAGTGTGAATCGGAGAAGAAGTCTCCGATCCTCGAGGGACCAAAGGCGAATCAGGCGGAAGGCTCTGATTCTTTCAAAGAGACAAACAATATCGAACCAGAGCAGAAGGCACTGGTTCAAGGGCGACGCGACGCGTTCAGTGCTTACAAGTCCTGAGCCGACCAGCCCGATACCCGTCACTCCATCACCAAGAAAGATGGCAAAGAGATGCGCTCAAACGGTTTCTGGCGCAACTGGGGGCCATGAGAACGCAAGCGTTAACATGACTAGCCCAGGATTACGTTAACACAGGGGATCGTCAGAAGACGAGTGAACGAGTCTCTTAGACATCCCTCTCAAAGACTTCATGCCGGATAACGAGTCTGGACCAGCTCAGAACCTGCAAGCAAGGCCGACACAGCAGAAGGCTGTGTCGGAGTCGGAAAACGGGGCGAGCAAAGTTAAGTTACGGCAATAATTACTCGACATAATTACAACGACGACTGACAATCTTAATAACTAACTCACGTAATGAAACTAACTTATAAGTAATTCGGAGTCTTCGTTCGGTGAATTTTCTTCGTCCGACGATGAGGATGACGAGCTGTTATATTCTCACTGAAACGGACCAATTATAGTTATACACAGTGCAAGGCGAGAATCAACATACAAGAGAAAACGATGAAGGCAGAATGAAATACGATTTTAAACCCCGCAAACGAGTGCGGCCTGACCAACAAGAGCAAGATGAACAACCAAAATCGAAACAGAATCGAAAACCAGTCGAAACAGAATCGACGCCAAATTGAAAACCAGTCGAAACAGAGTCGAAACTTCATCGAACCCAAATCTAATGATTTGAGAGCGGAGCGACCTATAGGCGATTCGGGTGGCCCCGGGGACGCGAGTCCCCGTACCCACTCACGGGCCCCATCCCGTGAGTGAGCCCCTGAGGGAACTCCGATCGGAGGAACATCAATTTCAAAATGAGAATATCAATTTGGAAAAGTTGAACTTTGAAAGTTCAAGTTCATATTGCAATTGCGAATCCAGAAATTAATATTGAAGGTGTTTATTGAAGGTGTTTGTTGAATGTGCTGGTTGAAGGTACACATATTCTGAAATAGGAACTCTGTATTTCGATTATTAATTGAAAAGAAATGCTGAAGCTGGGACAAAAGAAAACGAAGAAAGTATTAAGTCTAACATTCTACTATAAAATACATATTAACGCAAATTCTAAGTATGCAACTATTAGCACGATATTGTCCACTACTGTATGCAGCTATTGGCTTGATATTGTCCACTATTCAACAAATCGAAATTCAAAATGCTATTTAAATAAGAAATTTAAGACCCTAATGTCTAAAATTCAAGATCGGTATCTCTAGAACTACTTTAAGTCGCGATTATTTATTCGCAACATTAACTGGACATTTAATCAACTTTAAAAATTCATACTACATAGTACAACGCGTGTGACAATTTGTTTCGCAACGCTACTCGAAACGCGGATGTGCCCATCTCACAGCTGATCGTTGCAACTGGAGCATGGGCGCCTGAAATGTCGAAACATTCTAATGCAAACACGATTCTTTCGATGCGCAACGCTAATTCGAAAAAAGAAAATTCAAAAGTATATTTTGGTAAAAAATTTAGAAATCTAATATACGAAATTCTAAATCGATATGTGTAGAACTACTTTGAAATACGACTATTTATTCGCAACGTTATCATGAACTTTAATCAACTTGAAAATTTATATGTACTAGTAAAACGCGTGTATTCATTCGTTTCGCAACGCTAATCGAAATCGCGGATGTGCCCATCTCACAGTTGATCGTTGCAGCTCGAGCATGGGAGCCTGAAAAGTCGAAACACTCTAAAGTAAACGCGAACTTTTGGTACGCAACGCTAATTCAACGAACAGAAATCCAAAAAACTATTACTTTACATTGTCTGTAAAACGACAACAATATGAACTTGAAAAACGCAGTTATCAAATTGAAATGTAATTTTGAACCGCGACTATTTGTGATTCGCAACGCTTCGCTCTAAACAATCTATATCGTAACGTTAACTTTAATCTCTGTTCAAAATCGACTAAATGCAACGCGTGGTTTTCTCGCAACGCTAGTGCAAATCGCGGACGTTCCCATCTCGGCTGATCGTTGGGGCGGCGAGGCCTGCCCATGCATGCAACTAACTACTTTTACACTCTACTACTCTATTTCTACAGACGAGTATAGTGACAAGGTAGTGAAGAAATGACTCACTCGAAGATGCGAAGCCATTGCAATGATTGCCCTCACTGAGCCGGTCAGCGCGATAATGACTTCATGCCGGATACTGAAACTGGACCGGCTCAGAATCCAAGGTAAACGAAGAAAGCATTGAAGAGACCATGGCCCCCCGAGCTAGCTTAAAGTAAGCCAAGGAAGTTTTAAATAACCCTTGGACTACCCTAAGCTAGCTAAAGGTAGACCATGATAAACAATGATATGCCATTGGTGGAGAAACCTTGGTCAAGCTTAAGCCAGCTGGTGGTAGGCAAGGGTAGGCCAGGGTAGCTCTGGAGGACCACTGGTCAACCCCAAGATAGGTAACGGTAGGCCAGGATAACTCTGGAGTAGAACATGGCAGACCACTACTGGAGGACCCTTGGTTAACCCTATTCCAGCTGAAGGTAGGCAAGGATAGACTACAGTAGTTCTGGAGGACCACTAGTCAGCCTCAGGGTAAGCAAGTGTAGGCCTAAGTAGCTCTGGATGACCACTGGTCAAGCTCGGGGTAGGCTAGGGTGTGCCAAGGTACGCCACTGTTGACGGACCATGGTCAACCTTATGCCAGCTGAAGGTAAGCAGGAGTAGCTCTGGATGACCACTGGTCATCCTCATGGTAAGCAAGGGTAGGCCTGAGTAGCTCTGGATAACCACTGGTCAAGCTCGAGGTAGGCTAGGGTGGGCCAGGGTATCGCTGGAGGACCCCTCGTCAACCCAAGGTAGCGGAAAACCCTCCTTGTCCTGGAGCCCGACCGCTCCTGCCGGAGCGCCCGGCCCGACTGACTGGCTGAGCACGCTCCGCCGGCTTAGGTAGGCAGCAATGCGCAGCGCGTAGCGAAGCGCAACGCTCCCCACCCCAACTAATTTCGTTAGATTTCGATCGCCGTGATAATAATTATTGATAAATGTATTATTTCTGGTTGTATAATGTTTATAACAATTGCTTTTGCCAACGATGTCGACAAGCATCCCCTTGACTATCTATCATCTTATTTTTTAGTAGAAATATGTAATGGAACTCGCGATATTGAAGAACTTTTAACACATGAATATTCACGCGCATTAATTTATCGAACACAATTCACTGATAAATGTATTATATCTAGCTGGTTAATATGTGTAACAATTTCTTTTGTCAATGATGTCGACAAGCACTCCATTGACCATCTTGCCATATAATTTTTTAAAAATGGCTAATAATACTCGAGATACAGAGAAACTTTTATGCATAAACATTAGGAGTATACAAAATATTCAATTCTCACTAATATGCACAGTTTTATTAGGACAAGAGTTACAAAAATTATTATTAACTAATTAACCTCTTCCATAATTGTACTGGAAACTATAGATGAATGTTTCCGAAGGTCCGTTCTATATTCTTCGAGAGCTCATATTTCTAAAAATTCCCTGATTAACTATTAATAACAATTTTCGAGGGAGTAACATCCATCTTCTATAACCGCAATGTGTAAGACAAGGAGAGTCTGACTGTGAATCAAGGATAAACACACCAATCGTTGTGGCACCTGACTGGAAATCGTAAATAAATAATTAACGTCGAATCTACATGAAACTGCAACAGGAATTTAGTTGAGACATCATTCTAGATCCTCCGATCACAATAGAAAATTTGTATTGCTTTACATATTGATTAAAAATATTCTAACGAAAATTTAATTTAACGAATTTAATGCATTTTTGAAAATATGATGAATTCTTATTTCTCTACAGATGAGAAGAATGCAAATAATTATTCTAAAAACAAGAAAACACAAGAATAGTTAATATATGTGTAATGTGTACGCACTCATCAACTGCATAGAATTTATATTAATTATTTTAAGTGTAAAGAAAGTGAACTATTGGTTTAAAGTGTATAAAACTATTATAACGTGTTGCGTATCGAAAACAAATTAATTTTACTACAATTCGTATTTTTGTAATACATTCTTCATAAATGTTATTTTCACCGTTCAAATACACGCGCAGTATGCACTTGTAGCCTCCAAATCATATTAAACACCAGTAGTAAAAATAAAGTATACGGAATATTCAGTTCTTGCTAATACGACTAAATTCGTGAAATATTTGGTAATATTGAGCGCGATACCGAAATGGTGGCCACTATGGCCCCCATGGCCTAGACAGAAAAGCCCATAAGATGCAATGTCTGTACTAGTCTTAGGTCTGTGCCAAGAAGCCTCGACCGACCGTCTTTTGGTAATCGATCGATCGATCTCGCCAACGGACGATTCGCGCCCGCTGATCGCGTGATTCGTGATCCTCCGTCACAGGTTCATTCTAAAGGGGCTCCTACATAATCAAAAATATTGTCAATACACCCATCAATAATATTGACGAGGCGCATTGAAAGTGCATATTGACCGTTTAGAAGTGGTTCAAACGCAGTGTCAATATATTGAATCATATTGATAGAGATTTTGATTGAAGCGCATGGACGGGAGCCATATTGGTGCGCGGATTGACACTTAGGAGGTTTATTTGTCAATATTTCGTCAGTCTCAACTCGGACCACATACTGGTCGTACAGGCAAAATGGTTGGCAGAGTACACAACTGTTCTTCAAAACAACAATGCGTAGTCGCTGTATTGATAGCTAGATTGACGAGAATATTGAAGCGTATTGACGGGAGCTTCAATATTATTGGTCAACCTGCATTCACAATATTATTGATCGTCTGGGGGCCCCTTTACAGCGAGTCTGTCGATCGTCTTTTCCATAACCGTTATGTTGATTCCACTAACGTACATTCGCGGGATCCAACGGACACTCACGCACACCCGCACACATATATCCTCGCCTCTATCTTACATATTGCAATTTTTAATGGTGACTCAGAGTCACCAGTCGACTGCAAAGGTTAATAAAATGACAACCGAATATTCTCAGCGTTTGTTACTCGATCTAACATAGTCCAAATATTTTTCGTAACATTATTGTACTATTAGTGCGAAAGATAAATTTGATAGAAGCAGTAGTGGAGGAAGGTGAAATTGTTGGAGCGGCGTTGTTCAACCACGCGCACGTGCGGGACAGACGTCTATTTCATTACCGGGCAGAAATGAAATTTTAAAAATTTCGAAAGACATAACAGCGAGCCCCTGAAATATCGCGAAACGTGAGGCGATGGGGAAGAACGGTGACCGGCAAAAACGTGAGACACGTTCCACGAAGTATCGATCCCGGCCAGCTGGCACGACTATTCCTTTGAGAACCAATGCCACGAAGTAGACGAAGCTAAGTGGGCGCGAGATAAATTGAGAATAATACCTTCCCTATTCCAAGCGCTTTCTTGCCACGTGCCATTTTTACGGGATCAGCCTTTACGTCGGGCCCTTCGACATTAACGTCTCCGTAACATCTGCTCGCGTCAATTATCCCTCGGACATTTTTCAATTGCCCGCCAACTCGAGGCTAGCACGCTCGCGAAATTCCGGTGGACACTTTTAGATGGTGTTCTTCATGCATACTTATACACTTTGCTCCATTCCTCCCCTCCCATAATTATCGAGCCGAAACTTCGTCGACTTCCGGACGTTTACTTTTAATTAACTTTGCTCCGGCCGCTTGCGGATTACCGTTGCGGTTGCTTGTTCTCCTCATCTGTGCCTCAGCTCTCGGTTAAGATCACTTTCTCTTAATTTGTCAGATCGCACGTTTCACCTCGGCTGGATTCGGCTTGTTTGCCGGACACTTTTCCTTTGCAGATGCCATCGCCTTTATTGGATTACGCTCCGGAGATCTTTAAATGGCAGTCGTTCGAGAGTTTATTGGGGTCATTAAGAGACGCTCGAGACCACTGATCCACAAACTTTTCGCTACAAAGGGCACTCCGGATGGCTGGCTTATGACAAGGGGCACTTTCACTTAATATCAATAAAAGGTAGATTGTAACGTTCAAAAGTATTTAATACCATTTAATTTACATAAATTTTGACATGACTTTATTACTACAATATGTACGTAGTAAAACAGGAATGATTTGGCTGAGCGAGCGGCGTATCGGGCTTAACGTGTGAATTAACCAGATGCACTTGAATGGTGACTCTGAGACACCAGTAAAAATTGTCATACTATTATCCAAAATCGTTTTTATACGATTAAATTTGTCTATGTTCTACAAATTTTCTAAAAATTCTAGTGTTGTATGAGAAGACAGGTTCAATTTCATGTGGGTAATTTGTAATGGATTACATTGAATGGTTCTAGGTTGAAAGAAATGTCTTGAGAATCTTGAGAAATGTTGAGAATCGTTTAAAAAAATGACAAGACAGAGTCGAGCGCGATGCAGCGGGTGTGAATGCGCGTGTATGGGATTTTGTGTTCAAGACCGAGAGAGCGTCGGGGACCCTGCACAATGATCGATAAAGTCGCAGAGAAATCGAAGTGCCACAGTGAGAGTCATAGCCGGAGTATATTAGAATTAACACTAAATACATATAATCACTAATAAAATCTACCACTAATATTATTATCTCTACTAATATAGAAATACAAAAATAATATCAACAAAATATACGAGAAAATCTTGCAAAGACGTGCCTATTGTATGACCAGCTCGCATTGCAGTTTGCGTTTACTCTGCGGTCGTGTTTGGACGATGCCATTTTGGAGACCCTGTTAGTGTTTCTTTCACAAATTTATTACTTTATGACTTGGATACGGCTGGAAAGAATCAGCTGACTCTCTTGGGAAAATCAGCCTAGCCGTACCGCTCTCAATAGCACTTGACGTAGTATAGTCACACACAGCGACAGGGTTTGTGCACCTAAAATTGTATTATTGACTAAGGCCCCACTATGTTGTATTTAGTGGAGGTAATTTTCACCCCCCATGAAGTTTCCGTATTCATATGCCTTCGTTGCAAGGCCAGTCGCGAACTAAAGTCGAAAGTCGTCACAAGTCGAGTTTCATACAGCATCTCTGCATTATATCCTTGTAAACCGTTCTTCACACCTGTTTGATTCACGTTGTACAGTTATCTGGAGACCCTATTATTCTTTTTATTTCATTTGTTACCTCTCTTTGAGGCGTACATCTCAGCGGCTCGTTAATTGCAGTTTGAGCACTGACACAACACAACAAATCTCAAAGATCGTTTGATGATCACTGATCGGTCTTCGCTTACTTTGTTTACAATGTTTGAACGTTGTAGACGGTTATACGCGTAACTGACGCATTGGGGAGTGGCGGGCACTTTGAAAATGGTTCGTGGGCATTTACAGTGAGTTTACCATATGTTACCATATGTGCGACGCTTCTCGGAATGGCGATTCCGCGTTACAATGAACTGTGAAACCGAATAATATGCAATTTTTTTGCGATAAAGTGATAATTAACCCCTTGTCGTATCCGCTAACTCCCGATTGCTCGGGCCATAATAAACAAGGAGGTCGGTCAAGCGTTGAGCCATTTAGCTGTTTAGTCGTGTGCTCGAACTTGCGCAAAATGTATGTGTCTTATGACATGTATATTTCGGCACAACGAAAGAATTGTGAAATAATAAATACGTTTGGGCACAAGTAATACTTTTAACACTAGGTTCACGGAGCATTAACAGTAACAATTTTGCATTACTTTGTAAAAGTGACAAGGATGTATTTATTCAAACTTTTAGCGATTTTTATAATAATGTATAAGTAAAGAAATAAGTTTACTGAATTGTTTCGTACGAGTGTATCTTTACAATCTTACTATTCGTAAATTAAAAGATTAGTAACCCGTCATTTTGACGGATCGCGTAAACCTAGTGTTAAGATGACTGGGAAGTAATTATGATCAATTCATCGGTGAACAAAAATGATTTATAATTTGAAAGTGCATAATGTATCGGTAACAATTTGTAAATTAATACTTAATTTAAATTAATAATGTTTTGAGAAATCTCGCAGAAAATTAGTAATCTTCGTGTTAGTGTTGTTTACGTTTGTCACGAGTGAAGCACCACGAGCCAGGCTCGTGTTGTTTACGTTTGGTCCGAACGAAGTACCACGAGTCAGGCTCGTCCTTACCACGAGTCTCACTCGTTGTTGGAGGCCAAGGGGTAAATGGAATTAAAGCCAATTAAATTTAAATGCATCGCTTGCTATTGACTTACTGCAGAATTTGTTAACGAAATTTCAAATATTAATTGTATTGTGTAACTGAGTTGTCTGTACATTTCGCTGTGCGCAATTTTAATTTATTGACAATCAAGAATGTAAAATGCTGTTAATATTCGGTGAAAGTATTTATCGCTGAACTGAGCGTTTAAATTTAATTAAATGTAACAGTGTACAGCTTTAATGGATTATATGTGTTACAGTTCTAGAGACATAAATAATTAAATTAATATAAAATGATGAATTACATTTTGACATACGTAAAGATGGTATGAAGTTGGCTAAATTTTATTTAGGGCATTTTACTTTTTGGAAAACATTGAATCTGATCTAACTTGACAAGCAAGTTTATAATATTAGGATGAAATGCAACAATAAAATATGTACCTGCGAGCACGGTAAAATGAAAGTATATTTCCTCTTCGATCAAAACATTATCAGTAAGTGAGAAGTTCGATAACTCTTCGTGTAGCCGAATTAATTCTTATAATTGAGATCTCTATTATATACCAGTGTGAATTCATTAAATTTCTAATAAAGTGCACTGCAACACGCGGCAATAATCCAGCGAGGCACGCAGAAATTTCTTTTATGAAAAAATAATGGCTGTCACGTGAAATTGCCAGGCGACAATAAAGTACCTAAAAGGACATTCTCTGTTGTGTCACACACTGACGCACACTACATGTTACCCAGTACACAAACCTCTGCTAAGTCTCATCGCGCAGGCGTTCGCAGCATCCCGCGCCGCACACTAACGAAGTGTGCCATTATATCTAATTGCAGTTAATAACGAATTCTTTTTGTTCCCGATGATACAATTTTCTTCACGCTCCGGGTGACAATTGCGGTGTCGTAAGCTGAACGTTACATAAGTAAAACAATAGCTACACCACTCATTCTTTTCCGTTGACAAAGCGGTGCATTGAAAACACGTCGTAGCCTGCAAACATTACCCGACGAACGAGATGACAGTAATTATATATCTATACTTCGTTTAACTGGTACGAACGAGCGCGCCCAATATGATCAATCAATTACAGAGTCAATAACAAAATGAAAGCAGTATTTAACAACGAATTAATTTCTCCGTATTCGGCGGCCGAATAATGTGCCGTAGGAGAGAAACAGAGAAAGAAGCAAGAGAGTGAACGAGAAGGGTGGGGGAGGTTGGCCGAGTCAACAATGAAACTGCATTCACTGTGATTGCACGATACGATCACCGCAGACTTGCGCGCATTTGAAACGCGACGGCCCCCCACCGGATTTTCGGGTCTCGATTTTATCCGCGGCGCCTATATCTCCGGAATAATGCGCGAACGGTCGCATTGTGTTTGTAACTAGTCGATTCATTGGCTTGGAAGATCGTAGGAATCCGTTCCCTTCGCGGTGAAAACGTTCCCGCCCGGCCGGATGCTACTCCATTCTCGTCAGATTCTATTCCCTCTCGTCCGACTCCTCTTCTCTCTCTCCCGCTCTCTTTCTCTTCCTCTCTCCCTCTCTCTCTCTCTCGCTCTTCTTCTTTCTTTCCCATTTTTTTCGTCCCTCTGGCAGGCCCCTTTCTTCTCCTTATCCGACAACTTTTAGCAGAAGCCTTTCTGTGTCCATGGGGTAATCGCGTGATCTAAGAGCGGCGGAGCTTTCAACGGATATCCGCTTGTGCTAGGGGGTGAAAGGATGCATCGCGAAGTATCCCGAACCGCCACGATATACACAAGGTGTTCCGTTCGCTGTTGATGCCGTGTACCTACATCACGAGCCAGTATGTGCACGGAAGCGCGGGCCAAATAAATAACCTGAAAAAAATTACTTCAGAATGTTATAATACATATAAAGGGTCATAAAATAAGTTCTATACGTGTTTAAATAAAAATAAAACCATAACGGTATAAGATATCAATGTATTTTTAAAAAATTTGTATTCATTCGTATATGCGAATATGTTTTAAAACTAATTTAATTTAGATGATCGCCAATGGACTTTTTTAAATAATCGATCCGTGAACACCAATTTTTAGCCACATTTTTTTGCACAAAGACATCTATGACAGCGATAAAACAATTAGTGTTGGTTTGTTAAATCATCTAGTGTTGTCGGAATAAACCAACAAGTTATCATAACGCCAGAGAAAGTAATCAAAAGGTGTATTAACATTATGAATGTTCATTTCCTCAACTGTTGTCCGTTTGTGTCGCAAGATCTGTTAGTTCATTACATGACATTGTTTTCAATTGGCTCCGTATAAATTTGGTTTTTTGTGAGTGAAGTTCTGAAGGAATGTTTACGTTCATTTGTTTACCTGTAAATGCGAGGCGTTGCTATTACGTACCGTCGAAATATTTCAAATCGAAATATTTTCTTTCAAGGTCATCTGAAAGTTATCGTATAGCAAATCGTTGAATTCGTTTCGAGGTCGCCTACAATATTATGAAGTTAAAGATACCCAGTTCCATTTAAAAATATGACAGCGAAATTGATTTTTTGTTGAAAATTGATTTTTTTTAATTTAAAAAATTACAATTTCTTATCGGTTAAATACTGATTAACTTTGGTAAGAAAAACTATTCTGTCCGACCATCCGAAGGGGCTGAAAAATCGTGGGGATTAATTTGTGCCGCACCCTGTATAATACTTAATAGAATTTCGAAGAAACGTGAACGAACATTTTATGATCAATTTCTCAATGGAACCTGTTATGAACAGTATTAACTGCGGGGTCAGTGCTTGTCTATTAAAGTACACTGAAAAGCACATTCTTAGGATTGATGTAATGTACAGTCTCATATGCAGAGAACATGGGTGCAACTGTTTACACCTGTCACAGCGTACGCAACGCCATTGTCCTAGTGATTGCCTCCAGCGCATATACGTGCACCCAATCTTGACATTCTAAACACCTAACGCGTCTTTCTGTGGATTCAGGCAACAAATAGTCACAGAAAATACATGTCTCTGTCCTAGCTAACATATAGTGTCAGTCTTAACAGCATGATAGCTGTTTCATTCGTTAATCCTTTGCAGCTACAATGGCAGCCCTTTATTTAAGTACACACTTTAAAAACGAATAGCTTTTTCAAAATTGGTCCAAATGACTCGAATTTCTTTGAGATGTTAGAAGGATTAATATATTGAATAATGTGTAAAAAGAACTTTTATAAAATTGCTATTGATCAGAGTTGTGAAGACGAAAGTGAAGGTCCTGATTTTTAACTTTTTTATCAGTGTCGATATCGGAAATTTAAAACAGAAATTAAAATAACAGAAAGAACAATCGTCATTTCGCAAAATGTTAATAATTATCTCTGCAAGTATGAAATGTATGTGCTAAATGCATTGAGCGAATGCAAAAGTTTTAATGAACATTTCTGCAAATAAATAGTATCAGAATCAATTGTATAACAGAGATTGTTTTGAGTACATTTTTCCATCTGATAGTGATCCAATTAGTCTGTAATAAAATGTATTCAATTTTGGTTTAAGAATGAAAATGATCTTCGTTCTTTGAGTATTCATAACCTTAGAATTTCATTTTATTTAAAATCATTTACAGCGACTACTCTAAACATGTAACAAGTGTTGTTCACAGTCTTTATAATATTTGATTCTCTATGAAACTTATACACGGATCGATAATTTTATGCATTTGTGACAGAAGTAAGTAGGTGTTTGCACCATTTTTTTAAACATCAAGGCAACTTTCAATCATTTAAATGGAATGCAATAAATTCTTTCATATTACATAAAAGCGTGTATATTCCAATCCAAGGTCAGAAATGGAAATAATATTTTGAATATTTCAAAAAAATAGTGCAAATACAAAAAAAAATTACATACGCCATTACATTGCTTCTCAAGAACAGTATTCTTCTACCTCTTTCAATCCTTCTAATATTTATTATTTACAAGACAAACGGTGGCTCCATAATAATAGCGTGAACACTGCGTACATACTTAAGCACAAACGTGCTTGAAATTGTAACACAGCAGTTGACATTATAAAAAATATACGATCCAAACTCTAATGAGAAAAACTGGCCACCACAAGTCGTAAAAATACAAACTAATTGGACTCGTGGATCCCGTTCGAGTTCCATACGTTCTCCTAGACGCCATAGTTTCGAGACAGCCAGTAGCATTACAACCGAGAAATGAACACTAACTCCGTCTTGGCCGTATTCCTGATCCGGCGCGGCTGTACTAAGCAAAAACTCGCGGAGTTTCGAGCGAATCCGCGCGACGAGTCATGCGGCAGCCTTTGGGATTGGAGGTGGCAGCTTGCGGTGTCAGCCGAAGATCCCGAAAAGTCAACCCGTGCCAGTCTGCAATCGGCTGCTAAGTGATTTCTAGTGTTTCAGCCGGGCGCAATAATATCTTTTCATGGTTTGCCAGGTCGCTCGGTGCCGTTATTCCGCTCACGCCACGCCACGCTGTGCCACGCCGCGCCGCGTCGAGCGTCTTATGTATCTAGGTTCTAGGTGTACATAGGTGTATCGGTAAACTATCAGCAGCCAGGACCTGCTGGCGCGGATCGGCATCGCGTCAGCGGCCCGTGAATCACCTGCGAGGGTTCTCGAACTACAATATAATGCTCCGGGGAAACAGCGGCCGGCTTTTCCGGGGCCGCGGAAGGCGGAAAGAGATCACGATCGTGTTGCGGAGATATAAAGCATCGGGCAGCAGCTGTGGGCGTCTTAATGCGCCGGCTTGCCTTCCGTAAATAACTTTCCCGTTGACGAGGAAGAGAAGCTGGAAAAGTCAAAACGGTGCCAAAGCACGCGAAAAGATAACCAGCCGCGCCGCGGACGGGAGACCTATCCCGAGAATTAATATCGAAGTTTGCCGACCCGCCACCCTGTCAAATACTTAAAACCTCCGCTTGCTCGGAACGTGTTCCACTAGTTGCCGCCACGAAACAATATCGTGGACGAAACCGCCGCACAGTGGACTATTTGGACCGAGAAGCGCGTAAAAAGTCAATTTTAAAATTTTGATTCACTTCACTTGTTTTGATTCACAGTCGTAAAATTATTAGTGATTTTTAAATGTTTTAAGAGTGTTGAGATTATTGTACGGCTAGCTTGAACTTCGGTTTGGATTTACGCTGCGGTCGATTTTGGACAGTGCCATTTTCTGAGAGTTTCTAGTGTCTCTGTGACGAATTTATTGTTTTATGAGTCGGGTACGACTAGAAAGTATCAGCCGACTCGCTTAAGAAAATCAGCCTAGCCGTACCGCTCTCAATGGCACTTGACTAGAGTTTGCAATACCCGAATAAAAATACAATACCGGTATTCGGTATTTGTTTAAACGTTGTACCGGCACACCGGTATTAGGAATTTTCAAGAAGGTACAAAAACACAGTTGTTTTATTGGAAAAAAACATTAACTGATTTATTAACTACATCTTTTTGAAATATGATTGTAAAAAACATAATGCATCTATTGAACTGTCCTTACGGCTGGAACGTATTTTTCTGCAAAAATTAAGGTCTTTCCTCATCCACGCTGGTTATTGGTACTGTTAATAATGAGCGATATACTTTCTCTAAATATTTGCCTTGATGTCCTTCATCTTCTAACAACTCGGTCTCTCGTCTGACGGTTTTGGACAAACCTGTTTTTTGTATTATTTTTGTATTATTATTCGTGGAAATTTTTTTATTTATAGCTAATTGGAATTTATTCTCGAGAGACAATTCATTTTCGATATTAACATCAACATCATCTTCAACGAATTCTTCTGGATAGGTTTGTGTTTGCTTTTCATAAATGTTTTTGTTGAAATTGACGACGAACTTAATTAAATTTGACCTTGTTAGCTTCTTCTCTTCCTTTTAGTTTTATTTTTTAAACTCGTTATAATTATGTAAATTGCTTAAAATATTTTCTAGTTCACTAAGCCTTTTCTGCATACTAATTTTCAATGCACTGTATAATTCCTCAGACAGTGGCGTGTCCTGATCTTTAAGTGATTGCAACATAAAATTGATTGTTGCATTCGCTGTTAATAAGTTGGAATCCTTTCGACATAATGCTTCCACAGCCAGGTTTATTGGAAGCAGGGCTGATACAGTTTTTGATATTAAATCGAATTCGCTATCGGAAAAATTAATTTGTAAATTTCAAATAAGAGTAGATACCCTCAAAAAAATATTTATTATTTATAGCTAATACCGAAAATACCGGTATTTTATCTTAGCAAATACCGGTTTCACGAAATTGCAAAATAGCACCAAATACCGGTGTACCGGTACTGCAATCCCTACACTTGACGTAGCGTAGGCCCATAGCGCCGGGGCCTGGGCCCCTAAGCCTAATTTATATGTTAAAAATAATACAAGGAATCAATTAAGTGTCATCACTTTTTTGCGATTTTCATAGCGTCGGCGTATTTCGTCTATGGGTGCTGCTCTTGTTTTAGAGCTCATTTTGAAACATCCCTAAAATTTTATCGTTGGCTAAGGCCCTACTATTTTGTATTTGATGGTGGGAATTTTCAACCCTACGAGGTATTATGAAGCGTTTCTGATAATATGACAAAAAAATGTTTCGAACAAAAGGTAATTAGTATTTACGCATCTACAAACTTCAATACAAAAAATTTCAAAAAAATTTTGTCTAAAAATAATGCCCACTCTGACTGTTTAAACGTTAAAATGTATTTTTTATCTCATAATGTTATAGCTGACGTTAAGACGAATTCAACGATGTAAAAGTTTTTGCGCGCTTTTCGGGCCAAACTCCCCACTGCGAGTCAACTAATTTTATCTAATGATGCGCCGCATTCACCGCTTTATATGTTTTTCGCGTAATTAGGAGCCCTCGAGTGCGTGGACCCTGTTAAAGAGCAGAGGTTAGGGAAACCGGGTGTTATTCTCTCATTAGACAGAAATATGTTGATTTTTTGCGACATTAGAGTGTTTAGAAACACTTTTCTCTTGAGAGTGAAGCGTTGAAATACGGTACGCTCAAATTTGGTTGAGAACGTAAGTTTGTAAATAGTCAGCGGGTTTTATGCATTTATGACGAAAACGAGTAAACAATAGAAAGATAAAAGGGATTTAAAAGTATTAGTGTAGTATCAGCAAGTTATTAGATTTATTAAAGGAGGAAACAATTTTTTATTTGATTGTGATCCTTGTAATTGATGCTGAACATTTTTATTTTGCATAAAGATTGTGCAGATTACTTATGAAGATAGAATTTTTGCACACTTTAGTGTTCTAATAATCTATCGTAGAAATACTATGTTAGTTTAGAAACGTTCATAGTTTATCGTTGATATGCAATATACAAGAAACCAGTACCCGGTGATATGTCATATGAAAATCACGTTAAATCATGTGAAAATTAGTTTATAAGTTTTAAAATTTTATTCAATCTCATTGCGTCATAATCAGTGATGTCAGATCGGTTAAATCGAGGGGAATACAGTTTACCACCTCTCCGATGACCAGAGTAATATGTGACACGTTGCGCGGCACGTCACGTGACCAGTCTACGGTTTTAGTGGGGGACGTTGGAGTGTAGTCAGGTAGTGGAATGGGATAGTGGAAGGGGAAAAGGAGGAGAGGAAAAAACAACCAGTTCTGGTTGTTTCTGGCATGACTGGTCATAATATAGGAAGAATGCTAGTAGCCACATCATGACAGTAAAGCACATTTCATTTTGCGATATATTTTTCAAGAAGTATATTGCATGATATGTACAAACGTAGTTTTACAAACCCCAACGGTATCTCGTGATTCTTATCATGAAACACTAAATTTTACGCATTTATGGCACAGAACAGTAGATGCAATTTGAAGCAGCAGAAAAACTAAAAGAAGCCATGACTATAGCTATAATCTTTTGAACATATTTAAATAGTTTGTGAACTTTTAAATTGGAAGCTTCAATTTTGAATTGTATTCTATTTGATTCCTATGTATTTACAATCGATGTAACAATTTATATTTTGTGTAAAGATCTACATCTTTTGTCTATTTATTATGCATTGGTGAAAAATTTAAGGAAACGCATAGTGACAGGAGCTGACTCTTGCGAACAATAATTTGAATTGCGTCTCATTACACTTCTAATTGGTTTCAATAGTGAGTGATTAAAAAACTATTAATTTTATTGAACCGATATTTTGAAGTTTCTAAAGCTGCATGATCGATCGCACGTGATATACAGTTTTCTTTGAAACTGCAAAACTTCTCCGGGACAGGCACATTTTTTTACCGAAGCGAGGGGATGAAGTATTTTACGTGCAATCGCTTAAGCGTCACACGTTATACATATATCTTTCACTGACAAAGCAGTTCACCTAAGCTCCCTTGCATAAAGATCGCTTCCTTTTTATCCGGGCAAGAACATCCTTTATTTATAAAGATGAAGTGTTTAATATCCTGTTCCCTTTGACAGAAAAAGTACGGGAATCTGCGCCTGGATCGGCTATTATCATAAAATGTTGATCATTATCATAAATTCTCATAGAGAAGCCAAGTTTCGATCCTACCGCGAGAGCATTAACTTCCGACATGTACAACATGAAAAATTGAACATGTAAAACAGTTTTAGAAAGATCAAGCGGAACGAGCAGTGACTTTTAAACTGTCGTCGATGAGATGAAAAAAGTTTGCAAACTGCTCGGAGCTCGGTTGGCGAAGATATAAAAATAAATAGAACTTAATAAAGATATTAATAACTAGGCCAGTAGAGTTTTACGCAGAAAGAACGATTTAGGAGATTACTATATAATGATTTTTAACGATACGCGACGAAATCCAGAAGAATTTTCCTGTTGGCAAGACACGTTCTTGTTGTTTCATTTTGTCACAGAATATTTATGGTAGACCAGAGACATTATAAACTCATTAATTTAAAGCCATCCCTGTATATATTCCATTTGCATGTATAATTTATATTGGCAACTGATACCTTGACAAGATAAACGAGTGGACGTCGATAACTGCATTTTTCGACGCCATAAATTTCTGTCACAGTTTTTGGATATATGACTTTCTATGCCACTCGTTTAAAATGCGAATAATAAAAAAGACATCAATTTTCTGAAATTTAAGCACGCGTAACGAGGTGTCTTTTCGTCAAGTATAAGATCTAACAGATTTTTAACCTGTTTTAGTTTAGCGAAATTAGGACACAATCGAATGAAAGATTTTATGAATTTGATTGTCGGAAAGGTTCATGCATGTTTTAGCATAAAACGAGCAGGTGAAAATTAAGTTATTTGATATGTAATAATAATTATGTATTGTGCGAATTCAAAGTGCTGTTCAGCCTAAAAATATTATCGCTTCGAAGAAGCTATTTCTTACACTTATTGCCTTCACTACTTTTAACGTGTTTCTACGTCGGTTCTAAAACTCGCCGATGCCGAAATAATTCGGAACCAATAACGTGCATCCTTACTTCACCCAGATTCGGTCTTATTAATACACACGGTATTAATACTGCTTCATTGTGCTATAGGATTTTACTGATTGACGTAACCTATTTTTATTAAAGGATCGCAAGTACAGGCTACCGAATGCTGGATATCGAAAGCTGCACTTTTATATGCTATGAAATTCATTTTTAACATTACATTTTTAACTTGGAGCCATAAGATTGTCTCCTTTTAAATCTTTTTCTATATGCCCCATTCTATTATTCTAGTTGATATGAATACTATTCTAGATCTCGATGTTATTACTTTAGCGCTTTTCTTTAGTTTAATAATTTCAACATTCCCATTATTTAAATTTTATCTAACGCTGAATTTTGTAGAATATTATTGTAGGGGTGATACTGTACCAAATTACCGTACCGAATTCTGCCGATTACTACGATGATAGTAACGGTAACGACGCGACGATCTGTTAAACAATGTTATTGATTGCGGTTTTCAGAACAGATAAAAAGTACGACGTGAATGATTCGAGACGAAAATTGTAAATCTCAGACGGAGATTGAGACGTAAAAAAAGTTTAATTAATTGTACTAGTTGTGATTTTTGTGTTAAATTATATACATTTTTATATTTATCGTCTTTGATCCTACATTGTATTATACTAATGAAAATGATCGAGAAGAAACCTTTTAGAAGCTTCCACTAGTAATGTTCCAATGATAAAACAAGAATTTTTTATTTCTGTTATTCTTTCTTAGACTTTCTCACTTCTTAGATTTCTCATTACTTAAATATTAATTTGTATTTTGTTACACTGTTAATCCTTACGTGACGTATTTAGGTCTCTAAGACCCTGTTAAAATTTATGTTGATAATTATGTGATGCGGATTGATGTAACAATTTGAAGAATAACACAGACTTTTGTAATCCCACTACATTTCTGATGTTGCAAAGAAAAATTGGGTTAAACTGTACTTTGGAGGACCAATGTTTTTTAACTTTTAGTTATGTGGTCCTATAGATTTCGACGAGAAGACGCCGAAACTGAAAGTCTCATTGCCAGGAGTTCACTGATTCAGAAGTTATGCGCGTGTGAAGTTGTGCACTTTTGATCCTTTTTGACGGGTTGTCGCGCCGCCATATTGATATGCTTGCTGGGTGGTACACGTAAGATCGGTTAAGTAGTACTGAGTAATAAGTATTATCTAACCCCAAACCAACTTGGACTATTTTACACGTGTGTAAATTCTAAACCAGTCAATTTCCATCTAGCCCATGCCCCCACTATCTATCCATCGCGTGCGTTCAACAGTCCTACCTCTACCACCGAATATCCAATATGGCGAAGCTCTAACTTGTCAAAAACGCTTGGAATTGCTCATGTTTACACGTGTATAACTTTTCAACCGGTGAACTCCCGTAACCAAACCTTGAATTCTGTGTACTAAAACACGTCTATCATTTTCTCGTTAAAATGTGTAGCATCGCATACGGAAAACTTGAAAATTTTTGGTCCTCTAAAGTACACTTCAGCCCCAAATTGATTTCTAGTTATCAATTCGATATAAATTAATATGGGATGTAATAGACAATTCAGTTGTTATATTTTCGAAGTCTACTTGGAAGGACCATGTAAGGATAAAAACGTGTCTCGCGAACTTCCTTCGATTGGCACGTCGAACGTATGCAAGCAAAGTAAGCAAGCACTTACGTAACGACGTTATCGCGGGCAATATTGATGAAGTAATGTTTGCCAGCGGATTCTGCTCGCTGCTTAAGACTAAACCGCCAAATGGCCGCCATCGTCTACAAAAGGGAAGTAAGCCATCGTCCCGAGAAAAGTAACTTAGTCCCAGCTAAAGCGTTAAATGTAGTGTATCCTTCGCTTGAGACCAGCATAATTGTTCCTCATAAACCATCTACTGAGGAGGAACGGGCGAACAGTAGAAGCGGATTGTATTCTCGTTTTCTGCTCTGTAACTTTCACAGGAAAAAAGCCGCGTCACTTTTTATCCATTAAGCCGCCATACAGTTAGTTATAAATAACCGAGGAGAAAAGATGCTCGAATCAGCGGGATAGAACGTGACCGAACAATGATCGTCTGCTGGGATTTCGGATCAGCTCGCTGGAGAGATTGGCCAACTATACATATACTATACCCTCTTCTGTGTTGATTTGCTTTTTACATAACGCAAGCCACAATGTGTATTATCACGACCCATATTGTTCTTAAATAATTCACGATAATTACAGAGAAACGTCGAAAATTTTCGTAACAAGTTTCACAACGCTGTTAATCTTGGTTAATTCCAATGGGGGGTTGAAACGCATTTTGGAGAAATTTTAGAACCATATATATATATATATATATATATATATATATATAATGTTTATTCACCGTAGTTAACAAAAGATGATTTAATAAACAGTAATACAAAATATATTATTTTTGGAGGTGTAAGATGTAGTTAATTATAAGCCTGTGATAGAGTAATAATTTTCTTTTTTTCTCAAACCAATTGTATGAAAAATATTTGAAATAAAATTTGTATTTTATTAAAGAGGGCAGAGAGAACAAAATCCATTTATTAGTTTTTTATTATTTTATTTTTTGTAAAAACATAAAGCACAACTCGCGTGCTCTGAATGTAACATATAACATTTGACCATATGGTACAAAAGAATTCAATTACTGAACAAATATTAAATAATGTTTTTGAACATTTTGTACTATGGAAATGTAAAAGTGTTCATATATCTTTTAGAATTTAGTAACTTTTTTAAAGGTGGACCGAACAACTTAACGTTTTTTTAAGTACTTAGAATTATTAGTTTACTACGTGATGTGTACACAATTTTTGAAATAATTGTGAATAAGATTGTGTTTCACTGTGCAATGAAAATTTCAAAATACTTTTTGTACATTTATGTCTGCTGCAAGAATGCTGAAATTGTAATTGAAATTGGTTAACAGTGCGAGCTGCAATCAATTATAAATCGTAAAAATTGCAGTTGGAAAGCGAAAAATCATGAAAAATTGAGATTTTCACGATTTCGAAGCGTTCACAGCCCACAGCAATGTTAACCGATTTTAATCAAACTTTCATCACATGTATGACTGACGTGGATTTAGGAAACGTATTTTTTAAAGTTCCACTACCGGTGCAGTAAAATTCAGATTCTTTTTTAGATTTTGTACTCATCAGTTAGTATAGTAACACTTCTAACATCTTAGAAAACTGAAATCTTTTGAACATATTTATAGAAAGTTATACTGTTATAAACAGTGTACATACAAAGACTTGTGCGACTGAAATATATGTGGAAAGAATCTCTTATCCGAATAAAATTTTGCTCAACATTGTTCTAAATTTACAGTAAAATATTGAGCTTGAGCACCACGTACGTCACATCTTCTCGTGGATCTCACTGAAATCACCGACACTGTTTTTACTGACAATTTCCTTAAATAAAATATTTTGATAATTTAAGATATAAAGTGGAATATTTTTATTCTGACAATCTAAAACATAAAGTGACATATTTGAATATTGCGTTGAATAGTATTTAAAATATTTCTTCACGATGGAAATAGATTGAGGAAACGGGTAATATTAATTTTCTCGAAAAAAAGGGGGCGTCAAAAGAAAAAAAATGTATTCCATATTTTCAATTTATTTCCTCATTTAGAATCAGCCCGCAAATAAAATTCTCACTATTTTGAGAATCCTTTAAATATAATATTATTTTAAATACTACTTTAAAAACTTTTCTAACAAATAAAATATTTTATTTTTTAACACGGTAACTGCTGGGTGAAGCAATTATTTGTCCATATTAAAACAGTTATTACGCTAATATAATGATTTTACCAAAGGTTAATGTCTGGAAAATTCAAGAAGTTTAATGGACTACTCAGTGTCTTAATTTTTTATTTTTCAATAGTCATTTTATTAAATAAATTATTTCGATTTTATGGAATATATCAGGTTTGGTGTTTTGGCAGTAGTAGTGTTCAAAGTGCACGCATAACTTCAGATGAAATATACTTCGAAATAGTATTTTAGACAGCTCTGTCGGTAATTTCATTGGGACCACTCTTCTCACCCCGTGTCATACTCGAAATGTCAAAGCTCGTGCTCAGTCGTCACTTAATGACTCCGCGAGTTAGGACAAACACGATTGCAGCGGACATTCGTTCTCGCTATGCGCCACAAGGGTATCGTTTTAACGGTTAGAGGGTTTGCGCTATAGAAGAAAGATGAAAGTGAAGGGAAGGGAAATGGAGGAAACGAGAAAATAAAGAGGGTTCGCGAAGTGCCGGCAAAAGAGATGCGCGAGAACACAAATGAGGGGAGAAGGAGCAACAAGAGGCCGGTGCCCGGGTGGGGGAGAAGCGTAAGCGTTTGCTTGACATTTACCAAAGAATAGAGAGGAGGCCAAAGTTGGGGCCGACGGTGTTTTTTGCTAATTTGCTAAAGATCTTATGAAGCCGGGAAGCCACGCGATTAACGCGTATCACGCGAGGGGCACGCTGTGTTTTTCCGGTATTGCTCGTTAAGTTCGCGGTCTAGTTCCTTGACCAGAAGGTAACTCTCTCGTTACCATCATAATAAGTCTATTTTAACGCTTTGAAGGTTGTGTCAGTCATATATGACGTAATTCTTTGTCCAGAGGCAACAGTTCACTTCTATAGAAACATCTAGTCAACGAAATTTGTTGAAAAACATTTATAAGAAAGAGGAAAGTGGGAAGAGTAATCTAATTAGACTGAGGATCTTTATGCAGAAAAAAATTGTCTGCATCAATTTCAGGACACAGGAGTTTATTAAAAATATGTTTCTACCCTTACATATTAAATGACCACAAATAGCGGCGTTAGGAACTGGACACATGAAAAATAGTTGGAAAAAAAGAAGTAATCAATTTTTTTGTTACATCCTTTCTAACACAACCAATTTTTTTATTTACAATTTTATGTCGCATCAACCGCTAGATTATTAGTGACATCATAGTGTGCGGAAGAATACGTTACATTATTTAACTTATTAATGTGATAAAAAAATATTACTAACAAGTTCTTCGAGAAGCAGAAAATGACCATCAAACTATCAAGAAAGGAACAAGTGGCCATCTCAAGAATTAAACTAATTTATGAATTCATTTTATACATTTTTTGCATAGTACTGATTCTTTTTAATGCTCCGAATATAACAAAAAATCAAATCATGTTCCATAGTTCAGTTACATAACCTTTATTACTAAAGTGGATCTGATGGACGTTTCTTTCCTACTGGTCGTTTGAGAATTAATCATTTTAGTTATTTGGAAGTAACTAAATATAATAAAATGAAACTAAAGTAAGTAAATAAATTTAAGGTTCCGTATTTCACGTTTCGTAATTTTTCTCATAAATACATAAAATCCGCTCTCTAGTAATCAACTATAGATAATAACTCTTAACTTCCTTCTTCTGTCCAGTTTCGTGAAATAAATTAAAAATTGTAGACATACCATTCAATACTTTGATATAAAAGAATTGAATTGTGCAAGGTTTTAACTCTGAATCTTATCTGCAAAAATCATATTTGATCTGTATTTAATCAACTTAATCTCATGAAATTTTTCCGAAGGAATATTAGCATATTCCAATTATTGAAGTATACGACGCACAATTTTTGTCTGGTGAGTAGTGGTGTGCGAGAACCCGAAACTGTCGAGTCGGGACGAGACGAGAATTTTTTCGAGATCGGGACGAGTTCTCGACAAGTTTCGGAATTCTCGATTATGTCGAAATTCTCGAAAATTTTTGGATTCTCGATTATGGGGTGATTCCCGAAAATTTTAGGGTGTTCAGTACTTGATTACCGTCATGAGACTCGTTTCAAAATCGATCGCGGTATGAGATTTCCGATATTTGAATCGTTTCCGAGAACCACATTGTAAATTAGTTCATCGAATCTTCTTTTTTCTTCCTTTCGACACGTTCGAGAATCCCGAAACCTTCGAGAATCTCGAGAGAATTGAGAATCCCGAAATGTTTCAAGTATTGATGCATACAATACACAATTTCTCAAACTTTCAATTCAAATTTAGATCGGAGATCCTAATTTTCATGGAAGAGTGAACACCTTTTTATGTTTGGTGAGTGTCTGAATAAGTGAGTGTTGGCGGTTTAATTTGGCAGAAAGTAATTTTCGATCACTTTATCTGGCCATACTGTTTTAAGAAAAATTGAATTGAACCTTTGAAGCGAGAATACGCCTTCGTTCGGTTTCGAAAGTTTCGAGTCACATTGTGCAATCCCGATGTGTCCGACGAATGCCTCCTAGTAGACCACGTTCATGGGAATAATCAACGAAACTGCTGGCCCCATCGTCGACGTCGACTAATCACGATGAAGGCCGGTGATATTGTTTCGGATAAATTATTGCACTCGTATCGGGGAGGTTGCGTAATGACGCACATTTCGTGGATCGTTCTACCGACCTTCCATCTAGACCGCCTAGAGCACCGTCGATAACAGCGGGCCATGAACCTTGATAGAATTTTTCTAGTTTATCCGATAACAATCTTATATGAACTGTTATAAAGACCGATGTGTCACGACAGAAATATTGTTGCCATCGGTAATGTCGCGGAAGACACAGAGACAAATATACATATAATCTTTTGTAACGTGTTTCCATTTCGAACATGTTGCATTGAACGAAAACTGTGTTAAAGTCAAATAAAATTCTATTTTGTTGTTATCGATATACAGGGTGAGTCACCTTTGATTTTCACCTAAAATATGTCCGTTGTTGTTAGTGGTGCAAGAAAGTGTGTTGTGTCGTGTCAGTGCTCAAGCAGTATTTAGTGAGCCGCTGAGAAACACTCCTCAAAGAGAGGTAAATAAGTAATAAGGTAATTGGAATTTCGGATAACTTTAATATAAAACTGAATATAGTGGACTGTATAATAGAGAGATGATGTAACTATCGATTCTACTTCGCAACTGTTGGTTTTGACTCTTAAATCGCGACTCTTACTTCCGACTCTTAAATCGCGACTGATCTTACAACTAACGCGTGAGAGACAAGTAACCTCGTGGGGTTGAAAAATCCCTCCACAAAGTACAAAATAGAGGGGGTCCCAGCCAATGATATAATATTTGGGAGGCTACAAATGACCTCCCAAAACAAGGGCAACGCCCATAGACGAAATACGTCGTAACGAGTGTCACTAAACAGACGACACTCGGTTTCCTGCAATTTCGCCGGAAACCATAATTTAGGCTTTGGGCCACAGGCCCCCCTTGGCGCTAAGCGTGGGCCTAGGCTACGTCAAGTGCCATTGAGAACTGCACGGCTAGGCTGACTTTCCCATGGCCAGCTGATACTTTCCAGCCGCACCAGAGTCATAAAACAATAAATTCGTCAGAAGACGCTAGAGGACCCCTTCGACAATGGCACTGTTCAAAATCGACCGTAGCGTAGACCCAACCCGAAATACGAGCCGGCCATACAATAATCACGTCTCAACACGCCGCCCGCCTTGAACGAATACGTTCAACAAAAAAAAATATCGATAGCAAGAAAAGTTAAACAGCATGTAAAAGCTACGACAATGAAAATTACAATAATGAGATGTCGGAAAACTAAGTCGGAATGCGACATACAATATGAATCTGGTCATGTATAATACTATGTGTGAACGCTTACAAGTGAACATGAAAGTTCTAACAATACCAACTACAAATTAGACATAAGTTACACACATTATGACAAATAGTCGCTATAATGTCATATATAAAGATAAAAAAAAAAACCGGAGTAATATAACGTAATACAAAATACGCACTCCACACAAACATATAATTTGTAACAAATATGATAGACACACAAAAAAAAAAGAATAAATACAAAAGGATCGTAAATACGATATGCGTACTGAATACAAAATTAATTATGTGTCATTTATAATATGATAGACACACACACAACAATAAACAGGATAAATACCAAAAAGAAAATCGTAAATACGATATACATACTCAGTAGAAAATTAATTATGTATCATTTATAATAAAATGTAATATAAAAACCACACATCGTAACAAATAATATAAAAATACTGTAAGCACAATATACGCGCTCAATACAAATGTGTTTTGTAATAAAATATAATAGAGTCACACAAAATTGACAAATAAAATACTAAAAAATAGTACATACAATACGAGTATATGCAATGTTCCCGCAAAATATTGATACAAATCAAAATAACATGAAAAAACAAAGTATTACATATAAAATTGTAATCTATTACTAAGTTAAAGCGGTAAAATACATCGCAATTATATTAGAAAGGCATTGTCAATCAATGTCTTCATTCAAACACATGTAAATCACGAGTGCTATGACAACAGTAATATCAAGTACCATCAGCTTGAACATGAAAAAATACCTATATGATAGTAAATAGCAGTATATTTAAAAATAACAAAGTACTGTTCGTATTCGAAATAAATTTCTTGTGCTCAAGATTACAAGTTAATATATTCGCCTGAATATCACTGCAACCACAGGTCAACAGTTGATCATCGAAGGAAGAGTTCGGATGGGCACAGGTCAAAGAAAGGAGTAAGGATTGAAGGAATATAATCTATTTTCCAACCTCAATCACCTTGATAAAATTTACCTTAAAGAAAGGTTTCTTTCAAAATAAGTATTTACTTCAAAACAGTTCACGAAAATGTACGATTGGACATAAGAATTTGTATGCTCGTTACAATATGTAATGTACTCAAATAAGTGAAATAATTAATGAATTTATAAGAGAATGAAAAATAACAATATCTATGGGAAATAAAATATCATCTCCTATCATGAGCAATTAAAACAAAATTCGTTTCATATAAAAACACACGTTTCGTTAAAAATTCAAAACCAGAAAAAATGTAAGTAACATTCAATAATATAAAATACTGGATCATCGTTTATAAAATAATAATACATATAAATAATAACTATGAAAAATACCTATAGCTTGCTAAATACAATATATAGCTCGAAAATCTCTGAGCATTGTCATCAGGTAAAAATGAACCTGTTTTTGTCCGATTGGGCACGATACCTCGAAGCAGGTACTAAGCTGGTCAATGAAATATTTTCGTTTCCAGCGCGTAAAATACTGCAAGCTACTTTTGTAGGGAAAATACGATGCCATACCTTTAATGCGTGTACGAACACGTTTGACAAATTTGTCATTCAAAATAATTGTGGCTAATAAAATAAATCTAGCCATTGAAACACAGTTTTTAATTTTAATTGGCATCTGCCTTATCAAAAACACAAATGAAATAAATGATAGAATAAAATGATTTGCGTCTCCAGAAAATATAGTTGACGCTTCTATTGCAATAAATTTGTTAGAGTCAATTTCCTCTAACACTTTCATAAAATGGACTATCACATGAAATAGTGAATTGGATATTTCCCAATTACGATATCCTTTAATATTCATAACGATATTTAATGAATTCCTTGAGAGCAACCTACCTTGAAATACAAGGTATAATAACAAAGTACAATAAAAAATATTCGGTTGGTCATTATGATAGAAATTTAAAATAATAAATGAGGAAATAAAATGAAGCAGACAAATAACGGAACAATTCGTATTCTTAACGTAATTAATAAAATATGCTTCAGCTCCTCTTAAAATTGAGTTTTTATGTAATTTCGCTATTGAAGTAATAATTTTGCGATGCCAAAATTTCAAATGTATAAATTTCGCGAAAGTAATTGCCATAATATTAGGCTTCTCTTCGAAACAGAAACAAATAAAATAAAAATTGTTTCGAAAATAATCAAGATTATTCAATCTTATTGATTCCTTAGCATTTGGAACATTTAAAATATTATTTTTATTTAAGTAATCGTGGTCTTTACTTATCAGTACCGACATTTTACTAATAAATGGTTCAAAATGACCAGCATCATAATAAGATTGATGCAAAAAATTGCCTCTTCCGGGTTGTAAATCCGTAGGCATAATATCAAACAATTTGTCGATATAATAATAATAAATTGGCTTACAAATAACGCCATGTTTAAATTTCGGTAGCAAAGACCGATCATAAATTGTGGGCAGCAATGGGAACCTCACACCCTTTGACCCCTGAATATTAGAATCAATTGACTCACGATTTTTAGAGACAAGACCATAATTTTGGCCACAAAATGTATTAGAAACATTATTATCAAAATTACTACGTATCTCTAACAACAGGAAACTTGAATGATTCGTTTCTTCAACAATTAGTCGATTAGACCTTAATGTATCTACCTTATCGTTTGAAAATATCAAATCAGATTTAAGTGTTTCATTTGAGGTCTCGACATTTATAAATTTCTCGGAATGGCAATTTAAAATTTGTGTTTGAAATGAAAAATTATTCGTACTAACAAGGCTAGTGTCAATATTCCTTTGCAGCTCAGTCTGTATTTCTATATTATGATTTACCTGATTATAATCTTCAGGAATTTGATTCAAGGCAACGTCATTTCTCAAAATATGAGAGTGTGAGAATAAATCAAAATTAGATTTCTCACATAATAAAATTGAATCAAGTGATTCTTGATTACCTTCAACCTTATATGTATCTTCTGAATATGTTTGTAAGACACATTCAGAATCTAAAACATTTGATATATTTGAAGTTACTTCACATGTATTGTTATTAAAATTATAAACAATGTTCTCCATAATATTTATACAGCTATTGTAAAGTATTAAAAATTCTGAGCGTACATTTTTATGTTCCATAGAATCGTCTAATAACTCGATTTGTGATTGTAAGTCACAGAAATCCTTATATTTTATAACTGCGTGATCTAAACGAACAGTTATTTCAAAAATATCCATCTCTGGTCGAAATGCGTTACAATATTGAATCATACGTTCAAATTGGCCAAACATAACAGTTCGTTGCCTAATCAATTGTTTTAATAAAATTGCCATTTTAATTGAGAATGGAAATGAGATACGTAGGAGTCGGAAAAATGATTAAGAGTCGAATAGAAAAAATAATAAAAAATGAGTCGGAAGGAAAAATAATAAAACAATAATGAGTCGAATAAAGGAAATAATAGGAAATGAGTCAACGTCTCACCTGTGTGCAGTACACAATAAAATAGCTACGATTCCGTCGGTTTCCTCGTCCCACGATGAGGTCCCAGCGGATGCGTCGTAGTCCAAAAACTCCCAAGTTGTCTCGGAAGCGAGATAATAGCTGTCCGTGATAGATGGACAGGTTCCTTGATTCCCAATGAATCGATAATTGAAACGAACAGGCCACATCAAAAGGTCCCAAAATATGGGGATGATACTCGTGGTCCTGGTGTATAAAGCAACGTCTACTGCTCCATCCAAACAGTGGCTGCGTCGTAGAATTGCGTCCGTCTTCACCTCGTGAACTCCGGGAAAATACACTGTCCGTGCAATGCGGCAGGTTCCGTAGATCCAAATAGTTGGAAAGTTCACAAAAATAGACCAACAAAGCTCCAAAATATGGAAGTGGTCGTTACAGCTACCGAATCCGATTACCAAAATGCCAAAAAATCCAAATAGGATATATATCCGGCTCGAAGGACCAAATGTTGTGTCGTGTCAGTGCTCAAGCAGTATTTAGTGAGCCGCTGAGAAACACTCCTCAAAGAGAGGTAAATAAGTAATAAGGTAATTGGAATTTCGGATAACTTTAATATAAAACTGAATATAGTGGACTGTATAATAGAGAGATGATGTAACTATCGATTCTACTTCGCAACTGTTGGTTTTGACTCTTAAATCGCGACTCTTACTTCCGACTCTTAAATCGCGACTGATCTTACAACTAACGCGTGAGAGACAAGTAACCTCGTGGGGTTGAAAAATCCCTCCACAAAGTACAAAATAGAGGGGGTCCCAGCCAATGATATAATATTTGGGAGGCTACAAATGACCTCCCAAAACAAGGGCAACGCCCATAGACGAAATACGTCGTAACGAGTGTCACTAAACAGACGACACTCGGTTTCCTGCAATTTCGCCGGAAACCATAATTTAGGCTTTGGGCCACAGGCCCCCCTTGGCGCTAAGCGTGGGCCTAGGCTACGTCAAGTGCCATTGAGAACTGCACGGCTAGGCTGACTTTCCCATGGCCAGCTGATACTTTCCAGCCGCACCAGAGTCATAAAACAATAAATTCGTCAGAAGACGCTAGAGGACCCCTTCGACAATGGCACTGTTCAAAATCGACCGTAGCGTAGACCCAACCCGAAATACGAGCCGGCCATACAATAATCACGTCTCAACAAAGTGTTTGAGCAAGAAAATATTTCACTTAGAGTGGAAGTTAATGTAATTTATAGAAAAGATTTTTTTCTCAATGTTATATTTTCCAAAATTTTAGGGTCACCGTCGTGTTTTATTTGAAATAGGATGATCTACTTTGAGTGGTATAATGTTATGGTTAATGGAAAAACGAATTCAACCATATATAACATCTTGACCTTGAAATGTCCTTCAGAAATGTTATTTTTCAAAATTCATAACTTAAAACACGAATGTGATATTCAAGCTTACCTTATTCAAGTAAGATTTCATGAATGTAAACTCTGATACATTTCGAAAATATCTCTTCCGAAGGTCATTTGGAGGTCAACACATGGTTGAATATGTTTTTTCAGTAGCTCAAACATTATACCATTTAAAAAAATCAAAAATGACCTTTCGCAAAATGTGAACATGAGAAAAAAATCTCTTCCATCGCAATGATTGCCCCTTTGAATCAAACATTTTTCTTACTTATATACAGACTGCGGATTTTTAGCGATTATTGCAAAAATGAGTAACAGCAATTTAAAACAGTTAAAGGTTAAAATGATTTAAGAATGTCGATCCATTATTTTTAGCTCATTAAAATTATTCTGTAAGAATGAAATGCTTATTTGGCTCTAGTCTTTTGCAATTGGTGCGGACAATTTTTATTTTGCATAAAAATCCGCAATCTACATATTACATGTTTCCGTATCGCTAAAAACAAAGCAGATATTTTAAGTGAAAAGCTTAAGTGACTCACTTAAGTAAAACACACTTGCAAGTATATGGTATATGTATAGTGATTAAAAAACTTGTATTCAAAATATACGTCTACATCTCAAAATTAATGCATAATTAATTCATTATTCACACATGGCTGTATGAATCTAATGGTAGAAGTGCGTAACAAAAAGTTCGATAAAATCGTCTATACAGGACTTTTATATAATACAGCGATAGTATAAATTATTTTTAAAAGTCTGTTGGATGGAACAATTTTATTGCAAAGCACTTTAATTTTTCAAGCCAATTGTATTTTATATTCGGAAATAAAGGCTTTACGCACTATGGTTTAATTCTGAATGAACGTAGGTAATGGACGCAGAATGAATTGATTATTTACAGATCGTTATCGAGTAACGTGAATTTTGAATATTTTGTATAGAGGAGCTTTGTTTCGTGTATTATACTGAAATCATAAAAAAATGAAATTCATTGATTTCGTTTATTTTAAATAATACAGTTCCTGTTTTTATGCTTTTCGAACAATAATCTGATTTAGATGTTTGAACATTTTGAAAAATTATGTTGGGATTGTAAAATCGGTTTTCACTAGATATTATAATATGGGATTATGGATTTATAGAATTTAATACGTACTTATGTGCATATGACTTCTTTTTTACAGAAAAACGAATGTTTTACCTGTCAGGAGATTCATATTGCATTTTCATGTACCGCATTTTTTGTCTCATGGAACAAGGGAAAATGGAGGTTCATGGCTGTGCTAATTTCAACTATTATTACAGAAATTTGCTAGCATCCACTAAATTTTTCTCGCGGTTGCATAATGTTTTCTATGGTTCCTCCAAGCATTTCGCAATTAATATAAATATTTTTTAATTTGTAAGGGGAAACGGAATGCATGCAATTACGTATAGCCATGAAATATCGTAAAACGTTGTATTCTTTTTCAGCACGCACTTTCCTTAAATTGCACAATTGTAAGTTATTCACATTAGAATTCAGCTCATTTTTACTTCTACTTGAATTTGTTAAAAAAATTTCATTTCTCATGTAATTGAAGTAAATAATTTAGTGAGTTTCACGAAGAGCATATTAATTAATTTTAATAATTCTGTAATAAGATTAAATTACCCTCTCGAGTAGTCGATAACATTTAAAACATCAAAAGAGATGGAAGTACCTACAAAATGGCCATATTATGGAATATTACTTCAGAGTGCATTCCATTGATTAAGTTTATGTCATTGAAACCGATGTACCAGCATTTTTGATTTAATCAATCCTTTCATGCACTTAGCGTCGCAATATTTGATTAGTACTTGGTGATGTCGGTGATTTACACTCACATTAATTCGTAAAAGCGATTGCTCGAATATTGTAAATTCTGCTTTAATGAAATCAGCAAGGATATTGGCACTATTTTATTAATTCAATCGAACAATGGTATCATTACGAGCGCAACAAATTGTTTGAATCGACTTCTGAAGAAGACAGCTCTCAGTTTTTTCTTTATTCTTATGTAAAACAAAATATACTTTAGAAAGCGTAAATTCGTCTTTATTTTAAGAAACGTGTTAATTTTCATAAATATCTCCAAAAATTCATTTGTGAGGTACGAAAAGGATTAAACAAACATTGCATAAAATTAGTAATACTTAATTTTTGTATAAAAAAAATATGAACAGATTTATTACACGATCCAGTAGCTAAATAACACTCTGTAAATTCTAAATGAAAATGTTAAAAAAATGCTGTGAAGAAATGTTTAATGATGGGAGGAAAACACCGAATGTCGCAGATTTTTTTAAAAATATAGTGACGTTTCTGAAAAATATTATTATGACGCACGAAATTTAATAGTATCTAAAATTAATTTCGGAATGTAATGTTTAAGTAAAATTCACAGTTTAACTTATGAAATTGACGATTGTATGCTTGCTAATGTCGGCGAGACAGATCTAATATAATAATGTAAACGTATATAATAATATATACATATAATAACAACATAACATGTTTTACAAATTTTGTGAAAGTTATAAAATCTGTCGAAACTAGCCAGAAAGATGTATCGCTTCTTCGAGTGCTTAATCCTGACGATCGACAGGTCAACTGGACGGAATTATGAAACCTATACTTTCTCGTTTCAACGCTCGCATATTGCGCCGTGAAAAACCAACGGAAAAAAAGGAACGTGTGATTTTCGATAGGTATTACCTCGCATCGCCAACTACAATGGAGTCCCCGATGCATAAAGTTGGAAGGATCCGCTCGACCTATTGTGCCGGCAATATAACTCAAGTGTCGCCCCGTTATTTAACCATAGGTACACAGAGCCTTTGTATTCTCCGGTGAGCTGTTGCGAAGACGGGGCAGCAGTTTCGCGTCGCGGGTGCTCAGTGGAAAAGTCAATTGGAAAACAAGAAATTTAATTTCCCCAGTTCTGAATTCTGTTAACGTATAAGGGGTAGGTTCTTCGTTGCCGCAGCAAATTATTAAGACTACAGTATTTTCTTGATAAATGTCCAAAACATCTTTAGTTTAATTGTGCCAGAATTATACTGACTACCGCGGAGTATACCACATGAGGGACCACGAAGCTCGAGAAGCCTCGGTCGTCGAGAAAAGTGCAACATAATACAGGTTGGGTATATCGGTGTGAGACCACTACTAATCAAATAGCAAAATTTCTTTATTTTTCATTACTTTTTTATGGTACTTCCACCAACATGTTTGCGGAATTTTTCCGATTAAAATGATACTAAATATGATGTAATTCCGATGACATTTACTTGTATAACGAAAGACGAACATTTCGGACGCAAAGAAGGACAGCGTATGAAAAAGATAGAGACTCGAAATTACGACGTCGGACAAAGGTAAGTAGAAGGGTCGCACAAACGGGCCTACCAACGCATATGAAATGTCGGACGACGCTTCGGACGTCGGCCGAATCGACCGATGTCGGATCCACTGTGCTCGAAGCCTTAGCCATTTTAACTCCTCGGTCCTCCCTATAAAAAATTTGTCCCTACTACAGGAAAATAGTGTGTGGGCGGAAACTAAATCTCAAAACTAGAAAATGGGCCCAAGAAATCTCAAGAGCGCGGGCGGTGCAAAACGCACAGACACACGGGCAAAGAGAGGGGCTGTTCGCGACGCTACCAGAGTGTCCAAATCGAGCAAGCCTAGACCTGGGGATTCCGAGGCATCTGACACGCTATGGCCCCGAGTGCTCATCCGCGCCGAGCTGAGGAAAACTAAACTATGAAACGTGCAGGTGTTTTATTACAGAGACTACGTTTGGAAATTACAAATACCGCCTTGTACCCAGTGATGGTATATGGTGTCGGTTTTTTCGCGCATGCGCGACTAAATGCAGGAACATGCCGTACGTCTTATGTTTGTGGGGAAAGTAGGGGAGAACTGTCATTAGCGGGAAACCGGACAGAGGAGTGCAAGACGACATGACGAGACGACCGTACTTCGAAATTTTGTTAAGTTAATGTTAATATATTCGATTTCATAATGGCAACTAGTATTAGAGAAGGAGCTACTTGTCAATTCATATTTGAAAATCGAAAAAACATTTGCGAAACTATGCGGGATGACCAAGGTACCCCATTTTAGCCCAACTTTGTACTTTACTGACGCCAAAATCGTCGCGCATGCGTGAGAAAACCGAGACCATATACCACCACTGCTTGTGCCCTGGGTCGGAACGGCAATTGCATTAACAAAAAGAAACGGTGACAAGTTCATGCCGTAACCAAATTGCAAGACTCACGTCCATCAGGAGATGGTAGTGATTTTCGACAGTGGGGTGCAGGGGGACTGCGAGACCCCACTCTAGACGCCAGGCTGCGGAGTCCAGACATAGGCGCTCAGCGTCACCACATCTCTCTGTTCCAGTCACACTAATACGCGCGTTTCCGTCTTTGTCGAGCGATTCGGCCAATAGCGATAGACGTGTACCGCGCAGAGGGGAGATCACTTGTTACCTCACAAGTTTCTCACTGCCATCTCCTGATGGTCGGACGGTAACCAGTCCAAGACACAATAGCGATGGCCTTGTCATAAAATATCGCCCGAAGCTAGTCGCTACAATCTTTAACCCCTCGCCACATAATACCGCGTCAGACTTGTGACGAAGATTTCAAGCAAAATCTTCTAATTAACCCTTTGGTTACTGCTGGCGCTAAAAGGCGCATTTAAAATTTGGTTCCCTGGTACTGTTGGCGTCTATAGGCGCTTAACTTACTTCGGTCCACTGAAACGATAGGCGCCTATAGGTGTTTACATTACAACAAGAAATGCAGGCTGACGAAAAGTTCCGTCGTTCTCAGTGAAGGTCGCGATTGAATTCCTGCTATATGGTACAAGCGGTACGCATCAATGTCTGCAAAAGGGTTAAGAATACTATGTCTTTATTTTAGAATGAACTAAAATTCCATTCTCTTGTGTTCAATATTCAAGCATTAAAGTCAGTGTAGGTATACAATGAATATAACTTTTTTCTTTCCTCTTCTGTAAAATTATTAAGGACAAAGAAGCTCTAATTATTGTAAACAAACTGTGAGATTTGGACGTCACGCGTGTACGTGTGACAGTGATAGGGAAAGCGTTAATCAGCTATAAGATGGAGAAAACGTGTGAAGAGAAACGAATATTATTTCCAAAATGCATTTCGATTGTTTCCAAATAAAAAGCTATATGAAGAAGATGGCCGCACATTAATTTGTACAGTTAAATCAATGAATTCAATCATCGAAGGCTTCTCGAGATACGGCAAAGCAGGTAGTTGGATAAAAGCATCGACTTTGTTTCTGGACTCTAGGAAGTGTGAGAGAATCGTCTCCTCGGGAAACGAGGGTTTCGCTCATTGTTCGCGATCGATCATTAACCGTGGAACCGTCTGTCCGAGTAATCGATGATTTCGTTGCTCTCGGCTGGGAAGTTCGTCGCGAAAGTTACGAGTCCCCAGCGAGCGGCGTTCCTTCGTGGGTAAGGGCAAACTTCAATTTGATTCTTCGAGATTGACGACGGGTTCGATATTATAGAAAGAACTGTGGTTAGAAGAAGTGTGATCGGGCCGAGCAAAAGATGCTACCGCAGAGAGGGGGCGAGAGAGGGGGGGGGAAAGATCGATGCGAGAAGTGACGAGTTCATTTTGGAAATAAGAAAAGTTTCGGGCGAGACATTAGTTCGGGACAGTGTCAGATGGTGGATTTCATTATCCTGTGATTCTGATATCCTTCCATTAGAATTGCTATGGGCAACGGTTGCCGCCCCGATATTGAGAAGCTCCGTAAATTTTCATTTCATTGCGCACCATTCTCTAGTCCAAAGATTCGTTTTTAATTAACAGCTTTTTGGCGCGATCCTAGAGGACATGAATATTTCAAGTGAAATATTCTCGGTTCGATCTCGGGTATGGATTCATTGAATTCCAAACATCTTTACACGCGGTGTGGTTGGGATTCTATTTTGCGATTTTACATTCTTGCACCGATGAATGATTTGGAAGCATTTGAACAATTGCTTGGTTTTGATTACCCCGATTGAGGCTGTATAGATTCGTACGAAGCATTTGGTATTTTATATCGTTTGCAAAATTTACTTCTCTGGTGTGGAAATTGATTTTGAAATACTCACATGGAATTTATTCGTAAAATAAGAATTATGCGTGTAACTTTTATTCATAATATAATTAAACTTTTAGTACACGTCGTACGTTTTTAAAAATATTAATTCACTACAATTTTATGATTTAATAAATTGTATTACACGAATATACATAATTTTTTACAATAAAATGTACATATAGCATTTATTGGTGGACTGATCGAATAATTTTCAATTCATTCATTTTTCGTTAGTTTAAAATTGAATACGACGATTATAATTTTTTATGATGATTCTTTTATTTTTCAATCTGTTTTGGATGGTTTTTATTCATGCCCAATTAGAGGTTTATAACGATTTTCGTCAATCCTTCATGGATCCTCGATATAAAATAATTCTTCCATAAGGGAAAGGTTGATTCTTTTATCGTGAGATTTTTTGCGAAATTTATTTTTTAATCTGTTTTGGATGCTTTTAATTCATACCCAATTAGAGGTTTATAAAGATTTTCATCAATCCTTCATAGATTCTCGATATAAAATAATTCTTCAATAAGGACAAGGTTAATTCTTTTATCGTGAGATTTTTTGCGTAATCTAGATATATGTGTAAAGAAATAATACTAACGTGTTTGTTATAGGTTGCTCATGCGTTGTCTACAGCAGCTCAGACAGACCTCAAGGTGGCACATTTACATCTCCTTACTACCCTAAACGATATCCGTCGAACATCGATTGCCTGCTTTACACGTTCATCGGCCAACCTGACGAAATCGTCGAGCTGTCATTTCATCACTTTCACATACATCGTGCCCGACCCGAGTAAGTACTGTAATTTAAACAATTCCTTATTCATAATTTATAAAACATGCAAGGAATCACCAAAAATTATGTTGTAAATAAGTACTCGCATCCCTTAATAATAATATTAAAAATCTGAATAAGGAATATAATATAAGGACAACTATACAGGATGTCCCAAAAATGTTGTAAATCCTTGAAATGGACAATTGCTGAGGATATTTGAAGCAACTCTTTCCTTTGCAAAAATGGCCGCCTCGGCTTTATTGCTGAGTTATTAAAGAAACACACGCACCAATCAGAACGCTGTTACAGCGGACGGATTCCGGCTCGGCCAATGATAACGTCACGCTCAACGGGACCTGTCGCCTAGCCGGAAACCGTCCGCTGTAACGGTGTTATTATTGGTCTGTGTTTTTCTTTAATAACTCCTTCAGAAAGCCGAGGCGGCCATTTTTGCAAAGGAAAGAGTTGCTTCAAATATCCTCAGCAATTGTCCATTTCAAGGATTTACAATATTTTTGGGACACTCTGTATAAAGAGCTCCAATGAAAACGCAACATATGTTCAATTAATTAAGCGAGAAAATGGTATAAGCTACTTGCAATGTACGGATAACATTTACCGTCCCAAGTACGATGAATATATCATACAGACCAACTTGTAGCTCTCTCAGAAAAAAGATCGTCTCAAAGATGGTCGACTTGAACTTGCATTATACATAGATTCATGCAGGTGGTAGTTGAACCGAAACTTTGAATAAATCATAACGAACAAAAATAGAGGTGATCCAGATGTAACAGCGTTTCATATGTTAAATTATACGGATGCTCGGGCCAGTAATATGTACGCACGGGGGTGCAGAATTTGCGAAGAACGGTATCCAGATTCAAATTGTCTTGTCGCGATGAGACTTGTGGAACTTTGTATTCGATAGAACATTCACTTTACATTAATCACATTTCTACTGCCTCTATAATTACTAAACGACAGTTTGCGAATTACAGGAATAAATAAATTGACTATTCCAGATATAACTCTTACAAAAAATGATTTATTACGTAATTGTACTGAAGATTGAAATAAACAAAAATAATTAGTGCACCCATTGATATGTTACTCGAAATTTCAGTGAAAAATAGTTTTAATTATTTTGCAAAAATACTTTTCCGATAATGATAACTCGTGAATCCGTGCATATTAGAGAGAATCGAATATTATGTATACTCCTTTTCTCCTACGAATGTTTAATATGACAATAATGGATAGTACAATTATGTATACAGGGTGTTTTGTCTAAAACAGGACACCTAAATATCTCCTCTACTTCTGAAAATACAAAAAATGTTTCTAACGTAATCTAAATGGTTTCAAAAGACGAATCAGATTGAAGAATCGTTTTTTATAAGTTGTAATTTTTTAATCGTTTTTTCTAGGTCACTCGTGTTTTTTTACGTATATACACACATTTTTTGTTGTTGTATGTTATAGCAAACATTATTGTGCATTCATCCATGTTTAATAGCACGACCTTGAAATGACCGTGAATTCTATAATTTGCTAATTAATGCAGAACTTACTTTCAGCGACATTTCAGATTTCAACGGTAACAGAAATTCGACCATGAACTTGAACTTGTAAATAATCACATTTATTACTGCAATAAATGTTCGAAATGATGTCCTACCGTTGTGATACATTTCGTGAGGCGAAAAACGACAGATTGCCTACCGCGCTTAAAGAAGTTTCACTTCAAAAACATATCATTCCATTTAAAAAAAAAGGAAAGCTTACCTTCACTTCACCGTGGGGTGTCCACCGAGAAAAATAAACATCTCAACCACATGATGCCCCCCTCGGTACTGAACAACCTTCATCTGAAACATTTTTGCGTATAATCAACATTTTTGGAGATATTCGTCTGTAACGCTTTATAATTTCCACCTTGTATAAGAAGTTCCGCAAAGATATTCTTCAATTAAACAGATTCCTACACGGCGCTCTATTAAGGAGTATTAACTTGGCGGCGTTGCGTGTAGCTCTACTTCCGAGGGAAACTTAACTTATTAAAACAGATGCAAGATTTTGTTTCGAGCACGGGGAATCCGCTTTGGAAACTAATATAGCACTCGGCAGAAGTATGCCGGAGATGGGGATTTAAAACTGAGAACCTTGTAATGCCTTCCTCTCCATTACTTCGGCTGAGCGAATTAAAATGAGCATCGATTCATATTCCGAAGCTGCATCGATACGACGCTCGTGACATTTTTATCTGTTGCACCATGAAAAGAAATTTTCGCTGGTTGATACGGTATCTATTTTACTTTTCATAATTACTTTCCCTTTTTCTCATGAAAGGGGAAAGTAGGACTGATTTTGATCTCAGATCACGAAGAAGAAAAACTATCCTCCATCGTGATCTCGCGTTTATTTATTTAGAAATCGAAACGAAACTTCGACCAGCCTGAATGTAAATTCTATTTTTCCCGCCGGAAAACTCGCCTCTAACAGCAAAGTTTGCAAGAGAGGAGGAACTTGCGTGAAAAAATTGTACTGACATTTTCGCGTTCTACTTTAACCTTCCTCTGCCGTGCAATTCTCTCCCGCTTGTTTATGTTTTAATGAATGAAAAATTTCCCGTAACATTTTGTTGTACATTTTCAATTTTTTTCGCGTGTTTATCCTGTTGTTTAATTGAATTCCTATGTTACGGAATGTACTACTAATGGGATCCCTGGGTCAAGGTCTCACCGGGACACAGCCTCCAACTAGCCGACCAATGGAATGGGATAGTACTTAAAGGTATTCGACCGGTCCAAACTAGGAGGTCCAGGTGTTCAATCACTGGAATTGATGTGCAATTAATTATAGTCTTCACATATTAACACTAGAACAACCGAATAATAAATGCGACTTATCTATACTACTTTGTAATATTGACAAGACTGCACCTATTCAAATTTCATACAATTCTCGATGTATTATGAGCTTTAACGAAGAAGTTGATTCGAATACTGACGATAGCACTTCTATAATGTTAGTAATTGTGAAAGAAAAACTCAGGAACAAGTCATTTTGACATGACCAGCAATTCCAATGTTAAATTGATCATCAACCAACATATTTTATTATAATTGTTATCAATATTTTCTTCTCTACGGGAAACATGCAATAAGAATAATTGTAAAATAAAATAAAAAATAATTTTACATGAAGGTAATTCTCAAAAGCATCGATCTTTAAAACTAAAAAGAGAAATACAGTGTTTTGGACAATCATCAGAGATTTCAACTGTTTCCCAACCCTTTCGCATATAAATTGTGTAAAACGGTGGTTGGATAGAAAATTGTTATCTTTCTTAATCATTCTAATAATTTCATGGTAATATGACCATATCTTTACGCTTTTATAACTCCTTTGTTGTTTCTCCTGCTCAATTTTTGTAATGCACGAATAAAATCCAAGTCTTTATTGCTGTAACCCAGGGATGGCCAATTTTTCCTCAATTGAGGCAAAACCGTCCACACCATAGCGCCCTCTGTCCCCTTCCAGCAAGCGCGGTACAATGGGGCAACGAAGACACGAGACATTAGCGTACGCAACGAACGTGCGCGCTCCATGAAAGAGAGGTTGGTGGGAGAAGCAAGCGTTTGAGGAGCCCCAACCGCGCCCAGCCCTGCTGTAAGCATTGGCTAAGGAGAGGCACGAATGCAAAGGATTAAAAATTACATATTTAAAATTTCGAAATTAACCCCTTGGCCTCCAACAACGGGTGAGGCTCGTGGTAAGAAATTTGGGCCAAAAACAATAAGGACGAGCCTGAATCGTGGTACTTCGTTCGGACCAAACGTAAACAACACGAGCCTGGCTCGTTGTACTTCATTCGTGACAAACATAAACAACGCGAGCCTGGCTCGTGGTACTTCATTCGTGACAAACGCAAACAACACTAACACGAAGATTACTAATTTTGGTAATTATATAGAAAAGGTCTGCGTACTCCGATTTTGATGAAATTTTAATATGTTATGGAGCAAATTCTGAACAACTTTTTCCTTTTCCAATATAGGGGGGTCGCTTTTAGTTTTCGAGATATTTGCAAAAAACTATCGGTAATGTTAATTTCATAACGGAAACCTTCTTTTTAGAAACACTGGGTGCGTTTGAAACACTGGGCGGGTGTGTGTGGTATTGTCGCTTCTCATCTCCACAACGTGTTTACAAACAAAAAATAAACAGATGCGGCCCGAAAATCCAGGAAATGGAATAATAGAAGAAACAAGCAGAATTAACTCCTGTAGATTACTCTGATCATACATAGATAGGCTGAGCTTTCAATTTTCAAAGACATTTCCTGGATTTTCGGGCCGCATCTGTTTATTTTTTGTTTGTAAACACGTTGTGGAGATGAGAAGCGACAATACCACACACACACACACACACACACACCCAGTGTTTCTAAAAAGAAGATTTCCGTTATGAAATTAACATTACCAATAGTTTTTTGCAAATATCTCGAAAACTAAAAGCGGCCCCCTATATTGGAAAAGGAAAAAGTTGTTCAAAATGTCGAAATCTATAATGTATTAAAATTTCATCAAAATCGGAGTACGCAGACCTTTTCTATATAATTACCCTAATTTTCTACGAGTTTTCTCAAAACATTATTAATTTAAATTAAGTATTAATTTACAAATTGTTACCGATACATTATCCACTTTCAAATTATAAATAATTTTTTTTCACCGATGAATTGATCATAATTACTTCCCAGACATCTTAAAAGTATTAGTTGTGCCCAAACGTGTTTATTATATCACAATTCCTTTCGTTGCGCCGAAGTATACATGTCACAAGACGCATACATTTTGCGCAAGTTCGAGCACACGGCTAAACAGCTAAATGGCTCGACGCGTGACCGACCTTTTTGTTTATTATGGCTCGAGCAATCGGGTGTTAGCGGGTACGACAAGGGGTTAAGAATAACAAGAAGATATTCTACATTACTAAAGAAATTAGCATCAATAAAGAGGTACAGGCCATGAACCAAACATTTCGTTGTCCTAATTCCTGAATCAATATAGTGATCGCAACGGTTACACGCAAGGGTCCGTACTCAGCCTTTGAAGACCAAGTTCTGAATTTACGCAAATTCTGTGAAATTGGTCATATCTTAGCTACATTCACTGGCTCAGATAGAAACTGTCTAGATTTGCGTATGAAATAGACTTCGAATCTGATTTAAATCCGAGCGGTGTGAGTTATAATTAAACTAACCTAGCAGCAACTTCTAACGACCAACATCTTCTTTCTGCTAACGTATAATGTAGGAAAATTACAGTTGCAAATTTTTATGTTGGTCGAGAAGCTCCGCGAACAGAAGCCACTTCATTAATTTTATGTAGATTGCACAATTTCGTTAAAATGTACTCGAAATGCTTATTGCAATTCTCGTTTAGTGTCGAAATCTAATATTGTGACCTCGAGTATCTTGGCTCAGATCTTTTTTACTGAATTAGATGGAATGTAATAACTACACCTCCGATTTTATGCATTTATGGGAAAATGTGTTGGTGAAATTTAAAACAGACGAGAGAATAAAACAATTTAAGTCGTTTTTTATGTCACAGAGGACACTTGTAGACGGCTATAGACTTTCGTGTGCAGAACACAAATATGAAAGTCGTTTGTCGTCATGAGGCTCAGTTTTTGAGAAATTTAATTGTGAAAATAAAATGAAAAATTCAAATTTCAGAATTTTTTCTGTTTCAGCCGAAAATGCTAGGCGAATGATTTTTACGAAGAAAAATTCTGTAGACACTCGAAAATATGACGGTATTTTTTATATCATTATAAACATTTAAACAATTGTAATAAACGTTTAACGTCCAAGAGACATCTTTTGCACGAATTTTTTGGAATATTTGTCGATGTTACATGAAAAGGGTCTAGCATGGAATTTAATTACATTGCGCGATAGCCCAGACTTGTACCTTTCAGAATCGGCATTTAGAGCTTGAAAAACTTTTTTCGTTTTTGAGATACGAAGCAAAATAGGTTCGCTGTAGTAAGGTTCGTTCAGTGGTACTCAATTTCAGCTTTTTCGATTGAAGCAGAAAAAATTCACAAAGTTTAGTTTTTGACTTTTTTTTCAAAATAAAATTTTTCAAAAACTGAGGGGGACGGTGACAAACGACTTTCGGATTTATGTTCTGCCCACGAAAGTCTATAAGAAGAAAATTGATGTTGACCATTGTAATCAGAGGCGTGTTAACAATTTTTTCAAGAGCAGTAGCACTTTCGTTCATGGATCAATATGCAATCTCAAGTAACACAGAAAAATCATACTTTTATGATTGTTACATAGAAAAAAATTGTTAAGCTTATTACAGACGTAGTGCATTATTAAAAATGTAATAGACGTCCAATGGTTAAAGTGTTAATATTGGATAATTGTAAAAGTTCGTGGCTGATTTTCGAAGACCTGAAGACCTTCTTTGAAAAAAAGAGAGTTTTTTCTTCGAAGAAAATCATGTTTTCGGTAAAGTAAAAAGGGCAGAATTCACTTTAGTGGGTGTGTGTAGCTTTCTGTAATCGAAAACGAATGTCGAGCGGCGGTAACATGTCCAATGAGAAGTTATTTAGAATGATGACCTTGATAACATATTTCAAGGTAGTCAAATCAACCAGTGTTGAGGGCCAACATCTATATAGTTATCAAAATGAATTTTTCTTTCACACGGTGCAGTTTTAGATTTGCAAAATTCGAGAGTACCGAATGACCACTTGATTGAAGCTTCGAACGTCCATAAATCCGATCAGCAGATTATCAGCGAATATCAAAATTACGTCATAGTGCCGGAGCAAGGTAACGTTATTCTCTGATGCAGCAGTGCTCGTGCGCAAAGATTAATTGGATATTCGAGAGGAAAAATGTTTGTACGACTAAAACAACGACAAACTGAAGGTAAAGCTGAATATACCTACTACGTCGAGTTGCCGCAACATTATAAGAATAAAACCCGTTGGCCCCCGCGTAGTACATATTCACGTTCATCCCGGAGGGACAGAAATCCTCTTTAAACCCTGTCAACGGTGAATCCTTATTACGGGGACGAAGGAAACAGTTTGTTGCGCCGGATTTACATGTGTGCGGGGGACAAGTAACGTCGCTACAAATTGGCTACCCCGGTCCCCTTTTGTTTTCTAGCTTGTTCCCGGGCAAAACTGGCCAAAGTCACCGCAGTCTTTTCGTAACACGCCTCCGCCCTCCGTCTAGGGACGAATCGCATCTGGAATTCAATTCCGCGGAATAGTCGTTACACGGTGAATTTCCAAGTGTTCCCCGTGCAAAAATGCGGGGTACATGAAACATGAGACACTGCGGGCTCCAGAGGCGACACGGTTCGTGCGAGGATATTTCATGCACTGTTCGAAACTGTTGGGAACTCGGATGCTCGGTCGATGTCCATTTACCTGGGACGCTTATTACCACACCGCGGATGTTCGCGTGTCTCAAGCATCTCGTAACTTGAAACGCAAGTGAATAAATATGTTAATAAGCCTTGACAATATTGTCCCGGTCAATATAACTCCCTCGCGTTTACTCAACGAGACAGATGCCACAATTTGTTGCTTCTTTAACGTGAAATCATCAATCGACTATTTCATTCTATGGACAATCTATCTCATATTTTATGGCACATACTTGAATAAATATTTTATAAATGGATCAAACCACTTCTAAACTAAGCTACCTAGATGGATTAGTTTACTAGATATGTAATGGACACTTTTGAAAATTTGAGTTTAGTTTGAATTACGAAAAATATAGTAAGGTTTGCATTTTGCAACTTTTTTATTTGGGCCTGTACCGAAAATTTAAAATTTCTTTTGTGGATTCAAGTAAATTATGTACATGCTGAATATTTATATAGACGATTAAAAACGGTGACAATTACATTTTTTCACGATTCTCAGCTTATTTTTGCCGCTATATACGAATAACCTATGTGAATTTATAATACATATTTTTTAAATTTTCGTTACAAGATCAAATATAAAAAAGTTGTGAAAAGCAATTTTTCATACTTTTTCCGTAGCTTATAGTAAAAGCTATTATTCCAAAAATTTCATTACACGTCATCTAGCAAACTAATCATTCTAATATCGCATCAAAACTGAAGTCGTTTGGTCCATTTATGAAATGTTATTTTGGTTTGTGTGCCATCAATTATGAGACTGACTGCATATTATCATAAGTGCTTCTTCCTCAAGAAGAGACGTCATGGATTTCGAATGCCGAGTATGGCTATTTTGAACCACTTTACAGTAATTTTAAAGCAATACAAATTAGTTTACATTCAATTATTGCATATATAGAGAGTCAATCAATATTAAATAGTACGTTGTAGCCTGAAATATCAGAATTAAAATGAGAGACGAGGGATAAAATTATTCCACTTATGTTCTATCTGCCAAAGGAGTATCTATGTGTTACAGTCTGCTAATCTTGCTATAATGATTTATCGAACGTCCCCTTAAGATAAACAGTAAAGTTTTATTAATTATTGCAATTATAAGAAGAAAATATTGTTTTGAATATTAAAGATTTACGAAAACAAAGTCACCCTTAATTTGGATAATTTTTAAATTTTACATTGGCCAGAATTATTCGATTCTTAACCTATTAAGATGATTAAATAAATAAATACATTTCTCCACGACTCCAGTTTGTTGCAATTTATGTAGAAAATCAGAGATTAGAGGCTTCCACGGCCGGCATCGTACAGTTCTTACTGTTGAGGCTTTCGGTTGTAAGCCGTGTCCTTGTTATGTAGAAAATTTTTATTTTCGTAACACACAAATTTTCGCACACAAATCTAGAATCTGTAGATTAGCATAATGGTTACGAAAAATTGCGAAAATACAGAAAGTGTGATATTAAAATATAATTCATCGTTAAGTCCCTTACCAAGCTCCAACGCTATTTTATCGATTTGGATCTGCATTCGTAAGATAGTGCGCGTATCATTCACGGTCTACATTCCTGTAATTGTATGGATATTCGCCGAAAATATAGGATCTTACGTCCGGTCCTTCGCGAAATCATATCCTGGTAGCCTATAAATATTTACATTCATCGCATGGCCAATCGCTGAAGAACGTTGCCTCCCTATTCGTTGGGGAGCTGCCGCATTTGAATTCCGTACTCAAAACTCAGTTCCTTACCTCGCATTTCTATGTACATATATGTATATGTATATGTACGGTTTACTTCCCTGATATGCAGATAAAATTTCGAAAAGTTCCGAGTCTGAAGTCTGATACTCGTGGGAGCATCGCACGTCCATAACTGCGACTTTTAATAATTCATTTATAGATATCTCGCTGACAATATCACCCGTATTGCCAAGAAGTTCGGTCATATTTTTATGAAAATGCTGTAGCTGTCACGTGACAAATTGAAGTTTGTTAGAACACTGTTTTGAACATTCTGTTCAATTATGTACTAGCTTCGTAGACTGTGTTATTATTTTTTAAAGTATTCAAGTTGCTACCGCTAATTAACATTGCAAAAATGCTTGATAATTGTAATAATTGTTCTAATTTATAGTTGTTTGGCCATGTCGTTTGACTATGTGCAGTAATACATTTTTCTTAAATTGAAGATTATCTTTTCTATATTGAATATTATTACTATTATATATGAATGGTCGTATTATTCTTAAAAATCATTAATGTTAACAAAAGGTGCAAACTCTGCACTATAATATATTTATAAACTGATAAGTACGTCTGTGTAGTATAATATTTGAAGTAAATCATACATTACATCAGAATTACCGAACTAAATTTGAATCCTGTTAGAACGCGAACATTCTGGAGTATACTAATCGCGACATATCTGTAGATTTACTTATATGTTGTTTGTGCCGTATCATAACACGGTAGCGCTCATTATAATATGTGTGCGTGTGTGTGCGTGCCTCGGTGAGGTACACGTGTCGCCGCTGTACGCTGCTTCTTCTTCTCTAAGTAAACTTCACAGTGTAAACAGTGTATACAGGGTGTCCCACATAAATGGGAACACCTAAATATCTGTCGTATTTACAGTCCTATCAGAAAACTTCAGAGGACAAAGTGACACTATTGCAGGGGGCAAATATAGTGGTAAAGAAAAAAATTTTTTATGTCGTGTTTTTTTAATGAAATTTCAAGGTCACCGATGTTTCTTTAAATGTAATAGTATATTTTTTTACGATATTTTACCTTTTTGACCTTGAAATGACCTTGAGCAAGAATAATCATGTTGGAGCGGATAAAATGTGGAAGTTTAAAACTTACGTGTTTCAGCAAAGATTACGCGTTGACCTTTACATATCATAATAAATGTTCGAAATGTTGACCATCTTCATTTATGCAATATTGCAATCTTGCATTAATTGATCCACAGGCATTGTTGATTTGCAGTAATCCTTCGCAGCATATCCTCTGGCGTTGTGGGTTTATCTTTGTACACAATACATTTTATCTTGCCCCATTGATAAAAGTCCAATGGTGTCAGATCCGGAGAACGGGTTGGCCATGAAATTTTTCCTCATTTGATTTTCTGATACTTTTTCAATGTTCTCCATTGTTTTTTTAATGATTGCAAATTTTTGTTCGAGAAATATCTACAAAGATTTTAAAACTGGTCTAAACATTAACAATGACGAAAAGGTTTGAATAGAAAGCAACCATTTATTCCTTGAACGGCAAAACTTGCTAACAAGAACAACATAGCCTCGAGTTTATAACAGAAACACTATTTTTTCAATGTTTCTGCGATTAAGGATTTCAACGTAGCTTTACTTTAGCACTTTTCATTCGCTCATTCATGTTCGAGGAAACTTCGAACTCTAATTAGAACTAGGACGCTTGGAAATTTGTTTTTGTTTCCTCGCAGCGATTGACATATCATGAACCCTATTTATTTTCTTTGCGTTTTGACTATATTATTTCTATATTATATTATTTCTATATCTATCTATTATTCTTACTATATTATTTCACCATTTCAGTTTCTTTGAAATTAAAAACCATAATTTTTAATTGTAATCAAGATGAAGATTCTAACTAGTTGCTTTTGTCACTTTAAAATTGACAATAATGACGGTAGGCTTTTAAAAATAATAATGTAGCCCTAATTGATTTTTAATTTTCATAAAGTAATAAGTATAGTCTACGCAAGCAATGGAACAAATAAGAATGGATAATACACTTTGAGAATAGTAAATACAACGGTTTTATTCACTATCTTGTTATGTCGAATAATTTTTGCACTAAACTACACCCATATGTAGCATTGTATTGGACTTTAATTAAAATTATTGTAAAAATACTTAAAGGAAATATGTACAATCAAATGAAAATAATTATTATGCAGTCTCTCCATCGTTTGTAAATTATCTGGTAATTCTTACAGTTTCCTGAACATTCAAATCTGATTACACAGGGAATCCTTTTTATTTATAAGAAACATATATGTAGAATTAAATGAAAATAAAATATGGTGAAGAATATATCGAAGATTAATGATGCGGTCATTGCATCGTTTGTAAATTAAGTTTGAACGGGTTAAGTGATTTATCAGAATTTTTTTAGAATTACTATTGGATATCTGAGACTAGGCCTTTTTGGGGTGTAAACAGCTAGACTAAAATACAAGTGTTTTTTTATTTAATTCTTGTTAATACTTATTGTAAAATATATAAGATATACTTTTTCTTAACAGCTTCGGCAGTGCAGGAATTGTTGCCGTGCAATGTAGTGCCTACCACAGTGATCAAAACAAAAAATGTAAAATATTTTGTTAAAGTTACATACTTTAAGCTGGGATTGAACTTATTTTGAAAGAAAAATATGAAAAGCTGGAAAAGTTCTAGGGTTCGCAAGAAAAGCTTACCTTTTTCGACCAATTAGTAAAAACTCATATTAATAAAAAAAACATTATAAAGAAAAGATCAAATATAAATTTCAAGTCCAATCGCTGAAGAAATATGTAAAGAAATGAATGAGCTCCGTTCAAAGTTGTTTACTTTACTAGTTTTTTAGTTATCGTGGTCGCCAGTTTAAAAAACATAGTTTTGGAGAAACATGCGTAGTATACAATAAATAATGAGAATCGAACGAAAATAAAACACTTGAACTTCACGACTATCTGTTCACATTCCCAAAACGTCTAATCCCATATGTGACATAGTTATTCTGAACAAAAATTCTTAAAATCATTTGTTTTCGTTGCCGCGATACAGGAACCTCCCCTTAAGGGTTGATCTGAGAAACAGCAAAGAAGTCACGTCTGCGCTATAAACTGGAACTCGCGTTCCTCTAACAGAATAAACTTGGAGATAGTTGCGGAAGAATTTTCGGCAAGCCCACTGTTCACCGTCTCATCCAGCCAGGTAACAAGGTCTCGCAATGCAAACCGGATCAGCGGATAAGAGGCATTCTGCTTTACGTTGTCGGGGGGCGAGCACCGCGGCTGATTGCTCGATATTTGTGCGGCGTGTTCCTCTGATAGTTGGTGGTAGTTGCTACTGGCGGGATTGCAGACCGTGTACGTCGTCTCCGACGTATCCAACGGGACAAGACGAGACGAAACGAAACGAGACAAAACGAGACGTATACCAAGCGTCGTGACGTACCCCTTTTCTGTTTCCCTAACGGAACCCGTGGTTAGATTTGCCACCACGTCGCGATCCCCTGCGATTTAAGAGAGGCATTATTTTGATAAGAGGATCTGCTCTCACGTAGCTGGAGAAAGTTTTCAGTAGCTTGAACGAATTTACTTCGGAAAGCTCAGCTTAGAATAAAGGGTAAGCTAATTGTATAAAATAGGCAATTCACTGATAAAAGTCTCGATTTTGAAGGAATGATATGGATTAATTCAACCCTCTTCCGTCTCTCATTTTGCAACTTAACCCTCTAGGACTCAGTGATGAGCAACCAGTGGTCTACAGTGGGCAAAAATGGAAACCTAATACTACATGCCAGTTGCAACGAACGCAATATTATTTCTTACACACATTTACAATAAAACGTTTGGTAATTATATAGAAAAGGTCTGCGTACTCCGATTTTGATTAAATTTTAATATGTTACGGAGCAACACATTCTGAACAACTTTTTCCTTTTCCAATATACGGGGGTCGCTTTTAGTTTTCAAGATATTTGCAAAAAACTATCGGTAATGTTAATTTCATAACGGAAACCTTCTTTTTAGAAACACTGGGTGCGTGTGAAACACTGGGTGGGTGTGTGTGGTATTGTCGCTTCTCATCTCCACAACGTGTTTACAAACAAAAAATAAACAGATGCGGCCCGAAAATCCAGGTAGAAACAAGCATAATTATCTCCCGTAGATAACTCTGATCATACATAGATAGGCTGAGCTTTAAATTCTCAAAGACATTTCCTGGATTTTCGGACCGCATCTGTTTATTTTTTGTTTGTAAACACGTTGTGGAGATCAGAAGCGACAATACCACACACACCCATCCAGTGTAAAATTCAATACAGTATTAGCGATAGTTTTTTGCAAACATATCGAAAACTAAAAGCGACCCCCTATATTGGAAAAGGAAAAAGTTGTTCAAAATGTCGAAATCTATAATATATTATAATTTCATCAATATCGGAGTACGCAGACTTTTTCTATATAATTACCAAACGTTTTTGTTTATTGGATATATTTTCTATTGTTGGAATTTATTTATAAATTAAGGACAAAAATTAATCTATTATTTGACTATTGAACAATGTACACATCGTATCTAGATTGTCCTCTTCATTAAATCGTAGCTTAATTGCTTTTCCTGACTTGAGCGATATTCACTCGAGACGCCTTCTTCTCCGATCATACAGACGTGCCTTGCAACGTGTGTTTAAAACGAATTACAGAATAAACTCTATTGTGCGAATATAAAGTGTAGTTTATTATAAACTCATATTCCAATATCTATCATTAGATAATACACAGTCTATTTTCTGACGCAGTTCAGCGAAGACTAATAATTCTGTAGTCCAGAAATAATGAGAAACATAGTTCAATGGGAAGTCAGATAGATATATTTAGATAAACAATATAATATACAATGATATAACTTATGACAGCAGAGCTATAACGCGACGCATCTTCGTTCGTCATGCATGACCGACCGGCGAGGTTATGTATGCTTCATCGTATCGAGCGACAATCGATTCCGTCATCGTGCGGACACAGCATACGCGCCACAAATTCTAATAAAAGTAGCTGGGAAGTAATAGTATCTGTCGAGAATTGAGGACCTTTTGTTTTTCGTCACCATGCTACAGATCTTGGGGAAACATGGGGACGGTGGCTGCAAATTCTAAATTGCATGGCATATTTTATGTATACTAAGATGAAGAACAAGATCAATTTATCATTTAAAAAATTCCATATTGTATTCATAGATTATAGATGTCATTAATGCTTGTCAGTATGCATGCTTTCATGTATTTTAAAAATGAGCACACACTATAAATGCATAAAGATTCACAGTCTACTCATCATTGCACTAGGTTATTTACTGTTTGTTGCAATCGGTTTTTTGCAGATCTGCTGTCTATGATAAAATAAAGTGAACGAGTCATTCGTAAATTAAAAAATTTCCTAAAACCGATAGTGAATTCGAATGACGAATGAACTCGTAATTCCCAGTTGAAAGCTTGAACTAACAAGAGTCCTATCACTGTAACATACCTTTTCTCGATGAACTTCTTAAAACATCATCCCCTTTCCGTTTTCCCAAGCGGAACCGACGGTTAGCGTTGCCATCGTTCTGCGATCTAGTACCGCGGCGATTTAAGAGAGATATTATTTTGATAAGAGAATCTGCTCGCACGTAGAACGCCAGAGGAAGTTCCGGGGGCAGCTCAGCGGCATTTCGAATGCATATCGCGGAGCATCACGGTTGGTTTAGATCGCTCGACCACAGGGAGGGTCAACGATGTGACACGGCCTGGTCCCGGGGAGTCGGTTAACCGTTCAGAAAGGAGAAACTTATGAGACGAAAACGAGGAACATCCCTTCTGAATATAGCGGCAGGGTTTTCTCGTGAACGGGTCAACCTCCCAAAGATTTTATTTTCCGCCACGAATGCCGATGTCTCTCGGAGCGGAATATGAATCTCCCTTTTGTGAACTTGCGGTTTCGTTCCTCCTTTTTTCTTTTCCCTCTCTCCCTCTTTCTCGTCCTTTTATCATCATGTCTATTTTTTTCGTTCGGCCTTCGTCTGAAAATGTAATATGGCCGTTGCGCCGATTGTTCCAGTGAGCACAATGCGGGTCAGACGGATAATTAACATGGGTCCAGCGAGGCGAATGCTCGCACCGCCGAATAATATTAATGATTCGCGTGATACGTGTCCCAAAACTGGCAGCCATGCCGTTTTAATTACAGCCGTCTCCGGCTCGGTTTGACCATCGATCGATCGATCGATCGGACGATCGATCTTCCCTGGACAATCCCGGGGTCGCCTTCGGGGGATGACCGTGCGCGATACCAGCCGGGGAGCGATTACGTATGCAAATATGCGCTGGAATTTCTGCTGACAGGCATTATGCATCGAAGTACGACGGGGCCGTGTCTGCTGCGGGAACTTCCGACACGGCGGGACAGACTGTCGGAAACGTGGGCAAACAATTGGGTAATGCGCGTTGCTTCCGAACGCCGCGGCCTCCACACGCGTCCAGGACAAGGAAGGTCCCCCAACTCGGAAATTTCTCTGGTCTAGGCAAGTTCCTGCACTGACAACGCGAAAACCGTGGAGAATGATCGACCACCGGGAATCGGATATTTACAAATTTCTGCTGGGACTTTTCTATATTCCGCAGCTCAAAGTGACCTGCGTTGTTTACACGTGGGCGATCAACCGATTAACACTATGTTTACGGGCGTTTCTTATATACCTATCTTTACGAGCACCCGTCAAATTGACGGGTAAACGAAAATACGCATTTTCTTTAAAAAATCGATTTATTCTAATTAAGTCTGAATTAAACAATATTAGGCTTCACGTTTAAACAAATAATTAATAAGTAAAGAGTCTTTTTTGTTTTAAACTATCACAGAAATGGTAATAATAATATTAACGGTATAGGGTATCCTTCCAACTCTCCACTTTCAATATACTCAGAACTTGCACTGTCAACTTCGCTTTGGTCTAATTCATACTGATCTTCTTCGGGGGTATCCTCAGAATAATCTTCAGAGATGTTGACAATTTTGTTCAATATTTTATTATATCTCCTGGGTTTACTCATGACTGCTAGAAAAGGGGAATTGGTCAAAATAAAAAAATACTGTGCCCAAATTCAATTACCCTATTGTAAATACTTACAATAAGCGGCGACTTTCTACAATAAATGAAACTTTTGCACACTGTCTTTGAAAAACGTTCTTACACTGCCACAGCAGCAATCATACTGAAGATCGCTCATGCTTTAGAGGTCTCATCGGCAATAGGCATAAGCGATTTTCTTGAAGGCCCAAATAAACACTCAGGCCATACAATACGCTTTAGTTTACATTATCGAGGCGCGATTGATATGACGAATTAGAGGAGGAGAAAATAAAGACTTTACTTTTATTCTTATATTTATTATTTGACGAACGAAGCAAACATATAAGGATTGTTTATGAAATAAGCTATCCCGTCAATTTGACGGGTTTCGTAGAGATAAAATAATTGTGTGTATATATTCTTCGGGTGAAGTGATTAATTTACGATGCAAAATGGTTCAAATTAATGCTATGGTTTTTGGGGTATTTCATTTCAAAATTTGAAATCCGTCAAATTAACGGGTCCCGTAAATCTAGTGTTAAGGGTCTCTGCACACCCATCCAGGACGAGCCGGACCGGGATTTAGCTAGTTAGTTTAAATACTTTAAGAAGGTATAGAGCCCCTGAAAACATTGTTTTCCACAGAGGGAACTGTCAACGCGCGCACGAAAATGCAAGAATTGTGGCCCTTCGATCGCGCGAGGAAAGAATCGGAACCACACCGAATCAGAAATCCCTATACCAAAGCTACGTAAAAAAGACTCTCCGGGGCCCGTCCCGGATGGATGTGCAGAGATCCTTAGGCTTCTGTTTCATTACCACGGAGGTTCGAGAATATACACGTCCTTTGCGAGCCAAATTGTGAGCTAACTTTGAGACTTTTGGGAATACATACCTTCGATGGGCTTGAAGGGGACCCTGGTGTCAGTTTTAATACGCGGTTATTCACTAGCTGATAATTGAAAGTCATCCCTACATTATACCGGGAGTTTTACGAATAGTGTGTCCTCGGTATCATATAATGCTTCAGACATAGGCTAGGCGAGAGGATGGCTTTTGCCTGGGTGGAGGGGGTTTAGAAGGTATTTTACCTAAACAGGATGAGTCCAACACTACCAGAACGCTCAACAACGTAGGCCGGGGCGTGTAAAGGGATCCCCCTCCCCTCCCTGATACATACATAAAAAAGGTAATTTACTTGTACTGGTAGGATCACGGTTATATGAACTGATTGTAGAAACCGAGTGTTCGGATATTAGGAAAGTCCTTTTAGTGCTGGATTAAGTCTTTAGTGATGTTTATAATATAATTAAGGAGACTTTCTCATAAATCATTAAAATATAAATTTTATAAAAAAAACTTTTAGTCCTTAGTTTGTACACTCTTCCAAAATACAAAACAAATTTTGTTGCTGTTCCTGTCGTGATATCACTTATACATGGCGGTCACTGTACTGTTCACAAAGTATGGGGTGAAAACGGTGGCCACGTTCACAAAAAAAGTTGTGGACCTAATCGAAAAATTCTTGCGACATTATTTTCGTTATTGTATAGGCTATCGCATTCATGAGAACGATGAATTTTGTTTTATTAAAAATACGTTTTGATTAATCTCCCATTTAACATGGCCAGGTTAAACTTCACTTTGGGGGAACAAATGTTTTCAAGTTTTCTGTATGTAATGCCATACATTTTGACGAGTCAATAATAGAATTGTAAGTTTTAGTGCGCGGAATTGCCGAAGTTCACTGGTTGAAAAGGTATACGCTTGTAAAGTTGGCCGATTTCAAGCGATTTTGACAGATTAGAACCTCGTCATATTGCTTTGTACTTACGCGTTATCCAATCAGCAGAACTGCTACGTCACACCATAACCACATACAAGCAGACATTTTACAGCGGCAATTAATGCATGCATCTTTTGAATCTCAATAACCGTAAATGATAAATATTAGAATACGTCATTTTGACGGGTCCCGTAAACGTACTGTTAAAAAAATTACAATGTAGTTCAAACAACGATAGAATGAACAATGTGTGAACAGGCAGATCAATGCTTCCAATGAACACCTTCGACAGATCGTAGCCCACACCCCATAACAATAATAAAGCAGAATCCAATAAAACCATGAGTTCGACGCTGCTGTTTGCTATATTGTTTTCGTGGCAGCGCAGCGGATCAAATCTTTCTGAAATTCTTAGTATGGTGGAGTTAGACTGAGCACGCGCCTATCCTCAGGGTACTCTTCCTAGCCGGGATTCTATTTACAAATCCTCCATCACCAGAGGCCATAAATCGTATCTGCTCCTAAGGATCGTCCAGACGCTTCGTACCCAATATTAAACTGCCCATGAAGATGGCCCTATTAATATGGTGTGCAGAGGTGCGGCGACCGTTTACACAGCGCTGTGTACTATAGTATGTTCTAAAGCTGAGAAAATCCCTCGGAGAAGAGAGGAAACTTCGCTTTCGGATACGACACGTCAATATTAAGCCGCCACTAGTACGAGTGATATGCATAGAACGGACACTGAACAGACACTGTCTTAAGTTTCTGCGGGAACCTAAGTCTCCGGTATAGTGTCCGTGATTCTAATTATCGATCGGCTTTGCATCGACGTGACCGCTTGGCGATCTTCTGTATAACTGAATTTGATTCCAAAAGCACAATTTAGAAGATGGTGTTGCTTTTAGTGCTGCCATTTTAAAAAATTATTCGTCATTTCTAAATGTCTTACTGGAAACTGAAGAATTACTTTATGCATATTCTATCCTCGGAAGAATACAATTTTTAGTTTGTGAAATCGCGGCTGCAAATGAGACTTGTTAGTTAAAAATGATTTAAGTCCTGAATGATGCAAAAATTTGTGATGCTAACTTGACATATATCAATTGTCAATTTTCTTAAAATAATGAAATACAATTTCGTTCAAACATTTTATTATATTATGTAAATAAAAATTGTACAAATGCTTTAATTTTAAAATCACTTTAACACGTTGATTACCATGTCAACCATATATGAGTGACGGAATTATTTGTCCAGATTTATACCTTAATTTTTGAGCTAGAATATTCATTAATCCAAGTTTGGTTAAAATCTGGAAAATGAAAGAAAGTTGAAGGAGTACTCGGGATCACACATTTTAACTTTTCAATTTTCATTTCACTAAATAAATTATTTTGATATCATGGAATTTTTGGGTTGCTGGTTTGGTAGTCAACGTGTTCACACTTTAATGAAATGAAAGATCTATTGATGTTTGAAATTATATATGGTTAAATTTAAAACACATAACTGAAACGGAATGTCATAGTTGCTATCTTAATATAAGAGACTGTAGTTCCGTACTGCCTTTTCGTCTATAAATTGTGTGCGGTATGAGTGATCAAATATTTTCGAACGATAGCCTAGGTACTCTTGGTAGAAGAGATATGGTATGATCCTAAAATTGACTGGAAACTAAAGCACATATGCTCCAGATATTGGAACCAAGGAATCGAATGTACAGTCTCGGTCAAGGTAATATTATTTTCAACTTTAAGCCCCTTGCACTCTTCGAGGATTCAAATATATATTCATTTTTTATTTACATAAAAACTGGATCACTTGCTACAAAATAAAAGAATATACGTAACAGGATACAATTTGTACCAATATTCAAAACCAATGCTTAGGATACAAAATAACCAGCATTGAAGCAGCAAGGGTCCTGTGCCGACTCGTTAGCGACAGTTCGTAATCTTACATCTTATTAGAAAAGTATGCAATTTGCCTAACGCACGAGTGAAATAAGGTGAGATAAGGTAAATATAAGGATCGTTGTGTACACAGGGAATTTACAATTCATATTTCCGGCTGCAGATACTTTCTTGCTGGTGAACAGGGGAGAGCTAAACGCGTTTAATCGATCGACGATGCGAGCGACTACTTCGAAAGCGGGGGCTGTTCAACAAATCGAGGAAATACACGGCGTTCGTTGCCGATGTTTTTCGATTCCCAGTGACTAAGACGAATCGCCGATCGGTTACTTCGATACGGTGAAACGGAATTTCGATGGTGTATGGGCGATGTATTTCAACGAGATGTGTTTTCTGCTTCCTCGAAAAACACCGTCGACATGCTGTCCGCCGGTAAAGTAATCGATTACACACACTTCGGGGGTCCTGTACAGGCACGTTGCGCCCTCCGCGATTCTTAATCATAATCACCCTTAAAATACTGTATTATCATTGCATGATGAATCGAGTCGGCCAAACAATGGTTCTAATGGAGCCATCCGTTTTGATAACCGAATCTGTGTGCCATACAATATCCACATTCAAGCCGCATCGTGCGTGGTAGTCCACCATCTAGTGACACACGATACCACGGACGTGTATGAATACATATTGGTTTGTCTTTATTCGGTAGATACTGGTGTACTAAACACGAAACCAACCGATGTATACTCTACGAAAGTTTCAATCAATTATTATGTAATGGATAGCTTTGGCGCTCGAGGGATATCTTCGATTTTCCGCATGATTTTCCGATGTGTCATTTCTCTACTTAAACCGTAGATAATTACGAATTTGTCGCATATTTTAAGTACGAAAAGGTTGTCAAAAGAAGCTCTTTTATATTAGGTCGTTGCACATGAAATGTCCGATTTCAGAATGCAAATGTTATGGTGTTTCAATCAAGAAATAATCTTATAATTTACAGGTTCATTATGATTCATTTTCTACTTATACAGGGGGTTCATGCTATCACTAGCCAGCGTTTTTCTTGTAAATAATAAATATTAGAAAAAAATGATAGAGGAAAAAGTAATACTGTTTTTGGTACGTAATATTTGCATTATTATCTTAGAAATGAAGGTGACCTTCAATTTTTTAAATGAAATGCCATATATTTCTTTATATCATATGAAAGCGTGTGTCAACAATTCAAGGTCATACAAGGTTAGAAATGGCAGCAAAATTTTGAATATTTCGTACGTAATATTTCGTAAAGATATCATTCACGATACACAACGCCAAGAATTGTAAACGACTTGGAAAGGAATCTAGCTCAATATGAAGAAAGAAAGAAATATGTAGTCATGCACAAGGAAGTTATATTGAACCTTTACTATAGCCTCGTCAATAAAGTATAATTGCAAAAGCATTTAGTACGAAATGTTCAAAATGGTTCTTCCATTTCTGATCTTGTATGATCTTGAAGGTCATTGTGTCGTATACGAATGAATTTGTCTTGATGCACGCTTCCACATAGTATGAAAAAATATACATCATTCCATTTAAAAAAATTAGAGGTCACCGACGTTTTCATGAAAATAGTGCAAATATAAAAAAATTCCACACGCTATTACGTTGCTTGCAAAAAATAGTATTACTTTTTCCTCTTTCATTTTTTTCTAATACTTATTATTTTCAAGAAAAAAGCTAGCTAGTAATAGCGTGAACACCCTGCATATCCAACTTTACTTTTGAATAAAGTTTATGTGAATACCAGTCGATGCGATCGTCGTGTATTATTTTTATATCAGTAAGAAAATTAATCTATTGACAACATTATGTGATATTTAGTCAAAATGTTTAGTAAATGAACGCACTGTTAGTGAATGAGAGAAAAAGGTTAAAAATAGAAATGACAATCTCATAAATGAATGTGAACGGCCAAAAAATTTAATTTTTACCGTAATATAATTGAAAAACTCGTCACTTGTTGGCAGAATATGATGATTACAATGGTGCTTGCTTTAATCAATAAGTTTTATTTGGGGAAACGTTATGTTTGTTTAAAGTTAGTGTTACGAATGGGACGGTTCATAAGCAACAAACTAATAATTTAATATTTTGAAGGAGATATTGGGTTTGTGGAAAGGTAAGCCCAGTTTTAACCGTGAAAAAGTTAATTAACTGTACTGTCATTCTCATCCTCATCCATTGTATAATATCCACTGTTTTCTATAATTTTGCACCATTATTTACTGAGCTTCTTAATTTCTTAATGAATAATCGATACTAGAAAGTAATATGTACATTTTTATAATACTGTCCTAATGGATAATAGTAAAAGTTGTTAGAAATATAACGAATCTTTTAAAATGACTTAAATTTTACTTCTTACTTTAAATTAATTTCTCTGGAAACGATATTATTATAATTACAAATAGTACTGTTTCTCAAAGCAAACAATTTTCAAATACAAAATAAATTTATGCAATACAGAAATTGTGCAAAATAAAAATTCATTACCAAATTGCAACAAACAGGAGTTAGAAAATGATTTTCTTTCTGAATAGAATTAATAGTATTTTTAAGTTCTTCTGATGTTTTTACCGTTTTCTATTCCACTTATCCACTTTTATTATAAATTGCATAAAATCCGTAGTCTATCGTATCCTTTCACAAATTGCAATGTTTATGAATGGTAAGAAGAATGATATGTACCACCATTTTCGTCAAGCGATACTTAATATTCGTTTCAAAAGGTCAGTTGCCACTCTTCGTGTAATTAGCGCTAATGAATAGTGTTTATATTCGCAAAACCAATATTTCATTCTACGAATGAAATGGTAAGCAACGGAACAATCGTATTATAATCCGTGAAAGCCGGCAAACTCCATCAAACAGTCTGGCCAATTCTCGTGCTCGGTTTCTTAATTAAATCGAACCACCTCGCGCCCGACTCACTCTGGACGAGTTATTTCCACTCTCACGCAAAATATTGACCAATCACCATGCGTGTTTTTCTTTTTTCGATCAATGCAACGATTTTCCCGAGCCCCTACGGTTCGATTAACAACACAAACATTGTGGAAAAATTGCCGGTCTATTCGAACTCGTTCTTCAGGAACATTGCAGCAATTCTATAAAAGTGTTCTATTGAAACAGCGACGTTAAAAATGTCGAACGACGTGTTTGTTTAATTTCTACTCCAAACAGAATAAAAAGAAAATCAAGTATAACAATTATACAGTATGGGCTGCATACTTAACATTTGGCGAAGCATTGGAAAAATGGAGAAACATTTTACATTGCTAAGGAATAAGTGTAAGTGTACTTACGTTGTTTAAAGAGAAAGAACAATTTTAAGGTGACGTCCTTTACATTTCTGTTTTTATACTTGCAATAATTTCACGTAGATATTAACTACCGGACATTTTATTATTTTAATGAATAATCATAGTCACTGCATACTGTACACAAATAAATTAAAGAAAAGTAGATATTAAGAACTGGATTTTTATAATTTAAAATTTTGTAAATCAAAGGAAATCGTTATAACACTTTATTATATAACGACTGGCTAACATTTCGCCTCAAAAGTTAAATAACTGACTCGAATTTTTAGAAAAAAGAACGAAAGTATTAAAACTTTGATTAGATCTTTACTTCATGTGCAGGGGGATCAACGGTCTTTACATCCTTGGTCTTAAACTCTTATTTCTGGACATTGCTCGGTAAATTCCACCCTATTTATAGTTAAGCTGATACAAATTTTTTGTTCCTGTTTTTATCGACATTACTTTGCTAAATAATCTACCATACATAGAAGCTTCATTTCTAAACGTTCTGTTTCAGTTAATTTATTTATTCTGTTGATATACAAAACATACTGTTAAAAAGATATAGGACATCAAACTTTATATTCAACCCCTCCTTCGAACCATCAAACAATAACAAGAAGGAGAAAAATCTGAATTCAGTGACAATAATATGGAGAACGTGCATTATAATTTTTATGTCAATACTCTTATACTCAGGGATATTTACTTCCTATTCATTATTAAAATTCGCTGTGTTTTTATTGCGAAATAGCAAAATTGCTATAGATTTATACTTTCTTTGTTCATTACTAAACTGCGAATCATTATGCATTTATGGTATCTGCAGATTATTAACATAACAAAAAATGTTTGCATTAATAAGAACTACCTAGTACCACTCTTTTATAATGAGATATTTTTTAATTGACGGAGAAAAATAATTCTATATAGTAAATAAAGACCTGCAGTCTAGTAATTAAAAAATATTTTTTACACCTGAAGAATAAAAATACGTGTTGAAACTATGATGTACAATGTAATTGAACATCGTAAAAATTTTGTTGTCAAACAGGTTAATACGAAGATACAGGACTTCAAAGATTCACTTGTTGATTCTGTATCTAAGTTCTGTATCTAATCTATAGTTGTTGCCAAAGCTACCGATGTATGTTAACAGTATTTCTACCAAAGGTTTCAAAATACACCTTTTACAATATTACTACCTTCTAAGTCGTTTGTAAGAAACAGAAGTTAAACAAGAATGTATTTTCTCTTTTAATCATCTTAAACAGCCGAAAATGTTATAACAACATCTTTAAGTTCATATAATGTTTATTCACTCTTGTGTTAGACCTATTTGACAAAAAATGCATGAAATCCGCAGTCTGTACAGGGTGACCCGAAAAGTTGGAATATAATTAAAAGGGGTGATTCCCGAAATGGTTCTAAGCACTTTTTTCCTTTGTCAATTCGCGCCTAAACTCCTTGTTTTCGAGTTATTAACGAAAAGCACGGACCAATCAGAGCGCGGCAACGGCGAACGAATTCCAACTCGACCAACGGCAACGCTTCTACTCCAACTCTGATTGGACCGTGTTTTCCGCCAATAATTCGAAAACAAAGCGTTTCGGCGGGAATTGGCAAAGGAAAAAGGTCCTTAGAACCACCTCCGGAATAACCCCTTTCAGTTGTGTTCAAACTTTTCGGCACACCCTGTATATTAGTATCATTTTATGCACGGTACGGTTAATGTTCATTTTGTGGGGGAAGTGTATCACGTACTCGCAAGTGAGGATTTCTTTGTCAAATGAACCGGCCGCTAATAGCCGCGGAATTTCGCAATTTGAGTTTCCGAAAGTCAAGTCGCAGGGTCGGAGTGAGCTTGAATATTTGTCGGGGCGACCCGGGATGCTTAAATATTACAAAGTGCGACGGATACAAGGCACGGGGTGAATTTGAAATGGAAAAGTAACCGCGTTACCCCACGTTACTTGTCACAGCGATCGCGCACGCAGGGGGAGAGGCGGTCTCTGTCGCTCCATTCCGGCCAGGTATGTGGCAATTTGAACGCGTCGCGTCTCGGCGAAACTAACAATAAGCGACAGAGCTTCGTCCGCTGTTTCGCTGGATGGAAAACGGAACAGCTACTGCGGAAGGACAGGAAACCTCGAGTTTGCGGCGGCAACAGTAGTGCGGAACGTTGTAGCATCGGCTTTCACGGCGGACCGGCCGGATGCCGACGCTAGCACGGAATTATACTTGTCTGGTGCGTAATTGCCGAGATTAATTATGTGCAAGATGAAATTCCCGGCCGGCAGAGTGTGACAATCCGTGGCGATCCGTCAACATGGCTGCGTGAATGGAAACAATCTTGGGAAAAGAGAACGAGTGTCACGGCGGCGCGGCACACAGTGCTCGATTTTTTAAAGGAGTGGGACAAAAATTAGTATGACTTTAAAATTTTACTTATTCTCCCTTAATAGAATTGCATACACCTGTTAATCTTCGTAGATACACTTACTGGCAAAAGTTAAGAGACACCTTTTAAAAACGAATAACTTTTTCAAATGAGCCCAAAAGACGAGTTCTTTTTTAGATAATGGAAAAATTTTTTTATCAGGCTATGTGTAAAAAACTTTTTTATCTTTTTTATCAGCGCCTACAATGAAAATCTAAAATATGCTTTTTGTAGATCTAAGTATGATGTGTACATGCAGAAAGTTTCATCGAAATTGGTTAACGCATAAAAAAGCTATAGTCATTGAAGAACGTAAGAATCTTTGAGTTTTTCGGCCCAGGATTCATCAAAATCGCAGTTTCTTACGATTTCTGCCATTTTTAATTATTTATGGCTCATAGCAACTTTAACCGATTTTGGTGAAATATAGTGCATATTTATAACTTGCTTAGATCTACAAAATGCGTATTTTTAAATTTCATTATGGGCGCAGATAAAAAAATTAAAAGAACATAACCATTACTATTTTCATCGCAATTTCGAGCAATGGCAATGTTTCATTAATTTTTTTTATAAATATCCTAGTAAACTAATCCTTCTGACATCTAAAAAAATACTCAAGCCGTTTGAACCAATTTTAAAAAACGTTATTCGTTTTTAAAGGATGTTGCTTAACTCTTGTAAGTAAGCGTAGGTGTATCATTCTATTAATAGGCTTTTTAATCACTGTTCTGTACTAAAATACTATTAACAAAAAATATGAGCTTACGTTGAAAAAGAATGCAAATTTTTTCCTAACACTGCTATTGCTTACAAAAATCCATTTCGAATGTTTGCTCGACACACAAGCCAGCGAACAGGTGGTATAGTCACGAGAGTGAGTGAAAGAGCGAAGGAGAAAGAGAAAGAGAGAGAGAGAGAGAGAGAGAGAGAGAGTGAGAGAGCGAGAGAGAGAGAGAGAGAGAGAGAGAGAAGGAGACTACATGAAAAAGGAACACAAAAATTTAGAACATTTTTCCGTGCAAAGTTTCATTTCCAAGGTAATCGACATCGAAAGTTTATGTAGCATGCATGCGTTAGTGTCTACAGGAAGTAGAAATAGTGAGTCACGCGCAGACACGTTAGTTGTTTCCCATTCGATAGTGTTCCGGTCTAAATCCGAATGGAATTTTTTCGAAAATGAACCCAGCTACGAAATGTTTTACTCTACATGTCCAACGTACATTTTCATGTAAATTTCCGTTCCCTTTTACCATCTGTTACGTTGGACATTGAGTGTTGGATCAGTTTTCAAAGATGTTTTTCTGAAAAAGTAGTGATTCAAATTCAATTTGATTTTTATTTTCTCGGTAACACTGTGTTCAATTATATAACAATTGCAGATACTTTTTAGGAATTCTTGTTTTCGTAAAGTACAGTGTGGGCCAAATGTTACTGTCTGATATAAAAAATTCCTAAATTCTATTTTTTAACACTTTTTCATTCATACTAATTTCAGAAGTAAAATTTAAGTCGAAAAATTTACAATGCATAAGTATACACCTCATCAATGTGTAAGCATCGTGAAAATGTAATAATTATTCAATTATTTCTATTCCGAAATAATTTCAGTGTGATTTGACCTTCAGTTGGTATGATGACCTTTTAAAAGAATATAATTCACACGCGACAGCAATCTAATTAATGGTCACTTAAATCACAATTAATATTTGAATGTAGCAAAAATCTTTTTCGTCAATGAATCAACCATAGGTTGAAGGATTGAAACCTCTCATTTATAACAACATAAGAAAACTTCACGCAAGATTTTTTGGGACAGTTCTATTAAATTTTGAAAGAAAGGCGTGCAACCAAATTTATACAAATACATGATACATCATGGGGACTTTACATGACCGAACTTGTTCCTAATTTTTTTCCATAAAACGATGAAAAAGGATTGTTCATTAATTTTTAAGAGGACGTTGGAAAGGGGAAGAAACAATCTTTAAATCTACGGTGGATTCTGTCACGAAAAAAATTTCTAATCTTTTAATAAACGTTTTGAGACAAGACGTGTCTTCAGTTTCCCACCTGCTTCATCGTGCACACATATTTAACACAAAAATGTTGTATTGTTTTTTTAACAAAATTATCACAGTTCAAATATCTACAATTTCTCGATAATGTGAAATATAATGTTCAAATACTTTTCGGGTCTATCTTTTATTCAAAGAGATTGATTGATTGAATAATTCCCCTTCAATGCATCTTTAAAGTCTCAATAATTGTAAATTAAAAAAAATTTGAATCCAACAATATTTCACTGTATGAGAAACGTGCTGAACTTGGTCCATCGCCTAGGTTAGACCTGATTTACAAATCATAGTTGATCGGTACTTGTTTTTCTGTCCAGGATACAAAGCGAAACTAAACCGATAGCATACTACATAATTAGACTGCGATTCATAATGTTTTAATTGATGTACATGTATTAATCCATTGGTTGCAACAGACAGAACTGTACAAATACTTTTTGTACAATGTATATATACTGTATATCAAAAATGTGATCATCTCCTCAGGTCCCTCCAGGACAATATTCCTGAAACGCTAACTTTCCGAGTGACTCACGCACGGCTCGCAAGAGGATCTCTATATTTCCTATCTGGTAACAAGAAAAACCTCTCTCCAATAAAAAAAAACGGCGACTTACGAGCGGATATTTGAATATACCGCGTCGCCGGAAGGAAAGCCAGCTCGGTTGAAAAGTTTGAACTCGGTCCGCTCGATCGCGAGCCGCGGAATCCGGAATTGCTTATGGAAACTCATAATTCTCCGGGATTGTCTTGGAAATTGCTCACGCTTGATGTTTATAAACGAGCAATTTGATGGCGCTTCGTAAACCGAACGAAAACACCATTATCGTTTCCATCCATCTTCGTGTGCCCGGGACACTATCCTTTTCGGTTAATGCGGTCCGCCGCTTCCTGCGAGGTATTGCGCGTGGCTGGCTCGGTTGTTGCTCTCGTCGAATGAATTCCGCGGGTGAAATTTCCATAAATTTGAAAAGAAAGTATGTATACGTATCCAGACAGCAGTTCGACCTTCGACCGAGATGATGGAAGATGCGCTAGACTCGTCGGCTCTCGAAGAAGGTGCCACAAAGGAGGACCGGAAGTCCTCGTCTGCGTTGGCCGCAGCCCGCTGGATCGTATCCCATAATTATCATAAATACAGCGACGTTAACTCTATGAAATATTCAATGCAACGGAAATCGTTGGACGAGATGCACCCACAGAACGACCTGATGAGAAACGGAGATAGCGAGACAAACTTTCGTTCGCGAATAAATGGCGCCGCTAATGTCCGTGAGGAAAAAAAAGGGGCCGGGCGAAACTCTTTCATTGATTTTACGACGACGGTGCACGCTATTAATGGTAATGGCAGCATAGAAATGGACTGGAGATCGCGGCACGCTCGAAGAAACGGGAATATTCGATAATTCGAAGAGACGCCGCACGCTGGTCGATCCCGACCAACAAAAGTCTTTCTCCGGGCTCGATAATAGATTCGACCGGCGTCTGGACGCACCGTTTACACCTACGGCAAGATTCTGCCCCGAAAAACGGCTTCCCTTTCGTTTCCAGAATCAGAGGATAGGGGAAAATGGAACGCGCGAGTGTAACGGCTACATGACAGTCGCCGGAAGCAGACTGCTGCCCTGCAAACTGCTTGGAAACGTCTACGCGGATACGAGAACGGAAGTTGAGAGACTGAAACGACGAATATAAAACGCGGTATTTGTAACGCTACTACCCCTCACCCATCGACAGTTTATAGAGTCTACTGGCGGTTTTATTTTTTGGTTTTTCCCGGAATTTTTTATCTCCTGCGATTCCTGCTCTGTTCGTAGTTTTCCTGTGCGCCGTTCCCACGGCTTTTCGGGGGACTTTGTTTTATTGTTATTCATACGGTGCTGGGAAATTTATAGTGTCTGTGGGAGTTGTGCAAGCATACACTTCCACAGGGAAATTTAATGTTTCCCTTTCTTTACTAATGCTTGTGGAAAATTACGAATATAATGACAGTTTATTATTACATTTTCTAAAATCTTGTGTTTTGTATTTCTTTGAAGAGTTCATATTAGAACATTCAATTTTGTCAAGTTGCTCTAGGCAAATTAGAAAGTGGATACAACCTTTTGCGTCTACTGAAGTAGAATTTCGGGGCCCCTAACCCCAACTAAATAACTTTCACGTTGTAAAAAATAAAACAATTGTAAAAACATCAACATATTTATTATTGCATAGAAAGTGGCATAAATTCTCCTTCATCCATGAAAACCTTTTACATAAATATACAAAATATTTGGTTTGTGTTCGGGGCCCCGTTTTGCTTGGAGCCCCGGGCATTTGCCCAAGTTGTCCACAGGGTAATACGCCACTCCTTATAGGAATAATAATAACGTACAACTTTATTTATACTTGTCTGAGTAAAAGCTTTCTTGGATCCAAAACATATTTGAACCATAATTTTTGAAAATTGTCGATATTTAAACTATAATATTATAATGTCGTTAAAGAAAAGAGTATAAAAATTTTGGGCTCATTTTAAGCTTGAAGCCTCTACATTCACAATCCAACGTTTATTTTTGTGTAAAATGCAACTGCAATATATTGATTCGTTCGTAAAAACATTGTAAAATTTTCAGAGTGACAGAATTCACTAAGGATTTTCAGGTTGAAGCTTTTCCATTGCAACGATCTCTTAATAATTGATGTACGATTTTTGTTCAATATTTTATGAAATAAAAATGAGGAACAAGCTCGGTCGTTTAAAATGCACACGTTGAGCTTTATATTACTGTTTAGGTAGTACAGATTTCATTTAAAGTTTCACAAAACGACCTGAAAACAGGGAACATGATGTTCTTTCATGTCATTGTAAAGAGAAGACTTCAATCTTTAAATCTATAGGTGATTTGCTCACGAAAAAGTGTTTCAATGTTTTTAGAGACGCTTCAATTGGTATCATTTTCAAGAGAAACATGTCTTCAGTTTTGATATGCCACGCCGTGCGAAATTGTCTTCGGCAAAAATGAACAATAGTTAGTATGGTATTGGAAGCCTATAACTTTCAAGTGAGGCCAGATTTATGGTTGCACTATTATTTTGAGCGGAAATGTCACAGTTTACATATCGACAATTTTCGAATAAAAGCATCTGAATTACTGATTTACATGAGCACAGATGTATTATTCGCTAATTGTGTATACATATTTTTGAATATAAATATAAACACACAAACAAGATTTCGTACTTGATGAAAATATGTCCTGTATCATTTTCGAAATTCTTTAAGATACAAAGTTAAAGAAAAATATACTATGAATTATTGTGCAGTAATTGAGGGCGTAATTACGTAGTAATGTCAGGGTGCCTTCGAGATGGGAAAGCCTTAATCATATTGTCTTATTATTTCGCCTGGAGAACTTCCTTGATTTACTGGGGGCAACTGTTTCACAGGCTTGTTTAGAACTGAATGACCGACGTTCCGAGCTACGATAACATTTTACGTCTAGTACGTGACGTGGAAATCTGACATGTTCACCATACAAATGATCAGTGCAACTGAGGTTTCCCTTTGTTTCCTCCAAGCATTCAAGCGTACATTACCGATGCTTTCCAGTCGTGATCACTGCATTGACGGAAAAGTAAAGACAATAAGGCCATACGAAATACAATGAAACAGTAAAATGTTTTGTGTCCTGTACAGATCCAACAAAAAACTTATTTCTAATTTACTCAAATCGCTAACACATAAAACACGAATTACATGGTTTCATTTATTTACAGAAAAATGAAATTTAAAATAATTCCTTTAAAGAGCATTGTTCCAAATGAATATTATTCTAAAATTATTTGCAAATGGCACTTATTATTTGAAAACATAGATTTATGTTTACGTCATATTTTATTTATCCTTTCTTATACATTGCATTAATAATTGAATAATAAAAAGAGATTTTTATGGAAGCTTTTCCGGAAACTAAATAATTCAAAAGGTCTTGAAGTATCATTAGAACGTCTCCACCAACATTGAACAATTTTTTTTCATAAATGAATCTACCGTAGATTTGTAGACTGAAGCCTTTTCTTTACAACGAACCTCCAAAAATTCATGTAGAAGTTTTTCTCAATGTTATATAAAAATTAATGACAAGCACGTGTGGTCCTGCAAAAGCCTCATGGTGTATGTTATTATTGTAGAGTTGGCATACACCATTCCTCAGGAGCTCATTAAAACGACTGAAAAAAATTGTACATAAAGTTTCGCGGCGTTGCGTCGTTGTAAATGGAAGGTATCAATTTCCAAATCTGTGGAGATTTCAGTCACGAGAAAGATTTTCCAATCTTTGAATTTTCGGGTTATCTAAACTACAGTTGCTCACAAGTTTTGCCATTTTTAATTATTTCTGGTTCATAGAAACCTTATTCGATTTTTTAGACAAGGCATGTGTTAAACTTTAATCATAGACACAGAATAAAAAGTTAAAAATCATGACTTTTACTTCCTTCATCGCAATTTCGACTATTGGCAATTTTTAATTAATTTATTGACTCATTACCTAGTAAAGTAATCCTTCGAATATCTCAAAACAACTCGTTTGATCCAATTTTTAAAAAGTTATTAGTTTTTAAAGGGTGCACACTTTATTTTGCCCCCGATTGTAGCTTCAGTATCTTGTAATAAAAGTAGAAAATTTTGGTTTTGCATAAAAACGTAGTCTAGTAATTTCCACGTGATCGTAGGAGTGGTATTTTTACAGGATTACCGTTTCCGCGTAGAAATTTTGTTAAATTTCGATCACGAGCGAAAATTCAAGTGCCCGTCGAAGCGTGACGAGGCGGGTGTTTACCAGTTCGAAGACAAAAGACGAAATTTTCGGTATTCCGATCACGCGGCGCTTCTAATTTCCGAGGGAAAAGTCATATATCGACTCGCTCCCTTTGATTCTGTGCTCGGCGCGGCGTGACGGTCGACGTCGAAGTCCCAGGAACAACGCTTCAGCGCCACGCGATGATTAACCGTTTCGGCCTTCCGTCAGTGTCCCCCAGTAGAAAAAGGAGGCACGAAACACGAATTAACCGAGCGTCGGTTCTCTGATTGCGCGACTCCTCTGTTGGCCTTTTTTTCTGCCCTCTCTCCCGGATGAATAATTCAAAAGATCTCGCCCCCGTCGACGTGTTTTCCTCCTCTTCACGCGTGCCTCTCGCGTTTTCCGCATTCCACGATTTCCGCCACCCGACGCCATATAGGTACTCGCATTTTCTGTCACTAGGCTGCCTCGCTCCGTGGATTTTACCGGCGCTTCACCCTTTGGCCTTCTTAATGCTCAAACTTGAATACACACGACCCTCGGTGTCGCAAGAAATGCCGCATGAATAGATTAATATATTTAAACGGGGCCCGCTGTTTGCGCACCTTCATTTCCCAGACCTGGAACGATATTTTGCTTCGCTGCTCCGTTCAACGTCGATGTTTTGGACACTTAAAAACGTCAATTGACTATATAGTTTCTAGTTTTTAATATTCTCTAGAAAGTATTGGCTGTTTTGATCGCAAACTTTCCGAGGAATAGCATTTGCTTAAACGTACAGTAATGTCTCGATATTGTAACAACACTAATTCAGTGGTAGAACTTCTCTGGTTTTAACAGTAAACCTACCAAGCATGAAAAGTGAATGATAAGTACGGGTAGCCCTCTTACAACACGGCATCCTGTAACACGGTTTCGCTATTACACGATTCATAAATTGCGGGAACACTCCTACAACACGGCATCCTATAACACGGTCTCGCTATAACACGATAAGAAAATTGCAAAAACCTTTGTACAGTAATGGTTCAATCATATTTAACCATATCACAGCGAGTTATTATCTCACCATAAGTAAGTAAATATGTTCCGAATTATGCTGTATTTAGACTTATTTTAATTAGAAAAATATCACAAATACGTTGGTAACAGTTCTGTAAAAAAAGTAAACAAAAATAAAGTTTTCAATTTGCATTGACATTGTAATCGATACGCAGCCCTTTGAACTGTGCCGACTGCTTCGACGTTGATTATACTGAGCAGTGACGACGAAGAAATTTATTAAATTAAAATAATATTTTTTGTTTTGTGTTGTACGTACATTTATATTTTTAATAACAATTAAGTCGTTTATGTAGAATTACAAAGTATTTGTTTTTAATAAGTTTTCGGCACTTAACCCCCCTTTTTGTACTGGCTCTAGGTCTCATACAACACAGTTTCACACAACACGGCATTTTCTAGGAACCTATCTACCGTGTTATAGGAGGGTTGTTACCTGTACTGCCTTTTAAAGATAGCGAGATTGAATTTATTCCGATTCTGCGCAATCTCTAATGAACTATTGTTGTATCGGGACCCCCCAGACCAAATATCGTATGGAGATTGAGAAAAGTAGGAGGGTCCCGTGGGTATGTGCAAGAGCTGATTAGCTACAAATCGTGAGGCAAGGGTTCGATTCCCGGTGTGGCCGATGGGTACCCTCCTTTTTCCTAAAATCCTACACTATATACTTCAACGAAGAGAACTCTTCAATAATTTTCCTTGAAAGCGTCATCTTCGAACGCTACGAATCATGTCATACGTAGTCTCATTTTAATTAAAAAAAATTCGCAAATATATTGGGAAAAGTGTTATAAAGGAGCAATTAAAAATAAAAATATTTTGTCATTGTGTGCCATCGCAATAAATGCTGCGTAAATAGATTGATATACAGGGTGTCCTATTTAAGTTGAAATTGTAAAAAATCTCGAAGACTGACACATGTCCTTTAGTGTTTCGAGTGGGGAGTCAAATGGCACTACTAGTTTTCTAATGCGTATGCGTTTTCAAGGTTATTTCAAGGTTGTATTGTATTTTTCAACATAAACCCATATTTTTTATTTCGGAATCATATCCTACGTAAAAAACTGCACAACTTCTGTTTGAAACATCTTTTTGTAAGTTCCAGATTTCTTAAGATAGCTGATTTTTAATGTTTATGTCAAGGATAATTTTGTTTTTCTATTAAAATGACAACGTTACTTACTTCTGGAAGATTTTTGATTTCATTTAAGAACATCATAATAAATGCTCGAAATTTGTACCCTCAACATCTAGACACTTAGCAATTCGTTTAATAAAAGACTCGTGAACACACAATAAAGTACTTACAAACTTACAAAAAAATGTTTCAAACAAAAGTTGTGCATTTTTTTACGTAGGATATGACTCCTTAATAAAAAATATGGGTTTATGTTAAAAAAGACACACTGACCTTGAAATAACTTTGAGAACGCCCACGAATTATAAAACTAGTAGTGCCATTTGACTACCCACTCGAAACATTAAAGGACACGTGTCAGTTTGTTGTTTTTAAATCATATGTCTTCGAGATTATTTACAATCTCTACTTAAATGGGACACCCTGTATTTAAATTGACTTCGTTTTCTATACAGCCTAATTTCCAAGCCGTGGAACAGCATTTTGTCAAATTTAACGTTGATTCACTGAATTTAGTTAATGGATCAGGTTTTAGTTTATAATATTCTGCAGAAAGCCTATACGGTGTTTAGTGCAAATTGGCGCAAACCTTCCAAAGAAATACAAACAGGAATGGTACGTTGGTTCTACACTTCCCTAAAGCGTGTTACGTTATTTATTATATCAACTGTAGTTCATAATTTAAATCGGGCTACATTTCGTGCCACATTAATGTTTGCGTTCAACGGAGTTTCTACCATAGTTCAGTGAACCATTTAGCAATCTAAATTTATTCGACTGAATATTAAAACCGAGTTTACCCTGTAGCTTGTAAGAACATATAGATATTAAGTATAGCAATTCGCGAGCCATTATAGGAGAGTTTATTGTTCTTAATGTTCTCTGTAGAATATTACACTATGCTCTATCAAAAAATAAATTCATTACTAGACTGCGGATCTTTATGCAAAATAAAAATTGTTTACATTAATTGCAAGACATAAATACCAAGAAAGAATTTATTTCTTTTCCTTTCTTTTCTACTGCTTGAAATTACACATATATTACACATATATTATTAATAAACTAAATATATTACCACATAACGAATAATCAATTTTTAAAAGTTTCACTTTCCAAGTGCAGTTATAAGTGAATGCAATTTCGAATTCTAGCAATAACGTCGAACACGTCAGGATTAAACGAAGAGTAATAGATCTGAATTAAGTGATCTCGCTTGTTTCTTTTGCGTTGTCGGATGTCAGTCGTGATTACTCGTAAAACAAATAGCCGAATCGCGTGCATCATTTTTAACGATTCCGTGAGCTGCAGTATTTTTCGACTGTAACGAAAAGAGGCGAGTAGCTTCGGGGTGTGACTCTGAAACACCCTTACTATTCCCCGAGCTTTTACAGACACTAAAACCAAGTGCCTGCATGCAACAATGTCGGACTAGTATACGTACCTGTCGTCGTTACTCAGAATCTCGAAAAATGTTCATTTTCTTCTGCATCATGAAGTATTATTCGCTCCGTCCATCGTAAACGTTTTTGTGTTCTCTCATCAATTTTCTGAAAAGTGAGTGAACATTTGTCCTCTATAAATATTAATATTTCTTAAAAAAACTTGGAAATCTGTAGAAGCTAAGAAAATAGCCTATATTGATGCCTATACCCACACATTTTGACTGACAGTGCTCCATAAGCCAAGTTGTAATCGTTTAATAGATTTATGAACAAAGAACTTTTCTATTACTATTAAAGTATCATTAGAGCATATAAAGATAATTTTAATTCGCTAGATAAAAGAAAGATCAACTTGACCAATGCAAAAATTTAATTTCTTACTGTTTCTTCATGACAATGGTTAAAAATTCATAGCAGTGTCGCCAGTTCCACCCAAAACTGTGTGGATTTCCTTCTCCTTCTTTTCCCCTTCTACTACCATGAGCACACTCCAACGTCCCCCACTAAGACCACTAAGTAGACTGGTCACGTGACGTGCCGCGCAACGTGTTACATATTACTCTGGTCATCAGAGAGGTGGTAAACTGCATTCCCCTCGATTTAACCGATCTGGCGACACTGATTCATAGATCAATGAATGAGGAATTATTTCATTACTGTTAAAGGATCATTAGAATATATAAGATAACTTTCATTTTAAAGATAAAAGAAAGCTTGATACATGACCAATGTAAAAATTTATTTCGTCACTCTGTCTTCTATAAAAATAGATAAAAATTGTAAAAGTATTTCGAAGAGTTCTTTTACAGAGACGCAATCCATGACATTAATTATGTACGAGCTGTGAATTAAATTAGTTTCATCAGAATTCTAGCAGTGTTGTAAAAAGTAATTCGTTCGAATAAGTTCGTAAACTTCGCAAAGGGAGTTCTACAGCACAGGGTAGACTTTTTTTAATGAAAAGAAAGATTATCTTTGTGAAGGAACGTAGAGGACTACTCAACGCTTGATGGATAACATCAGTCCCGCCGGTCGATACTTAAGTCACCATTACATCCGAAGTAGAAAATTTCATTAGATAATGAAGTGTTAGCTGAAAGTAGATAGAATTGAATGAGAATACAAATAGTGGCGGAAAGAGCCAAACCATAGAAAAGGTAATATTAAAGAAAATAGAACGTGGGAGCGGAAAAAAGGGCGGAAAGAAATGAAAACGAAGGAGAAGAGCAGCGAAGCGGAAATGCAATAAAAGATGAAACGAATTTTATCTTATTCCCTTCAATGTGCATGGAGCTAACAGGCATTTGAAACTTGAATTAGCACTTGCACATGTTTTATTAGATTTACGCAAAAGCTCTGGATTTCATAATTATTAATTTTGGTTGATGCAAAGATTTTTGGAACAGATATTCCTGAAAAATCTACACAATGCTTTTTGGAAAAGTAGTATGCAATAAAACCAGTACTTTTATCGATTGTACTCTTTATCCTTCTTTTTAATTAGGCTATTTTTATACTCGCATAAAAAGGTACTTCTATGTATTCTAATTTAAGGGTTAGACTATGAATTGTGTGTTCATTTAGCTTATTCTTATTCATTCTCTGAACTAGTGCCTTGACAATTAGTCTTATTCATGGTATATGTATTGTTTGCTGCATTTATTAAATTTTTATTTCAACAAAGTCAGAATTTAATGAGCGGTAATCTACCTTGGCTCAGTTATTATTGTATACATGTAATTTTTCACCTCAACAGGCTTCTATAGTTGTAAATTCAACCTATACGATATTCTTTCACAATTATTAAAAAACATAATGACAATAATAACATTTATATATTTTTCCATTAAATATAAAAAATTAATCCTGTTACTGTGTGTGCATTTTATTACAAATGCAATAAATAATGTTAGCTTGTGACTATTGTCCAATTACTTTTAAGAAATTCAATCAATTTTCCAATATTTCTAGCATATTGGGTTTTTATGCGATTTCATATTGTAAAAAAAATTAATTTCTCATGACAGCCCCGGTCACTTAACATCGCCAACATAATTAAATTCCAGAGAATTCAAACTTCAACGTTGAAGCGCACAATTTTGAGTTTTTTCAGCAATAATGCTTCTGATTTCTTATTTCTCGAACCGATATGAAATGACGAAGAAGCCTACCAATAGTTTGATAACTGGCCGTTGGTTGAAGTTCCTTTGTAATTAATTTTTAAATGAAAGTGGTTCAGCAGTGAAGGGGGAGAAGGAAAGAGAAAGAGACAGACAGACAGAGAGAGAGAAAGGGTGGGAGGGAGAGCAGCAGCAGCTAAAACGACGAGCTAGGGATAGGCAGAGATCCTTAGCTCCTGGAAACTTACTGCAGCTGCAAGTGCCAAGATATTATTCAGCCGGTGGAGACCTTTATTAACTTCCAAATTAACCTTTGTATCGAAAACTGTTCTCGAAAGATAATGGCAAAGCCTCTTATAGCGGTGTATTAAACACATTCGCGGGTTAAACCAACCGACGAATACCTTTGCAGTCACATATAAAAACGTTAATCTCACTGCCATTGTTAATCATTTAAATGTTTTAAATAAGAAATATTCGGTTGTTACATATGAAATGTTCGATTTTGAACATTAACATTATACAAATGCAACTTCTTTTCTAAATGGACCTATTGATCAAAGTAAGCACCATTATAATTTACTCTGTCAATGAATTTCAAGTTTCTTGATTGTATCACGATAAAAATTGTATTTTTTGGTCATTCACGTTATTCATTTACAAGATTGTTTTTTTTTTTTAAAAAACATTTCCACTTTGTAATTCTTTTTACCATCAACGAATAGTACTTTAATTAATCACCACACTTTGACCAAAAATCACGTAATCTTATCGTCAATATGTTATTTTTCCATAAAAGGAATACGCGACAGTCGAAATGATTGACGTTAAAATAAAATTCATGTAAAAGTAATGTGAAAAAGAGGATATGAAAGTCTAGCTTTCTACCTCTTTTATTTTATATAATAAACCTAGAGATTGTATTAACATTTCTTGAAAAATGTTTTATACAATATCTAATATAAGGTAATAAATTATTTTATATAATGTTATAATATAAGGTAATAAATTATTTTATATAATGTTACAATATAAGGTAAAATATTTACCGTCATTTTCCATATTTAATCTAGTCTACAAATTTTAATTCACTCATCTGAAGACCGATTGTTTCTCTAATAAACTACAACAGACGTTTCGAATTATCCTTGCTTTCACATAATACACTTTATAAAATTTCAATCGTGTTCACATACTAATGTTGCATATTTTCTAAACGAGAAAAAGAAGCATGCTTTCGTTTATGTTTTGATGATATTCCTTACTTGTTTATACATCTAATTTAATTTATTCGTTTTGTCGGAGAACTCCGTTGACGTTAAGATAAAATATATTGCATAATATGAATAATAACATAGCATTTTTCATCTTCTTCCCCTCCATTCCGAGAACTTTTTGGCCCTCTTTCGTATATATTACCTTGTATACATGCCACATACCATAAAGTTCCAGCAAAATTTCACTGAAATACGTCCATATTAAAATTAATTTATTTTTATGATGTTGCGACTTTATTAATATTCTGTTTAGTTTACGATACTTTCAAAATTTTCAGAATGATTATGTGCAATATTTACTTTGTGGATAGACGCTAGTATCTTAATATATCCTCGCTATGATAACACGAAAAATGAATGCTTGAGAAAGATAACATATACACTGAAAAATTCGTAAACCATTTAGTTCAATTTAATGTTCCTATCTAAAACATGTTCACGCGTACATTTTAATTATTTCACAAAAATATTTCTATTATAAATCAGCACTGAAAGATATCGCTAATAAATTAATCAAGTTAAAAAGCATTGAATTCAATATTTGTCAGAAACTTTTTTTCTTTTTTTTAACGGTTTTAGGTCGCATTAACTGCATTTTGTTTCACAGAAAAAGAAATCTTACAAACAAATTAACGTTTTATCATTATGCAGAATTTTCGACTTGCTGAAGGGCGGACTAACAATAAGTTCAGGTATGTTCGGTGTAACAGTGAACAAACCATGAATCTTATGAATAATAGTGACATAAAGGAAGTTGCGATTAAACGGACACGCGTAGCGAGAAATACCAAAGATATTTGCAACAGACAGTAGCGGCAGAAGGTCGAGGGTAAGAGAATGAATGGGACGATTTGCTGGAAACTTAAACATCCCTTCGTTCCGCGAAACAGAAGTCTCTAATTATCACGACATAGCTCCAGTTTCGCAACTCGTCTCGGTTCTTATGAGAAACGCACAGCTCCTCGGTAATCCAAAGTTCTGCAGTCCCACTGCATGCTTCCTTTCGCGATTCACTCGACGGTGTGCACTCCACTCATTGATTCGCTCGCGGCAAAGTTTTATTGTTCCATAGATTGTCTTCTGGTTACTGATATTACGAGTGCATACGAACAACACCGATCAATAATATCTGTGTTATGTAATCGAATTTTTGCCGCTGGAAACTAGCATTTTCTGCGAAAAGTTCGGCTTTTTCTCCAATTTTATGAATCACACGTGAACCAGAATATGTTCGTTTCAATTGAACTTGTTTGCTTCATTACAGTTTTGCACATTGAACATTCACTATTATAATTTTATATCCAATCATTATACTTCGAACTGTATGCGGTTATGGAATTTATGGGGAAAAATGAGTAGGTGAAATAGTAAATGGGAAAAACATTGGAGTAATAGAACTCGCTAAAATTCTTAGGAGATCAAGAAATTTGATTGGCCAGATCGGTCAAATCGAGGGGAATACAATTTACCACCCCTCAGATGGCCAGAGTAATGTGTAACACGTTGCGCGGCACGTCACATGACCAGTCTACGGTCTTAGTGGGGGACGTTGGAGTGTGTTCATGTAGTGCAGTGGTGGGCACGGGTGGAGCCCCTCAAACGCCTGCTTCTCCCACCAACCTCTCTTATATGCAGCGTGCACGTTCGTTGCGTACGTTGATGTCTCGTGTCTTCGTTGCCCCATTGTACCGCGCTTGCTGGAAGGGGACAGAGGGCGTTACGGTGTGGACGGTTTTGCCTCAATTGAGGCAAAATTGCCCATCCCTGATGTAGTGGAATGGGATAGTGGAAGGGGGAAAGGAGGAGAGGCAAGTCCACCCAACTCTAGGTGTTTCTGGCATCACTGCTCCTTGCCACTGTCGTGCCGTCTCGAGTACCATTTTGGCTATCGTGAGCAATATGTACCCCCTTAACGGCTGTGATACATAGAAAATAATAAGTTAGTAATCGTTTTTCTACGGTGTTTGTACTGTTTTAAATTGGATTTACTAACTTTTCGTCTAAATGCAGTCTAAATATAACAATAAATTTAAAGATTCGTAATATTTTCGCTGCTACATAGTTCACGATCTCGTATATTTTACAAAATAAAAGTCGCCGCCTAGTCATTATAATATGTACGTAGGAAATGCAAAAATGTAATTATTTCTTCAAGCACAGCAGGTTGATAAAAGGTTTTTAATTTGAATGTGCTGCCGTGTTTAAAATTATAATAGACATTTTTTGTAATTAACCTTGACAACTTTTATAAATATACGATGTTGTGCAGGCGAGAACTTTTTGCACGGTATCTGTAAACGTGGAGAGAAATGCTAGTGACTGTGTGACGAGAATGGATAGTCCCTTTCATCGATAAGACCGAGCGAAGTTCAGTTCGTCACCGTTCTGGTGACCAGACTTGTTACTCGAGTAAAGAATTGGTCACTTGTTTCTTTCCCATGAGGGAATCCCGACCGAAAAAGAAAAAGAAATTACATGGTTGGACGATGGTGGACAGCCGAATGGGAGAAAAAAAGTAACGGGTCAGTCGTCCGAACAAAATCCTGACGCTCCGTCGTTGAATTAAAGGGAACGGAAACCTTTCCGTATTTGGCCAAAGGAGACATCAAAGTCGAAATTGTTGAGCCGGCCTCGCGGAGCACCGGGAATAAGTTCATTTGTGACCGTTTGCTCTCTCGGCTTTTCTTCTCCGTTTCATTTTATAATTTCTACCATTTTGTTGTTCAACAAAGGACTGTTATAATTCGCTTCCTTCGCGGTCGACGCAAAAACGTTGCTCGTAAAAAGGAAGTTAAATATACTGACATGGCAAATGTACACTGAAATGCAAAAATTAATCAACACCATTTGAAAATGCATAACCTTTTTAGAATTAGACTGAATGACTTGAGCGTTTTTCAGAAGTTAAAAGGATTAGTTTATATTTCACCTACTTATTTCTTCATAAATGGATGAAATCCGCTGTCTAGTTTTAACATTTTCTGGTAATTATTTACATTAGGGGCTTCCTCACCGATTTTAATGACGTTGAAATATGTTGTCAAGGTCATCATTCTGAACAACTTTTTTCTATACATGTTACCGCCGCTCAGCTTTAGTTTCCAAGATATTCGCAAAAAAGTTTCAACATCTCAAAAAGTGATCGGAGTAGGTCTGGGTTTGGTCTGGGTTATTTATATATTATTTATATATTTATATGTTTATATAATGGGTTATTATATATTTTCTTGATTGTTGCAGATATTCAAGAATTCGTATAGTTTCATGCTTAATACTCTGTATGCTAACACAGCTGACAATGAAATGAGTTCGCGTTCGACACGATTCATTTCACGTTTGAGTTCGTAAACATAAATAGACAAGACAGTGGGTCTCAACTGATTGGAGTCGTTTTAAGTTGTAACCGTATCCGCGTTATCGGCGGCCACAATTTCAAATCTAACGCATACCTACTCCGATCATTTTTCGAGATGTTGAAACTTTTTACGAATATCTCGGAAACTAAAGCTGATCGGCAGTAACATGTATAGGAAAAAGTTGTTCAGAATGATGACCTTGACAACATATTTCAACGTCATCAAAATCAGTGAGGAAGCCTCTAATGTAAATATTTACCCATTTTCTTTGGTTATCCAACTGTATGTGTTGATCTAGAAAGAAGACCGATTGAGTTATTGTTACCGTCAATTGCAAGACGAGCACTCGCCACAGGTCTTCAAAAATAATGTCTCCGTTGAAGTGACAATCGATTTCATTTCGTCTTTATCTGTCGAGCGTGAGAACAAACGGAAAGTGGAACGAGTGGCGATGAAGCCTCGGAAAAAAGCAAAACGCACAAGACAAAGATAAAACTCGCCGCTTTCGCATTGCTAATTAGTTTCGAAACAAATTTCGCTTAGGTTAAACTATTTAATTAATCTCGAAGAGAAATACAGCGGCCAGCACTTCGCGATGGCGACAGCAGATATTCTTCTGCGAACTTTTTCCGATCAATCAATTTACACCATGGTGTCGATGCCATGGGTCATCTATACCTTGCCTTTCATCGTTCGGGAAAAGGGTAAATGCAGAAAGGAGGAAGATTAAAGGGCACCATGGCCGATTAGCGGAGAAGAAAGAGTTCGAAATCAGAAGGTAGAACTTCCGTGGAAAATTGAGACGCGTCGCTGCCTTGCTGCTTCCTTATCGATTTATGATGTCGACTCGAGAGAAAAGCTGTCGTAACCTGAACAGGTGCGACTTAAAGGAAACCTAATGAATAGATACTAGAGTCCCCTAGCTGCCTGACAAACTCCCGAACGTTGACCCGCCATATTTAACTGGGGAAAGTTCTCTTTGACTCCGCGCGTTTTCTGAAATAGACCGCGACAATGAGAATTTACAATTTAGTAGTGTCACTAAGATTTCTTCCGTTCAATAAATCACCGCGATTTTCCGAGTCAGCACACAATGCACGTTGAAATGTATAAATTAGCATTAATTTTCGGTTGGCTGATAAAGTTGATAAACAACCCGTAGCAGGGTTTATTATCTGTGTATTAAACTTGGAGTTTTTCAGCGGAACGGAATAGAAATGGATGCTTGAAATTTTTATGTAATTAAAAGTTGATATTTATGACCGATGAGAAAAGCTCAGACCACAATACGATATAATAGATCGCCGACTCTATTATTTTATATTTTTTTTTCGAAAAAATGCGAATGCTGTGAATAATGGAACGCTTTGAAACGGGACTTTATTTTGGACTTCATCGTTGAATAACTTTTTAAAAATGTAATCATGCGCATTTGTGGATGATTGAGCTCCAATGGGGCAATTGATCTTTTAAAACCTGTACAAAATCATTTGTTTTATTTATTCGGGGTATTATTGGAAAACTTTCTATATACATTTTTCTCGGCAACGGATGTGTGAAAATAAAATGTATCGAAATGATATTATAAAGCAATTATAAAGCAATCTCAGGAATTAACAATTGACTAATAAACTGCAGATGGAACGTGTATTAGCTGCTACTATTTTTGTGAACTCGATTTAGATTTAATCAATTTTTTGCACCTACTGCTTCCGAATATTTGAACAAGAGACAGTTTCTATCAGTACGTGTCTTAATCAGAAAATATTTAATCGATACACAAAACGATCACACTTATTACTTAATTATTGCTTTCGATATAAGGATTTGAAGTTCACGAATATTTCCGTGCACCTCGTTTCAATTCCTACAAAATAAAATGCGTCTTCCGAACTCCCCTTTGCGTTTTCATTTCTCCCTCGTCAATTATATCGCCACGAGACCAAAGTTCTTTGCGCTATTCTTTCCTGCTTTCAGAGCAGTGAGCGATAATGCTCCCAGGAAAAATACTTCTCTTCTCAGCGATTAAAAATGCATGACGAGGAATCAGAAGTAGGTCAAAGGTGCAACTGAGTTGAACACTCCGCATCCAATTTTCATAGCTTGCTCTCTCATGAGTACGCAACATTATTTTTAAGAGTTCGGTCATACTTCCCCGGCTAATTCGAAAGGTGTATTACCGTACGGCGAAAGATATTTAGCCTAGATCGACAAAGTTACTTCTGAAGTTAAATATTGAAAATATTCTTAGCATTGGTGAAGCCATTGAATCGGACGAAGTCATTTTATTTCAGCGAAATGTAAATAAAATTGCTTGAGTTGTTCCGCGAACGGAATGTCTCATACATGTATTTAAAACTCAATAATTTACAAGATATTCCATTTTCTTTTTTATAATATACGATAAATGAAAAATTTGGATACAGTAGATAATATCTGAATATGTTAATATGTTGCTACAATATACGGTCACTCAGATTAATACTCAGACACTCTTAAAAAATCGATTACTTTTTTAATATCGGACCATACGACTTGGACTTTTTTGAGAAGTTAGAACAATTAGTTTACTACATGACGTGAAAAAGACATTTGGAAATAATTGCAATTGGTCGGTATTGCAGAGAAAATACTAAAAGTTGTTTTTTGCAAATTTTTTACGTGGGCTTATATTGAAAAATTAAAAAATACGTTTTGTAGATCTGTATCAATTATACACATTCTGAAAATTTTGTAAAAGACGTAAGAATCCTTCGATTTATTGAAGTTTAAGGCCGAAAATTGTGAATATATATACATATTATATATATAGTAAAATTGACAGTACACCATTCATTGGCAGCTGAATACGCCTACCAAAAATAATCGTAGATGAAATTTTGGGGAGCAGTCATAAAGAGAAGGCTTCAATCTTCGAATCTGTGGTAGATATATTCATGAGAAAATTTTTTTAACGTTTTTACAGATGTTTCCATGTCACTTTAATCAATAGCACTTTTGAAGCACCGCACGTCTTCAATTTCTACTGGATGGATAGTGAAAGTAGAGTCTCCACAAGTTTTAAAATGAGTACAGATTTATCGTTATACGATTTTTCTCGTTCTTTTATGAAAAAAAAATGGAGAACAAATATTGTTGTGCAAAGGATTTACCATGAACCCAATACTGCTGTAATCTTGGTAGTACAAATTTCATTTATAGCATAATAAATAGTAAACCATATTTTCGGAGGTTATTGTAAAGGGAAACCTTAAATCTTCAAATCTGTGGTACATTCATTCACAAAAAAAAAAATTTTAATGTTTCTGTAGATATTTCAATATGTAGCATTTTTTAGAATTGCGCGTGTCTTCGGTTTCCTACCTGCTATATATGCAAAAATATATTAGACAAAAATGAACAATGAATATCAAAAGCAAAGTCTTCAAGTCTCAAAATGAGTCCAGGTTTATCGTTCCACGATTTTCTTCGTTTTATGGTAAAAAATGTGTAATCGCATAAAGGTTTAACAATGCGCCTAATGTTATTGTAATTTCAGAAGTCTAACTTTCATTTCAAGATCATAAATCGACCAAAAATAAATCGTGGATCAACTTTTAAAGGATCGTTGTAAAGGGGAAGCTCGAATCTGCAAATCTTTGGTAGATATTGTATATCGATGAAACAATTGTCTTAATTCAAACATTGGAAACTGATAACACACTAATCCAGAACATCATCGAAACAACGTAATTCTTAGCAGTGCCGGTAAAGAAATCTTATATTGTTGGATTCCATCTCACACAGGCATCAGGGGCAACGATGAAGCAGATGCTGCAGCAAAAGAAGCAAGCACTAGCACATCCGAATCACATACCATACCTGTATTCCACAAAAATCTCCAAAAACATCTCGCACAAGTCTTAATAACACAATGGAATCAAGACTGGAAAAATTCTACATTTACTACCTTACACAAAATTCGCGATAATATACATGATGTCAGCCCAGCAGTATATATGAATAGAAGAAATCAAGTAATTGTGACTACGCTAAAAATAGGTCACACCAACCTAACCCATTCTTATCTTATCACCAAATCAAGTCCAACGATCTGTCATACATGCAACATCCAAGTATCCATCGAACATATTCTAATCCAATGTCCCAAATTCCAAAAGAAAAGAACAAAATATGGAATAACAAATCTCAAAAATATGCTACAAAAGGAAAATTCGTGCCCTCAAATACTAGCATTCCTGAAGGATATTGGACTTTGTCATCTAATTCGAAACAAATACACTGCGGTCACTAATAACCTGAGAAGGGGAATGTGATCTAAAAAATTCAATTCAAAATAATAAAAAATGTCAATCTTTTTACAAACGTTTTCATATGTAGAACATTCTAAACGACACATGTCTTCAGTTTCCCACGTGCTATGACGAGCAAAAATATCTTGGACGAAGATGAACAATGAATAGGAAAGACAGAGTCTTCAAGCTTCCAATTGAGTTCAGGTTCATTGTTGTAGAATTTTTTATAAAGAAATTAACATATTTCTCGAGAATCGGAAATCCGGTGTTGGAACATATTTTGGACCGAGCGTGATTGAAATCTGATAGGGTATTGCGCGCCACCCAGTACATTCGGCAACACTTCGGAGCTCGATCGTCCCTATTTACGTCGAATCGAGGCAAACGACCAGTGAATCGGCATCCGTTTTTATCCGGTCCTATTCGGCGCGTAAGTAATCGCCGCGCGCCGTCGAGAAGCCGAACTCTCTCGCCTTTTCTCGCGGCACTTTTTCGCTTGCCGGCAGTGTGCGGGGATTGTGCCGGCAGGTTTGGGGGGTTGGGGATGGTTGAAAAAGCTGCGGCGGTAGGCAGGAAGAAGAAAGAGAAGCCAGGATCGATAGTGTATCCCGAGTACAATGGCGAGGAGCAAGTAGCAACGAGTGCGTTAGATTGTGCAGTTACGAGGAGCGGGAACCACCATTAGACCCGTCATAGAAACATTCTATCTTCCGGATAAGAGGAAAATCGGCTGGCGCGACCGTGTAGCCGAATCAGAGTCGATAGAGATAAAGCGCGAAGAGAAGGAGGAAAGAGAATGGTTCGGCAGTATCCTGCCGAAGGCATCCCCACCCTCCATCTAGGTCGGTGAAAGCAATGGAAATCCTTGCCGCCGAGAAAGGAATAATTATCCTGTAATTATTGCAGCAGATCTCGTACCATCAAGTACGAACGCCACTCGATCCTGGCGAGGATTCATACGGGAAGGTAGCGGACGGTCGAGTAAATGGAATAATGGCCCGGCCACATCGCGACTAAGGGGATTCTCGTTTCCTGTTAATTTCGCCTAACTGCTGCTCTTGATATTACCTCCACGCGTTACAACGCCTGACGCACCATGCGCCAAACAGCGATTCTAACCAATGCAACATCGAAATTTCGATGTTTCAATGGTCGAAAACATTGGATGTCACTGTTCTTCTGTAGTGGAATAATGTCCTGGCGTTATGGTTTTTTTTTCAAATGCAAGGTGTTGCATGCAATTGTTTCAGGCTATAACTTCGTTACAAGTACGGTTACAGAAAAACATCGAAGGAAAAGAATATATTATAAAAAATATTACTGAAAATTTAGATAGATACATTCTCGTTATTTGTATAAAGTAATGTGAAATTCACACTTTTAGTGTTCCGTAAACCAAATGTTAAATGCATTTGTGAAGTAGACTAATAATAATCGGACAAGGAGGTCATCTGGGTTCATGCCAGTAGATTACGTTGGTCTTTACCACTTGATCGCTAATGACGCAATAGGAATAGTCACCCATGTAGTCAGACAATTGAAATCAAGGCATTACATTGTCATACTAGTAGAATAGGTTGGAGTATGGTCAGACCCATAGACTACAGACGACCTTTGGTCGCTGTAGTAGAATATGTTAGTCTATTTCAATTGTTAACTATATAGGCAAAAGGAACAGAGTCTGCACTATAGTCAGACAAGTAAAACGGGGGGTCACATGGTCGCACTAGTAGAATAGGTTTGTGTATGATCAGACTCGTCGGCTACAGACTGGAAATGTGACTAAAAAATAGTTCAACAAATTTGTCGCGGTTCAAATAGCCTTAAATATGGAGACTGAAGCTTATCGTTTAGGATGACACCATAAATGTTGTGATACAACCCCTGGCGAAAAGTATTCGATCATATTTAAAAACCGCATAATTTTCTTACAATTGAACCAAATGTGTTGAGATTTGTTGACATATTAGAAGAATTAGTTTACTAAGTAACGGGTAATCAACATTTTGAAACAATTGCTGTAGGTCGGGATTGCAAAGAAAAAAGTTAAAGCCGGTTTTATTAACATTTTTATCTGAACCTGTAGTGAAATTTTAATCAATTCGTTTTGTAGACTTGTGTCAATAATATACACGGTGAAAATTTCATCGAAATTGGTTAACATTGCTATTAGCAAGAAATATTTATATGTGATGACATAAGGGCGGAATTCCATGCTAATGCCGAAAATCTGCGACTTTCACCCTTAAGTTCTTATCTTGAAATATTTGTTGCTCATAGCAACGTTAATTATAATTTTAATTAATTATAATTTAATTATAAAGACGACTTCATGGGAATTTATTGAATAAATTTCTTTACTCACGCAAATTTTGTGATAAAAATCACACAAAGTCAAAATAAATGCAAGCTTGTTGTTTTTATAAAACGATACATACTGGAAAATTGTAATGCTCGGTAGGTTTAGTATTAAAATTTCACTTGAGACTCAGATAAAAAAGTTACAAAAACCGGCTTTTACTTTTTTTCGCAATACCGACCAATAGCAATTTTTTCAGAATTTTGTTTACCCGTTACTTAATAACATGTCAACAAATCTCAACATATTTGGTTCTAAAATTATGCAATTTTTAAATGTGTCCGAAGACTTTTTGCCAGGGGTTATAGTAGATTGCACTTATCGAATATGATCTTTTACTAGCCAAAATCGGTGTTTGGCCACTGAGCGACGCCTTAGAAAATATTTTCTTGGTGCTATTCGACGCTAGCGCTACTGGATTACCACGAAGTACGATATTGCGTAGCTGCCCCTTGTGATAAACGCCGTCGAAAGTGTCTCCTTATGTCGCGCGAACAAAACAAAAATTTACTTTTACGAACTGCTGTATATCTGCTTCATTTTATGCTCCCAACGGCTGAGTGAAATTAAAGACGCTCCGAGGGTGCGGCGGGGTTAATGGAATTTATACGCGGTATGCGTCATGGTAGAGAGTCCAATTCCCTGTTTCTTTCAAAATGTTTATCTCTCTGTACGTTTGGAAGCACAGCGCACCTTCATACAGCGGTTGAGCAGTGGAAAGAATTTGATGGGTAATTTCACAACAAATTTATTATTTCTTGATGTTGGTCGCAGGGGAATTTGTTCGAAATTAAATATTGTATGGTACATGCGATATCCGGGGAGGTTTCATTCATGATCTTCTCTGATTTCGCAACTGTTCATAAACTACAGCTCTTTGAATTTCGCAGTTCTTCAATATATTTTATTAATCTATTATAGACATTAGAATGAGAATGCATAAGTGAACCTTTATTTGGGTGAAGTACGTTTATAATTCAAATTAAATGTATACACTAGAGCTTTATATACAGGGTGTCCCACATAAATGGGAACACCTAAATATCTGTCGTATTCACAGTCCTATCAGAAAACTTCAGAGGACAAAGTGACACTATTGCAGGGGGCAAATATAATGGTAATGAAAAAATTTTTTATGTAGTGTTTTTTAATGAAATTTCAAGGACACCGATGTTTTTTTAAATGGAATAGTATATATTTTTTACGATAACATGATAGACAATAAAAAACTGAATTTAGTGAATACCACCTTTTTGACCTTGAAATGACCTTGAGCAAGAGTAATCATGTTGGAGCCTATAAAATGTGGAAGTTTAAAACTTACGTGTTTCAGCAAAGATTACGCGTTGTTTACGGCGGGTTGACCTTTAGATATCATAATAAATTTTCGAAATGTTGAACATCCTCATTTATGCAATATTGCAATATTGCATTAAATGATCTGTAGGCATTGTGGATTTCCTGAGACGTAATTGAAGCACATGCTGCAGTAATTATTACGATTTTTAGAACTTACACTACCGGTATTTTTAAATTGTTTTACCCCAACGGAAAATGCGTGTAACGAAGGACAAATACGATTCACAAATTTTTCACGATACAAATGTACTGCTTGCCTCAAAGATTGGTGGCTTTCGCCATAAGCGAAAACTATATCGATTCGTTCCTGTACAGTATAACACATTGTTATCACTTTCAAGGTCAAAAAGGTGGTATCCACTAAATTCAGTTTTATTGTCTATCATGCTATCGTAAAAAAAATATACTATTCCATTTTACAAAACGTCGGTGACATTGAAATTTCAATAAAAAACACGACATAAAAAATGTTTTTCTTTACCATTATATTTGAACCCTGCAATAGTATTACTTTGTCCTCTGAAGTTTTCTGATAGGACCGTAAATATGACAGATATTTAGGTGTTCCCATTTATGTGGGACACCCTGTATATATATATATATATATATATATATATATATATATATATATATATATATATATATATATTATGTTATTAAAGCACCTTGAATCTCATTTGAGATTAATTGCTAAATGAATGCGATTATAAGTATTTGTTAACTTGCAACAAAAATTATATGTACAATAATATTCTAGTAATTATGAAGAGTCTTTTTGTGATTAAATATATGATTCCATATTTCGATAAAATAAATCGTATTTCTATACGTCATTCTATTTGCATGAACAAAAAGCGTTTTTCAGAGTCAATAATTCTAATGGATGAGTTGAAGTATCAGAGCTCTCGCGAATGCAGTTTTCGTTCCACTCGAAGACAAACCGAAGAGCAATCTAAGCCAACCGATACGAATGTGCAAAAAGCGGGTCACGAATCTGGCAGAATGATAATGCCGCGATACATTGAATCAAAATGGTGCTCGAATATCGACGTATAATAAAGCTGTGCGAAACGTTTAAGATTTTCGTCGCGTCCGATGCAGATTCCACTACTTTCGTGACGAAGTGCTTTCAAATTGTTCGCTTTCTAAATGCAGTTTAATGCGATCGTCGTGTAACGTAACGATAATAACGCTTTTAGGCGAAACTGACACACTTAATTCCAAATTTGAGAGAAAATATCTTCTACGTCATCCTTTACTTCATTCGAACCTTCCTTTTCTTGTATCGAGTCTTTTAGTAACTCACATAGTCCTTGAAAGAACACGTATTAATTTATTTCTGTACCTAAAAATACGTTTTCAAACTTCGACAAACGGTAGCATACCATTTAATATTTTTCGTAGGTGGTACTGTTAATGTTTTATTTTTTTATGAATATAATCACGACAGATAGTATCAATAAAGTACACAATCCTCATTTACAAAATAGATAGTCGTTTTCATTGGAAAGCATCAGTGACATTTTTACTTTATATTTACCATAAGTAATTTTTTACATGTCCAATTAAATTCTTTTCATATTCTCGCTTCTGTAAAGTTATGAAAACAGGAATTTGCTTAAGGATCCACAGTAATGAATTCTATATTTTTATCAGAGCTTATAACAGTAAAAATTTTATTTTAGAAGCAAAAGTTCATTTAAAAGGAACTGAAAAAATATGAGAAACGCGTAATAATTTTTTATTCTATTTGATCGTGCTCTCAAATTAACTGAGAGGATTTACACACAGGTAAATGTTGAAGTAAAAAGAAGAAGTTACCACCCCACAGGGAACCTACCTTTTCGTTTCAAGATTGCCGTGTTATCAGTTAACTCGGACCCTCTGCGATCCCATTGTCTAGTGCAGATATCGAAGCAAAGGAGCTGAATTTTTAAGGAAAACTCAGCGCATTACATCTCAACTGGTTTTTTTAGAAATATTACATAAATGTTAAATAAAACTACCTATTTCATTAAAATAGAAAAAAATGTTTTCTGTAAAATACGATGGTAATTGATTCTAAACTAATTTGTCGAATTTCACTGATGACTTTTGTAATATAACACATTATAAATTTTGTTTCTGACGCTAAATAAATTACGTTAACGCTTACGTGACGCTAAACATTATATTAAGTTTTGACGTTCACGTTTTATTGGATTTTTAAAATTTTTTGTGTTTGCCGTAAGGAGCAAACGAAAACAAAGAGAAGTCTCACAGGTGTTTCGAATTTCACAATCGACCCGCTGATTCGCCCTTTGATCTTTGTGACCGATAATGCACGATCTGCCTATATGAATTTGCATTAATATTTTCCGCTAATTGCTATCGCGATAGAGTTATGGAATTTCCTTTGAACTGCAATTCCTAGGAATCTGTGCATACTTGTTTGACGTTTCGATCAATTATGTGAACGGTTAATTGCTTCTAGCAATCTATGAAACCAATACGTTGCAAACCTGTCGATGTTACGCTCCTACATTGTCCTTTGATAAAAATAGTCCATCAGAACGTATTTGTTCGCACGTTAACTCTTACAGAATAAATCGTGATGCACTTTCTACAGCATTCGTATAGTATTACTAAATGTAGCTTCACTACCATTGTAATACTGCATTCGCAGTTTTTCATTAATGTGTCATTTTGTGCATGACTAAATATACACCTATCGATTTATATTGTTTGCTTACATTCGTTCTAAATTTTTTTCTTAGCTGTGAATAATAATCTTAACATTTATAGAAAAGAATTCATTGACTGCTTAAATGATTCATTGATCAATACATTAATAAGAAAACATAGTCTAGAGTAATGTTTTTCTTTTTTGTTATTGAAACAATTGTCCAATCTCCACTGACATTATTTTGGCATAGTCTAGAGTTAATTAGAAATTATTTTAAAGAAAACTGATTCTTCAAACTTGAAATGGAAATGGTTTGCAATGCAAATATTTGCTTGTGTAGACACGAATTTGGGGAATTACAAATGAATGTTAAAGTTTGAGACTAGAGAAAATTAAAACTGTTAAGATAGATACAGTCGCTTTACTAAACAAACTCTACCTAAAGTATAGTAATGGCCTCAAAATGCTATGTTATTTTAATTTCTGTATAAGTTGGTATGAATGTAAGGAAGTGTGTGTGACATGAGTGTGTGAGTAAGAGAGAAGAAGACTGTATAGAAGCGCACGTATAAAAGAATGATCAGTGTATCCAAGTGAAAAGACTTATATTAAAGTAAAATAAAACTTAGAAAACTAAAATAATAACAATTTCGTTTCTTAATGATATTTTATAGCTGTTATTCTTACGTCACGCTTTAAATTATTCACGTAAGTAACAAATTAAGGAAATTGTGTAATGAATACTTTGCTTCTTATTACGTGATTGCTAATAACAGAACGCCATTTCATTTTATAAGCAGGTCAACTGACTCCCGGTGATGCATGTCACTAAAATTAAAATATTTGTGCAATTCTCAGATCACAGAGAAAAAATTAATTCGCTCTATGTCAATATCAATTCTTCTTAAATCCATATACTCTGCTACTCTTGTTATAGTTAAATACAAATAGCATTATGTTTCCGTTAAATAAGTCATTGGTATCCTTACAACATCGTTTCAAACTCGTCACTCGTGTATTCATATCACGCGTGACAGGGAAGATTTTAAAAAATCTTCCACAGTGTGTACTGGCAGCACACGCCATATAACATAGCATTCGCGTAACTGTGCTTCGAGGATCGTTCGATTTGCCTAAAATATAGACGGCAAGGTTGAAGCCGTTCATCAAACCGGAATATATACTAAATAATCGTCGGTCGTTACGATCCTCAGTCTTGTAGGCGCGCTCAATTGTCTCGTCGAGCGAACGTTAATGATCCAGCGAACATTAATACCTATAATTGGGGCCGGGGATATCTATAAGAGAATTTACAGGCGATATTTCATCGTGTTTCGGCAGGCAGACCGCTGAAATGCAACATAAGGTTACGGTCAACTTACCGTTCGGAAGCAGTTTTACGATCCGCCTCGAGTTTGTAGAAAGAGTGCTGCCCAGGTTTCCGGAGCTGTACGGCCGTATTATTTACGTGCGCGAAACAAGTCCAATAAACGGTGGGACGGTCGAAAAAAAGCAACAACAACAAAACAGCTGAAAAAAAAACGAACAAGAAAAAAGAAAAGTTCTCGTCCATCCCGCGCATAGCAAAGCAACGATACTTTTTATTTATCGTCGCAGTTTCGTCGGCGATCCTATAACTTCTTCTTCTCTCTTTCGTTCCCTCTCTCACTTTTTCCACTCTTTCTCCGGTGTTGTTTTACAGCGGGACGTTGCGAGCAGCGAAACGTGTCGCTACGTATTCCCCGGACGTCTCTGTTCTCGGCCCGAGAACGGAACAGACGGACGTCCGGATATCAATGACGGGCCGAGCTGAAATTTATATATCCGGCCCGAAACGGTTCGACGCCGGAGAACCTGCTCGTTCCACGGATTTTTCGATGGAGAGTTTGTTGCCTGTGCCCGAAATCCGATTAATACGTGACGGATCGAATTAATTTGGAACGACACTGCGAGTTTTTCGACCCCCTCCCTCCTCCCGAGCGATTCAATGAAATGTTTATTGTGCCTGGGAAAATGCCGATATAGAATAAAGTCACGGGATATAACCCAGCGCAGTGTACGTGACCGGAGATTTGTTTGAGTTTATCCTTCTTTCCTTTTCTGTTTTTTATATTTTTAGTTATTCATTTCGGCTGTGTACGTTGTATCTCTGATATTTCGCGTTGAATGTAATTCCATTGTGGAGACCGTGCTTGCGGCCGGTATTCATGCTGCAGCAAGAAATGAGGCACTTGAACTTGGAGCTGTACATAAGTGATCGTCGGCCGCGGTTGAAGGATTTCTTCAGTCATCATCGCATCGATGGAATGATATGGTATATCTCCTGCGGAGTTATTGATAATTCGATGAAAGGCTGCTTCGTTGAATTAATGCTTTTGCTGCGGTTGAAAGGTGAAGGGTGAAGATTCTTTGGCGGATTTTGTTTGAAGAGATCCGCAAAGTAAATAATATTCATCCGTTTTAATTAAATGCATTTAAGTTTGACGAGGAAATGTATTTTTTTTGTATTGATTTGATCTAAAATAGAATTTTATGAAAGTGGCGAAACACAAGTACACCCTCAGTAATTGTAAAAAGTATTCGTACACCATTTAAAAAAAATGAATAACTATTTCAAAATTAGATCAAACTGCATGAGTTTTTTTTGACATGCTAGAAGGATTAATTTAGTGATCGTAAATAATTCTTTTTTAAATTGCTGTTGGTCGCAATTGCGAAGAAGAAAGTAACAGTTACAATTTTCAAATTTTTGTTTTCATAATGAAAATTTAGGAGCCTTTTGTAGATCTACGTAAGTGATTTAAAAAAAAATTATTTACGCATCTCCTAGTAAATTAATCATTCTAATATCTCAGAAAAGTTCAAGCCATTTGGCCCACATTTAAAAAAGTTATTCGTTTTTAAAGGGTGTAGGAATGCTTTTTACACTGACCGTATGTAGTACCTACGTGCATGCTTCTTGTAAAATCAATTTTCTTTAATTATTATTAGACTGCAGATTGTATGCAATCATGACAAAAATGAATTGATGAAACACAAAAGTACGTATGTGTTACATAAGTGCATGCTTTTTAATAAATCACCTCTAATCAATCATTGTTAGGCTTTTTATTTGATGCATTTAAGAGAAAAATGAGTAGGAGAGATTGGAAACATTGGAAAAATTAAAAAGATATTAAAAGATTAAGAAGATTGAAAATATGTAATTTTGGAAAGTTTTGAAATGAACACCCTGTATAAGAAATTTAATGCAAAAGTGGCGTAAGTCCACCAAATAAAGATAAAGTAAAAGTTCTTTAAAATGATTATAAAAGGTTTATAAAACGCATATAATATTTTACATTTCATTTACGTAAATCACTATAAAATTATAATTTTCAGCATTCGTGTAACTAAAATAGATCTACAAGATACAAATTTTTTATTTTCATTACGGGCTCAAACAAAATGTTTTAAACATTGCCTCTTTTATTTTTTCGTGTAGTTCTCACGAATTTTTTCAAAATCTTTTTTGCACGTCATTCAGTAAATCAGTGCTTCCTGTTGCTAAAACAAAGTCAAGTCGTATGGTACAATTTTCAAAAAGTTATTCTGACCTAAAGACCGTAAATACCTGTTGCACAAAGTTGCACACCTAACCGGCACAATAGTATTCAACGATTTCTCAATTTATCGTTTGTCATGTTTCCCATGGCGTGCGTCATTTTGTCACGAATTAAATACGCATAAGGGAAATGTAAGGTAAAGCCATGACGAAGGAGTCACATCTTAAGACAGCGAACTGGAGCCTTGATGAAGCCTCGCAAAACCACAGAACAGGAGGTGACAGGTGTAATCACGGCGGCAGAACTTAGGAGAACGGAGAAAATAGCGTGCGTCCTAGTAATCGCTCAAGTGGTGGCACCGAGTAGAATTCGTCTTTCTGCTTTGCTGCTGGCTACGTCTGTGGAGACGTCTCGTCTCCCGAATTCCTTCTGTCCTGGAAGAACGCCTCGTAGTTTGCGACCCGTACTCAATCATACTACTTACAAAGCAATTTGACATTGTTCTTCCATCTTATTCCGATTCTATTTCACCTACTTCTATTTAAGCCGTTCTAAAGTATGATCGATCATTCTCGAGTGTTGGAGGATACGACAACCGAGATCATGTTGCTAGCTGGTAAAAACAGTGAGAAGGAAAATGCTAAGAAACTTTTCGCTCTTGGTCTGATACCGGGCTAATCAGTAGAGGATGTTTATGCAAATTCACTTGTCGGTCTTATCGCCGAGTGTTGAGAAAGTAAAATAATTCAATATTTCCAAAATGGTGTGGAAATAGACGAGGTTCTACGAAAGTTTCGAGTTTATGGTATTTGGGAAATATTTGAGAGCTGCAAATTTTTAGAAATCTGCAGAACGTTGTTCAGTGAAATTATACGTATGGTGAATTCTTTTCAGAATCCAAATAGTGTACGTTCATTGTTAGTGTATACTTTATACAGGGTGTCAAGGTTATTTCAAGGTCATTTTGTTTTTCTTTCATCATAAACCCATATCTTTTATTTCGGAATCCTATTCTACGTAAAAAAATGCACAACTTTTTTTTGAAACATTTTTTTGTGTCCAGAAGTTGAGGATACAAATTTTGAGCATTTATTATAATGTACTTAAATGAAATAAAAAACCCTCGAGAAGAAAGTTTTCATTTTAATATAATAGAAAAACAAAATTATCCTTGACATAAACATAAAAAATCAGCTAAATATCCTAAGAAATATTGAACATAGAAAGAAATGTTGCAAACAAAAGTTGTGCATTGTTTTACGTCGAATATGATTCTGAAATAAAAAAATATGGGTTTATGACAGAAAAAGACAAAATGACCTTGAAAACGCCCACGCATTAAAAAACCAGTAGTGCCATTTGACTTCCCACTTTAAACACTACAGGATATGTGTAAGTTTGTTTTTTTTTAAATCACATGTCTTCGAGATTGTGTACAATCTGAACTTAAATGGGACACCCTGTATATTATATATTTTATACATAAGCATATATTTTTATATTCATTATTATTATACAATACATTCATTATATTCATTACTAAATATATTCATTGAAAGAAAAAGTTTAACATATGTACATGCATGCACACACAGTATGCAGAGATTTTGATGATTTGGCGGATGATTTTCAAGAAAATATTTAATAAGAATATTGATTTCGGGTATAATGGTCAGGATTAATTATTATTTTGAAACGTGAATTAAAATAATAACGTATATATTGTTTCAGGAACGGTCTGTGCTGTTCGAATTAATAAATACTGACGAAATATAGAAATTCACGTCCTGAGTCAGAATTTAGCATTATAGTAATTAAGGTAGGAGAAGACGTGACCAGATAACAAGAATAAGTTATTCTCATCTTAGTAATCTGACCAGAGGACGTCCTCATTCCATCGGTCTGACAGTAGAAGACCGCATTTCACCTGTCCGGTCTCAGACTGTCTTAATCTACTTGTATGAGTAGACATTCCACGTTTTACATCTCTGATTGTAGGGTATCCTACATTTCTCATAATTTTAATACATTGCATTTGCTGACGTATTATAAGTTTCTATGTCACACCTACTGGAAGGTTAAAATATTATAATTGATCGCAATGAACATTGTAAGACCGACATATTTTAATGATTAAATTTGTTACGTAGTGAGCAACGTGTGTTACTTAACAAACGTATGTAGTTTAATTACATTTTAATTTTATTTTATAGCGTGAATATTACTTTATAATTTCATAATCATTGCTCTCATTATCAAACAAAATTTTTTGTTTCTCACAAAATGTTACGACCAAGACAGTGTAAATCACAGTTGTAAATTTATAACTGATAACTATGATGCGGATTGTATGCATTTAAAGGATTTAAAAATACTGTTTTATTACTCTATGCTCATTACAATGATTAGGGAAAGAAATATATACATATATACATATATGTATTTAGTTCCCGTATATTATGCAATTATATGTTGACAATATTAATTTAAAAATCAGAAGTCTAAGGATAACAAAACCAGCTTCTAACAACTTAGAAGCAGAAATATAAAGCTAAGAAATGAAAGACAACATATTAATAAATATTTCAAATGATCAAAAATTTAGCGGAGACTATACTAAAGAGGAATAAACAAGGTAATGGGCTATTGATATCGAATCAAATGAAATTATACGGTAACAAAACGTGAATATTAATATAAAAATCAGCAGTCTAAGGATATCAAAACCAGCTTCTAACAACTCAGAAGTAGGAATATATAACTTAGAAATGAAAGACACCATAGTAATAAATATTTCAAACGATCAAAAATTTACCGGAGACTATACTAAAGAGGAATAAACAAGGTAATGGGCTATTGATATCGAATCAAATGGAATTATACGGTAACAAAACGTGAATATTAATATAAAAATCAGCAGTCTAAGGATATCAAAACCAGCTTCTAACAACTCAGAAGTAGGAATATATAACTTAGAAATGAAAGACACCATAGTAATAAATATTTCAAACGATCAAAAATTTAGCGGAGACTATACTAAAAATGAATAAACAAGGTAATGGACTATTGGTATCGAAACAAATGAAATTATATAGTAACAAAACATAGATATTATTTCTATTAAACATGGAAACTGTACAGCATTTTCCTGTACACATACAAATTCCTGCAGAGTATATAATTTTTATGGCTCGAATGGAGTTGTCACAGCCGATTTTTCAACATCAATTTCCATTCAAAGTGAGAACAAATTCCATGAAGGAAAGTATGCCGGGAAACATGGTATAGTCTCCGGTGGAATTTAGTTCCGCAGCGCGCATAAAGTATCCGCATCTGTCATCAACTAAAGACTGCGACGTTATACACGAGGGACATGAAATCTCGTTCCATTTTCACCCGAGAGTTTCTCCCCGGATCCTCGAACGCGTTACATTCGATGGTGGTGGGCGGTTTGAAAGAAAGCATATGCCGAGATTCTCTAATGACGTTACACGGGATTTTCTCTCTATATATTTCTCTTGCATGCATTGTCGAAAAAAAAGCATAATGTGTCGTATCCAAGAGCGATGTTATTATAGCCCTAGCGTCGCGTTTAATGTCTGCTTTGGTTAAAGACGAAGTTCCAGTATAAAAGCTTCCGTCCATAGAGGAATTAACGGCGAATGTTCCTCCAGTCGGCTCAGCGCCTATATTGATTCTACAAAGCACTCCATTGTGGGATTTACCTGTGTGATTCGGTACAACAAGGAAAATGAGCGATCTTGCCTGCCGAATACCGAGCTCGCTCGCTACAGAACACCGGCGATACATCCCGTTAGCAGATCAAATGAGAAATGATTGATGAGCGGAGTGATGTAATGTCGGAGACAGATATCAAATGGACTCATTAGAAACGCGGCTGCGGACGAGTTTGAGGATAACTGTCGATAGATGTTGCGATTAGCGGCAGTGCGGCCGATGTCGAATCTGCTACGTATTCAGGCAATTGTATAATAGGAATTCAGATCATCAAATAGGTCACAGAGCGATCCTGATGGCTCCGAACAGTCGAAATCACTCTCTTGGTATCTCTTATATAAGTTACAGGACCGCGTTCATTGGGATTTCAATCATTTTCTACTGAAATATGGACGTAACTATTTCAATTTACATAACACATTTTAAGACAACTCCTATATTGTCAATCATTCTGAAATGCGAAATTGGAAATGAGCATTTTGTACATTTACAGAGAACATTTTCATCAGGAAATTATAAGAATATATTCAGTAAGATTTCTATTAAATTTTTATGAAAAATGATAATCAATAAATTCGTTTATTCAATAATTTTCCGCAAAATCTTTGTTTTCAATAATCTTGAAACGAGATATTAAAAATAAGCATTTTTTCCATTTACAGAGACCATTTTCATCAGGAAATTATAAGAATATATTTAAGCCGAGATTTCTGTTATATTTTTATGAAATATGATTATCATTAAATTCGTTCATTTAATAATTCTCCGCAAAACCTTTATGTTTTCAGTAATCTTGAAACGAGACATTAAAAATGAGCATTTTGTCCATTTACAGAGAACATTTTCATCAGGAAATTATAGTTTGGAGATAGAAGAAAATGCCTCATACAAAACTTATTTGGTATCGAAGGGCTCGTAATCTAATGCTACCAGTATTTTGAGGAGGCGTCAAGGATATATGAAGGTCAACTCTGTATTTTTTAATGGAACACTATGATTTTTTATTTACATTCTGATAGAATATTTCAAGACGTATACAATGACCTGATATCAAGGTCATTCAAGGTCACTCAAGGTTAACTGCAAGAGAAAACAAATTGTCTCAAAGCACTCTTCGAACACTTCGTCGATTTAGGTGCATCATGTTATTTACGTACTCACTGCTAATATAAGTGTTCAAATTGGGTGACCTTGAGTGACCTTAATAATAGGTCATTGTATTCGACTTGAAATACTCTATCAGAATGTAAGTAAAAAAACATACTGTTCCATTAAAAAAAAAGAGTTGACCTTCATATCTCCTTGACGTCTCCACCTATGAAAACACTAGTAGCATCAGATTATGAACCCTTCGATACCAAATAAGTTTGGTCTGAGGCATTTTCTTCTATCTCCAAAAACAAGCGAGTTATTCAGGTGGCCGGTTTTAAATGCCCCACCCTGTATATTATAATAGAAATATTATTTAGTGATTGAGAACGTTATTTTATTGAATACTTTATAATCGAATTTCTAATCGTATTTCATTACCCACGAATTTCTTTATTAATGCTGTTTATGAAAAATATTGATTTATTTGTTTATTGTTGAAGATTTTAACGAATTTATGGAAGTGTGTGTTACGCTTAGCGGATTTATACTTTATAGATTTCAGGAAGAAACCTCTTCGATGGGACTTACTTTTTCAGTTTATAGGCTGTTTTCTGCACCGCGAAATAGCCACTAAAAATGTTTGCAGAATGTCTACCATTCTACGTAGACGAGCATCAGTTGATCTCATTTCCGCAGACTCAGTATTATCATTCATAAAAATGATATTAAAAACTTGTCTTTCGCTTGTACCCGGTGTTTGTAACGCCTCGCGCCCTCGTTTGTATACACATATTCGGATAAATTTCCGTATAAAAGATAACTACACCTTCATATAAAAACACAAAGATAATGAAAACAGACGCAGCAAATAAACATAAAAAACAGTTTCTTAGGCAATAAAAGTAAATATAAAACAGAAACAGAGTCTGCGTATTTCCAAAATATAACCGGTGCATTTAACATGATTATTCATCGAAAAAATTATGTTTTGGCCATTGGGGAACTAGTGGGTAGAAATTCTCTGGAGAAAACATTTTTGTATGTACAGATTTGTAGAATTATACACCACAAACGATCAGGAATATATACACATATTATGAGAAATGACTGATCAAACTTTTTAATAGTCACAATATTAAAATATAGCCTCACTTAATTTCACTTTTATCTAACAATAAAATACAATTGTGTATTCATTGACAGAAATAGTTAAATATAACTTCTATTATTCTTAGGCGCACGTAATTCAAGTAACTCGGAATTATGAAGAATTTTAAAGGACGCATCGAATTAGGACGATTTTTTTGTATGCCATTTTTTCTAAGATATCAAGGTGACCTGGAGTTTTGTAAAAGACAATGTACCCTTTCTTTTAAAACCACGTTGTTGCCGAGAGAAAGAAGAATTCAACGACCTACAATATTATGACCTTGAGTTGACCTTGAAAACACCTTTGAGAAAACAGAAGGTCACCTTGATGTCTCAGAAAAAATTATACAAGTTCTTTTATCCAAACAATAGATACCGAGTTATTACAGATAATAGTTCTTACTGACTCACCCTGTACGTGGAAGTATGTTAAGCAGATTTTCGCATGCGACTTCACCACGTTGCCTTTGACGCTTATCACAGTTTTGTATACGATCAGGCCACGTGTTATGACAAAATGTGCGTGAATACTCTTGTCGCAGGATATCTTTAAGGAAACCGAATTTCTGTCGGAACCTTTGACACTGGTACTCTAAAATTCGTAAGCCTTAAGGTATGTTCTACCTAAGCACTTGTTACCTCGATGTACAACTTTCTTTTACTTTAACATTCCCACAACTGATGAAGGATTGTTACCCTAATGTACGTACTGTGATGGAAATTGTGTATAATCCTGATTGCGTGAATTGACAGCAAGCATGACCAAAAATGAATATTTAACATGATAAATTGTGAATTAGTAAACGATATTGACGATCCTGTCATAAAAAGGATGTAGAAAAGTTTCTACGTTTAATGATAGATCTTTATTAATGTTGCAAATAGCACAAGTAAAAGGGAAATATGTATTCCTTTTTAAGTCTACTCTTTTAGAAGTGTCCAGGAAATTGTGATTTTGCATAAAGATCCAGAGGCTGCTCATGATATTCATAATTTTTAAGCAGTTTCATTTAATTAACATTTTCATACCCCGAGTTCTCTGCAGTGACATTTCCAGAAAATAAAACACCACCTTGGATTCAGACTGCAACAGAGACAGTTTTAAGCACAGAAGTTTCCGCAAGTATTCCTTTATGAACGCACTATTTGAAAGCCATTCTTATAGATAACAAGTGTATACTATACAGGGTGTTCACGCTATCACTAGCCAGTGTTTTTCTTGTAAATTGTAAATATTAGAAAGAAACGAAAGTGGAAAAAGTAGTACTGTTTTTTATGCGCAACACAATGGCGCATGTAATTTTTTTGTGTTTATACTATTTTGTTAGATATGAAGGTGGGCTTCAATTTTTTTAAATGGAATGCTGTATATTTTTTTATATCACATGAAAGCGTGTGTCTAGGCGAATTCATCTGTACACTGCACAGTGACCTCCAAAGTCATACAAGGTCAAAAATGGAAGGAACATTTTGAATATTTCATACCAATGTGTATACAAGTGTTCCTTATTCATATGAATCAGATGATGTTGTCATTCACTATCAGAGTGTTTACTTCTAGTTTCTTTTATGATGAAACAATTTCAGTATTACTTCCGACACCAATTAGTAATATCGCATAGTAATTATTATTATTCGATGGACGACAATGCGGATATGGTATGCATTTATCACCAGTGCAATGGAAATAAAAGACAAAATAAATTGAGAGAGAGATGTAAACGACTCGAAAAGCAAAATAACACAAGCATGTTCATTAGTATCTCGGACTACATTAGTGGAAGCCATCAAGAATGTAATGAAAGAAGACCACTTGGTCCAAAGTTATACTACCTAAAATATACGAAATTTTATGACAAATTATAAAACACACCACGAAGTCGCTAATAACACATGCAAGAGGTCAAATGCGACGCTAAATAATTAATTTAAGAAAGAAATTATGCTCAGCTATTAATTTGTGATACTGCAGATAATCTGTGTTCGTTTACTAAACTGCCGCAAATGAAGTCCAGTGAAACAAATAGTTTTATCAACGTTACTGCTGCATACGCACGTAATATTTTCATAAACGCTATGGAACACCTACTGCAAGAAATGAAATTGTGCCAATCTAACTTTTTCGCGAGTTAATATTCAAAGTAGCGAATTTGCATAAAGTTTCGCTGCCTATTATAAACAAAAGCTGAACAGTTCGAAGTACAGGGAAGAAATAATTGAATCCTTCGTGGGAATTATCACCAAAGTTATCTATCCTCATTGTTAGCTGTTCTAGGAGCCATTAAATTCGTCTACCAACCGAAACTGAGATATTAGATTTAGAGCATAATCTGAATTATGGAACTACCATTAAACCGCCGCACTTAGAACATTTGCGAAGGTATTATTAAGACCAAGAAAGAAATTAGTTCGTGACGATGGTAATTGGAAGATGTTATTTACAATTCCAAAATCCGATGCCGCTAATTGGGAATAATGAATTCGGTGGGTAGGTAATTTTGTTCTCTTTGCTGCATTATCATCGAGCATCACAGGCCGAAGGAAGCAGGGCAACTGCTAAATTTTTATTCGATGGAGCGGATAAAACACATTGGCCGTGACAAAAATGATTCCGCAATTTCGGTTCGTTAAACTCTGGAATCACTGGTATAAATGTGTTTTAATATTTCACAGTTAACCGACCGTGTAGTAATATGTTCAGAAACAGCCAATACTCTGTTTATTTAATATTGCCTTCGGTGTCCCGTTATCGATCGACTACGCAATTTTATCCGTATATGTGTGTAGAAATCATGTTATTTGTTAATCAGGATAAATAAATCCATGAACAAATTCTGTACCAAATAATAGAGTCAGATGTTAGATGTATGGAAAATTAGTCTCTTTCGATCGTTTATGTACAATGACATTAGACTGAACTTCATGCATTTATGGCAAAAACGAGTTAGTGCAATTTAAAACAGTAGGAGGGTTAAAAGAATTTAATAATGCCTTACACATCATTTTCAACGTATTAAGATTATCGACGAGTAAAACAATCTTCTACATGGCTACTGTTTTTTGCAAATTTTGCGGACAATTTTCATTTTGCATAAAGATCCGCAGTCTACTCACAAATATAATGGGTATACTCTTCCGTCTATTTGTGCAATTGTTTGTTTGTTAATGATTTGTCTAAGTAAGGGAGTTCCAACGTATTCCCCTCCGAAAACTGCAAGGTCCCCACCATCGAACCCCTTCCCGCCCCGCGTGGCTGTCGTGGTGGGAGCTTCCCACTACTATACATTATAACGATGAAGTCTAAGAGTGGAGGAATAACCTAAGGGGGGAAGGTGCCTCGAATAGCTCCGGAGCTACTGGTTGGAACTTCCTGGTGTAAGTAATCAACTTTATCATCGACTAATAACATACCATACATGCTATGTATGAGTAAAAGAAAATTTTAAAAAATGTTACATCTTTCTCTTCAAAAATTGAGTGATTTATGGAATTAATTCACTGGAGAAGTATTTACATGAACCATTCCTGTATATTTTTAATATGTACAGTGTATTCCAATATTTTACATATAGAACAAAAATCTAGACATAGGAAGAGCATTATTATACTTCATTTACGCATTTCATATTTATGTTCTGACATTTGTGAAACATTTGAGCTAATCTTTTCTTACGCGATATTTTCTTTTTACCAATAAAAGACTCCAACAAAGTTTAAATGAAGAACGGTGAGCCACCCTGTATGATAAAATAGTATCAGAGACATAACACGACGTATCTGATCTATAATGAATATTAAACGTGCGGTACCTGACAATGGATAACATATAACATGGTCCACTAGCGAGAAATTGCTCCGATAAAACACATTAATTTGTTAACAAGAGCTGGGGTACACAATGCTTTATTGCGTTAATTTGTTTCGCTGAAAACAATGCATTTTAATCACCCATTAAATGCATGTATTCTGTTAAACGCACGACAAGTCGTTCGTTATGAGTCCGGCCACTTTAATTTACTGTTCGCGATCATTTTACGTCGATGTAAAGTATTAACTGCAGTCGACGTTAGTTTGTTCATCATAATTATTAATTCAAGCGGCGGAATAATTTACCACTCTTTTATTCAAGTAAAATATCTTCTTAATATAGGGTAGGTTAGAACAAACAGTACAATTGGATTAAACTGTGGAAAAATAAATAAAAATTATCGAACGAAATTTCATGAGGAAAAAGTTTAATTATCGGGGAATCTTATTAAAAAAAATTTATGAAATTACTTATCAAAATTACGATAATCATGCATTTGTTGCCTACGAATTATTTCTACTGATCTTAATAATTAATGGAAATGTTGGTTTCATATAATAATACTATTCAAAATATAGAGGATGATAAGATCAGTAATATTTGCAAAAAATAAATAGATTGTAATCAATTTTAGTAGAAAATGGCTTGGCATTATACTTCAACATATTTTTTATAACATTACAAACTAAGCTCTCGTATTAATTCTAAATGATAATCTTATAATGTGTTCTATGTAAATGAAGTCTTACAAAGTTTGTAATGCAAATACTTTGGAACAAATCAGTTGATCATTGGGTATCGATTCAGACATAAAAAAGGGGGCTCGGGAATTAAATTTTTATGACGTGTGATAATTATACTTCGTAGAAACCTTTAAGGAACAAATTGGTACAGCAAACCTGTATTAAAAAATGCGTGTGTTTGCCGACATTCCAAAAACGCAGTAAAATCGTGAATAATAATGAAAACGGCTGTTTTAATAGGCTATAAAGCAAACAAATACTCGGGCCAGTGTCGTTCATTTTTATGTTCACCTAACATTCCAACATTTTGTCTAAAAAGGATAAGGACACGAAAGTTTCGAGGTAAGGTACGGTGACGTTGGCCTTTACCGTGCAGTTATCGAGAAAATTGCACGTAAATTTCAAGAGAATTTTGTACGGCCCGGCGAGAATGTCGTAACCACCAGCAAATGTTTAATAACGTATGAAAATTAAACTGTTATAAAGCACGACGCGTTACGGAAGAAGATGTAATTTTTTTTATGCAGCAAAATTAAATTCTCTGTTGCCTGCAACGAATCAGAGCGGGAATAATTCTAACATTTACCGTTCGTCCGCTGTTATTGAAAAAATGGAAAGTTCACGTTTTTACCTGTGTGCAACTCCTGGACTCGTTTTTAAAACATTCTGCAATACAAATTAACTGTATATTAAATCCGCGAAACATTCTCAACCAAAATGTAAAAAGCGAAATCAGCCAACTGCATGTACGAATAAAATATTAATAAAAAAGCAATTACATAAAAAGACAGTCGAATAATTTTCACAATCCAATGAGCATCAATAAATACTGTAGTTAGTGAAGAGGCGAATGTATTCACTATTATGTTAATGTTTCCTTGAATAATTTTTTCTATTTCTTATAAGATGATATTTGTCGAAAATAGGTTTAAAATAGGTTGTAAAATGTGAAATAGTTAAAATTTCGTTAAAATTTCATGTATACAGTACACTCTCCTACATCGCGATAAAAATTATAAAAACACACTGCATATATGTCTCTCGTGTGACACGAACTGTGCAGTCTTTTTAAACAATCCCTTGTATAATACATTTACTATACAATACTTAGCATCGCATAAAATACACATATACAGCTTTATTTAAACAGTTTCTATCATATTATTCTAAAGTTTGCTATAATATAATAAATAGGAACGCTAGATAAAAAGTACCGATTTTTCTAATTGATTTGTCTATTTTTGCATAGTGCCATTAATTCCTGGACACCCTCTCTCTAGATATTTGCAGCATTAATATTATCATATGTGATAAAATAGTTTCTGTGATAGGTGATAGATTACTGGTTAAAGTCTAAATTAGCATAATTGTTATTGGAGAGGCATATTTATTCTGGGAACAGGTACCATTTCAGGATTGTAGCGCCAAGGTACAAATCTCTTGTCACCGAGATAGTCCCTTAGTGGTGTTTGCCGAGGACTTGGCTGGTCGACTGTACGAATCGGGATTTCGAGGGATTTCAACAAATTGTTACGCTGAACTCGCTTCGCTCGGTTCCCGTCCACTTAACGACGAACCGAGATTATACGATAAATTTATTACATTCTGCGCCAGCGTTACCAATACCGAAATCGTATCAACTAGAAAAACACTTCCAATTACTGACCAATCCTATCAACTGTGAAATGGAAATTTCGCGATGAGACTGACGTCGTTCGATAAATAGAAATCTATTTATTCACAACTAAAGTACGAATCTCAATTGCTTTGCTGTAGATACTATAACAAAGGAGAACTTTGAAAATTTTCTTGTTTTACTTTGCACACAGTCAATAAACATCTAGTTTATTTATGTTCTATTCTCATTTTGTGTGTAAAACTGTGAATTTGCTTAAAAATTTGCTACTAATGCTACAGCAAAATTTGGTCCATTAACATCTGTATTTTTATAAACATTTATAGTTTAATCATTGGTGTTAGAAATTCTTTTTGTATATCTAGAACTTTATTTGCTAGTTAAATTTTATCACCAACTTCAACAGTTTATTGGAAGCTGTTTACTGAAATTCAGATTATTGAAAGTTTACAATTGCCATAATTTATATATTAAACAATTTGTCGAATGCGTAGCTTGTCTAATAAGTTTATTTCGATCGTATGATCTAAATAATTTGCTGATTTATTTTTATTACTTTCTTTGAAATGATAGTGCACATTATACACTCTATGCAGCAAACTTTGCAAGATACTGATGGAGAAAGAGAATAGTATAAAAACATTCATTGATGATTTTTATCTGCGCATACATTTTACCGCTCTGTTTATCTCAATACTTTGTCAGTAAGATAGAAGATAAAAGTGCGTTATAGAGCAATAACGATTTATGAAACACGCACTTTATGGTTGCGGCTCGCGAAGACACTTTTCTTACGTACCATTTCCATGTCTCTTAAACTCTCCTTACTATATGTTCCTTCCATCCAGTAAACACTTTCCGCGTCTTAAACAAGACGATAAGCTGCAGTTGCAAGAAAGTAGGAGTCATGTGTGACGTGCTTTACGTCTAAAAAAAGATCTGAAGCGACTCTACGGGCTTGATCCGATTACAGACCGCAACAGAATGCACGTTCCATTTCCTTCTTTTTCTTACATCGAAACAGAACAGTATATCATGATATTTCTAAACGCACAGGTGCTGCTTAAACTTGGAAAGCAGAGTCTAGCTGTACGAAAGTAGGAAGATTGAATGCTTTGCAACCAGCATGTTCCAACTTTAGCCATAGTACCATACATTTTCTGCGAGCATCACCGAGTTTCTACGAAAAACCATTACGTTGAAATAAAATTTATAATATCAAGATTTAACTGTAAACGTTTTTCTAGCCTAGCTTGCTGTATTATAGTGTTCTTCATATTTTTATCTTATCATGTTTTACATGAAGACACGATAGTTTAGGGTTTTAGTTTAAGTAGTATGTAAATTTTCCTCATTTCTGTTCCATTAAATAGCCAAAAAAATATCGTACATCAAGTTTTAAGGGATTGTCGTAAAGAAGAGACTTCAATTTTCAAATCTATAGTAGAATCAGTTATGAATAAAGTCTAAAGGTTTGCAGATGAACATAAAAATACTTTTATTGTGGTACAGGTACATCAAGATTAAAGCGGTTGTTATGGAGGGAAAGCTTCAATCTTCATATCTATGGTAGCTTCTGTCACGAACAATAATATTTCCCAATGTTTTTAGAGATGTACGTACCGTCCGTCCATCAGGAGATGGCAGTGAGAAACCTGTGGGTACCACGTGATCTCCCTTTTGCACGCTCCACGTCTACCGCTATTGGCCGAATCGCGCGGCAAATACGGAAACGCGCGTATTAGTGCGACTGGAACAGAGAGATGTAGTGACGCTGAGCGCCAATGACGACCGTTCCCGCCATAACGTAAGCGTAAAAGTCCGCAGCCTGGCGTCTAGAGTGGGGTCTCCCACTCCCCCTGCACCCCGCTGTCGAAAATCACTGCCATCTCCTGATGGATGGACAGTACACAGGTTTTTATTATGGTACTGCTACATCAAGTTTAAAAGAATCGTCGCAAAGAGGAAGCTTCAACATTTCTGCCTTCTTGTTGATTCAATTACAAACAAAATCTTTCAATACATTTAAAAATGTCATAGTAATCGTTTGGGTCTTGCAGTAAATAAATAAATTCAGTTTTTTTAACCCTGGATCAAGGTTCTCGATTTTTTACAACCAAAGTTTGGCACTAAAAAATCGGAAAAAATTCTCGAATATGTGGTTGAATATGTTGAACGTGTCAGATTTCATTGAAGAATTTTCCGATGCGATTAAATGAGGAAATGGGGCAAAAACCAGGTTTCCCTTTGCTCCATGTAACTACCCTTATACAGTGTGTTCAGGCTATTACTATTCAGCATTTTCTTTGTAAATAGTAAATATTAGAAACAAATGATAGAGGAAAAGTAGTACTGTTTTTTATACGCAACAAATTGACATATGCATTTTTGTTGTATTTACATTATTTTGGTAGAAACGAAGGTGACCTCCAATTTTTTAAATGGAATGCTATATATTGTTTTATGTCGTATGAAAGCGTTTGTGAAGACGAATTCATTCATCTACTACACAATGACCTTCAAGGTCATGCAAGGTCAGAAATGGAAGAAATGGTAGAAACAATTTGAATATTGCGTATCAATGTGTTTACAAGTATTCTTTATTAATGAGGCTGCAACAAATGTTCAAAATGGCTTCCTTGCGTATGAATACACATTTCGGCTCTGTTAATTACATTTTTGGTAGCTTCTTCTAACGTGGTCCGAGTTATTAATCCACATGCTTGTGTTATATTGTTTTTCAAGTCGTTTATATCGCTGGGCGGCATTTTAGGATGTTATGGGTTGAGCCAACTGAAATACCACACGCGGAAGCTACTTTTTGTACTGAAGTTGTTAAATTTTCTTCAAAATGCAACAGGACGTCTAACTTCTTATCTTCTGAAATAAGAAATCTCCGATTGTGACAATTATTTTCTACGGACCCTGTTTCCTCGAAACGCTTTACAAGCAAAACAAACTGATTTTTATTTGGTTGCACTCTTTCCGGATATTCTTCTAAGTATTTCAATGTACTTTGTCTTTTATTTCTATTGCACTGATAATGAATGCGTACCATATCCCTCTTCTCGTCTACCGAATAACGATATATTGCTATAAGATATTACTGATCGGTTTAGGAAGTAGTACTGAAATTGTCTCGCTATGGTGGCAATTAGAAGTAAACACTCTGACAGTGATTGACAAAATCATTCGATTCGTATCAATAAGGAATACTTGTGAACACATTGTTACGCAATATTCAAGTTTCTTATATTTCTACCATTTCTGACCTTGCATGACCTCGAAGGTCATTGTGTAGTAGATGGATGAATTCATCTTGGCACACGCTTTCATACGACATAAAACAATATAGCATTCCATTTAAAAAATTGGAAGTCACCTTTGTTTCTTCCAAAATAATGTAAATACAACAAAAATGCATATGTCAATTTGTTGCGTATAAAAAACAGTACTTCTTTTTCCTCTATCATTTTTTTTTAATATTTACTATTTACAAAAAATTGCTGGCTAGTAATAGCCTGAACACCCTGTAGATACGGTATAGGGCTGAAACTTGGTAGAAAGTGCTCTTTCTTGATAAACTATGGAACGAACCATTTGCGGTCAAAATCGGCTAAGAGTTATTCTTATCTTCCGTATTCGACTGGACCCTTTAGTCTTCAAATATTTTTTGAATTCACTGTATTCAGAATCGTGTAAAGATCAGTTGATGTAACATTTTGCTTAGGAAATTACAACAGTTGGAGTATCGAGAATTGTTAAAAAAATTGAGAGTTTCGAATTGAAAATACTTTCTCGAGGTGTATCCAATACGGAAGGGCGAAAACGTTCTTCGTACGGTAGCGCGACTCGTCTGCAACAAAATTCTAATCGGCCAGCCGCTACACTTGCCATCCAGCGAAGCACTTCATCACGGATAATCCGGATTCAGTTCCCTTCCGAGGCTCGAAAGTTACCTCAGAAATTCGTTATCCAAGCTGGCTTAGGATTTAAGGAAGGAAAAAGCGCCGATAGTATTAAGTCAGACGCCTGATCCCCGAGCCCTGGGTACAGGGACTGGCTATTCTCTGTGCACACGGGGGCCCCGGGAAACAAGGGGAAACCGAGCGTCGTTCACGTCGCATCCATACATGCATGACCTTACCGGGGGCCAATCCTTGACAGCCTTTTTATCTTTTATCCGTACGCCGAAAGTCAAAGCCCAGGGCTTCTGGCCGGCTCGTGTCCTCTCGGTTGCTCATTATCTAGTGTCTGTGTAATGGAGTCCTTTACATGGATGCGGAACGCTTGTCCCATTGTGTCCCGTTTTTGCGAGTAGACGACGGTAAAATTCCGTCGAGGAAATTCTCTCTGGCAGAGCCCCGGTGCCTGGGCCCCCGAGAAGAGTAGAAACTCTCCTCGTATTCTGTAGACGACATTTCCTAAATTATTGGCCGAGATGGCCACTCTCCATTGTCAGATCATATTCCCAGCAGACGACAGACTGTCTTGCGCGCTGCCGAGGAGCCGAGCAAGAACGGCAGAGGGTTAGCCCCTATTCCGCGTGGACGTAACGAGTTCGAGCACGAAATTACCTGAATATTTTCCTCGATTGGTTCCAGCAAGATCCCGCTGGAAACTTGGGAATGAATTTCGAGTTTCCTTGCCCCACGGCTTCATAATTCCTAGCCATCGATCGTTACCGCGCTAACGAAACGTAACGTTACTGTTGTTATTACGGCGGAACTTCGATTTTCCCAACACCTGCGTTGATTCTCAATTATCCCGGTTGGCTACGTGCAATTATGCTTCTATTTTTGGGGATGTGTTTACCACAATGCGCTGTGTAATTGGTGGTGCTCTAATCGGGCAGCCTTATTCTTCGTTTTTATCGTAAAGCCATTCTGCACTGTATGAAAATAATTTCAAACCTGATTTCTTTCTTTCGTTTGTGGTAATAATGATATTCTATTGTATTAACAGTGCGGAAATAGTAATGATACAAGAGATAACGGTATGTTAGCAGAATGTAATGAGAAAACAAATGCGAATGTGATTACTAAAACAATCATTTGTGTGGATATGAAAAATAGTATTCTATATCATATTGGACAAATATGATAGTTTGGTTAACTATATTTTAAAAAAAGACGAATAAAGTGATGGATACTCCTGTGATTTTACTGAACATAAAATAATAATGCATTAAAATTAAATGAAATAGCATGGCTAAATCAATAGAAGTTAAATAGCACTACGAACATTAAATTGAATACGGTTATGAAAATTTAAACAGCAAGCCGAAACATTGGAAAACTTTTTAACACTTCAGACAATGAAAAAGGCGATAGATATTGCCGAAGAAATTTTCTCAACGCTTGAAAATAATAGAACCCCTCCTTATATCAGTGTCAAATTTTTCTATTCTGTACCGTACAGAAAAGACCCATGTACTTACTTCTATTTTAATATTTTCTTTTTGTAGAATATGTTGCATTACTGCATTTTCCTTTATCGTTAATAAAAGTATTTTGCACATTAAATATATTTTTAATTTCTCGCTATTGCTCAAACACTGTGTGAATTAAGAAATGTATTTTCTAAAGGTATAAAATATAGAATGAAGTATAAATCATTATTCTACGTCTACTGAATTGAAAAATATTAGTAAATTCATTTGATTCTGCTTTAAAGAACTGCATATTTCTACATTTAATTTATAATAACTAGACAGCAGATAATTATGCAAAATAAAAATTTTCTGTATCCATTTCGAGATGCAGAAAATCAATAGAAATCTATTTCCACCCTTAACAGTCGTGATAAATGCAAAGTAATGAAACAGTGATTTTTAATTTCTCTGATGTTTGTACCATTTTCAATATAAGCTACTTACTTTTATTACAAATACATAAAATTTGCAGTCCATTGTTTCATACAAAACAGATACTACCATTAATGGGATTTTAATAATCTCTTTTAGTATTTAGTAGTCTCTTTAGTATCACATCATTTTGCTAGAGTCTTAATAAATCTCAATCTGAATTAGGAACGTTGCTTCCTAGAGCGAGAGAGATTAGTACAAATCGTTTAGCAATGCGAAACAATTTATTTTAATATTCATTCGGTAACTATCGTTGTAACAAATTCAATGTTGTGCAAGACTATCATCAAGTTATTCAGTTTTATGGTGGATCGTAAAATTGTGAGGCGCCGTGGAGTCAGATCGACGCAAGTTGCACGCCTTTGCCCGGCTAAATCTTACTTAACCCTGCTAGTAGTACAAAATCAGATCACAGTTGCTCCTGTAATTTACGACCTACCATAAAACGGAATTACAAAGTGTTACACATCGTTGAGTTCGTCGTAACAAACGTCAACTTTTTGAAGCAAGGAAGTAAATGCAGCTTTCCATTTAACAGAATGAACTTGTTCTTCGTACATTTCTTCCTGTCTCGAAACTCACGGAACCTGTAGAAACAAAATCTAACCTCAAATATACAACAAACTTCGTAATAAAAATTACATTTTGCAGGATATTGCCATTTCTCTTTTTCTTTTACATTTTCTATATTAGACACTCTAATTTTTAACAATTTATATATTATTGTTAGACGGAAAAATTGCATACATATTTTCTCACGTTTCTATATCACTTTCTACACATATGTTTTAATTAGACGGAAAATTTGTCATAATTTTCTATATTCATAGATGACATTATGTAAAACAGGACAAGGGACAAATCTATGTCAAAAATTCCATATTTGAACTTTAAAAAAGATAATCAGAAGCAAAATTGGCAGAAAATTAAATCTCTAACGGTAATATTATGCAATGCAAACTTTTGTAAGGTACCTTTATAAAATTAACATTAGATTCACGGGATTATTAAGATTAGAAAGATACATTCATAGAAAACTATTCAATAAACTTCTTTCTTGAGTCATATATTACAATAAAAATTGCTAAAAATTTTAATAAATACATCCCACATTATTTTTATAAAGTAATGTAAAATAGTCACTGTTAATGCTCCGTAGACTTAGTGTTAACACGCTGGACACCGCGTTTAGGGTCCACGAAAAATATGGTACACTTCATACAAAGTAATATGTATACACATAAAATGGATGGTCGGATATGTTGAGCAAAGAGGAGATGAGAATAGATACATGATGGGACCGAAAAATGCATAGATCCTGCAAATTATCACGATGATTAATATAATTTTTATTTTAGTCTGAACATAAGGAATATTCTAATCAACGAATTAAACTAAAAAGAGCAGATGGAAACATATATGGCTTCACAATTATTAAAGTTATAAAGATCTTTCCATGGGAATGAAATATTTGTATTCCTATTAACTGTGATAGTTTATGTTTTAGGGTTGTTACCAAGTCATCCGAGACACGTTATAACAAAGAACATACGTTAGTACCTCGCAGACTATAAACCGAACAAAACGTAACTCTGATTTAATAAATTATATTTTTATAAAGCCCTACAGAAATTATAGCACACATTATAGTTAAAACTGCGAGAATCTAAATAAGTTCAATCTCGTAATTTTTATAAGGCAACACGTTACTTTTAATGAACGGTAGGTCCAGTGTTAAACAACGATCTCGCACCGGTGCCTAGCAGATTGTGGAACGAGTAAGATCGATAGTATTTTTCTTGTCACAATGAGTTATATTTTATGGAACCGTACAGTTTTAAACGCAGTACAGTGTCGAATAATTATATATTTGCCATGTAACCGTAGTTCCAAGGGACGAATTTCAGAGCTAACTGTCGCAGCATGGGCTTACCGAAGTTTCCCCGTAAGCACCCTAAGAAGTTATTGCGCTGCCTGCTCCTCGTGAACGGTTCCTGAGGTGTTTGTTATCCACTTCAGGGTCCTCCGGCAGGACTAGCCGACACAACTGCGTTCCGTGTCGTATTAAATGGCCGGCTACGACACACGGTCAAGCATGAGCAAGTGCTCGACGGGGGTCTCTCGTTCTTCTCCGGTGTCAAAGAAAATGTAACCGTGGCACCACTCGGAAGATTTCTGCGGTGCCGAAACAAATTTCACGAAGGAGATCTTCCGACACACACGAACGCTGTTTGCTTTAATAGGGATGGATGGCTCGAGGTTCTGCGATAATATCCACGGAGTACTCGAGTCGGGAATTTCACCGAGTCGAGTTACGGCGGCGAGTCACGACATTCTCCTGCTCGCCGAGTGGCCGACTACGATTCGAAGAGCTAGCGATGGGACCAAGTATGTCGCAAGTAGTATTAGAATCGTCCATATACCTCGGACTTCCCCACGAGTTTCGTAGAAACGCCTGTGCACGAATAAATTGGGACAGGGTGTACGAACTACATAGTTTTCGCATAACACGACAACCATCTTTCTGATTAGAAGTTGTTTCAAAGAGAAGAGATATTTCCAAAAATTTTCTAATAACAACGCTAAAGTCGGCATCCGAATAAAGTGGGAGAGGGTGTGCGAAGTACATAGTTTTCGCATAACACGACAACCATCTTTCTGATTAGAAGTTGTTTCAAAGAGAAAAGATATTTCCAAAATGTTTCTAATTACAATGCTAAAGCCTGCCTCCGAATAAATTGGGAGATGGTGTGCGAAGTATTTAGTTTTCGCATAATATGACAACCATCTTTCTAATTGTAAGTTGTTTCAAAAGGAAAAAATATTTCCAGTATGTTTACAATTACAACGCTAAAGCCTGTGTCCGTATAAATTGGGAGAGGGTGTGCGAATTACTTAGTTTTCGCACAAGATGACAACCATCTTTCTAATTGTATGTTGTATTAAAGGGAAAATATATTTCCAGTATTTTTACAATTACAACGCTAAAGCTTGTGTCCGAATAAATTGGGAGATGGTGTGCGAACTACAATAGTTTTCGCATAACACGACAACCATCTTTCTGATTATAAGTTGTTTCAAAGAGAAAAGATATTTCCAAAATTTTTCTAATTACAACGCTAAAGTCTGCATCCGAATAAATTGGAAGGGAGTGTGCGACACTTAGATTTGGCATAACACAACAACCATCTTTCTCATTGTAACTTGTTTGAAAAGGAAAAAATGTTTCCAGTATTTTTATAATTGCAACGCTAAAACCTGGCCTTCTCATGACAAATTCTTTAGAAATTTCGTAGTCATTATAAATCGCATACGATCCAAATACTTTAGTTACCTCTTTTACTCGTATAAATATTATAACTGATCTTAGTATAGTGTGTCGATGTTTAAACGATTATAATTTCGATCAGAAAAGTCGCATAGCAATAAATCTCGGCACATTTTAAAGATCAAAGTATCTACCTTCGTAATCTATCATTCGTACTTTTCACATAATGCAAATAATGTCATGGTTATAGGTGGAGAACTAAAGACACGTATTGCCTCGAAAATGCTACATATTAAAGAGTTTGGAAAAATATAAAAAAAAATTTTTTCGTTATTAAATCTACAACATATCTAAAGATTGAAGCTTCCCCTACACAACAACCCCCTGAAACTTGATCAACGATTTTCTTTGATCGATTTATTTATTTTTTAGTGTGCTGCCTACTTTACAACAATATAAGACTGTACGTGACCGAATTTGTTTCTCATTGTTGCTCCATAAGACAGACAAAAAGAAATCGTATAATATGTTTCAGAAGGTCTCTGTAAAGGGGAGCTTGAATCTTGAAATTGTATAGTAGATTCAGTCACGAAAAACATTTTCCAACGTTTTTAGAGACGTTTCAATTTTCAACATCAACGAATAAAAATAATGTCTTCTGTTTTCCATCAAGTACATCATGCAAAAACGTCTTCACAAAAAATGAATAGTCGATCGTGAAATTAGAATCTCTAAGATTCAGAATCAGCTCCCAATTATCGATGTACGATTTTTATTACAAAATTATAACAGATAAAATCCACCAATTGATAATATTACGTGATGTATGATTAATATGTAGTGGCAAATAAATGATCTCAATGGTTTAATTGATGATATAGAACAATAAAAATTAGTGAAAAATAATAAAAACGTGAATGACTTAAAAATTGAGTTTCTACAATTAAAAAAATAGATACGAAACATGAAAAATCTGTGGTCTTATTGCATTTAAGATTTAATGACACTCATGTTTTTTCATTTTTAAGGAGTGTCATTTCAATAGTAGATTAAAAATAGGGTTCTATTTAAAACACTATAATTTATTATAATTAAATGTGCTATAAATGTTTAGAAGGTAGATTAAATATAATGTTAATTATGTGTGAACAGTCGAGCTACATTCGCTTCGACAGTACAGAGAATGAATTCGTTTGCACGAGTACTAATCGAGCTTAATGAAACGGATCATAGATATCGAATTGATCGTTATGCATGAATACATATTGAACTTGATCCCATCACTACACACAACGATAGGCGACAGTGTACGGACGCAATCTCGAACACATAGGCGGACGACTAGCCACGATTACGCGCACGCCAAGTTCGTTATCAGGGTTCGCTTGTATGCGTCGGGTCTTAGTGATTAGCACTGAAAGTTCCGTGGATGATCAGCGAATATTCGCGGCAGAGATCTCGCTTCCGTTCGGCTAAAAGTTACTCAGCCGATTGCCTATCGATTTAACCGGTTACCGGACTCGGCCAAGCCCCGTAAAATTTTCGATTTTCGTACGGCTTCCGACGCGATCACGCCACCCACGCTTCCTGTTTCACATGACCAGACCTTAAACGTGAGGAATCGCGTGCTGGAAATAATTATGGAACAGATTATTACGACAATATCACAATTGAGTCACTTAGTGTATTATGTTACACGTGCGTATCGCGAATTCACGTATCAGCGTAATGCGAATTTTATGTTTTATCTGGAAGCGAAAATAGCACGCCAAACATTTTTATGAAAAGAATCAGTAATTGAAACTTGTTTCTCGTTTAAGTTAAAGATATCCATCACACAGGATTTTTATTGAAAATAGTGTTACACTGACATTTGTTTCTTTTCTTAGTAATTTTAGTGAGTTATAAATAGTAAAACAGTATTTATAAATACTTTAAATATTTAGCATTTGGCTTACTCATTTTTATTATAAATGCATAAAATCCGCGATCTATTCATCGCAAAATCAAAAGAATATTTTTCAGAAAACGACATAGTTGAAAAATTGAATAGCCTGGTCGGAAGTTACTTTCATTATAAATTATACTTACTGCTTTTTATCTTTAAATTTTGTCGTTCATCGAAGAACACATTCCACAAAATTAATATGCATTTTGCACACCGCACATCAAATATTTAACTAGGGAAGTTTCCTCGGCATACCTACTACTTCGACATTTTTCTCAGCATTGTAACACAAATATTTAGTTTTGAAAAGTAGTTTGGGTAAACATTTCAGATTGTATCTGCTGGAGAATGTGTCCATAATAATTTCCTGGGAATTTTATGTGACATGTTTTCGAAGCGTTTGCTCGAATAGAAACATTTATCAACGAAAGCGATCATTCTACTAGCAAACACAGATAATTTGAACTCAGTCATTTGTTAAATTTAGCACATAATTAACGCTTTCTACGCCCACGTAGCACTGAAACTTTCACAAAGTTATTTGGAGCTGCTCGCAGGGAATTCGAAACGAAAATTCAATATTTTCAGTGAAGCTATATGTTTACTCCACTGCCTTCACCTCAGTTTTTACCACAGTACGAGAAATATACGACAATGTACAGAGTAATGTCCATTAAGTCTACCACGCGTGAAAATATGAAAGTCAGAGTACGCTAAACTTGTGCTATAATAAATGTTGAAATGTTGAGCAAAGTTAGAGAATCATTTAAACAAAGAATTGTTAAGTGCATTGAAGTAAGAGGTAATCATTTTGAACACATACTAAACTGAAGTACAGATAAAACGATCACACTTTTTCTGCATTTCCCTGCAAGTTTGACCTTGAATGACCTTGAGCCATAGGTAGTTGAACTCATCTTAAAACGCACTATTTGATGGTGGATAAAAAAACATATCATTCCATTTAAAAAAAGAAAGTTGACCTTCACCTCACCTTGGAGTGTCCACCGGGAAATTTAAAAGTCCCACAACATGATGTCACCCTCGGTGCCGAACAACTTTCATCTGAAACATTTTTGCGTATAATCAATATTTTTGGAGATATTCGTCTGTAATGCTTCATAATTTCCACCCTGTATAAATTAATAATCTATAATATGTCGTTAAATAACAGGAGATTTTAAAATTCATGGTTACCAAGAATATTTCTCATATTTTTTAAGATAAATTCTATATATTGTCTTGTTTATACAAAATTTTGTAAAAGCTGATGTACAGTTTTTCAATACCACTTCAGTGAATGTAATGTTAAATGTATTTTAAACTGCTTTTCATTTTATTCGTTGTTTTAATATGCATGCAGTATTACTGGATGGAATACGTTATTGTATTTACAATGGCTGCGTTCATTTTTCTTGGTGGACGCAAGCGAACACTTCACATTGTGATGAAGGGATAATAATGGAATATTGAGCTTTTGAATTACATCTGTGAGCCATTCCGGTTTCTATATATATATCACCCAGTTTTCAATTCCATTCGCGATCTCTGTCAAATAGTTTGAACACGAATACGAAATTTCAAATTTCTTCTATTATACAAAAAGCGTGCGTGTCGTAAAACAATTTTCCACACCAATTTTGCTTTCATCACAAGGCAGAATTATCATATTCCATCAAAAATATGAACAAATAATTTGCAGAACGTAATTTCAATTCAAATCTAAATTATAAAATGTACGTTTCATATATTTCACTGATACGTCTTAAAGTAAATATGATTTATTTTATAAACCGCATAAATGTTATAAATAAACCACCCTTCCATTAAGCAGCCCAAATATTTATTCTGATCTGTATTGCGAGAATCGGAGGGCGTTTAACATTTTTAATAGAAATAGCAAATCGTTCTTCTTCATCATGACTTTAACAATTTCAGGGATTCGATACTGTTTTAATAAAAATAAAATTCTCATTCAATAAATCACTTTTCCATTCATCGTTAAGCAGCACATATAGTTATTCCGATGTCTAGTTCAAGAATCGAAAGGCGTTTAAAATATTTAGTAGGATTAGCAAATTGTTCTTTTTCATCATGGCTCTAACGATTTCAGGGATTCGATACTGTTTTAATAAAAACAAAATTCTCATTGAATAAATCACTTTTCCATTCATCGTTAAGCAGCACATATAATTATTCCGACGTCTAGTTCAAGAATCGAAAGGCGTTTAAAATATTTAGTAGGAGTAGCAAACCGTTCTTCTTCATCATGGCTCTAAAGATTTCAGGGATTCGATACTGTTTTAATAGAAATAAAATTCTCATTCAATAAATTACTCTTCCATTCATCGTTAAGCAATACATACCTATACTTATTCCGATGTCTAATTCAAGAATCGAAAGGCGTTGAAATGTTTAGTAGGATTAGCAAATCGTTCTTTCTCATCATGCCTCTAACGATTTCTAGCATCTAATTCTGTTTTAATAAAAATAAAATTCAGTACAGCAGCTTAAATATTTGTTCTTATTATTACAGTAAAAATCAAAGAACATTTCAAATTTTCAATAGAGCTAGCAAATCGTTCCTTTTTGTTCTGTCTGACATGAATCATGGGATCCAATACTGTTTTAATAAATATAATATCTTGTTTATACAATTGTTTTCACATTTACTATAAAAATCGGAACAAGTTTTAAATTTTCAACAGAGGTAGCAAAGATTGTTCCTTTTCATCCTAGCTGTGACGGTTCCTGGGATCCAATACTGTTTCCCGTTTACGACGTCGTTTCTGGACAATAAATAACGAAATCGAAAGACGTACGCGGCACAAGGTCAACCATGGTACCTTAAAATATCGATCGGTGCACGTGCGTCGCAGACCGACGTCCATTGCGGCGGATTTAGGTCCTCATGAAGCTCCATTGTTTAGCTGAGCCCGCATTCCTAAATCTCCATTGTCGCGACGCAGTCGGTACAATTGCGAAGCGTTGAAAGCAGCGGGCCATGGCTCCGTTAAGCTATTACAAATCGACTGATAGACACCAACGATCGTGCAAAGCAATACTATACTCCCGATTTTTTCATCTGTAAATTCGATTTAATCGTGACTTGCATTATAAGGCCTTATATCGCAACCTTCCTGCAAAATTTACTTGAAAAACGCCATTTTCGAGTCATCGCTAAGAAGATATTGCAAAGACTAAGGAGATCAGCAAATATGAAAATCTCGTTCATTTATCATCATTAGACCGCGGATCTTTATGCAAAATAAAAAATGTCCACTGCTTTAAATTGTACGTATACATTTTTGTTATAAATGCATAAAATCCGCAGTCTAATCATCATAATTTAATACAAAATACAAATGAAGAGAACATACGCTTGGAGCTGTGTCACGAGTATTACTCTTGTCAATAAACTTGAATAACAAAATAGTGACTAATTACGTGCACATCATACCGTATCAGTGTCGCCAGATCCACCTAAAACTGGGTGGATTTTCCTCTCCTCCTTTTCCCCTTCCACTATCCCATTCCACTACCATGAGCACACTCCAACGCCCTCCACTCAGTGATGCCAGAAATGTCAGCTTTTCGCACATGCGTACTATAATACGAATCCAGTAACGTATACGCGCCAAAAAAGAGAAACATCTAGGTGGCGTGCCGGGACCTAGCACTGCCATAAGCGAACTTGAAGATAACAGACGTTATTTTTTATTTACTTGTTTATTTATATAATTAGAAAATATATTTTTGTTATTTTGGATACTGGAAAGGTTTTTGGCAGTATCCTTTTGTCTTGCAACAAATGGTATTCTTTATAGATTCTGCCAAATAAAATAAAAATTTATATTATGTTATCCTGTATAATCCGAAATTTTTTAGGTAAAGAAAGTATGTGAATGTTGAATGAAAAACATTATTTTTAAAACAGGGACTTAAAGAACTCTCGAAAATTTGAAATTAATACAGTATTGATGCCACGCGCGAATACGTATGCGCGAAAAGCTGACATTTCTGGCATCACTGCCTCCGCTAAGACCATAGACGGTCACGTGACGTGCCGCGCAACGTGTTACATATTACTCTGGTCATCAGAGAGGTGGTAAACTGTATTCCCCTCGATTTAACCGACCTGGCGACACTGTACTGTATTTGAGCTGTGTCACCTATGCATCAAAGGTGAGTGAATGAACAAAATCACTCAACATCCATTGGTTGTTCAAAAAAAATTTTTCATTGAATTATGTAGCATTATAAGAAACACGTTGAATGAATAAAGTTTTATTTTTTTATATCTTATTTTTTCCGAGATATCAAGTTCACCTTCAGTTTTTCAATCTAAATGCAACTTTTTTTATAATATGATGATCTCGAGTTGACCTTGAAAATGAGTTTGAAGTTGTACTCATTCGACGTGTTTCTTATAATGCTACATAATTCCCCCTGTATACAATTTCCTTTGCCCAATTTTGTGGCACCACATATGAAACATGTTAAAAGACTATGTAAAAATAAATAAAAGGTGTCAAAACTATTACAAGCTTACGGTTAGTCTTGTGAAAAAATATTGTGTACAGAGAGACTCGTGTATCGAAATTCTTAAATTTTGTCAGGAAAGCATGTTACGTTAGCTGTCCTATTATACAATATTTCACTTTATCTCAATAAATATTGAATTCTAACAGTCATAAAAAAAATATAGATGGTAAAGTACTGCATGGTATCTTAACACAGTTTGATATGTTCAAAATGAAAATAATGTGTATTAATTCTCAGTGATTCATGTGGACTGCAAGTGACGCAGTTTTTGGCCTGCTCGATTCATTTCTAGTGAATGAAAAAATATAAAGTACAAATGTAATGGCGCAAGGATGATTTTCGCGACAATTAACAGCAAAGTCTTCCCTGCGAGTGTTTCTGATAGCGTCGCAGCGACCTATCGCGTTGGTTTGTGCAAGTGACTTTCGAGTGCAGTCATTGTCGGGTTTTAAACGATACGTGGTAACCAATAAAATGCTCTCCTACCGGAACTCGGCCACGTGCCATTTTCGCGGCTGACAACAAAGGGTCTTTCAAGACCACCGAACGCGCAATGTTCGAGTCCCTGTTATGCGCTATTCCACGACTCGTGCCCTGGGCATGAATCGGGCTATGACAATGGAACCTAGTTTCTGGCCCTGCACAGATGCATTCACATCGTCGCTGCCTGTTCATTAATTTGTGTTAATCGATTTACGGAAAGCTGGCAAAAAATTCGTGAAAAACAACAACGAAAACAAATCGTCCACATATACTCTTCTAAAAGCAGAACAAGCTTTGTTCAGAAGAAGTACATAACTAGATTACAGCATACAGCGACTCACAGTAATATTCGGACACTTTTAAAAAGTCGATGACTTCTTTACGATTGGACCAAATGACTTGAATTTTTTTGAGAATGTAGAAGAATTAATTTACTACGTGACATGAAAAATACTGTTTTGAAAGAATTGTAGTTGGTCCGAATCGCGGAGAACATTTTCAAAGTTGTTTTCTACAACTTTTTATCTGGGCTTGCATTGAAAATTTAAAAACTGCATTTGGTAGGTATGTATCAGTTACACATGTACAGGTAACTGTAATGTGTTAATAAATGTATTATCCATACATTAACATTTCTTATTTGAATTTTATTAAAGATGGGTTTATTCACTATAATTTTTATCCTTCTTGTTTTGCATTCGTTTACTGAATTTGATTTTGTTAAACGTGCTTGTTGACATCCAAGTTAGGGATTGCAATACCGGTACACCGGTATACCGAACCGGTATTTTGTGAAACCGGTATTTGCTAAAGTAAAATACCGGTGTTTTCGGCATTAGCTATAAATAATAAATATTTTTTTGGTGGCATCTACTCTTATTGGAAATTTACAAATTAATTTTTCCGATAGTGAATTCGATTTAATATAAAACACTGTATCAGCTCTGCTTCCAATAAAGCTGGCTGTGGAAGCATCATGTCGGAAGGATTCCAACTTATTAACAGCGAATGCAACAATAAATTTCATGTTGCAATCACTTAAAGATCAGGACACGCCACTGTCTGAGGAATTATACAGCGCATTGAAAATTCGTATGCAGGAAAGGTATAGTGAACTAGGAAATATTTTAAGGTGTTTACATAATTATAACGACTTTAAAAATGAAAACTAAAAGGAAGAAAAGAAGCTAACAAGGTCAAATTTAATTAAGTTCGTCGTCAATTTCCACAAAAACGTTTATGAAAAGCAAACACAAACCTATCCAGAAAACTTCGTTGATGATGATGTTGATGTTAATTGTCTCTTGAGAAGAAATTACAATTGGCTATAAATAAAAAAATTTCCACGAACAATAATACAAAAATAATACAAAAAATAGGTTTATCCAAAACGATCTGACGAGAGACCGAGTTGTTAGAAGATGAAGGACATCGAGGCAAATATTTAGAGAAAGTATACCGCTCATTATTAATAGTACCACTAACCAGCGTGGATGCGAAAAGAGCATTTTCAACTGCAGGTAATTTTTGCAGAAAAATACGTTCCAGGCTTAAGGACAGTTCAATAGATGCATTATGTTTTTTACAATCACATTTCAAAAATATGTAGTTAATAAATCAGTTAATGTTTTTTTTATATTAAACAACTGTGTTTTTGTACCTTCTTGAAAATTCCTAATACCGGTATTCCGGTACAACGTTTAAACAAATACCGAATACCGGTATTGTATTTTTTGTCCGGTATTGCAAACCCTAATCCAAGTATTGGAGATCAACAAGATGTTGATGTCCATTGTTATATAAATACTGCATTTTAACGTTGCCAATTATTTTGCCAATAATTGAAATATATAAATAGCAAGAATTCCTGACTGTAGATTGGCAAACAGTGATTGCCTCGCTATGATTTTCAAATAAGACAAAAACGATCCTTTACAGGTTGAGTAATAGGAAACAGGTATAAAATATATTGTGACGGTGACGGAATAATTACGAACGTAGTAATTGTTTCATTCCCGTTGAACCTTGAATAGCCGGCAATACGTCCTCTCATTACTTTGTTCTTAAACGGTCGGTTGAAAAACTTTTTCTGCTCGTTGTAGTGGCTGTATTTCTCTCTCACAATGCGCTGATCGCTTTTAAGAGCACTTTCATCCCCATGCACTAAAACACTTTCTAACACACGTATACCGTCTCTACCTGCAAATCTGTCGGACGCACACTCTTGTGTGAAATCCTCACGGTTTCACGTTGATATATTTTTACTCTACCGCAGTTAATTTCATTTAATAAATCGTTTGGAACGGGTATGAAATTCGACTAATTTAAAATCCTTAACCACTGTGCTCGGAAACTTTCCTGGCGTTTTCAATGTGCAGGTATTAATGAGAAACTATTGCAATTGTTTTGCGATTGTGATCAATCTGAGCATCGATGGTTACTGCTGATTACCGTAATTTGTAACTACAGTACTTTGTAACTGCTAGGATAGCATCTCCTTTGGAAACAATTACTTGAAAACTGTTGGTACAAAGAATATTAAGCTTATTGACAAAGAGCTGTTATTTTACCACTTCAATTTTAATTATAGTTATACGTAATCGACAGCTGCAAAATTGATTAACGAATGCTATGCATAATAAACGACATTTAAAATTTTATTTTCTCAAGAAGAGAATTAATAATGAATTTTTAGAAAATTCTTTTTCTCCTTGAAAAAATTAATTGTATTTTTCAGTTCCAATGATAAGTTTGTGAAGCAACGAATTATCTCGAGTAACATAATCGAAAAAGTCTCTTATGATATTATAATTTACAGGAAAATTAAAATATTTACAAAAATATCTGCCATTAAGAATATTACTAATAGCAGTTCTAGTCCATGAATTGTTAAAGAGCGTCTCGAACATTAAGAATACATTATCGATAAGATTTTAGAGAACCGCTTGATGGACACCATCTCTTAAGTTCCTCTTTTGTATATCTTCATTAGAACGCAATGAAAAAAGTTGATTTTACATCGATCGTGAACACTTTCTTACATCTTTAAGAGGAATAAAAGGAGTAAGCGACGCCATGAAAATGTTCATAAAATTTTTCACCTTTATTCTCTTTGTTCCCTCGAGAATTTGCATCGGTCCTGTAAAAGTTACTTAATGGCTCTAATACTTCATAAAAATTACAAAAATACATTTATGCAGATGTTGATCAATTTTCTATGATTATATTTGTCCAAAGAAATGAATTTAATAAATAATTGCCCCTCGAATGCACCTCGATAACATAATCTCAATAATAAAATAGATAGTACTAGATTAAGAGATTTTATGAATTTATGAGTGAAATGAGTAGATGAAATTTAGAACACTAATAAAATTAAATGACTTTAAGAGTTAAATCAAGATCAAATCAACAATTACATCAAGATTATTAAACAAGGAAAGAAATTTTTATTTGGATCCTGTATCCTGCAGTGAATGCAGAAAATTTTTTTTTTGTAGAAATATACATTGTCTATTTTTAGCAAAAGCAAGTACGCGAAATTTAAAAGAATGAAAATATTAAAACAATTTACAATATCTACGTACTATGACTGGAATGCGGATGTTTATACAAATTCGAAATTTCATGACTTATTTTATAAAAACCAAGACGAGGAACAAATTTAATTTGTCAACTAAAATATTCATTATGATAAGCATAGGGTATAGATGTCGTTAATGTTTGTAACTATACATGTTTTCTTGTATTTTAAAAATGTGTACATGCTATAAACGCATAAAGATCCGCAGCCCGATTACAACCATTTTATTGAAATTATTAAAGGAAGAATGAAAGATCTATGTATCTTCTGAATCTTACAATTGATGCAGATAATTTTTATTTTGCATGAGGTTCTGCAGTGTAATACTAAGCAAGATAGTCACGCTGAAATATTTTTAACACTAGATTTACTAGGTTCTAAATTTTTTAATTTACCATTATAGAGACTATTAAGATGCATCTGCGAAAAATTGTCAATATACATTTATTTCACTGGGCATATATTATAATCAAAATCGTTAAAAATCTGAATAGTGTGGGATCAGGACCCCCTCCCCAAACCAAATACTGTATGGAGATTAGGAAAAGTCGGAGGGTTCCGTAGGTATGTGCAGGCGCTGATCAGCTACAACCGCGAGGTTGAACGCGACGATCTGTAAAACAACGTTATTGATTGCGGTTTTCAGAATAGATAAGAAATACGACGTGTGTGATTCGAGACGTAAATTTTTAATCTCAGACGGAGATTGAGACGTAAGAAGTGTAATTGATTGTATTTGTTGTGTTTCTCTAGTTAAATTATATATTTTTTCATATTTATCGTCTTTGATGCTACAATAAATACGTTTCTGTTAATTTTATAAAGTAATGTAAAATAGTTTTAGTGCACCGTAAGCAAAGTGTTAGAAAGAAACGCACAGGAACGTCTGTGACCTGCAGTTCCACGCCGTTTGTAAAATCCAATCGAACATTCCCATAGATCGTGTAAGCTGAATGCCAGCAGGCGCTGAAATTAATCCGTCACGGATTAATGGTCTTAATAATCGAAGTAATTACGTGCGACAAGGTTGGTCGGTCTTTAAAAATTTTGCCGGAGCAACGATCCTGTTCAATATCGGGATTCTTTTGAAGCGGTTACGTTGCGCTTTTACGAGCCCGATAGAATGACCCCGGCGAACAGAAGCGAGGAAAGGATGCGTGACGAGGAAAAGAGAAACGCCGCGCCGGTGCTTCCTGGCCGAGGAAGGAAGTCGGCAATCGCAATCAACGGTCTCGGAAGGAGGACGGATTTAAACCGATAGATGAAATAATCATTGGAATAGAGTTGTCCGATTGGTTTTGCGGGATTCCTTCGTTTGGCCGCGGACCGAAAAGTTCTCGGTTCTCCGCTCTGAAGTCTATTGAATCGTGCCACATATTCCTACCTGGGAAAAAATTAAAAAGCGATGCGATTGACACACTATCGCGGAAATTATTGTACTTGTGCTTATCATGGCGATTATTGTATTTTGGAATTTTGTGCACTCGAGCACAGAGATAACTTAGAAATAATAGAATATAAGATTCAAGTGAATTTGACACAGTTCCATTCTATTTTATTCACTGGGTCCGTCATAATACGTTAGTTTTAATTATTTTACGTTCAGTGATAAGAAAATGCATACTTTTCCTTGACTCTGTCATTAGTAGACTGCGGCTCTTTATGCAGAAGTAAGATAAAAATGAAATAAATGAATAACAATGTTGTGCATTGACTTCAAGATACAAGAGCTTTGCTGTTTGCAAACTTCTGCTTTCATTAATGATTTGTACATGTTTAAAATAGTGTATTGATTTTCTAAAATTCTTTTGATCGTTCTACTGTTTTAAATTTTACGTACACATTATTGTCATAAATGCATAAAATCCGTAGCCTACATATTATTAAAGTCTATGTATAGCCATTGGAGAATACATTGGCAAGTAATAAATTTTCTTCTACTTCTAAGATGTGATGAACGATAAAGATGTTCTAATCATTGTAATCGTAAAATAAATCATAGTGCAAGGGGTTAAAAAGCCTAACAGAGAATAACTGAATGCTTCAGTATGAAAAGGACCGTTCCGTGAAAGATAGTACAAATTTAATTAACATTTCAGTCGACTTTCAATAAACACTGGAAACGAAAAGAGCGCCGGTCCTCTAGTGAAAATAATTCTTGTATTAATCACAGAGGACAAAGAAGACAAAATAGAACATTTTATCAAGGTCTTAAGGGAAACAAAATGGCTAACAAGACTAGCATACTACACGCAAAAAGCCAATAAGTTCATGCGACTTTAAAGAACCTGGGAAAAAAGATAACTATTTCAGAATGAAAAGAATAGTTTCGCAAAGGATATTTTACAAAGGGGATTAACATTACATTCGAGTTCCATGAAACATATGAAATGAAAAGAGCGACGCACCTCTAGTAAAAATAATTCCTGCATTAATCACTAGACCGCATATTTATGCAAATATGATGAAAATTTAAAGCGCTAAACATACATAAATTGAAGAATACTAATATACTGCTTTCAACTTATTACAATCAACAAAGAAAGGAAAAATTGCCTATTTCGCTCCTGTTCCTTGCAATTCATGAAAACAATTTTTATTTTGCATAATGATCCGAAGTCTATTGATCACATAGGACAAACTTAAAGAAGACAAAATTTAAGAAGAAAATTTTATCAAGTCCTTAAGGGAAACAAAATGGCTAACAAAACTAGCATACTAGACGCAAAAAGCCAATAAGTTGATGCGACTTTAAAGAACCTGGGAAAAAGGATATCTGCTTCAGAATGAAAAGAATATTTTTTCAAATAATATTTTACAAACGGGATTAACATTACGTTCGAGTTCCATGAAACATATGAAATGAAAAGAGCGACGCACCTCTCGTAAAAATAATTCCTGCATTAATCACTAGACCGCATATTTATGCAAATATGATGAAAATTTAAAGCACTAAACATACATAAATTGAAGAATACTAATATACTGCTTTCAACATATTACAATCAACAAAGAAAGGAAAATTAGCCTATTTAGCTCCTGTTTCTTGCAATTGGTGAAAACAATTTGTATTTTGCATAATGATCCGCAGTCTATTGATCACATAGGACAAGCTCAAAGAAGACAAAGTTTAAGAAGAAAATTTTATCAAGTCCTTAAGGGGAAACAAAATGGCTAACAAGACTAGCATACTGGACGCAAAAAGCTAATAAGTTGATGGGACTTTAAAGAACCTAGAAAAAAGGTAACATCTTCAGGATGAATAGGACAGTTTGGTGAATGATTGTACAAACGGTATTAACATTACGTTCGAGTTCCATGAAACAGGCGGAATGAAAGGACCGAGGGTGCTCGATTTTTCCGAGCATGTCGTCGCGACGTCAGTTTCATGAAGATTAAAGAGTTCAATGTCGCCAAACGTTCGTGCACCTACTTTCCGCGACTTTGTTCCCGAATATTGAAGGAATCCCGGTGCCCATTGGGGCGAGTAAAGTACACGCACCGATAGAAACGAATGAAAGGGAAGCGAAGGCACAGAATGGCCAGCAGCGCCGCGTTACGATGCTCTTTGCATCCTCGGCCAGATGCCTGGACTCAAATCAGAAAATGGCTGCGTACTCGACACAAGTAAGTACAGACCGAATGGCTCGTGCCCGGCGACGAGCTCGTAAAAAGACGTCTGGTTGGTTCTACTCTGGCACCGTAATACGCGTTTTCCATTAAAAAGGACAGGAGCGTGTGTGCACAGAAACTTTCTCGTCTCCCGACTCAACCTTAGCTTCGGTCATTTATGCAGCAACGTCTCCGAGAGTTAAGAGCAGGCCGTCTTTAAAAAGTGATCTGCTGCGTAAAGTGAAATTTAACTGGCCACGGCAATTATGTTCCGAGCACCTTCTGTTTTTGAATCGATTAAGGGACCACCCTGGTTACCGCCAAGAATATGCTTCCCTGGGGACTTTGTTGACTTTCGAGGCAGGAGTAATTTTTATTCTCATAACAGGAACTACATTTTTGTAAGAAATTATGGAAATCTTAAAATTCGAATTTACCGAGTCATTGTTTGCCTGCAACTGTGATTTATGGTACTTCAGTTTGTGTGAGATTAAATTCTTTATGGTAGAGCTTCCAGATCAATTACAGATTTAAGGGAATCAATTAGCGATACATTTCGATAACAATTAAATTTGATATGAAAGCAAAATCATTATCCAGCTAAATTACGATATTGTATGAATTTCTGGCAAACATTTTGAATTATATTCGTCGATGATTTAATGATCGCTGTGTATATCATTGAAGTAAAATAAAGGCACTATATGCAAAGGATGAAGAAATAATTAATATTAACTCCTATCGGTTGAATACACGAAATCTCAGTTTTCTATGTGCAGAAATTCTATGCACATTGAGGGTATGAAATATTACTTTATATTAATGGAATGAAGGAAATGTCTGTATGCAGAGAATACGTAAAAAAATAATAAATATCCTCTTTTGTTCACGAATCGCAGAACGTGCGAGCTCATTTTCATGTAAAAATTGAAAAAATACCAGGAAATTAGTAATATTTTTTGCGTTGAAAATTAAATCAGAGATTTGTTTATCCCCAAAATAATCAAGCACGTGAATTACAGCAGAACAATAACTTCTTTGCACTAGTTCAACATACTTCCCTCTTTAATATGTTTCAGTCGCAGTGACATAAATTCTAGTTAAACGAAGGGATGTTTCGAAAGAATCCCAGCACAGTGATGATAACAATTTCCTGTTTAACCTTGTACATCCGATTCCATGGGTGGCTCGATGTTCATGTGCAACGTGACTTACAATTCGAAGAGCTAGATAATATCTCCAGGGCAGAAGCTTGAGCATGCCAAGGTAAATGGTGGAATGAGAAAGGAAATTGCACACGATTCCATTACAGATATTCCGTATTGTTTTCAATCATTTAAAACTCTTTGGCTTCCGTACACTTACGGTACTTTGCAGTATTAAATACTGTAGAATGTAGAAGACACATACTTAATCCTCAGAAAGCGAACGGTTATTGCCACTATATAATTGACGATGTTTATGACCATTCACTGCTTTATTTATCAATTTCTATAATGTAATATTCTATGTAATATTCTATAGTGTAATCTATAATGTAACAGACGTCCATTTAATGTAATCGCCAGAAACTGAGTAATTAAGTGTCAGTTTTTATATTCTGGATCAACTAGACCCAGGCTCCGCTGTCGGCTGGTTAATAGAACGGTAAAATCAATATTTCCGTATCAGTGCTGGTTTTCGATCAACAACCTATTACATCCATAAGCCAGGATTTCTAGCATCAAGTACAAAAATTAATCTATCTTCGGAAGCTAAATTCTCGTCACGTGACACGTTCCCGTGTACCTATTTCCAATTAAGTTAGGATTTCTGATTGGAAGACGTGCAGCAGGAGAATAGAAATGTCGTTTGCATGATACCTTACACGCTGAAAATGCCAGCGACGTCGGTTACGAGACACTAATGGCTTATTAAAGCGATACATGTCAAATAACCGATTCTCTAGTGATAGGGCCTCGTAGAAAAATCACAATAAGTATAACGTCTTCGACATCAAACTTTAATCAGCATTAAATGATCGTGCCAAGATCGAAATCACGAATTTCAGCTGAAATCGAACGTACCTTGCTTACAAGTCATGAAACATTAAATCTTGAGAAAATCTTAAGAAAGTTACAATTACCATTTGCGTCATAATTAGAATTGATGTTAATAATGCATTATTACCGTAAATAGAAATTAGTAAAATATACGTAAGGGCCTAATGAAACACATGAATTTGTGCAAGTGGCTCTAATCATTTGATCAGCCACTGTAATGTGCACGGTGGATGTACAAAGTATTTGTACACCTTTTGAAAACGAATAACTTTTTTCAAATTGGATGAAACAGCTTGAGCGTTTTGAGATCATGGAAGAATTAATGAACTAGGTAATGAAAATTTAGAACGTACATTTTGTAGATCTAATAAAGTTATATACAATATGTACAAAGTTTCATCGCAATCGATTAAGGTTGCTATCAAATATAGTTCATGGAAATAGGATAAATTGTAAGAAACTGCGATTTAAATGAATCACAAACCCTAAACTCAAAGATTTTTACATATTGCAATCCCTATAGCTTTTTAATGCGTTTCTCGATGAAACATAGTATATGTATACAGGATGTCTCAAAAATGTTGTAAATCCTTGAAATGGGCGGTTCCTGTGGTCATTTAAAGTAACTTTTTCCTTTTCAAAAATGGCCGCCTCGGCTTTGTTAAGGAGTTAGTTACGAAAAACACCCACCAATCAGAACACTGCTACAGCGGACGGACTGCGTCTCGGCCAATGGTAGTGTTGCGCTCAGCGGGACCTGTCACCAAGCCGGAGTCCGTCCGCTGTAACGGTGTCTGATTGGTGCCTGTTTTTCGTTACTAACTCCTTAACAAAGCCGAGGCTGTCATTCTTGCAAAGGAAAAAGTTACTTTACATAATCTCAAGAATTGCCCATTTCAAGGAATTAAAATATTCTTGAGACACTCTGTATAACTTACGTAGTTCTGCAAAGGTCATGTTTTAAATTTTCATTATAGGCACCGATGAAAAACTTAAGAATCATGACCTCTATTTTTTTCTTCGCAATTGCGACCTAACATCTAAAAACATAAACTTAAGCCGTTTGGTCCAATTTTGAAAAAAGTTATTCGTTTTTCAAGAGTGTACCAATATTTTTTACACTGACTGGATACTAAAGACAGCTTTTCGCAAATGAAGCACATTCAATGAATTTGGGGATTATTATTAAGTATATGTAATATTTTCCTTTGCGTATTTTACACAACGTGGAACGACTCGCAACGGCTCGTAACAAGTTGAGTCCGATCTATATGGGATTCCAATTCTTACGATATTTCCAACGAGGTCTCTAAATTATGTGAGTTATACTCGTCCTCCCGGAAGAAGATTCGACTGGCGCCGCGACGTTAAACGATTTTCGATTCGTAAGTCGTAGACAAGCGGGCACGGCTAGGTCCCGACATGCTATATAAATTCCTAACGTAATATTCCAAAAACATTCTTCACGCTCAGAGATCCTCAGGGGTATACGTCTGGCGTGAGGCCAATCAGAGTAGGGCTATTCGTGAAGTTTTGCACGCTACGCCCGTGATTTCGTGCCAACGATCTCGGTGAGCTCTTAGGAAGAACTTTTTGAATTGTGGCACGCTAATCAGTTCCCATTTTTTTGCGCACTGCGACGTGCTGGAACTGTTTCACCGAATCTCGAGAATGATATTCTCCCTTCGATCCAGGCAACTTTTATTAAACATGATTTTACTAATAACACTCCATTCCCGTCCAAATTTTGCTTTGCAATTTTGCTTTGACACGTTCATTGACAAATGGATTTTGAAAGAACATCTACTTATGCCACTTAGGTTCTACTATATTAACACATTATCTACCGGCGATTATTCCTAAATTTTTGGAAGTATATGTACCATGGTCAGTGCTGGATGAAAACCTTTAGAGGCCCTAAGCAATTATAAGACTTCCTTCAATTCAAACATGATATAAATAAAAGTGAATTAAAATTGTCAGTAGATTAAAAATAATTCACTTCAATATGTGCACTTCTGAATTACCAAATTCAAAAACCTGTCTTGCAGTGTCTTGCCCACAATTATTAAATAACTTCACCATTGAACTCACACTTTCGTAATAAATGAAAGTCCCGTTGCTCGAAGGCATTTTCGAAAAACAATAAAAATAGCGATGTATCACGAAAAAAATAGAAATCTTCCTCTCTTTCAGAGGTTGTAGATAGTTGTAAACTGGTCGAAGAATAGCGATTCTTATCGAATCTCGCTTCGACGATTGCTTCGTGCTTCATCTGCTAGGAAACTTTTCTATCGTTGTTTTATCGCTTCCATCGCCGTATTTTTCGCGGATTCGTGGATCCTCAGTTTATGTGCAGCATACAGATAATAGTTAGATCGCAGTCATTCGAATGCTTCGCGGAATTTCCTATCGATTTTCATACCGAACTACAGTGGAACGAATCTTGTTTGCTACTCTTTTGAACAGGAACAAAGCGTTTGCCGGTAGTATTAACAAAGGATGCGTCGGAATCTCGCTGTGAGAGCAAATCTGTATTCGCTAGTGAAGGTTATCGGGTGTTATTAACGTTATTTTGCCGGTGCACCGGATTCCCAGAAAAACTGACGGTGTTGCGTAACGTGAAAATATTTTCTGCCATGCAAGTATCATGAAAATAGCGAAAAAATAATATTATATTCTAATCGTTCTGAACTGTCGTTCTGGTAACATTTTGTTATCACATTTGCACTATCTGTTATTAAGTATGTCTACTTTATTTGTTATGTTTTTTTACTCGATTTATTTAAAGTTTAAGGATCAACTTTTTATTGAATTCGCAGTTTTAAAGCTCAGATGCGACTATCTACTTTTGTTGATTAATTTAAAGCTGGTGTATATATATATAATGTAGACGTAGCTGCGGTTCTGCCCGTTTTCAAAGTCGCGAAATGTCCCAGTCAGGAGAGTGTGTCTTTAATGTTTTTATCATTTAATCTCTTTGTCTGTCACCAAAACTTACTCAATCGTCAATTAAAAAAATAGATATGTATGTATAATCAGAAAAATTTTGATCAGAGAAATATTACAAATATGATGGTAGAAGTCTCCTAAAAGATTAATTAAAAATGAAAAAGTGTCGTCATTGCATTACTGTTGCCTCACCGATGTTATGTACCTGACCTAAACATAATGACCATACACCTGTATATAATCCGAATTAAAGCGTGTTTGGTATCATTTTAATCAGAACAATGTCACAAATATATTAGCAAAAGTCTCATAAAAAAATAAGTAATAAAAAAATAGTTATTCCTTGGTAATACATTGTGAGGATGCGCGAGCCTTTGAACTGTGCTGCCGACTGCGACTGTCCGCGTCTCTTTCTTTCCCATACGCTATCCTTCCTCGCGCCCGAAACTTCAATTGTCTATTACACAAGTAAATATCGTCGAAATTATATTTTTATTAGAAAAATGCCACAAATATGGTCATCGAAGTTCCATAAAAAAATAATGAATAATAAAGAAGTTGGAAATTTGGATTAGTTATGTTTACATTTCTCTGTGACCGAGGCCTCTCGAGCTCGGCTGTCCTTCTCTACGTTCGGCAAACCTCAAACAATGATATCCCTCGCGTATAAATGCCCCTGCGCAGACCCGTGTTGTGGACAATTATCGAGGAAATACTGTACTCTCCTCTTTCAGTCCTATTGCACCAATTTAATATAATAAATACAAGTAGAATCAGTTTGGCTGAATAAGGATCATTGGTGCCCAATCAAACTAGTACAATAATATTTAATAGAATTATTTTTTATGAAATAATTTCTTGATTATAGTGGTATAAAACCAAGCCAGCAGCTTTAAAAAATCAATTATTGTTCCAGAGTATTGTTTTACAGACTTACGACATTATTCAGTATATATCCAAAAATGCCAAAAACTTTGAAACTTTACAGTATATTTTAGAGTATATTTTATTCGATTACTATATTTTCGTAGTATTTTAATCTTGAACCCAAACTAATACTCAGTCATTTGAAATAATATTTTTGAATGGAATAGTGTTAATAAATTGTTATACCAAATTTCGATCTATGATCGTCTGAACTAGTTCTAAATAATGCAATTAGTTCTATCTCTAATGAAAAGATAAAATCTATTTATAAAAATCTAGCTTCTTTTTTATCAGTCGTTCCCAGAAGGACACCCTAATTACACGAATAATCTATTCAAACTAATCTCGTTCAAAATTTGAATTTCAAAAGCGTCCACGTTTAATGTATAATTAAAATGTCTCAAGCAGAAATTACAGAAGCTCGTAACATTAAAACAAAACCAAGTAAATAAATAACACGATGGAAAATCGATTATAAATTAGTTTAATTAAATCTTTTATTAAAATTTTGTCAATTTCACTCACCTTGTGCTCTTGCGTACACGCATATTTAACATTTTTCGTCTACAACGTAAAACATCGAAAGCAATGAACGAAATTTAATTTTTCCGTTATCAAAGTTTAAACATTAAATATAATGTTAAACTAAATGTACACAAACGATAAACATTTTCTGTTCTGTACAGGTTAAACTCTCCCTCTGAGGACAAAATTTTTTTAACTTTTCTGAATAAAATATTACACAATGTCTCCAAAAAATGATAAAAGTCTCGAAATTTCACTGCGCTCAGTTCACTCGTTCAAAAGTTATACACGACTAAAGTTGCTCGACTTCAAGCGCGTTTGACAGGTTAGAACGCAGCCATATTGGTTTTCGGACATAGGAGTGGGTATGATGCTTACCGGATCTGCTAAATGGCAGCACAAGCATCTAGGAATGACTTTAGGAGGGGGAGACAACACATACCCGCTCCTGTGTCCAAAAACCAATCAAGCAGCGTTCTAACCTGTCAAACGCGCATGAAATAGAGCAACTTTAGTCGTGTATAACTTTTGAACGAGTGAACTCCGCGCAGTGAAATTTTAATTCCGCGCATCAGAACTTAGAGGTTTATTATTTTTTTGGTGATATTATTTAATATTTCATTCAGAAAAGTTAAACATTTTTTGTCCGCTGAATGAAAGTTCAGTCCTTTTTCTACGAAGTTATTAAATACAATGGAATTTAAATCGTTGTGGCCGGGAAGAAAATCACATGACAAGCTGTTAACTCTTAAGTGGTGTACTGCGGTTCTTCATAACCCCAACAAAATCTTTGTACACCAACTTTCGCTACTGTATTCTAACATAATTGTAAGTACCAAGCTTCTTTAACTTCTTTAGAATATTTTGATTATTTAATCTTGAATTATACATACTTAATCACTTGTATTATTTGGTTGTTGTTATTGTACAGCCATTGGTGAGCATATAGGCATACATTTTCTTCGTCTTATAGTAATTTCTCAACTAAAAGGAAGTTCTAATCACTGGAACCATAAAATAAATTGTAGGGGTAAAATACATCTGACAGAATTTATACAGAAATTTTGAAACGTTCTAGTATGATAATCTGTGTAAACACTGTGCCACTTAAGGGTTAAGTTGTAAACATTTGGGACGTGTGAGATTGGAAAAATGTAGAGGTGCTTGAATGTTCCACTTTTATTCTCGGCCTCGGTCGTAATCAGTCCTCCGTGGCGATCTGTAACGAGTCCGTAAAGCATTGGTCAGATACCGTGATAGCAAAGGTGACAAGCGCGATATCTCTGGCAGTGTAATAAATCGTGGCAGAAAGTTCTTCTTTTCCCGCGAATCACAGAGAAAAGCCGATGAACAAAGCGGATACGTGCTGGTTTGAGTGTAGCCGGTGAAAAGGCTGTTTTCATCTTTGATTGTGAATCGTTGTGTATGTCTGTACATATATATTTGTACACATACAGTGGCCCACGGAAGTATTCGAACACCCTTTAAATCCGAATAACTTTTTTAAAAATTGGACCAAACGACTTGACTTTATTAGAGCAATTAGAAGCATTGATTTATTAAATGACGTGCAAAAATGATTTTGAAAAAATTGCAATTGGTAAGAATTACATGAGAATGTTAGCAAGTTCTTTTTATAACGTTTTATTTGCGCCCGCAATGAAAATTTAAAATGTTGCTCTTGAGAGTATGTTATATACACGCTGACAATTTCGTCGAAATAGATCAATATACGCATGCGCTACAAGCGGTTGAAAGTGGTGAAAACTGCAGTTTCTCACAACTATTGGATAGTTTCTGTTTAAAACCCATAGATTCTTACATCTTTCGATGCATGCTGCTTTTTTTGTGACAATCAATAATGAAATTTTCAACATGTGTATATCTAACATAGATCTACAAAACACGTATTTTAAATGTACATTACGGGCTGAATCAAAAAAGGTTTTAAAAAGTTCTTTTTTATTTTTTCATACAATTCCTACCGATTGAAATTCTTGCAAAACCTTTTTTGCAGGTCCTTTAGTAAATCAATACTCCAAATTGCTAAAGAAAGTCAAGTCATATGGTCTATTTTTGAATGAGTTATTCTGATTTAAAGCGCGTTCGAATACTTTCGTAGGGCACTGTATATTGAGCCAGGATGACGGCAGTGCCACACGATCGGCGGCTTTTTGGGTGTCGTGGCACGACACGTTCTTTGACGACATTGTCATGTCACCGACAGTGCTAGATGTTTGCCAAGAATTTAATTCACAAACGCTCGGGTACTCGTGTGTCTCTCTGTTATTCTGTCACTTTTATTTATGCCTCTCCTGTATGCTCTACTTCCGACACAGAATAATCCAGCCAGATAGACCAGAATACAGCTTTCAAACAGGTGGATGTAGGCAAAAACATTTTATGGCAAATGCGAATGACTTACGAAATACATACACAAGGGCACGAAAGTATTCGAACGCTCTTTAAATCAGAATAACTTTTTTTTAAATTGGACTAAACAACGTCACTCTTGTTCAGCAATTATAAACATCGATTTAATAATTGGCGTGCAAAAAAGAGTTTGGCGTGCAAAAAAGGGCACATTTTAAAAGTTTTTTATTTCAGTACGTATTGAAAATTTAAAATCTGCGACTTGTAGCACATGTTAGTTATGAGTATGCTGAAAATTTTATCGAAATCGGTTAACGTAGGAAAAAACAGCACGCATAGACAAGGCGCATATTTTAAATTTTCAATACGAGCTGAAATAAAAAAAGTTCTAAAAAGTGCCTTTTTTATTTTCTCACGTAATTCTTAATAATTTTAATTGTTTAAACATCTTTTTTGCACGTCATTTAGTAAAACAATGCTTATAATTGCTTTAAAAAAGTGAAGCCGTTTGATGCATTTTTAAACAAATTATTCTGATTTAAAGAGTGATTTAGAAATGAATTAGAACAAATTTTGATTAAAGTTCTGTTTTTTAAAATCGACGTAGACAATTTTTATTTGACATAAAAAACCGCAGTCTAGGCATCGCAGCGTGCGATTGGTAGATAGAAAACAGTGCGAGCAGTTTTTAATCGACGACAATAAATACAGGCGTTACGGTTAACGAAACGCAGCGGTTCAGAAGAACGGGTCGCCCAAGTTTAACCGTACATCGGCGGGTTAAATAGCTGTGGATCCATAGCAAATTACGTTACATGCGAAATTTCGTTGTGTACTCCTGTTGCCGATGTCTCTCAGCGGTCTGTATACAGTAACGTCGTTGTCTCAAGGGACATGTAATTTCACGCGTCCAATACCCTGTATCTTCCCAACGTGAATATCGCCACTAAATCCGACCGCCAAGTGCAGCCACGAATACCCCACGGCACTACCATACCGTCACACAACGGTGACTCGTTGATCCCGACATTTAGCATTTCGCTTGTAAGAAACTATGGCCGGAGGATATCTCTCCCCCCTCTCCCTCCCCCTTTCTCTCTCATTCTCTCCTCAGATCTCCGATATCGATGTCGATCGCTAATTGACAAGTACGATCTTGGCGACCGAGGGAGCTACACGGTTCGCCGGAAATACAGCTGATAAATTATGGGACGTGATTAATAGCACGCTCTGCTCTCTGGCTCGATATGCGGTCTCGGTTTTTGTTCACTCCACCTCTCGCTCCGTTACTTTCTATACGATACGATGTCCCTCATAAATATACGGACGCGTCGCACATTTGCATAGCGAGCGTACGTAAAAAATCGGGAAACGTGCAAATCAATATTATAATAATTCTTTATATCTTCTTATGAACAGCTTGCGATTATTTGTCGAGATTCGAAAGTTATTCCTTTGTGGCAGAACGCCGTTACTGAAACAGTACATAGATTGTTATCCTTAAATGTTAACAAACAGACTATCATTGAACGCATCATCCCTTCTCTTTCTTTAATTATTATGTTTCACTCTTTGGTAGATAATTTTGTTCCGTTAGATTTACTCGATTCATCGAACAATATAATAGAAATAATTCCCGTATGCAGAGGGATGTATTATTGAAGTGAAACTTCTTTAGGCGCGTTAGGGGCAAAACCTCGACGCGATAGGTGTAAAACCGATCTTGCGATGAAACGATGAAACGATGGAACGATGAAACGATGAAACGATGGAACGATGAAACGATTTAGTAAAACCTCGACGCGGTAGGCTTAAAATCTCGACGCGGTAGGCTTAAAATCTCGACGCGGTGGGAGTAAAACCGATCTGGCGATGAAACGATGAAAAGAAATTCTCTACCCAGCGTATGCGCTCAAAACCCTCTAACGGATATCCAATATGGCGACGCCCTCACCTGTCAAAAATGTTTAAAATTGCTCATATTGACGCGTGTATAACGTTCGAAATGAAACTACTTTACCCGCAGTAAGCGTAAAACCTCGACGCTATTAGCACATACGATTGAGGATTCGGCATTCCTTAATAAAGATTATGATAAAATTCCGATGGCACTAAGTGGATTTTTCAACGTGAACTTTGCATCGTAACAATCAAAATTATTAATAGAATTTTTTAGAAGTAAATTAAGATTGTAAATTGTAAATAATCCTAATGAAGCGACAAGATCAGGAATAACTCTCGATGCAATATTTGCAAGACATTTAGACAAAATTGAATCAAGAATATTTATATCATTTTTTAGCTAGCACAAGCCAATTGTTTCAATAATAGAATCATAGAAAATTAAATGTCATAAAGTGTTAATAAAAATTCGAAAAAAATTAAAGAAAGAAGTTTTTTTATATGAATCTAGTCGTAGTTTTAGTTAGAATCTACGAGGTGTTAGAGTGTTGAGAGAGTAACTATGACAAATCTTAATGTTTCAATTTTTACTCTACCAAATGAATAACTTTTGTAAGAATTTCATGTTTTTTGGTTCGAAAATCTTTTATTCGAAAACCTACATATTCTACAGGATGGTCTAAAAGTCACTAGACCATTTTGAAATGGAATAACCCTCTTATGTTTCAAAAATTCACATTTACTCTGTCGTAAACGAATTCGAATTTTAAATGGTCTAGTGACTTTTTGGTTACCCTGTACAATATTTTAAATAATTTCGATAAAGATAAATGAATATCATGACAGTATTATCACTAATAGGCTTATCTCTGTTCGTTCGATGAATATAAAAATGGACAGCAATGAATTAGTTATACGATGTAATAAAAATGTGAATACCGTTATCGAAATGTCGAGAATGCGTGATAATCGTAGGATGTACTCCAGACGCTTAGCTTTAGCCTATCTCTAATTTCAACAAGCGAAATTTCCCTTGCTCGAGCGAGCTTGTCATAAACTTTGTCGCAGCGAAGCTTTTACGGGTCTCTGCGTCACACAGTTGTAACTATTAGAGCTTTTGAGAGTAAACCGTGTCGTTTCAGCTAAAGTAGCCCAACGTGTTTTACATGGCCCAACTGACCAATAAAAAAAATGCGGTTGGTCAAACAATGGAAACGTGAACATGGTAGAGACAAGTGTTCTCATGTAACACTGCTTAACTAGTGGCTAGCTATGTCGATACCCAAGAGCATCGTTGTATGATTTGGCTTTTGATGAAGCTACCTGAAACTGTGACTGGAAACGTTCGGATACTTTTTCAAAAGGTCCTGGCTATCGATAGCGTACACTGTAACTGGCCTGATTTGTGCACAAGATACCTACAGACATACTTCATCAAAAATATGTTCTCTCACAAAAAATGTAGAAAAGACTTTGAAATAGTTTTTATTGAAACTATTTAGTATGCAAGTGCAGTGTCCATACTATTGGCAGTTTCTTAAAAATATGGTATTGACCTCATTGAAAAATTTAATTCTGATTATTTGAAAATGAAATTCATCCTTCTGATCATTTTACGTCTTGAGTGCAAGTTCTTTGCAACAATTCTTGCTACATATTATAATCGCATTCTGTCAAACTAATCAGTAAGCTGTGAATTTTATGCATTTATGAAAAGAATGAATAAGTGAAATTCAAAATTGTAACGATGGTAAATATTTCTAAAGACACCATTGTATTACTTACGATTTATAGAAGTGATTAAGAAAGGAAATATATTTTCATTTGATTTTTGTTTCTCACAATCAACTTAGACAATTTTTATGTTACACGAAGACCTGCAGTCTACTTATTAGAAGCATATTAATATTTTCTTTCACCTCTGTATTCGAAAATGCAAGCATATTATGATTTTATATTTTTCATACACCTTGTTAACAAGATATTTACCAGCTCACGTTCACGTAATATTTTCATCACATAATTTTTCGCAAGGTGCATGACTGAAGCCATTGTAGGTAGAAATCTGGCCTGCATAATGACCGGGGAACACGAGTTGAGAAATGATTTTTATCTTTTTCATATCTATAATTGCTGCAAAATAATTGCCGCTTTCATCAGTTTTAGCTTCAGCAATTTTTCTGAAGTCTTTTTCCAACATCAATTTTTCGTATACAATATCAATAAAACTTGCGAAGCTTTTTACCTATCGCTTTTGTCGCCAATATATATAATTTTTCTTTTAACAAAAAAAAAATTTGCCGAGCTTTCCGGACGACCTAATAGATTGCGAGAAACAACGTTGCATTAGTTCGACGGAAAGAAATATGGAGGGGGCGGTGCGTGCGCCGCGATTTCTTCGGCGGGCTAAGTTAATTGCGTTTCTTCGATCGCTAGGTGAAGTGTAACAACGTCGGGTCTCCGCAAACGGTTACGACAAATGGAATATGGCGAGAGGTCTACCGTTAATTAATTAGAAACCGTCCGAACGGTCGTGATGAATAGGTTGCGTAACGGGATCATTAAAGCCTCAGTAAATTCTGACCGAAGCTGCCGCGGTGTGTAATTAGCACATTCGCGCTATCCAGAGGAGGGGGAGGGGCGAGCAAATAATTTACTCGCGACAATTTCTAGATTATAATTTGATATTCCCACATGCCGGAGTTTAAGGATTTAAGTTTCTTGCCCAGGATAAGCCCTGGCTAATGAATATCTTCCAGAATTCACGCGTTCGCATAGGATACGTCGCGAGCCTCTCTCCTCTGGTGTTTCGTTAACGAGCCGGCAAATTGTTTTTGCGGATATGACTGGCTTCGTAAGCGTCCCGGCTCTATTATAATCTGTGCTAATTTCGACATTGCATTTCGCTTTAATGCTGGATCGGAAGTGCTCCCTAAGCACGCGAACTCCGCTAATCTGTGTACAGTTAGACTTACGAACATCTGTTCCGTTTCGGTGCCAGGACTAATTAGTCAATTAGCCATTCTACGAGTATCACGGCACCGTAAGCTTAAACTCGCCTGATCGCGTATATTGGCGGTATCGAAACGAGCTCCACGAGGTTAATGCGATCACGCTGCTTTCCTTATCCGCAGGTCATCATCTCGCGACCTGCGCCATTTTTTCCCACAAATTAGCTGGATCGCGTGGTAATTAAACATTGTTGTAGTTGTATTAGTTTGTTGCATATGAAATGCCCGATTTTTAACAGTAGCTTTAAACAAAAATAACTTGTCATCTCCATTGTTTAGCTTTCTCTATCATTGACTAACAGTATACGTTCCTTTACTGCGATATTTTGACCAAACTTTATTTAAAAGTAAAGATGCATTGTTGTAGACGATTTTTCTTCTGTGTCTTGCAAACAATACAAACACTATTTATTGTGCATAAAGATCCGCAGTCTAGTAATTAGAATGATAGAGAAGATGCACATTGGAGATTATCCAGACTGAAATTAAGAAATTGGCACGTAATCTACATTATCATTAAAAGTTTGCAAAAATTAAACTTGCTTTAATGAAATGTAAATGCACGAGCCACAATTAGTCCAGGCAATTATTTGTTTATTCTTGTGGACTGCAGCGTTGATTTTATTTAATATCATGTTCGAATAATTAATTTTTCAGAAAGTTGCATCTTGAACGGCATACTACAGTGTTTCAGATAATAATAAAATTTTCTGTATACTGATTTCGTCATTTGAAAACCTAATCTTTTTAAATTTATTTTGAGCTATCGCAGGGTTGAACTGTACATTCGGAAGTATTAGGTTGTTACATATGAAATGTCCAATTGATAACAGTAGCTTTAAACAAACATAACTTTTCTTGAAATAAAACTTATTGATTAATGTAAACACCATTATAAATATCATATTCTGTCAACAAATAACAGGTTTTTTGATTACACTACTTGGAATTTTTTTGGTCGTTTGCATTCTTCATTTACGATATTTTCATTGCCATTTTTGAGCTTTTTCTATCATTGACTATCATTGTACGTTCATTTACAACGATGTTTTGACCATTCACCACATAATGCTGTTATCACTACTTCTATTTTTCCATTCATATATAAAGATTACGCGATGATCCCAATTGATTGATGATCATATTTTTTCAGATTTCAAAATAAAGTTTTACGTCAAAATATTCATTGTAAAAAATTTGATTAATATCCAGAAAATGCAAAATGGTCGGACAACTCAGTATCATGTATTTAACCTTTCCCACTGTTATTTCATTAAATAAATCACTTCGGTTTTATGGAATGTTTGCATTCGTATGCAATTTTGCTTCGTTACAATTTGCATTCTGAAATCGGACGTTTAATTTGCAACAACCTAATTGAACACAAGAACCAAGAAAATAGGAGTACATTTCATTCATTAGTAGATTTACTAAGTTTGTGGGCAATGTATTGATATTCTTCAATTTTTTTTTAATCTTCTCATTGTTTCAAATAAATTTGAAATTTTTTACAGCATGCGGATTATTATTCAAAATAAAAATTGTCTGCATCAACTACAAGAGATAGGAGCCTGCCGAATTATATCATTCCTTCTGCAATTATTTTAAGAAGCTGGAAATAGTAATTTTTGTACAGTTATAAATTTCATTTATTCATATTTGCCATAATTGCATAATTATCCACCGACTAGTGATGTATTTACAGAATGAAGTGTAACTTTTGTGTATATGTAATTGATGCTTGTTTTGCATCTGTACTATCTCGCAATAGTAAACAATATGTAATGTATTAATAAATTTCATAAGATGTTTCTAATAAGAAGAAAGAAATTAAAATGTACTTGTTGCTTAGAGACTAGGAAAAGAATTATTTCATCGGTCAGGATATGATATTTGTTTAGTTTTTATTATTGGAGAAATTTGGATATTAAAAATAAATACTTTCATTTCATATACTTTCATAACTTATTTAGGTATATATACTTTGTTTAGGTCCATGAAGTCTAACCCATTGCGTGCTTCATACCTTGAAACTTTTTATTGAATATCGATCGTTTTTGATTTGTTGACTTTTTACATGTTTAGCTTCAGATTGTTGTTTGATTCTGAAGTTATTAAATTCCATCGCGCTGCTATTGTCGCGTGTGATTGACGTATCGTAAGACCAGATGAATGACGGACCTCGATTAGAAATCGCAGTTGGTTTTCTTTTTCAATGGTGAATGTTGGCAACGTTTTCACATTTCGTATTTCTGTCTGCCATTCAGCGCGGTTCAACGAGGCTGAAACCTGGTTCCCATAGCGGAATAGATGGTTTAATAACGAAATGGAGTAAACAATAAATATCTAGATTGCGCGTCTTTGTATGTATACATTTACCGTTTCGACGATACGTTCGGTGTATAGGACACTTTTCATTTCTATGAAATTTTCAATTTTATTGACTAGGGATAATAGAAACATATAAATCCACGGCGTACTAATAACATAACTCACAAATTTTCCAGTCATAAAATAACAAAATATTAAGGACATAAGTTGATTTTCAAATAATTGTAGAAAATAATTTTCTTCCAGGAATTAAAGTCATAATAATTATGTTAAAAAACGGAGTTTAAAAATATTCGTTTAAATAATCGTCTATTATAACTATTAAATTGTTATTAATAAATTCACTAAGCAATCTGTAATTGTGAATCATACATTTTAAAAAACTAGTAATCCTTGAAAGATGAATGGCCTTGGACACATTCAGAGTCATTATGATCAAGAATAGAATTTCTATATGTTGAAATAATTTTTTTACCGGTTTATGTTTCAGTTGCATGGGTGGAGATTATGTAAAAGTGTTTCTACATTTGGAGACCACCGGTGTTTCCGAGTACACTCCATGGTCTGGTGTGCTTTGCGGTGAACTACGTGACATTCCACAAATATTGTACAGTTCAAGATCGACGCTTATTTTGGAACTCCACACACAGGGACCTCCGTCGAATGCAACCGGATTTTTTGGAAATTTCCGGTTCATCGATAGACGTAAGTTAATAACATCAGATTTATTTGTACAGGGTGTACAAAACTTATATGTCACGACTACCATAGCGGTATTCTACGTCTCTGGATCGGTGGAGATCTATTAAAAACATGGGCCGCAGAATTGTCCTTGACCCCTTTTTCAAGGTCAACATTTTTTTTTATTTCATCGTATAGTACTCGCTGCGAGGAACAAAATTCTCAATGAAACCTTATGCCTCAAGTCAACCAGTCTCATAAAAAACGACTTTAAAGTTTCGTAAACTATTTTATTTCACATGTCTACTGGGTGTCTCATATTATTGTAAAATTAGCAGTGCACCGTTTATTCAAAGCTCGATAAAATCACCAAAAAAGATCATACACTACTTTTAAGTTGTTGTTGTAGTCATGACAAAAATTTTGCAATGTTTTTATAGACGTTTCTATTTTTAACATTTTTAAGAAAAATTGTGTCTTCAGTTTTTCATTCCTTATATCATGCAAACCCATTTTAGAAGAAAATGTACGGTAGACTGTAGAAAGTAGTGTCTTTAAGCTTTAAAATGAGTTCAGGTTTATTATTGCACAATTGTTTTTTTAAAGAAATGAACAATTTTTTCGTCAATGTAACACTTTGTTTTCAAATGCTTTTTTGGAGGTAATGCATGTACACAGTTTGTGTTTATCGTATACAGTTTAAGTGCACTGGATATGTATGCATAATTTGTATGCATAGACATACAGTGCATAGTATGCCGGAGTCATAAAATTGGTAAAAATCCCATAAGTAAACCGACGGTATCGGAATAAGTGTTGCTTGCGCCATAAATCCTATAAAATCGCAGCTTCCTTTCTTCCTCAGATAGATAGGTACTGTATCTTGTCGGTCAGTTCCACTCTAAGCCGAGGTTCTCCGAAATCAATAGTCTCTCTTTGATATCGCCGAAATTGAGTTTCTTAAACCTAATTCTCAAGACTGGGAACACTGCAGGCTACAAAACAGCACCCCTCAAATTTCCTTTTTCAAACTCATGCTTCCGAGTGCACCAAGAGAACTTCACCTTACTTCATACTCCTGTCTGTAGAGGAACTTTCAGAATCCGTAATGCGACCCGATCTTTCTTTGGCTGTTTGTAAAACTTAGCCATTAACTGCTTTCAATAGATATTCTGCGTGTTACCGTAATACTTCAACACATTTATTATTCAACACGAACCTGCGAAAGTTACGATCATCTTTTTTATGAACTTTTATCATAAAATAGATAAAATATTAATGTCGTGAACGCTTTTAATCTATTTAATTTGGACCATTTGAACAACTAAATATTTCGTATGATATATTCGTTTTAAGTATAAAGAATTTTTGTTGTATTTCTGTAACACATTATAGCAATTATTTTAAATTAAAGGTACTGTTTAGATTAATTTGTGGGGTAGTTTTGACTTTCCATTTAATTTCTTGCTGATGTTTTATCATGCTTTCATAATTTCATATATGCTTCATTAACACGCTCGATAACATCCATGTATGCCCAATTTTGACATAAAATTTATGCATCATTTTTGCATACGGCAATCGTATGACAATTCTATCGTTTATATACTTCCAATGTTCAATCACATTTCACCAAATTGCAATATATATGAATTTTTAAAATTAAATTCTATAGAAATTCATTACGTGAAATATGCCAATTTTTATTCCAATTTATGCTTGTAGGTGTAATTTTATGGTACGTGCAAATTCGTAAAATGCAAAGAAACGCCGATGAAGTGCCTGACATAAAATCTGCACATTCTTTTTACATATAAGAATCATATGACGATTCTATCATTTATGCAATATTATGCGTTTATCAATTTGCAATGTTAAGAATTTTATTTCATCCCAATTTCATCCCAATTTTGTAGAGCTGTGTATGTATTGTCGATTTTTATAAATTTAAAATACGTGCAAATTTATAAAACATACAGAAATGTGCATATTACATTATTTCATTTTTACTAAAAGGAACATGCTAGTCGCTGAAAGAAAATTGTAGCATATTATTGCATTTATTACGTGCTCCATTGAAATAAAAATTTACAGGAAGGTCCACAATGAACCTATCGCCATTATAATAATAAAATAATCACCGCGCGTATTCTCAATGGTCTTTCGGTTAATTGCATAAAACGGTACAATGAATCGAATGAAAAACGAAATATATATTGGAGAGGAGAGCTAGGTCGGCGATGGCGTGACGTTTTTAGTCGAATAAAGCAAACAAGGAAGCCATCAAGCGCATAACGACGAATCGATTTTTTCATAGCATATTTTGACGCGCCCCCCGCAATGTGCCTGGCAAAATTGCGAATGCGAAAATTAAATAAAGATTCGCATCCCCCGTCGATCTTCGAGGGTGACGTTACCGCCGAGTCGGAAGCATCGTCGGAAACGTCTGAACCAAGGAATGAACTAGATTAAGATTGACGGCCTGTTAACAAAAGCCGCTTGATAACTTCATCCCTTTCTCTTTCTTCCTCCCTCTCTTTCTCTCTCTTCGAGGTAGGAAAGAAGGTCTACTCGACCGGCATACTTATCGAGAAACTGCAGGTTTCGTTTTATGAAACTCTTTCGAGTCGAGGCTTATTCTTTGCTCCGTGCCAGCTCAATTGAAAAATATTTTTAAAGTTATCCGGGGATCATTGAAAGAACTCGCAAGAACGCGTTCACTCGAAAATAAGGCTAATTAAAGCGTCACATGCTCGCGCGTTCCGTCATTTGCCCCAGGGAAAATCTATACATGGATCGTTCAATTAGTAACTTGCTGCCCACTCTACTATAAGAGCAACACAACTTTTTACATCTCCAATATTGGGGGTAGACAGCAGACTTTTAGGCAAAATAAAAATGTTGTACCTGAATTGCAACACACTGGAGTGAAATAGAAATTTATTTTCTTTCTAAATATGTTTAATAAGTTGGGAATAATATAACAGAATTCTTAAATTCTTCTAATGTTTTTACTGTTTGACATTACACTCATTTATTTTTTATACAAATGCATAAAATCCGCAGTTCAATTAGGTGTATTATACTTTCTTTCGATTTTCTTTTATTCATAGACGATATACAGAGGTACACTATTTTGCAAAAGTATATTTCATAACCTTCGAATGACGGGATTTGAGTCTATTTTCTACCATCTGTATCGATTCATTACGAAGATCATCAAAGTGTCTTTGTGAAGGTTAATTGCGATAGTCTAAAAATAGTCACCAAGCCATTCATAGTTCGACTATGAAGCAGCAGAAGTTACCATTTTATATTACTATTTCAGATTTTAATTCTAACAAATAGTTTTATTGAGTAATTTTCTATGACTGCGCCTTTGCGATCTCAATAATCGTGAATTAAAACATTTCGGGCCCGTCATTGTGGACTTAAACATTTTTAAACGTAGGAGATTGGAGCTGAGTTTAGACCAATGTTTAGGTTGAACCTGATTTACAAATCTTAGCTAATCAGTACCATTAAAACGCTATTAGTATTTTTCTTCCACAAAATCCATAGCTAAACTAACACCCAAAGCATAGTTCATAATCATTGAATACTGTTAATAACACTGTAACCATTTTTCATTATCAATATATATATATATATATATATATATATATATTGTATAATATATATATAATAGTATTATATTATATATATAATATAATAATATTGATAGACATAAGATAATGTACCAGTAAATATCCTAATAAACTAATGGTTCAATACAATAAAATTATATTATCGATTATCCAAAAATTACAACTGTCCACATACTTTCAAGTAATAGTGTATGTTACCACTCGATAATGAAGTCGGTTATTTATTATTTCGCAAACAAACAATTGCACAAAAAGACGGATGAGCGTAGCCAATATAATCATAACTTATTATGCATGAACGATTGGAAAAGATAAATTTTTGCATACACCTAATATATGCTTCTCTTTTATCCATTATTTTTCAAGACAACCACCGAGCGTAAACACTTATCGTATCGGAAAACCGATTTTATGCATTGCAATTATAAAAAATTCCGATTTTCTGTGTTAAATTCTCTCGCAACACTCATCAATAACTAGATTGTAAATCTGCATGGATTTGCGGTATTGGAAAATGTACAAAATATGAGGAAAGATTCACAGTATTAAGCAATAATAACATTTTTACCGTAAGGAATATTTTTGTCGGTGAAATAAATTTTTCGCTGGTTTTGGAAAATGGAAAACATAAAACTCCGATCTGTTAATAAACTCTGGATGTTGGTGGCTTGTAAAATATTTTCCCAATAAACATTGTACTAGAGTGTTCATTTTTCAGATGAGAATATACTATCTGCATTAATTTAGAACTTTCAATAATTTAATATTTATGAATATTTCGTATCTATAAACGAGAATTGCTGTTTTTGCAGTAATTGAACATTTACAGCAAGCGTACTCCAGTAATCAAAATTTGGTTTCTTTTGCTGAGAGATAATTATGAAGAATAAAGTATCTTTCGTAGAGTCAACCAGAGGATAAAAATTATAAGTTATAAGGCGAGGTTTGCGAATGACTGATGTAAATGATTTGGAATTTATCAAACGTCAACAACAATGCTGCATTAGCACTGCCACCTAGTAGTAATTAAGTATCTCTTTTTTAATGGAAGTTGTAGAGGGTGGATTAATTTATTGATGTCGTTCAAAACATTGGTCTTGAAGTTGATTTGAATTATATGAATTTGTAATGTAATATAATGGAATATAATGGATTGTCTAATATAATGGAATACATTTTATAATAATTTATTATACAAGTATGTATGTGTTCGATTTTTGTAATTTTATAGAAGTACATTCTGTTGACCGGTTGACGGGGACAAATAGTTTTCTAAACTCTCAATTAACCAAAGTATTATACCAAACAGTCCAGTCATGCAAGTACCGTGATTATTGGCACATGACGTCTAGCTACAAACATTCCGAGTTACCAGCACAGTATTACCTCCTGTTGCATGATCATCTCATGTACAAATCACTATACTCACGGTCAGCAAATATAGCAATTACTACTACAAATATCGATCATCAAAAGCAACTAATCAGCAACACCCTATAAAAAAGAAAAAATTATGCCTATTCAAATGTTGAACAATTTATCCTGTATACAACATCCGTAAAAATTTCAGTCATCGTCAAACCAGAAAGTCATTTCAGCCAACTGTTATTACAGATAGGAAACCATAATAAATTACATATCTGATACCACGATCTCTGATTTCAATTGTATAGACTGTGAATGTTTATGGAAAATAAAAGTTTTCTACATCGATTACAGAAATTAAATTCAAATTTGTTTTTTTTTCCTAATAATTTTAATAAGTCGGAAAGAATATATTGACATACTTAACCCCATGCCTACAATTTAATTCATTCAAATTCATTTCAGATTAAAATATACTATTTCCCTTAGTCCGACGTTCGAAATACGCATCGATGGAAAATAAAAAACCGTGTATAGTCTTAAAATCAATGTAAATTAATTAGGTTGTTAGTACACATGTTACTGCAGGAATGGGCATTTTCGTCTCAATTGAGACAAAATCGTCCCCACTATAGCGCCCACTGTCCATAGAGAAATGTGGGGATATCTGTGGTTGAGAATGAGAGAGAAACATTTATGAATGAAACAAAAGTGTATGAAGTGAATTTGGTTGTATGTTAAAATGAAATGAATGGACATGAAGAAGCGATTTTGTTATTCTGAAAGTATGGCTGTGATGTAGAATGGTTGTCATTAATATGTTATATAAATATATAGTTATTTGTTGAGATACATAATTCCATTCACTGCCTGAACAAAATGAAGTGCTTCGCCCGTCGCGAACAGTGCGCAGGCCTCGCGCATGAAAGAGAGGTTGGTGGCAGAAGCACTCGTGACCATGCCTGTGTTACTGTATAATGGAATGTTAACAATAATCAACCTCTCTGAGGGATCATTTTAGAGAGACATCGTTTTAAGGCAAATTTTCATTTAATTCATTCGCTGTTTTAAATTGTATCCTCTCATTTTCCTAATATATTTCATAAATGTCAAGCATAGAATTCGCAGTTCAGTTGTAACAGTAAGAGAAAAGCGAATCAATTTCTCTGAATTTCTCGGTTTCAATCTTTCCCGAGAATGTAAAGCGTATTTAATACAGATCGAAAGTTTAGTCAGCGCCTGCTCGAGAGCCGTAGCAAAATCAATTACCAATATCGTATTAAATTTCTTTAAAGCGTCCTCCACGGTCTACTGCTCCTTAATTCTTTGCTAATTGCAGAAAAACGAAGACCGCAAGTATCGTCTTGCCAGCGATCACGAGGCGACGAGCTTCCGCACACTCCGCCGCGCCGGTAGATTTGCAAGTGACGCGACGAAATTAAATAACAAATATGGTGGAGATTTGGTGAAACCGTGGTTCGTTAGTAAACGTTTCACGAATATGACTGGCCGACGCGGAGCTTTAAACATGCTTCCCCCGCACCCCGCAAATTTTTTATTTCGCTCACGTGTTCGCTGCCGGCTTACACGCGCAACGCATAACTGTGACATAATTCTTTCTGTCCGGCGAGAACGGTTTTCCCTGCAGTTCCAAAATGTACAATTTTCTCGCGTGTCTGCTTCCCCGTGTGCACCATCTTCCCTGTGTATGAGAAGAAAAAAAGACCGTGGCACCGTCGCTTCTCAAGAACCCGTGTCATTTGCATAAGAACATCTGCGACAAGTTCACTAATTTCCTTAAATCTTCCTGTAATTTTCTAATTTGTAGGGAAATGGTCCCATTGTATTATCTCTTAGCCCAACATCTTTCACCGTATTTTTTAAAAGCTTGCAGAAGAATGAAGAAAATTATCATAACTATTTAAAATTCACTATGTACTGAACTAAACACATCACTTATCGGCGACTGTTTCAAAATGTAAAACAGTTTTAATGGGTATCCATTTAATTTTGTGCCGGTCCGCATATTGTCGGAATACAACGATAACATGCGTTTTAGTATAAGTGCGTAGGCCTAAGGGGAGGTTTTTTCCCAGGGACAGAAGCGCCCAGGCAAGGGCGTAAAGTTAGGACTGCTAGATAGCAGCTAGTCTGAACGCATCTTACAAAGTAGTCTTTCACATACGGTTATACAGGCGAACTATTTTCGCAATTTTATTATATTATAAATTATACATTAAATACAGAATACGTGGAAACACTGTTGTGGATTTATTCATTTCCAACATATCTCACGAACAAAATTAAATTTTGAAAAGAGACGAAGAATCGTGTCACGCACATACGAACAACGTGGCAGTGAACGCATTAACACCTTCTTGGCAGGTTGTTTTCACAGGACGAAACATTCCGGGCCGTTCTCGGTCCACCGCTCGTCCACTCGAAACAGATTTCGGCGCGTCGGTTAATCCGCGGTGGCCAGAATCTGTCTACAAGCCAGCCGACCATAATGGAGGCTGATAACCAAAGAGATTAGTCAGACAGAGATTAGACGACAGATAGCGAAATCGGTGTTCGGCAGCTGGCTTACCGTAAACCGTGTTATCAAAGCAGCCTAACATATAATGTTTCGCAGGAAGGATCTTGTTGATCCCAGGCTAATTCGATCGATATTCAATTTCGGTTGGATCTCGACCAACGCGAGACTTCATCTTCGCGATACTGGCACAGCAGCAGTAGCGGTAGCATCGCTAGAACAGCATGATCGCCGATTACACCGTCCTCCGCGAGGCCAATATTTCATCGGTAGTGATTTGCGGCCGGGGAATCGAACAAAGACCTTGACGAAACGCGAAAGAAAAATGCACAGGCACTGTCCTAATGCGTGCGAAAACGTCACGAATCCATTTTGTTCGATCCATCATTCTGCGAAAGCCGTCACTGACGAATGCGCCCCGGCAACCGCCGATGTCGCGAGAAAAAGGGAAAGAAGGGAATGGGGAAAATCCTGGCCGCTGTATCGGTGAAATATGTGCTCCTTTTTCGACGAGATCATCAATGCAACCACGCTTTTCGCCTGCGCAACGTCCCCGCATCTCCCTGTGGAATAGAATGGTCCTTAGCTACAGGGCTTGAAATGTTTCTTTTTCAATTTTTCGTCTCTTGTCCGCCTAAACGGCGACACTTGGTGAGAAAATATGTGTAACACGGTTGGAAGTACAGTAGAACTTCGATTATCAGAACCTCCGATGTTTGAAGTCTTTAGTAAGCCAACATGCTTCAAATGTACCGGGTGTACAGAAATTATATGTCGCGACTATCATAGCGCGATTCTACACCCTCGGTTTGGTGGAAATTGATGTAAGAATTAACTTGGAATTTAATTTTCAAGGTCAGAAGGACAACAATCTTTTTTATTGCATCGTATTCTGCTCGTCACAAGGATGAAAAGTGCAAAATAAACCACGGGTCGAAACTCAATCGCTCTCTTAAGAAATTATGGTAAAGTTCTTTCATTATCAAACTGATTTTATTTATATTATATTGTTATTATACTTATATATTATATTTTATAATATGTCTTTTCTGCTCGGCTGTCGATTCTGTCTCTCTCTTCTGTTCAACGATCAACAGTTCGTTGACAACCGCTATCTTCGATTATTCCCTTAGGGGTTGTTCATCACGGCATTACGGCGACTTCCCAATATTTACGCTGCCGTAGCAATATTTTTATTCCTCGGTCAGGTGGAATTTGTATAGCGTGCTATCGATGAAGCCGTTGGAAATCATTTCTTGATACGCGAAGTATGTCGAAAATATAATATAAACACAAACAGTTTTTTCATGGAAAAACCACCATAATTTCTTACGAGAACGGTGGAGTTTTGACACCTGAATCTTTTTGCACTTTTTCTCCATGTGACGGGGATACGATGCAGTGAAAGAAAAATTGATGACCTGTTGACCTTGAAATTGTTACATCAGTTTCCACCAAACCGATAGTTCAGAATAACGATATGATAGTCGGGACAAATAATTTCTTTACACGTAGCACATAAATAGCTCATTCTAAGGCGATCCATGTGCTACATTATTTATTGTAAACATTAATAAATTTAATAGTGTAGGATCTTAGCGTTTGTAGCTGATCAGCTCCTGCACATACCCACGGAACCCCTCCCACTTTTCCTAATCTCCATACGGTATTTGGCCAGCGGGTCCTATTCCCACACTCGGCCATCTTGCAATGACATTCGCCCTCAAAGTCCATCACAGCGTCATCGTCTGTTTGTGTATGTTTAGCCTCAGCGCCATCAACACAACTTCGCACTCGTTTCGTAACTCGTATTTCGCAAATCGCACTTCTTCTCGCTTCACTTACGTGCGACCTCTTCGCTGCGCTCGTTTTGTTTTCGTCTTCGTCCGTCATCGTCATTAGCGCCATCATGCGGTGTTCCCCCCCCCCATCCCGGACGAGCCCCGAAATGTAGGATCTTAGGAAAAAGGAGGGATACCGCGCCGGGAATCGAACTCAGGACCTCGCGGTTTGTAGCTGATCAGCTCCTGCACGTACCCACGGAACCCTGTCACTTTTACTAATCTCCATACGGTATTTGGTCTGGGGGATCTTGATCCCACGATAGAAATATTCGAACATTCATGTTTCCTGTTTAGTTCGAATAATCGAGGTTCTACTGAAATTAAACAACAGGAACCCATGCTACACTTGAGTTAAAGTTTAAAACCAGGCTGCAATATGTTTTGTAATTAATAGATTGCGGATTTAATGCATTTATGACAAAAATGAGTAAATCGAATGCAAAACTATAGAAATGTTTAAATAATTCCAAGATACCGGTGTACTGTCTTCAACTGGTTAAAATGATTAAGAATACAAATAAGTGTCTGTGTACCTTTTGTATTGTATTTTAGCGAATTAATTTAAATGACAGCTGCTGTATTCGGAACAATATAAAAAGATTATCGTATCTACAATAAGTACCTGAAAAAATTGATAAATAAAACAGTGAATGGTGCTAAACGTCATCAATTATATAGTTATAAGTGAAACACAAAACAGGAGAAACATTCGATGAATTTAGTGCTACCGGTACATTATTTATAACCTATTTAAATTATTAAGAGAAGAATTCAATTTTTATCTACGTCTTCTTTCTTGTAATTGATGTAGACGACTTTTATTTTTTATTCTAGAACTAACAATGGCTCACCGTTCGGGGGTTAAAATTAAAAAAACTTCGACTCGAACGCAGTACGGGTATCTGTTGTCTAATTCTTTCCAAATTTGGCACATCACATTTTCCTGCCACGTGTAGCGATTTAAGTAGTCAAGACAAGAAAAAAAATCGAAAGTTGAAAAGTAAGGAACACGCTTTTTTCCCTGCATCTCCCTGTGGATCCACTTCGAGGTGTCTCCAGAGACGAGCTAGAAAATTCGGTGTGCCCCGTGGGTTCTGCTTGTCCATTAAACAAGAAATAGAGAGCCGACCGTCTGCCTTGTGTAAAGCATAGCCTGATTAACCATGTATAATTAAAATGTAATTTCTCCCTCGTAAGCGGGGAGTTTTAATCAAACAGGGGCTAAACCGACAGGGGCGCGGACGGAAACTGCGGCGCGACGCGGGGGAGGGGTGATTATCGCGGTGACCGAAGACCGCGACCTCACCGGCCCTACTTTCCTTTATTCCCATTTACACGACTAATGAGTATTGCTGGCAATAGTTTCCACTTTCGCCAAAGCCTTACCACGCGATTTATTCGGCTAATGACTATGAACATCGAGATCCTTTTTTTTCTGCAGCGGTGCTCAGTGGGAAGCGGCGCTCAGTGCAACGATGCTTGTTTCCTTGGACAACAAAAAAATATTAGATTTGGGACTATCGATTATCAATATCTTATCACCTTATTGATACTTGATAGAACAGTATGCGGTTGGAAGTCGACAAACAATAATTATACGCACAATTGCATTAGCGATGAGAAAACTATTTTAATATACTGAAAAATTACGGGATGCCACAAACGCGTGTAGATCTCGCTGAACACTAAAACAGACGACAGGGTCGAAAAACAAGTTAATAATTGTTAATGTTCCAGAAGAACATATTTTCTCGTGAAAAAAGGACGCTGATTTTCAATTCCATGAATTCCATCAATACGTAACGATATATCGGTAGTATCGTTAAAATATATTGAAAGTAATATTTGTATTATCTCATGAGTAGACTGCGGGTTCTTGTGCAAAATAAAAATTTCCTAAGTCAATTGTCAGAAACAGAGATACACTAAGAATGTGTTTCTTCTGTTTAATCATATTAATGGACCGAAAATACATTGTTCTGAAATTCATCCAAAATCTGTTATCGATTACTTTTTGTCTTAAATGCATAAAATCCACAGTCTACTCATTAGGACCCAATGTTGATTCAACGCATTTTACTCACAATTTTTTTCGATAGATCTGCCTTACTGAATTCTGTTGTCTTCGTTACGCTTATAAAAATGTTGGTTTCTACAATATTTTGAAATTTTCAGAGATTGAGGTGTTCATAGCACTGTGATAGACCTGTTTTCTCATCAATCACGAAATTTTTTTTTTATGAAAATTCCATGTGTAGTGGATTTCTATATACAATGTCCAGTATTATAATGCAATTTTTATTATTCAATAAAATATATATAAGCGATTTTATTTTCGTCCTTTACATCACAATGATATTGATTAAAAATTATAATAATTTTCTTAATTTCCCCCGTTCCTACTAGAAAATAAAAACAGATTTCAATAATTCAATTCAGTCTCATTTTAAGGAATTACTAATTGTATTTGTTATAAAGGATGTCAAAATGAAGATATCGGGGCTGATTGAAATTTTCATTTTCTTTTGGCAAAGTTGTTTCCATCCTCGGAAATAAACATTCTCCATCGTCTTCGAAGAATTTCAATCTCGTTGCCAACGAGCGCAGTCGTTATAACGCGTCGTGCCTCGTGAAAATAGATGGAATGGAAGTTACATTACTGCCAGCTAATTGATTTACCACGCTTGCTAGCTCACGGTCCCAATCTCCTCGAAATTTGGCAATTAACGGGAAAATTGCGAAAGCGGTTCTTTGGCGGTTGTTCTGCTATAAATATCGCTCGCGGCCTCTTCGTTAACGAGAATCCGATCGTCTTCCATAATCACTGAAAATTTCATAATTTTATTCGAAACTTTCTCTGGCTACAATCAGCCGCGTCATCAAACAGTTAAAAGTGTTTAATAGATCGTTTGCATTAGTGCGCCAAACCATCGCACACTGCAGAAATAACAAATATTCTCATGCGGTGGTAAAATGGTAAATAAATTACCTCGTCACTCTGAAAAGGATAATTTGATCGCCAATTTCAATCAAAGAACATTACAGGCGCTAGTTTAAAAAAAGCAACCAGTTTCAATTTCTTAAAATTTCACAGCTTAAGATAAACGTTAAAAATGATAAGAAAGATTATAATAATTAAAATAGTGAGAATGCTCTTTGATCACATTTTACAAATTAATTATTGTTATGACGTATTCGAGTAAATTTAACTTATTGGAAGTTGAAAAAACACAGAAGGATTAAAGGAGCAGTGAATACAGCAGGCATGGGCACTTTTGTCTCAATTGAGACAATACCTTCCCCAGCATAGCGCCCCCCACCAGTACCCACCGTTACCATGGAGAAAGAACGCGCTTCGCCCGCCACGAACAGTGGGCATGTCTCGCGCAGGCCTCGCTAAACCCTGCGGTCAGATACGAAGATACGTATGGTGGGGGCAACGAAGGCGCGAGACATGCACGATCGCGAAGAAGACGCGCGCTGCATGGAAAAGACGTTGGTAGGAGAAGCAGGCGTTTGAGGGGCTCCACCCGTGCTCATGCCTGAAGCACAGTAAAGCCTCGCTTGTTGCACGAAACGAGACCAAAAAGGCGTGCAACATTCGAGGTTGTGCAGCGATTGAGATAACCAATCACAGTGATGCGTAGTGTCGACCTTTTTTTTACGTAGAAACAAAAGAATGTTTCAAAACGTATACAATGAACGAGGATTCCGTGCAATAAACGAGGTTGCACCTAACGAGGTTCTACTGTATGAGTTTTATAATTCCAGTTACGGTCTTATTAACTAAATTATTTTCTAGGAACTCTCCGGAGTTGTGATTCAACACTTTTTAATTTGACGTTCATACTAAGTGTTGTAGTATACATATAAATACGCCAAAGGACGGTGAAACTTCCCAAAACTTTCTTCAAAATTGTAAGAAGACTTTTCGACTGTATTGTAGCTACTTATCTCGAACTACATGGAAGCGGCTGTCCCTAAGTTTGAATAACATTGCTTACACGAAAATTTCTAGGAAACACGAACTGCACCCCGTAGTTAATTCATCTCCAAACTACTTCGTAAATAAATATTCTAAGCGCAATTATTCCGTAGCTTTGCTGTTTTCATTATTCAAGTAACCTATTTTCATTCATTACCGATTCTCTGATCAAGAATCCCGTGTCGCGACCTTAATTAATACTCTGCAACTAATCGAGAAGCTCCGTATTCGAGTTAAAATTTTCGTGTCGAAGAGTAAGAACGTCCGCGCGCGAGCATTCTCTCCCCGAAACTCGGCAAATTATGATTAAAATTCTAACGAGTCCGAGCTAGCTTATCGTTTCTGATAAAGCGAACGGCGTTACGATGTTCAAGATAAAGAGGAAATATGGTACAAGTACGGAAAGTCCCGAGGCTATTTGCACTGGTATTGATTAAAGAGGGTAATTCAGTCTCCTGGACTATTTTCAACTTTCTCTACCAGCGGCTTCGTGCTAATTACTCGGAGAGCATCGACTCTGAGATATCGACTCAGATTCGATTTGTTCTTTATCAGAATCCATTTGAAGTCCGCGGGCAGTTAGATGCTGTTAAATTGCAACACTCCCTCATGTCCCATTAAATATCCTCATCAACTTTGCCTAAATAGTATTAGCCACTACATAGCTTGTAGAATATAGCGCTCAAATTTTTGCAACCAAAAATTTGAACAGTTGAACCAATCAAACTCTTCCAATGAATTCGATCGTCTTCCATAATCAGTATATATTTCATAATTTTATTTGAAACTTTATCTCGGTACACTAGGTCGCGTCTTGAAACAGTTAAAAGTGTTTTCTATATCGTTTGCATAAAGACCTAAAGAAGAAACAGTGTTAAAGTAAGAAACACATGCTAACATACATTCTCATGCGACGGTAAAATGGTAAATAAATTACGTCGTCCCTCTGGAAAGGTTAAAAATTATTTGAAGAAAATACTGTTTTAAAGTCAACTGAAATTAATCACCGTTACAGAAGTTTGTTTAAACAAAGTAACCAGTTACAATTATTAAAAATTCACAGCTGAAGATCAACGTTGAAAGAATTAATTTTTATTGCGATAGAGTCGAGTAAATTAAACTGTATTTTATAAGAAGCTGAAATATACACAAAAGGATTAAAGGAGCTGTAAGTACGGTAGAACCTCTTTCGTTGCACGAAACTTTTTTTTTTTCTTCTGTGCAACGAAAAAGGTAACTAATCATTGTGATTCGTAGTGGCATAATAGTGCCAATTATTTTATCTTTAATTAGCACACATACATAAAACTGAATAGTAAAAGTAGTATTTCATTTCAAATCATTTCAGATGTTTCTATGCTTAGCTCTTGCTCTATTACAATCTTCTTTATGAGTGGAAAAGTATCTGAAAAACCATGTTTGCAGTAATTGCAAAATTATATTCCAGATTATTTCAAATATTCAATATCCGTATTATTTCAAACAGAATGTTTGTTTCAAAGAATAAAATTATTTTAGGAAGCAGTTTATTGAAGTACTACACTGCATATTTTAAGTGACTACGTATTAAACTATATTGTACTAGTTGTTTAATAATGTCCGCAATTGTATCCATTCTTATATCTAGAAGAAAAATCTAATATTTTCAAAGAAATGATTCTTATATACTTGGAAAAAAGTGCGTCCCCTGACGCTACACATTTTATTAGGCGTAAGAATAGTTCAGCCACATTTTTCGTGGCAATAATAGAACTGTCACAACGATAAAATCCGAGGCGCATGCTTGAACGATGAAACCACGTTCATCGCGTTATCATTCTGTTCATAAAACCAGATGAAGAATCTTTAGAATGTATCATGCATGTAATACCACAGAATACTTGACCGGAAGCGGAACTTTTCTTGAAGCCTTTGATGTTCATGCTATCAAATTATAGAACCATGGACATGACTTAAAGCTTCTTGACAGACATCTTTAACCTTTTCTATGGTCCACTGGATGAGAGATGAAAGAGGTAATCTCACGAAAAAATTGAAGATGCTGGAAAGCTTTGTGATATTCGAAACGTAATATTATTGAAATTTTTATTCAAGAATTATAAACTTTTTTATTAACTGAATTTTACTGGCAAAATTGCTCCCATCATTTCACGATATTAAATACTCTTATACACGGTGAATCAGTAAGAACTTCTATCTAAAATAAGTACCTATTGGTTGTATAAAACAACTTTTTAATAAATTATGCAGCATTATAACGGACGCATTGAATGAGTATAATTTGATTTTTATATACAATCATTTTTCCTGAGATATCAAGGTGACCTTGAGCTTTTTCAAAGACAATACATCTTTTTTTAATACCACCTTGTTGTCGGTGGAAGGTTGAGTACAGCAACGTATAATATGATGACCTTGAGATGACCTTGCAGAAATGTTTGATTAAACTCTACAAGGTCATCATGACATCTTAGAAAAAATGATTGTATATCAAAATCAAATTATACTGATTCAATGCGTCCCTTAAAATGCTACATAATTTATTAAAATGTTTTTTGATAAATCAATAGATACCAAGTTATTTTAGATAGTAGTTCTTATTGATTCAAACCTGCACATTCTTATAATAGTATAGTGCAATAGTGTACTTATGTAATCTTTATAATAATTTGATGTACATTCTTATAGTCATATTTGTATACACTTTAATAAATTGAGATCAATTGGGAATTTTAACTATTAGTTTATTCGATGCTGTTTTATTATAATATACTTTTAAGATTTCTTTCTATGGGTAAATTTTCTCCAATTTTTCTTTTTCCTTTTCGTTTTTATGATTTGAGTGGCTAAAAGTGGTTCTCCAAAAACACTTTTGACAGTTAGGAACAACCCGGATATTTCCTGTACGTCTACCGACATCTGTGCACGTTACTTCATGTAACATTTACGAGAATTCTGCGAGCTTCTTTGGAATGCGCTTTAGAAATGGCCACAATTTCACGAAGCACCTCGTCTAGTTGCCTGAGTTTCAGACCATAGACGCTATGATATTACATATTTTGGAATACTGCTGACAAATCGCCATAATTATAAATGTGTAACTCGTGTTTATCATCCTGGGAAGCAGTATTAATACAATTACACTGCCAACCACGTCCTCATTTTGAAATAATACATTATACATTGCGTTGAAAAACTTTAATTTGAGGAAACTAGTGAGGGCAAAATAATCATATTCACTTTTAATACCACCAAAACAACATTATAAAAGTATTAAAATTCTCTTCGTCTTCACATTGAATATTTTAAAATTCTATTTTTGTCAAAGGCTAAAAAATTATAAAATACTGTCTTATGTCAGCTTAAAAGCATAATCGATGACTCCATATTTTAAAACATTGTTCTGTGTCAATTGTTCCAACGTTATGGAATAGGATTTTACATTATCTTAAATAAAAGGGACATAATGTATAATTATTAACAGTTAGATAATTTAAAAAAAAGAAACACTATACAATGTTCCAATAAAATTGTTAAAATCATGATTCAAATAAATCTTATTCAAGGTTTAGTCGAAATAAAAATAGTGTGGAATAATTTACCTTATAATACCCGTACAAAGTATACGGTTTATACCATCAGAAATGTTATGACAGTTTTTAGTATTACACTAGACTGCGGATCATTATGCAAAATAAAAATTATCTGTATGATTCGCAAAAGACAGTATTCACATACAAATTTCATTCATCCTTACATGGTCCTAATAAGTCGAAAATAGTACATCAATTGTTTAAAATTCTTTTAGTCCTCCTGTTATTTGAAATTGCACATGTTTGTTTTAATTACATAAAATCCGCAGCCTAATTACAAGAGAAAGAATAATTGTTACATTGGTATCATGAAAAGAATCGTTAGACTTAAGTGATACTTTTGAACGTCTTTCAACAAATGTATGCTAAAGCAAATTCAAGTGGCTGCAAGTGCGCGTCTAATGGGGTACCAGAGTTCCCTCGCAGAAGTGATAATTTCTTTCGTGGTCCCATCGGGGGTGGAAAACAACTCGAAACCATTTTATGCAACCTTCCCCGTTTGTTGCATACTCTACGACACCTCGGGGACATCTGATACAGAAACTACTTAAGCGCGTAAAGTTTTTCACGAGTTCACGTAAATCTCCTCTTACGGGTCGCTGAGTGACTGAAGAAAACTTTGTGCATCTTCCGTCTCCGTTGACGGCCTCGTGAACGACTCGGTGCGTCATTACCAGTTTCGCTAGGCGCGACGTATAAACTTAATGAAACTTAAGAAAATTCCGTCCCGTCAATGACCGCGCGAAGTGTGTCCAAAGCCATTCGTTCAAGAGTTAATTTGCTTAACGAACGCCCAGAGAACGAACGCCGGACCGGAACTGACGCTCGTCGGACACGCTCGCGACTGTTCGGAAATGATCCACCAGTTGAATGACTATTATCTGCGAGAACGTTGCACGTTTGATTGGAGCATATTTTTTATGAGGACCGGAGCAATTTACGATTAATTACAATGAATGTACTCGTGCTTTTAATGGCCGCGTTGCCGCCGACGATTTATCGGTACTCATTTCGGCAGTTCTACTAACAAGTGGAGCGAACCCAGTATTTAAAAAGCATTAAAACTTTTCATACTTGTACGTAAGAGAAATATTACACAGTACATTCCAATGGTCTTCATTTTGTTCATACTTGTACGTAAGAGAAATATTACACAGTATATTCCAATGGTCTTCATTTTGTTCATACTTGTACGTAAGAGAAATATTACACAGTATATTTCAATGGTCTTCATTTTGTTCCTTATCAGTCTATTAACCTTCCGTATGTATATTTATATGTATAATTAGCGAACACTGTCTCTATTGTATGCCAGTCATACAAATGTACATTTGGGATTTCAACGATCAACATGAGTGAAAATATTTGTATATTTTAATGAACAAAGATTACGATAAAACAACCAGATCTTTGTATACCCGACAAATTATTAAAAAATTGGTGTGCGCTTAGACCACATGGCTAGAGTGAAACTTCTTTCTTTAATTTTTTTTCGAATTTTCATCATTTCATCGTTCCATAGTTTCATCGCCAGATCGGTTTTACTCCTACCGCGTAGAGGTTGTACGCGTACCGCGTCGCGGTTCTACTAAATCGTTTCATCGTTCCATCGTTTCATCGCCAGATCGGTTTTACGCCTACCGTGTCGAGGTTTCACTGAATCGTTTCATCGTTTCATCGCCAGATCGGTTTTACTCCGACCGCGTCGAGATTTTACGCCTACCGCGTCGAGGTTTTGCGCCTAACGCGGCTAAAGAAGTTTCACTTCAAAAAGTAATTAATTGCACAATTGGAAATAATTACTTGAATTTCCTTCAAATCACATTTCCTATCGATACAGTTCCACATTGAAAATTATATGTGCTGACCGTGTGTTCTAACCGAGTCGAGTCGATCATTTGCAAGAACCGTACAATAGGTTATCAAATGACTGTCATAAACTGGTAAACATTTGCTTCGGTACCGTACGCCAGCTCAGTTGGGAACATCAAATACTGTCATTTGATGTATCCGGACAGTCCGATTGAATTTCCTAAATTAATTGTGAAACGACGTTTCTGATTTACTATCAATTTGCCGGCGGCGGCCGGGCCGTGCAAATTAAGGCAATTGCCATAATATACTCCGTCTATCGCGCAAGCGTAACGCACTCGGGCTGTCGCGTGACGCTGATTCTCGTGATCTGTGGGCCGAACCGCAAATTACAGTATTTTAATTACGCCCCAAAACGTGCGTTCAACAGGATTTAAAAGTTATATCAAGTAACAGAGCCCAGGGCGCGGGCGCGAAACATCGCAGATCGTTCTAAACCGACACTGTTTGCATGCTTAACTGTCGCGATCGTTAACTAATGAGCCTTCATTGTTTAACTCCCAATTCTGCTGGAACGCAATTTAAAAACTGGTCGAGGTTGCTTAATCAAATTAAAAATCATATTTCCCCACTACGTGAATACGATTGCATCAACTGATTGCTGGAAACGATATTCACGATTCCTCGTTTATTAATTCTATATTCTGAAAGTACTTTAATGTGCCATTTCTGATAAAAAAGCTTTTATTGATCAAACAATTTTGCTTACTTTTTGAAGTGAAACTTTTTTAGGCGCGTTAGGCGCAAAACCTCGACGCGGTAGGCGTAAAACCTCGACGCGGTAGGAGTAAAACCGATCTGGCGATGAAACGATGGAACGATGAAACCATGAAGCGGTGAAACGAAATTCTATTCTATTAGCATATATGGTTGAGGGTTCGGCATTGCTTAATAAAGATTATGATAAAATTCCGATGATGCTAAGTGGAGATTTCAACGTGAACTTTGCATCGGAACAATCAAAATTATTAATAGAATTTTTTAGAAGTACATTAAGTTTGGAAATGGTTAATAACTCTCGATGCAGTATTTGCAACACATTTACATAAAATTGATTCAAAAATATTTATATCATATTTTAGCTATCACAAGCCAATTGTTTCAATAATAGAATCATAGAAAATTAAATATCATAAAGTGTTAAAAAAAATTCGAAAAAAAAGAAGTTTCACTTCAGCCATGTGGTCTATTATTCTCGATTTAATTTACACTGCCATTAGATGCATTTACAAACTACTAATTAATATGAAATATCAATACCTGAATAAGATGTTTCGTTTTTATGTATTATTTAAACTATTTTTAAGTAATTCATACAGCTATAAAGACAGTAATACAATGTATGAATAATAATTCTGGACATGAAACCCTAAATATTTGACATTTTAAAAATTACCTAGACTAATTAAAGAACTTCTAAAACGATTCAGTGATTACAGTCATAAACTCGAAGTTTCACATAATAAAATTGCAATGTCTCAAATCAGCTGTCTATTCGTTACAAACTATGAAACAAGCTAGTAATTTAACCGCCAAGAAGATGTTATTAAAAAGAATATTGCAACTCTGTGGCTACAGCAAACGACCAAAGTGCTAATGAACTACGGTTCTTTAATTATATATTTTTTCCCTCTGCAGCTGAGCTACTCATCCGTGAACTCAAAAGATTGCAACATTCATAAATTTCTTTCAGTGTATAATTTTTAAGTCGACCCGAACATGTACATTTTATGAATTAAAGATTGATAAAGGATTGATTGATTAATTGTAGGAATAAATTACAATGGCATAACTTGCAACGAACATTACGTAATTACACAGGAAAGGTACCATGTAAGAGTTGCATGAAATAATTTCGCAGATAAATTGTATCGTGTCGTGTCACGCGGAGCAGGGAATTCAAGTTACAAAAAAAGGAGACTCGCTGCATTGTTCACTTTCCGTGACGGGAATGCAGTGAGTGATAAAAAAACGGTGTTAGTAAATGCGATTTAATTTGAATGCAGTAACGATAACCATACGGATGAGTGACAAGCAACGGGGAATAACGAACTGGATTTAATGTCGATATTTTTGCGAACAATGTATGAATTTAAGTAGCTTAAGATGAGTAGAATATTATATTAAAGCGATATCTCAAAATTTGTAGCATTTATGTCATTTAAAACGCCCATACGTTTTGAGTGTAATAAAGAAATACTGGCGAATTGGAAAACTTTGTTTGGGTTTTCCTAGAAATGATATTTTCTCACCGGCCGACACAAAATCTCTCGAACCTTACTACCGATTTTCTTCAAATTTTTAACGAAGGTTCCACATGCAGTACTCTAGAATGTAGCTTAAGATTTTTTTTATATCTCAAATAGTTCTTGAGATAGAAATAATTAAACTTGATTTTTAAACGTAAAAAGCGATTTTCATTTAAACTGCTGCCATTTCTGCAAATGATTGAATTTCTTCAAAATTCTACGCCACGATTTAGATAATACCATCTAGTTTGAGAATAAAGAAAAATGTTTCATTTCAGACTGAAATTGTTTGTTGTTAGCCGTTTCGTCCCAAGACGGAAGAGATGTTTCGCTACATTCTGACATCTGGATGGCAGATTTTGGTTTACTCTTAGCAGGTCATTTTTCCAATTGCACTATCAATTAAGTAAGCGTCCCGGAGCAAAGTTTACAACACCTTACCGGTCGTTTCGAGTGAGTGTACCACGCGGCCACATCATACTCTTCCCCACACTTAAGGGGGTGAGATTCCGGGTGAAGGCGCGCACAACGTTACCCTCTCCTCGGCAAAGGTAGGCATTGACAAAGTTAACAACCAATCAAAGACCAAATAGAAGACAGAGATTCTCGCATCCCACCCACAGCGTGGTTAGTTACAAAGAGACACAAGAGATGAGACCAGTCTGTTCACAACGTTAGACAATGCAATTTGAAATCAACGAGTCAATCTCTGAGCGGCCAACCGTTTTTACAATCACACGTATTTTTACATATTCTTCCGCTCTGTTAACGTCAGTGCCCGAAGTGTAAGCAGATACGTACAAGAGTATCACTTGCACACGTTGCACTGTTCAATTCAATTGGGCACGACTGAATATTAGCAATGGCAGCCATCCATCGATGTACCAATAAAAGTATCTTGTTCTGAAAAAAATGGAGAATAGAGATGGGTGTTATGTTAATATCACTGTAAAAGAACGGAATTTTGCAGTTATTAATTATCCTTACACATTTTTAGATAGTCAAGGTGGTCTACTATTTTTTAATGACGATATGTTCGCGAGCAATGTAACAATTCAATTGAACGTTTTCTGGTCGCAGGATCGTACACAGGTAATCCGCTGGCCTGCGGAATAAAATTATTAGCGTTTTCCGACTTTCCGGCACATCCGGCGTCGAGATAACTAGTTGCGAAAAGGTTGGCCGTGTTTACTGGTCTGTGCGGAGGAACCCGTAACTGTCGGGCAAGAGGAAATAACAGAAAGAGCAAGTCAGTCACGTTTCCGTAGGTTTAATACTTTCAGAAACAGGCCCCTCCGCCGTTCTTTCCGAGATTCGAAGCGTTCCTCCACCGCCCGCGCCCTGCACCCCCCATCGCAATTTCATTTTACGCAACTGCAATTTCATAACGGCACTGTCACGACCAAGGCAGCGGATTCGAAGCGTTTTCACGGAGAATTACTCCGTCCCTTTTCAGACAGGTGCTCAAAGAACGAGCGTTAAAAATAGCGCGTAATGTCGTTCGAAGTTTATAAGACTGATGTGTCGCCCCGGATGCTTTCAGATATGCCAAGTACACGTTGTATTAAGGGTCGCTTCTCGTGTAAGGACAGTGGAAGCAAGTGATTTTTAAGATTCCTTTTTACAATAACTATTTTATGTATGGGACTAGATTTTCCTCGAATGTAAACAGATCGTTTTGAGGTACAAGTGGATTTTTGTTCATTCAGTTCTTATTATTTACTCTATATATGCACGTTTCTCGAAACTATGTGTTTTAAACTGACGTGCACGATGGCTACAAAAACTAGTAAAGTAAATAACTTCATACGAAGCTCGTTCGTTTCTTTACCTATTACTTTAAAGATTGAAATTTCGGGTACTCGAAATGGTAGTCGGGTCGGGACGGGTCGGGATTCCGAAAGTTTGCAATATTCGGGTACTCTAAGTTAAAGTTGTATTTATATAAGCATAATGCTGTTTCATGATTTCTCAGTTCAATCTTTTATTCTCAATGGCAGGTTCAGAATGATTTTTATATTTTTAGTCTAATCGGTTATCAAACTTCGCGAGGGAAAAAATATTTTAGAATACATTCTGTGAAATAATGTACGTAAAGGACGTTTCTGTTTCAAGTAAACACTGTTTACTACAAATCGAAATATTATTACAACCGATGATTGGACGTCTTAATATGCACAGAGTCACAGAGATATTTATTGCTGATTTGACCGCAGACTTGCGCCAACTTTAATTTCGAGTACCCGAATATTGTAAACTTTCGGGACCCCGACCCGACCCGGCTATCTATTCGGGTACCCGAAATCGCAGGTACCCGAAGTTTATACACTTTCGGGATCCCGACCCGAACCCGAAATTTCGAGTACTCGCGTACCCGTAGTAATAATATGAATGACAAAAAATAACACTTGTACTACAAGACTCTTTGTTTATATCCCAAAAAGCCCTGGTCTCGTGTGTCCAAAAAATCGTTTAAAAAAAAATCTTAAAAATCACTCGTTTTCACTATCGTCAACGAGAAACCTCTCTTAAGTTTGCTGGGACGTGAGACTAAGCAAGTTATTTGCGTACCTAACCATTATGCCTCTAATGCGATGTGAAGAGTGATTTTCTTGAACTAATTTGACGGATCTTATTGTTATCCTGTGCATGGGGGTTGTTGTTGATAAGTAATTCACGGGTCAAACAATTTTATAAAAATTGTTTCGCACGTTTTTATTAACATCGCGGTTTTATGGTTTGACCCTGTCTACTGGACCGGAAAATGCTTTGTGAAATTATTTTACATTTTTTAAGTGAAACTCGTATTGTATATCAAACATAACTACTAGTTGTTTAAGAACGTTTGGGATTTTACTCATTTTCGAAGACATGATGCAGAAAAGAAAACTAACTTTATACTCGAGTAGACCACATTCAGTATTAATGAACGAAGTATCTATTGGACGAATTAATTGTATGTTATTATTATAAACTACAAAACACCAATGAGAAATTATTTGCATACAGAGACGTGTAAAGAGAAATTTAAATCAGGCAAAAGAAGATTGAGACAAAAAAGACAGAAGATTTTCATTGAAGTAATAATGAGAATTTAGAAATCGTACACTGATCAGACAGTGTCGCGTTGATTTCACAGGAAATGTCTTTCGTAATGGGATTAGCTTCTAGTAGAGGGCAGAACAAGAGGAAGATTAAGCTCCAAGATTAATCGATAAGAAAATACGCAGCATAAAAAGATTTTCTGCGGCTTTTTGGGGGGATCAAGGTCGGTCCATATAAATCAAGCTTGTCCGAAGGTATTCCTGGGGCAAAGCAACTTCCTCTATTCTGCTTCTCTTACCATAGTCTACAAAAGCTAGCTGATACTGCGTGTTATACATGTGGGCTCGTACAATCCTAATACAATGCATAGGGGTGGTTAAAATCGTGCAGGGGGGGGGGGGGGGTACATCTGTAGACAAAGCTGATATAAATCATCGTAGGACCGTTTGCAATCCTATATCCTTTTGCGAAATTTGGATATCTATTGAACAATGTTTATTATAGCCGCTTGCGTAAATTGTGCGGTTACTATTTCACACTATGATTTACATGTGCAGTTTGTGTGCCGAATAATAGCGTACCAAAACTTGTCTATTGTAACAGTGATTCAATACTATTAAGAGCATGGACATTTTATCACAATCAATGTATCGACATCAATTGTATAATTAATGATTAAAATGATATAATTGATTAAATTTTATTCTTTTAATAATTATTAATCATTTCATAATCAATAATAGTTGATTAACGTATTCTAGTGTTCATAACCATTGCAATGTTCGACAGAAAATTAATATTATATTAAACCATGTAATTATATAATACAGAATAAATATAGTAGAATATAACTTGTATAAGATATTATATTATATTATATTATATTATATTATATTATATTATATTATATTATATTATATTATATTATATTATATTATATTATATTATATTATATTATATTATATTATATTATATTATATTATATTATATTATATTATATTATATTATATTATATTATATTATATTATATTATATTATATTATATTATATTATATTATATTATATTATATTATATTATATTATATTATATTATATTATATTATATTATATTATATTATATTATATTATATTATATTATATTATATTATATTATATTATATTATATTATATTATATTATATTATATTATATTATATTATATTATATTATATTATATTATATTATATTATATTATATTATATTATATTATATTATATTATATTATATTATATTATATTATATTATATTATATTATATTATATTATATTATATTATATTATATTATATTATATTATATTATATTATATTATATTATATTATATTATATTATATTATATTATATTATATTATATTATATTATATTATATTATATTATATTATATTATATTATATTATATTATATTATATTATATTATATTATATTATATTATATTATATTATATTATATTATATTATATTATATTATATTATATTATATTATATTATATTATATTATATTATATTATATTATATTATATTATATTATATTATATTATATTATATTATATTATATTATATTATATTATATTATATTATATTATATTATATTATATTATATTATATTATATTATATTATATTATATTATATTATATTATATTATATTATATTATATTATATTATATTATATTATATTATATTATATTATATTATATTATATTATATTATATTATATTATATTATATTATATTATATTATATTATATTATATTATATTATATTATATTATATTATATTATATTATATTATATTATATTATATTATATTATATTATATTATATTATATTATATTATATTATATTATATTATATTATATTATATTATATTATATTATATTATATTATATTATATTATATTATATTATATTATATTATATTATATTATATTATATTATATTATATTATATTATATTATATTATATTATATTATATTATATTATATTATATTATATTATATTATATTATATTATATTATATTATATTATATTATATTATATTATATTATATTAGGAGGAACAAAAGTCTCAAAGAAGCCATAGATCTCAAGTCAATCATTCTCGTAAAAATCGACTTTAGAGTTTCGTAAACTATTTTATTTCACATGTCTACTGGGAGTCCTAAGATGGTATAAACGTGGAGACGATAATTCTACATGAGAAATGAAGTCTAAAATACAGAATAATTTTTTCTCATTTGACACCTCGTTTTCGAGATATTAGAATTTGAAAATTCGGCGAACACGCTTGATACTGAATATGAATCGTCTGACGCGTCTGATCATGAACTACCTGATCTACTTCTCACAAACGCCAGGTACGCGAATTTGACGGATTTCCACACTCTAATTTCTCGAAAACGAGGCGTCCAATGAAAAAACATTATTTCATATTTTAGACTTCATTTCTCGTGTAGAATCAACCCACTTCATGTTTATACTATCTTGGACACCCAGTAGACATGTGAAGTAAAATAGTTTACGAAACATTAAAGTCGTTTTCTATGAGAATGGTTGATTTGAGACCCATGGTTTCTATAAGACTTTTGTTCTTCGCGGCGAGTACTGTACGATGAAATAAAAAAAATGTTGACTTTGAAGCAGGGGTCAAGGACAATTTTGCGGCCCATTTTTTAAATAGATCTCCAGCGACCGGGAGACATAGAATCCCGCTATAATAGTCGTGAAATGTAATTTTTATACACCCTATACAAGAACAAGATACAGAACAAGAATTTTTTAAAGACCTGGCGTAATCGTTTCAAACATAATATCAATTTCGCAGGAAGCACTACGTAATGATATAATGATGCATTTTTTATTTTATTAATTTTTCATGAGATTTAAATCTTGATTTCATATATTGTTCATAGAATGTTAACTCATTCATAATAATCATGTTGCATTGCTCAATCTATATATTCCACAATATTATGAAACCAATATATTATCTATTTTCATCAACTCTGTTGTACAATTTGTTATGCCTGTAATTTACATTCTCTAGACTCTAGAGGAACAGGACCTAGTGCAATACAGAGAATTTTATAAATAGATTTAATTTCTATGCGTGTTTCCGACTTATCAGTATAATTCCTTCCCTTCCAATTATGTAACACATAATCCATACCGGAGCAGGAGCTTTCTCGAATCTGATAAAAATGATTAATAGCGAGAAGAAATTGATTTCCCCCGTTCTCATTCGTTATCTATACAGCGCGCGGAAGCACAGGCAAGATCGTAGCTGTACATCCAAGTTTTCTTTATCAAGTAACCGGTTCGTTCCTTTATCAAGAATTTCAATATCGCTAGGGGAAAGGAATTCACTAGCGCGCAAACTTGTCCCGTGAACAGGGAGCGGCTGTTACGTCGACCTTAATAATCAAACCTTTTACTGCGCCATCCTGATATACCGTTCAGCACGTCGCACAGTAGTCCCAAATCAGGATTCAGTACTTCAAAATCGATGGGAGCAATTTTCTGAACAGATTAAAAAAGATACCATTAGTAGAAATGTTTATCAAAATTTATTACATGAGATTTATCGAAAGAGGCAGTTATTCTTCGTAACATCATCAGCCTCGATAAGGAATCTCCAATATTCTTGTAGTATTTATGCACTGTATTGATTCTGAGGGATATTATAACATTCATTATATTAAGGTCGGATTATTAAGTACGATACATTTATTTTCAAGAATTTGAACGTACTTATGAGAAATATCAAAATGTCCAAATCACAAACAGATTATAGTAATATCTACACAACGAAATACAACCTGAAAAAATTCTTCAAAGTAATTTAACTGATAATACTGAAACTGGAAAATTAAAATTAGCTGCGATACATTTTCACGTATTCTCGTTTATTTTCTAGAATTTGAACGTACTCATGATAAATATAAAAAACTCTCAATCGCGAACAGTTTATAGAAACATTTATACAACGAGATAAAGTCCATTTGTAGTAATGATAATTGAAAAACTTTCTAATCGCATTAATTATTAATTATTACGAGTTCAGTGTGCACTGCCCTTAAAGTCTTTACAGCGGATAATAAAACGCAAACCCTTGATTCTCTTAATATATGAAGAAATGGAATTATACCAGTTTTGAAAACAACGGTTCATATACTTCAGCTCATATATTTCAGTGCTCATTAGTGCAATTGCAAAATCCAAAAGTAGCTGCCGCCTTTTCGTGTTCTCGAGACTTATGGTCTGATAGTCGTAGAAAGGCCGGAGCACCTGATACCCGATAAATATAAAAGAATTTGAAAAGTACACTTTCGAGAGAGTTACATTTAATTTTCGAGGAGTGTGTACACGCAAGATCGGTTTCCCATGCTTTGCATGTACTTCGGACACCGTTGCAACAGACTTGCTGGGATTTTCGTTGGAAAAATCCATCATGATCGACGGTAATGTTAAGTCATTGCTTGACGAGAATTATAGATCTGTCAACGAACACCAACAGGTGCATTCAATTCTATTATACGCGAATAAATGACATTTTTCAAGTCATACTAACTTTTGTCCCACGTTTTCGAAAAATCGACTACTGTGTATAGTGATGACGAATCGTCATTGACGATACGCTACCGATAAATCGGAATATCGATACATTTTAACTCGTTGATCGCCTACTGAATAATCACGAAAATTACACAAAATCAAACAAATTTATTTAACCAATCAGATCTGTTTCAAGCCTGTTCCATTACACAGATCGTAAGCGAATTTGATGCACTGAATCTACCAACGTAAAAATTAATTTTCAATTCCGTATAAATAATTCCGTCATTCAGATACGGCTGACATGACGATCAAAGTGTAATCCATATATTGGTATTCTGTATCGAATCTAGAAATATCGAAATTTCGATACCATCATTGCATTTGCTTGAACGTAATCATTATGGCAACGAACCAATCGCGAGCTACCCATAAACTTTGAAATTGGTCGATTACTTATCCAATCTGTTACATGGAAATGCGGCTTGCTAAATATCTGCCTGAGCAGGAAGTGGGCAAGAAATAACAGTTATTTTAAATTTTGTGCTTATTGTATGTTTATTTCATCACTTGCATCAAGTATATTAAATTTAAATAAATAGACCGGCTATTTTGAAATTGGTGTAAGTGCATTTTTTCTTCTTTCAAGAATGGACTTACACCAAATTTTTTTTCTTTCAAAAATGGACTTACACCACATTCTTTCTCCTTTCAAAAATGGCGTTACACCACATTTTTTCTTCTTTCAAAAATGAACTTACACCACTTCCAAAATATACGGTCCAAATATTAATAAAATTAACCATTTACGTGAATGAATTTTTACCGGAATATTTTATTCCCTATACTATGGTATACCGATACTTATGCTATCGATGCATATCGATACAATTGCAAAATATCGCCATCGCTATTACCATGCGACCCGTCGAGTGAAAAGAGACTGGCGGCGCGGCGTCCGGTTAATTTTATCAGCCGTTCAAATCTCGGTCCAATTTCTAATCGTCACCGGTCGTTCCGTTAAATGGAATTAAGCCAACGAATCTGCTATGTGCGCATCGTCCTTAACGGAGAACGCGCGAACACAGGGGAACGACAGGAGGACGCAGACGGTGTGTGGCACGAGCAGCCTGCTGGCGCAAAGTGACTACGTGTCCTGCGTACAAAGTCCATTAAAATCTATCTGCCGGGGCGGAGCACGAAATTTAAATAGTATCTCGGCCGTGCCTTCTTGTGGCTCGGCGAAGTATCGCCGGGTATGGGTACGAGAAGGAAAAAGGGGGACAGAAAGAGAGAAACAGAGAGAGTGAAAACAGGAGACGGAGAGAGAGAGAGAGAGAGAAAGAGAAAGAGAGAGAGACGAGCGAACACCACCCCTTATCGCATGCGAGACGATATCCTAGGATGCCGTGTTGTCGATCGCGACGAAACTTCTGCTCGGGGAATTCCTTCCCCCGGTGAGGAACACCAGCCCCGAGGGAATCGCAGCCCGGGGTTCGTTTATGTGACTGTTCTCTAACCTTTCTGTCTTCTTTACGACAGAAGTCACTGTGGCGGAGAAGAGCCACTCGATTGACCCCGGGAGCTCGTCTTTCGGAAACGTTGCCTTTCTCTGTTCTTACCCCCCTCATATCCCTCACTCTTTCTCTCTCTCTCTCTCTCTCTCTCTCTCTCTCTCTCTCTCTTTCTGTTCTTCCAGACAGAGCCGTTCACAGACCAGGAACTACAGTCGCAAAGTTTGGAGGTGGAACGCGGCTATCGGGATGAAGAAGATACATGACGTGGATGCGTCGTCTTTCACTCACCTTCTTCTCATGTCGACACATTGCACTCGTGTACCATTTGCCGCGATTGCTAATCTCGAACGTGCGACGTGGATCGTAGGAGACTGGATCGATTTTGCCTTCTTTTGTTCAGGGAAGTTCTAACTTCATACAGGGTTCCGTATACAACCCAGTGACTGACGAACAATGACTCCTACAAAATCATACATACTCGAGTAATGTAGTTAAAGTAGACTCCTAGATAGCGTTATAAACAAATTGTTTAGAAGACGGTATATACAGGGTGTCAAGATGTATGTCGTGACTATCATAGCGTTATGGCGGCATGTTCGCGGAGTATGAAAAGATAGAAAAAGGAGAAGAAAGCGTTTCGTATTAGGCCCGCTGGAGGACCGTCAGTGAGGCTATCTAGCGGACCCGTGCCCTAGACGCGGGATGTCGTAAGGACAGTTTAGGACAGTATATACAGGGTGAGTCACCTAACGTTTGCACCTCAAATATCTTTGTTGTTTCTAAAGAAACGTAAAATATGGTGTTCGTACGGTGCGAATCTCGAGCTCGACGCGCGGTTGACTCGTGCCCGCTTGAGGTTGTAAATCTCAAGCCCAATCGTATGGACGCATCGATCCTGAAATAACCGTTTGTATTACCCGCCAAATTAATATTGTTTAACTAGTTCAAATGATTAGGGTTACGTGTTAATTCGTGAGATCAGCGTTTCATCCCAGGACTGCTAGAGGATTCGTCAGTAAGGCTATCTAGCAGGTCCTGCCTTAGACGCGTGCGGATCCGATCACGATGATCCGTATTGTTACTTGCCTTGTCTAGATACGTGCAGGGAAGTAAGTGTTCGATTCCGACTGTTCGATTCCGACTGTTCGATTCCGACTGTTCGATCGCGGCTGTTCGATCGCGACTGACTAGATGCGACTAACTGACCGTCGCGGTTTTCGGGAGGACCCTTCGTCGTATCGTGAAGGCGGGCCTCCATTTCTGGGTGTCAAGACGGTGACACCCATTGCTATGCTGAAGAAGTGCACTGATTGGTTCTGCTTAGTTATGCATTTCCCAATCAGTGCGTTCTTGCGGACCTTTAGATCTGCTCTAAGCTAGCCTGTCCTGGGAAAGCGTGGGACCGTACGCGACTGCCTCCGAGGGCGAGGTCAGGTAACCCGAGAACCGTACTTGAACCGTTCTCGGTCGGGAATCGATCTTGTTCTCTTGCGACGGGACATATGGTAAGGACAAAGTTGAATGCTACAATGGGGCTAACACGATGCCAAAAAAATTTTTTTTTATATGTCACTTTTTTAAAGATATCAAGGTCACCTTGACTTTTTTAAATGGAACCACCCTTTTCTGAACACGTACAATGATAGTCCCTTTCATTACGAATTCAGTGACTATAATTACTCATGGTCATTTAAGGTCGCGGACAGAGATAACGTATAAGATTTAACATCGATACATGCCTGTAAACGGGCTTTGAAGGAACGTTGAACTCTGTCCGCGATCTTGAATGACCTTGAGTAATTATAGTCACTGAATTCGTAATGAAAGGGACTATCATTGTAGGTGTTTAAAAACGGGTGGTTCAATTTAAAAAAGTCAAGGTGACCATGATATCTCTAAAAAAATTACATAAAAACAAAACTTTTTTTGCATCATGTCAGCCCCATTGTACTATTCAACTTTGTCCTTACCATATTTTACGTACCTTTAGAAACAACAAAGATATTCGAGGTGCAAACGTTAGATGACTCACCCTGTATACAAACAGAGGAAGATTCAGGTAGTAGCGGGAAAGGTGTTGTCGTACTGTCCCTCTGTTGACGAGCATAGGAAGTAGCCGCCACAGCGTCATTCTACACCCTCTTGGTAGAACATTTGGCCATAATTGCTGTAAGACAAGTGTCACAAAATTAACCTTGAGATTGAATTTTAAGGTCTAAAGTCAGCAATTTTTGGATTGGATGGATTGCATCGTATTCAGTTTCTCACCTGCTACAACATATAAAGTATCTTAGAAGAAAATGATCGCTGCTTTGCGAAAGTAAAAGCTTCATGCTTTAAACTGAGTCTAACCTTATGGTTATACTATTTGTTTTTACGAGATTTTTTTGAGAATCGAAAATGTATAAATACTTTTTGGATTCACTGTATACCGGGTGATTCACGAGAGATAGAAGAAAATGTTAGAGAGAAAAGTTGTACTGTTAAAGGGAGCAAATATGGTGATATAGAAAAATGTTCCGATTGTAATCGTTTTCAAGGTCTTTTGAAGGTCATCGATGATTTTTAAATTGCACCATAAATTTTTAAATTCCCAGTGTTGTAGCTGATGTCAAGACGAGTTCAATGATGTGGTACAATATGACCTTCAAATAACCTTGAACTAGAAAATTTATTTTATTTTAATAATAGTTGCCGAGTTAAAGTATATCACAGTGATTATTTCTTGTAGCATTTTAGATCATACAAATATTAAGGAAGTTGGATTTAAGAAAATATATTGGGGAAACAAATTCATTTTTACACGTCTATGAAGAATTGTGCCACCCACATATGATGGTCATGGTAGTCAACGTGTAAAGGATCAAACAACTGCTAAAATGTCCTCTGGTTTTGCGTGTCTTCAAAATCTAGTCTTCATCTATGAATATGTGACCATGTTGAACTTGGAACATTTCCAAGGCATGAGAACAGGAGATTTAGAAAATGTTAGCTTGTTACTGGAGTGTAACAGTATTTCCTGAGAACAGCTTTAAAGTTCCAACAATTAGTAGAAGTTGTTAATAGAGAGTCTTGAGATATTTCGATGGCACGAGAAGAGATGAGATTGCGAAAGTTTTAACGTTTTTCTAGAATATTAAATTACTTTCTCAGAAGAGTTTGACAGTCCTAATAAAACTATGTATAGAATTTATTTAAATTCTGTCATTATTATACTTTCTAAGCAATTGAACTCCAATGCAGTGAATAAATTTAAAAGAAGAAAATATGGTGCTTAGAAAATTTTTAGAATTGCTAATAGTTTGAAAGTGTTATTCATTCCATACTGTGAAAGATAAGTTGGTGTGATGTCTCAGAGAGATTAAAATTTTACATACTAAATAAAATCAGCATGTGCCGTCAAGAAACATATTTATTTCGTTAAATGTTCACACACAATTTCTTTCATTAACACTAGAACTACAAGACGTGTCAAACTAAAGGATTTTATATTCTTTAATTTTATGCTGACTGGAATTGTAAAAATTGCATTCTGTAGGGAATTATTCAATAAATGCTTTAGATGTATATTATAATCAAAATCGTAAAAAATTTAAATTAATACGTTCTCGTTACTACTATAACGCCATGTAAAATAATTGGTCTTAGTGTTCCTTAAATTTAGCGTCAATATGCAGCAATTTATTAATACACTATAGGCAAAAATTTAGTGTCTCGGTACCTAAACTGTTTATACGTGCACGGTAGTAAAATGTTAGATGGTGCATGGTTCATGAATAGAATAATGCTATACCGTTAGACGCTTCAAATGACTAATAATCAGTCACTTTGAAAGGCAGTTTCAAAGGACATAAACCTAAGTTCAGTTACGAGATTAAGACACTCAGTTTAATCCTCACGTAATGATAGGACAATAGGGATGTCTTCGAGTGCTTATAGTTTACATGCGAAAATGGCCGTTCCTACGTAGCGGAATTAATGTTACTCCTCTGATCTTACTAGGCCATTGTTGCCAACCATATCAAACCTGCGACGCTGAAAGCTCGAGTCACTTAATTATCCGTGGCTTGCATGAAGAAAACCAGTACTGGAATTAGAACATACACATATACACGCGTAGCCTTCTGTAATTACTTGCAGGCTCGGCTATGATGATAAACTGACGGAGATTCATGTGCATGAAGTGTTGGTTCGCGGAGTACTGTTATAAATGAGGGAATGGAATTCTGCGATACCTTTTGTTGCTGTTGATGCACCTAGCCATTGTCCTGTTGTTCTGTGATACTGAATATCTCGAGATTCCACGAGGAATCATGCAGTGATAAATTGTATTCGTCGCACCGCGAGTGAATTTTCAAGGTCTACATTAATTATGTTCGGGGCACTTCCACTCGAAAAAGAATTTTGAAAAATTTTCTGCAATCTTTACCCCTTATTCTACACTTGGGGATCATCCAAATAAATTACTTAACACAATATCTACCGGCGATTATTTCCTAATTTTTTAAAGTCTATGGTTTTTAATGGCTCCTTCAACAGCAATTTTTATATCATAAACGTCACCCCCGATAACGTAATCTAATCATTTCGTTTGGGATCATTGTGTAGAAGAAGAGTTTTGACCTTTTGTTTTGTAAAGCACAATTATTGGAAAGCATGCTAATAGGCTTCCGGTAGGTAAAGCACTCGAATGGCGACTCTGAGGCGCCAGTACAAATTGCTACACCATTATTCAGAATATTGTTTACATGATTAAATTTGTTGATATGTAATAAATTGCTAAACATTTAAATATTGTATGAGGTACTACATTAGTTTCGTACGCATATAACGAAAAAAACTATGTACGATGGAAATATTCTAGGTTAGAAGAAATGTTTGGTTTTTTAGTTGAAACAGCTCCGAGTGCAAATGGTTAAAAGATAATTAAGATAACATATTATTTTACTTGGCTACATGTTATTTGAACTATGTATTGATTTCTACGCCATTATTGATAAGAACTATGTTATATTCGATTATAGTCAGCCAAACGTAATTTTTGTCTAAAAATAAATTTTAGACTCACATTTTAAAAAAGCATGATAAAGTTCACTCTTCAAGGACTATTAAAATTTAAATTTAAACAAAAGTTTCGAAGATTTTGTTTCAGTATATCTGTTACAGTAGAATGCAATTTACTTTTATTATACAAATTTAATATTGAAAACGATTGTTGTACTTAAATAAATTTATCTAACCAGTGCTTAAGGAACAAAATGTTTTTGCAGTTAGAATTGAAGTATGATTTTATCCGACTATATTAACATATTAGAAATAATAATGAACATTTACGTGAGTATGATACACGTATGTACAAAGCTAATTCATTTAAGATGTGTTTTTATGTCCCACTAACATGCTACTTCCCATGATTTATTAATAACCCTGTACCCTGCGCAGCTCAAAGGTTTAATTTGCAAAATTGGAAGCAGAGACTACGAATCAAACGAGAACTTGCACTATACGTGTCCGGTTTAATCAAGTTTCGAGTCATATGAGTCGAGTAACGTCATACGAACTTTCATGTAACAGTATATGCTAAAATAGAATCACATTTTGTGATGCTAATATCAGTGGATCATAAATATTATAATAAAGTTTGTAATATTTATGCAAATATTATTTTTGAAGGGTACGTTTTGTTTATTCATCGAAATGATTTGTATGTTTCTGAACAGACAAAATTTGTATGTAATTCTATCTTATACTGTATATACAATACATTTGTTCATTACATTGGTTTATGCAAAAACAAATAAGTATTAGGTAGAGCACCTAAAGGGAGATGAAAAGCTTAAATGTTTTGGTACATCTGATAACAAATAAATATTCTTTCTCAGAAATAAAAAAGGGATCATTTACAGCACCAAAAAGGGAGATTAAATTTAAATCTGCGTTTAATTAGGTTTTGAGTTCGGGGTGCAAGAGTGCCTGCATTTTCAACAGGCCATTTTGAAGATTACAGCACTACTTGCACTATCCCTGCATTTAATTTCCAGGTACGTTTCAAGGTACAAATTCAGACGCATCATAAGTGCAACTTAATTACTTTTATGATTCAGTTCGTGCACTCGTATCTAATTCAAACCGAAGAGGTAAAAACGATGTGTTTTTAAAAGGTGAGATTGCCTTATTTTACAGATATACATAAAAAATACGAAATTTATTGAAATCGGGTTTTGTTTATTTCTGTTCTAGCTTCGCTTATATTCGAATAATTAGAAAACGAAATTTCTGTACTTATTTAGCTCTTTCGTAATATCGCATAAAAACAAATACTGGAAAAATATATTATCAATTTACACGCGTATCTTCACAAAAATAAAACTAGTTTTTTGTTCCAATTTGCGTCCACTTTTATCGGCAACGATGACTGCAAACTACGGATCAGCAATTTGCCTGGAACGTGGAGAAATTTCAAACAATTTTCGCGTCGATACTCTAAAAGTTCAATTATTATTTTTAGGACTTCACAAATTGTTTCCACCACGTGATACACTTTTCCATATCATCGGTGCAATGCATCAAATAATTTCGTGAAATCGTTCAAGTGTTTTTTGAATTGTTAGTCGAGTATAAATGCATTATATCAGGAAATCTTTCAACTACCATATTAATTACTAGTATAAACCAATAAATTAATAGAAAGTGATGCAGATTATTTTGAAGAGTAGAATGTATTTTAGTTAGTTATTTATTTTAGTTATTTGAACACTAGGTTTACGAGACGCGTTTCAATATTTCCAATTTACGACTATTCAGATTGTAAAGATGCATTCATGAGGATTTATGCATAAAATTTTTTTCTTTGTGTATATGTTATACATGAAATAGTACAAAAATTGTATAGACACATTCCTGTTATTTTTATAAAGTAAAGGAAAAAAGTCACTTTTAGTGTTCCGTAAACCTAGTGTTAAATAATCAATAAAACTGAGAGAAGGCTAGGAATTTATTTGTGCACTTAATAATGTTAGTCTTCAGTAATGACATTTTCAACATTGTCTTTCAGGCCGCTCGCATCCGTTACCATAATTGACTTATTTATGCGTGTCCTATATATGAATGCAATTATGTGTGAACGTAATACATTTAGTGGTACGAGGTTGGCAATTTCGAGGTATTGTAAAAAAGAGCTGCTAAACGAGTTGAAAAGTACATCAAACTAGTTCAAAAGGATACTCTTGAGCTTTTGTTCCCATGATGACATCACGTGGCCAGTAGACCACTATAGCCTTGCGCTCAAGGTAGAAACTAATTTTGAATTCTACAATTAAGCGAAACAGGTTCCGTTATTGTCGACAACGAAAGTTTAGCAATCTATGATCAGCAGAGGAAATTTGATATAACTGTATATTTGTGCAAAGTTGGAAATCCCATAAGACCTCCTGTTTCTAATTTAAAGGTTGAACGCGTTCATCCACGAACATCTCGATATTTTCAGTAGGTTTTTTCCTTGTAAAATGTTCAAACTGTTCGTTTCTGTTGTAATAACTTTATGCATATAATATTTCATTCACCGTTCCCATTTGAAGCCTGCCTGAAATGGAAGTTCCATTGTTGGTGAAAATAACGGACAGTATTTTCCTGCTGCGCGACGCCATATTCACACTCCGAGGGTCAATGAAATTAGTAAAGTTCTTTCCCAGGCAATGCCCACTTTTTCAAACGAATTGTTCAATAGAACGATTGCAAATGGTGAAAAATATAATATTTCCATATTTTCCTGGTGTATAACGACATGTTCATTTATATTAGCATTAATTTTAAGACGATAACTTATTAAAACATTTAGGAAAGTAGACACAGAAAATAAACTATGTTGAATTTCACTGTATCGAAATTATTAATGTAATAATAAAAATAACGAATCCTTTATGTGAAATATTTCAATCTTAACTAAATGGAGTTATGTGACATTATTATATAAAGTATTAAGGGGACAATTGAATCCTCTTTCTTAAAGAAATGAATCAATCTTTAATGCCTTATATAAGGAAATAAATTAAATCAATTAATCTAAACTAAATGTTTAGCGTCAAATAGTCGCTAATGACCCTTGTGAGGTTGATGCAACTTAAAAAACAAAAATAAAAAGAAAAGATAGAAGATTATTAGAAGAAATAATAATAGAAAGTAAAATCTGTGTAAAGTGATTCTCAAGAATCTTTATCTAACTAAATGCAGTTATGTGACATTATTATATAATGTTCTCTTTCTTAATGAAACGAATCAATCTTCAATACCTTTATAAGGAAATAAACTAAATCAATTAATCTAAAGCTTTGTACACGTGCACGAATTGTTCAAGGAACGATTACAAATGGAGAAAAATACTTCCGCATCTTCCTGTTGTATAACTACATGTTTATTCATTTTAACATTAATTTTAAGACGATGTCATAATACAATTTTTAGAAAAATAGACACAGGAAGGTAACTTTGATGCATTTTACTCTATTGAAATTATTAGTGAAATTATAAAAATGATGTCTTCTAATCTAAAATATTTCAATCATAAATAAATGAAGTTATTTGACATTATATACAAAATATTACAGAGGGAATTTCTTTTTCGTTTCAATAAAGAAAATCAATTTTTAATACTTTTCACAAGAAAATTAATGAAATGAATTAGTCCAATGTTTTCTATATATCTTTATTATACCTTTATCATATAGCGCAAATTCTTTTCAGTTTCAATTACTTAGAAATATAGATTCCATCGCCTCTGGGTTTGGACGCTTCGTGAAATTGCTTCATTGACGGTTGACATGATATCTGTCCGCCAGTTTATCTGACATCAAAACTCCCAATACAATTTTATTTTACACTCAAATAGTTTCAACCACATTCAACAATAAAACTTGAAAAACGTTAACTTTGATATCCAAGTATTCGATTATACTTAAACAATTCCCTGAACACCGAGTAATTAAATTCAAAGTGTACAATCTATTGCTTACGGATATAACAAAAAATGAATTATTTCTTAACCAATTCAGCAACACGGGCACATACATATGTGTACTTTTACTTGTGTTTTAAATTAAAATTATTCAAATTAATAAAGAATTAAAAATCTGATGATTCACTACATAATCTCTCAAAGAGAAGAACAAAAGACTCTTTATATGGACCCACTTTAAATATTTTAATTAAACCATACAATAAGTAATTTCTTTCACTTTAAACAATTCGCTCCTCAAGAAGTTAATGGAAAAGTTAAAATTCCGAGTTAATCGATCCAATACTTTTTCCTTAATCTTGTCAACCAGTTTTGAAAATGTTGTTTCTAGAAAAACGTTTCTATAGTTTTCAATAGGTGCATTTATTTGCACGATACGCTACAGGATTGAAGCAAATACATTAATTCATCGAAGTAAATAGGATATCAGAACTAATTAATGAATAAAAGGACAATTTTGAACTAAATAACAATTCCTTCCTTAATGATATTTAAAAACTGTATATCTACTGAAAACTTCATTTAAAATGTTTGAATGAAGCGATAATTAATAGGGATTAATAGGAAATAATTTTTAGGGATTGAGAGTTAATTCTTTACCCTATATATGTATATGTATTATATCAATTTTCATTTTTCAATGACTTCACAGAAAGTACTGGTTTTTAGATCTATTGGATGATATCGATTATTGTATATTTTACGGATCAAGCTCTCTGGAACGAAAGCACACAGTCTTCCTTTGGCGTTTTGTTGTTCCGTAGTGTTGAGTGAAGGATATCAATTATTAATACAGAAGAGGAACGAAATACGTTGAACATAGTTATTCATGTGCTCTCTAAAAAAAAGAAGGTGCACAGTGTGTATTTGATATTACCCCGTGGAGGAACGTTGAAACGGAATTCATCATCGGAATCGAAGGAAAAAGAGACCTGAAATGGAAATGAAAAGCTGATAACGGTGGAAATACTTATTTCCAGCTGTTGGCCTGCGGGTTTTCTATCTTTTGCGATAAAGAGTGTCGTTCCGTCATGGATGCAGCTTTTATTCGCAAGATGAGCAAGGAGGGTGGGGATTTAATTCCATCGCCGGTACCGTGAATGCGTTCCACCGAGCGGACAAATAAAATTTAAAGTGTTCCTCTATATATACTTCTCAAATATTCTCCATCAACCGCCCCGCTACGCTTCTGTTGTTTTATTTGGAAAATAAAGGATTCAATTTTCCATGACGTTTACAATGGTAAATTCACGCTCAAGCACAACTCGCGCGTCCCGTCACGTCGGTACACAAAGAAATTCCATTTGTTGTTGGATAAGTCCACGATCCTGCGTTTTGCCGCTCTTTTTGCGTTCCCTGGGATGACTGGCCACTGAATTTCCTGGTTTCGCATACATCCCGCCTGGAAGTTCATTGTCGGACCAATCATCGGATATTCCGTAATATAGTTAGATAATGGTGGTCACCGTTGCTCCGAGCGTCCGTAATTCATTGTGTCAGTTATTTAAATATGTTAAGCGGTTAACATGTTCACCGAGCGTATTTTCACAGATTTTACGCATACGTTGCGGAGACTGTATTGTACTAAAATGAATGGACAGCAGAGTAGAATAAAATACGATGTTCTACATAGTCATTTGCTTGTCTACCGTCAATGAGAATGGCAGTATAAATGTTACCACCTTCGCAGGATGGAACAATTTTCGCGTGGATGAACACGAATAAACTCGCGTAACAGTATTTAACGCAACCCCCCTTTATTACGCGCAATGGGGAGAGTACGATATCCGTGGCCACTGGTTTTGAGGTTATATTTGTGTTCTTGGGGTCATTTCAAGAAAAAAATGTATATATAACATGGTGTCAAATTGGTCTGGTTTAGCCGGTAAAGTAGATTTCCTGTTTTTTATAAATTTGCAAATATCTCGGTAACTATGCGAAATATGGCAAAATATCAAGAGACCTTTTTTGTAGAAAATGAAATTTTATTCGTATAATCTTTACATTGTAGCTGTCATCCAGAATTTGAACTAGTAATGGAAAAATCATGTGAATAGAATGAGTTGTGGTTAGATCGTGGAGGGGGCGGATCAAAACGAGGGGCCACGGAAATCGTACTCATGCCCGCGCAGTGCTTAACACTGATACAAGCCAAATATTGCGTTGTCGATGGACGAAATCTGTATGAGCGACGAGGAGAGTTTCCTTAGTTTACCTCTTCTCAGGAAAGCTCAAGAGCCGATGCCAATCACACCACCACGGCGACCGCTGGCTCATGATTCCCCCACCTTTCCTCATCGATAATTAGGTTTTTGCGAGAACTGATCCTCGCCGGTTTTGCAGGCCTACCAGCCCCGGCTCGACCTTCATGTCTTACCGTGCACGTTGCTCAATTCACAGAAGGGTGGTCACACCCTCCTCCTTGGTCATAAACAGGTCTAGATCGCTGCTAATCAGCGATCTTACCACGTGGCCTTCATACATGTGTTCTCCAACCAAGCGGTTTTCCGCACATGTTTCGCGATGCCGACGAGAACACCCTGCGCGGGAGCCCGCAGAAACTCAATTAGCTCTTAACGTATACCTATAAATACATATTCAACGCACAACTTATTCTAACGCGCATATACTTGGTTAACAATACAAACGCACGCACGCACAAACGCAACTTATCAACTATTTAGATACGCAACGCAACTGAAAAAGGAAAACACGAATCAGTCGGGAACAGTAAACACAAGGAAAATTCTGTGATCGAAATTCAGGGCATTCAAATCAAGACAGTGAGGATGTATTACGATTTATTTGAAATAAAAGGTCATATTTTATGAAACTTAATTCGATTTACAAATACTTCAAACATTAATGAAACTTTGGTCACTCAGAGTAATATTTTAGCAACATCTAGATAATATCTTGAACGAATTCGAGGGATGTATTTCTTGCAATAATATTTAAATTCAAAGTATTTGAAATAAAGATTCAAATTTATAATAAGAAGGACAAACTAAATGATGCTGGAAAAAATTTATATAAGTCACTTTTTGCTGCCATGAATGAGAAGCAGTATATTCTAATTTTTGGAAGTATTTTTATAATAATATACCAATTTAGTACATTCAAGAAAAGATTAAAATTTGCCGCAGGTAAAACAGCTATAATGCTGGAAGAATTTATAAAAGTTCCTTTCTGCTATCGCAAATAAAAAGCTGTATACTCTTTAACATTTTTAATTTTCAATTCTCGATAAACAAGTACTTAATTCTATCGTAGTATACGCAGTGCAGCATGCATTGTAAATATAGAATTTAATCGCAACAAAGAATTTCATTTAAGCTAAGAACCGGCTGGATTAGAAAAAGATTTGTCGCAAATTAATTAATGTTTACCTGACAGCGAAAAGAATATGGCTTACTCAATATCTTACGCAGATTGCGGTTTCGCCTGCATGCACGCAAGGAATACCTGCTATACATAGTAAACTACTGTTACAGAGGCACGGCCGCCAATATGTATGTAAATATTTTATACACAGGAAATATATGTCGTTGTATATTAGCAGAAAGGAAGTCGGTTGTCCAGGCCGGTGCTAGGTTCGTGGAATTTCATTAAATTACATTTTTCTGAATCACATGCAAATTGTTTCTGCCGAGTATAACGTGCACCTCTAAAGAAACATTTAGTAAACGAGAACTAATATGCATGTATGAAGAAAATTAATTAAAGGGCGCTTAAATTAGATGGCTAAAATATAAAAGAGCTATATATACAGGGTGAGGCATTTAAAACAGGACACCTGAATAACTCGCTTGTTTTTAGAGATAGAAGAAAATGCCACAGACAAACTTATTTTTGGTATCGAAGGACTCATAATCTGATGCTACTAGTTTTTTGATAGGTGGAGGCGTCAAGGAGATATGTAGGTCATCTGTGTTTTTTTTTTAAATGGAACAGTATGTTTTTGTACTTATATTCTGATAAAGTATTTCAAGACGAATAGAATGACCTATTATTATGGTCACTCAAGGTCAACTGCAAGAGAAAATAAATTGTCTCAAAGCACTCTTCGAACACTTCGACGATTTACATGCAACATGTTATTTACGTACTCACTGCTAGTATAAGTGTTCAAATTGGCGACCTTGAGTGACCTTGAATGACCTTAATAATAGGTGATTGTATTCGTCTTGAAATACTATATCAGAATTTAAGTAAAAAAACATACTGTTCCATTAAAAAAAAACAGAGTTGACTTTCATATCCCCTTGACGCCTCCACCTATCAAAAAACCAAAATACCAAATAAGTTTCTTCTATCTCCAAAAACAAGTGAGTTGTTCAGGTGTCCTGTTTCAAATGCCTCACCCTGTATATGTACTGTATTTTTACCGTGCAACAAATAGTATCTGTAGGAAGAATTGTTAATAATAAATTGTTAATAATTGTTAATAAAGAATCTGTTAATAATTTTATTGTACAAGGTAATCTTTATAGTTATTTATACGATTTCAGCGTGCTTGCAATATTCATTATACAATGTTCCTTACATTTCATAGACTGTATTAAAAAATTTGGTACCCTTCTCATAAATTTTTCATGTATCATATAACAATTTACAAATTTTTCTATCGTCATTTAAGCAACAAATATATTTTATCCTCTTATATGAAAGCTTAAAAAGTTAATTAAACTGTTGTTTAACGTTTGAGACGAATAGTCTCAAACGATAAATACAAATTTAAGATTAAAAGAATTTGCAAAATAAATAATGCATGACTTAATTTTAAAATAATAATATGTTATAATAAATTATACATAAATGTGTAAATGTAACGTGTGCTGTATTTTATTTGGAAGCGTCACGTGTTTAATTAATCCATGCGTTGGAAATGTTTCAACAAAAGAAAAGTATTCTTTATTAAATAACTATATATTTTGTACAGTTTAATTGCTTTCGCAGCCCTTTAAACTACTGCGAATTTCGGGAAGCCAGACTTGACGAGTTTCTCAGAGGAGGTAAAAACCATTTAGAAACGTAAATAGAAATGCACAAATTTTCATTTTCCAACGCGCAGAGTGAAAACTAGAATCAGACTTTACGCAGGGAATAATACAAAATAATAACATCGAGGTGTAAGAAAACAAAATAAAATATAAGGTTAAAATAATAACACTTCGTTAGTGTGGCATTAATAGTTTCTTTTAATTAGGCAGTTTCTCGAAAATTGTTCAAAAAATTTCGTAACACAAATTGAAGTAATTTCATAAATAAGTAGGAAAATAGAACAACAATTGTGGAAGTAGCATTGTTTCCATTTTACAGAGTGCACAGTATGAAAAAGGGGAAACGTATCTACCGAGACTGCGAGTGCAAGCCCTGAAACTTTCTACATCGATTGTTGTAAATAATTGCAGAGTGAATTTATTTTGCTCTCGAGTTCATTCGTACTTCTATTTTTGTCTGTGCTATTAAAGCAGTGAGTGCTCCAAATTTGTATAGTCAAGGGTTGAAAGTTCTTGCATCTCATAAAAATTGCTTCTTTGAAAAAAGTGAAATGTCACAGATGATAATATCGAATGTAGTTTGGCGACTAGGGTAAACTGTACTATTGCTGGAACTGCATTAGTTATTGGCACTTTTGATTTAAATGGCAAATATTAAGAGTTCCTGGTATAGAACATCATTTTTTATTGCTTCTTATTTATATTTCAAAACAATGTTGTAAGTATTCATAACAGAGTTCCACATATGACTGTTAGAAACGCTGGAGGACATCCGGTAAGACCGACGGATGACCACAGTACAATGTAAATAGTTTTGTTAAAATTTTCGCTACGAGTATGTAGCGTCAATGTGTTTTAAGCCAGGTCAAGGGTTTGTATCGAGGCGACTCTTAGGCCTGGAAGGATTTATGGCAGGATCCTGGCCTGCGTAAGGCCTTAAAGAGGGGTGCTTGAGACTAAACAGAACCGTCGATGGACGATGGCAGGCGACCGCGGTGGGTCTTCCGGCTATCGGTCGTCACGGGGATGTTTATGAGAAACAGATGAGTGCAAGTTTGGAATGACTTTATGAGAAAGAGAGAGAGAGAGAGAGAGAGATAGCGACGAGTACGTTGCACAAGGATTGGGACTCTGCCCTGAAGGAGTTGGCCACGGAGTGGGGAGGGGATGCCTTCTGGTAAGAGGACTGTGTTAGACCGCTCAGCACTTACCCCAGAACCGTGAAAGAGCAGAGTCGCGATTATTAATATCTAACAAGTAAGTATAATTTATCGCTTTATAACTTAATTTCGGACTATACCACATATGTAATAACTGTGTATATGTTTAATTATAAATCAAATAGCCTTTTTAACATTGACTTCTTACTATTTACCAAATGTGCCAATGACTACTATTTGTCTTACGATTGTTATTCACTGAGTATATTTCATAATAAAAGATTTATAACTCGTAAAACTGTTTGATTTTGCTGAAAAATCTCTATTAGCTTATAATAATAGCAAGTTAAGCTCGTTTAAACATTTCAGAAAAAGATAAAAAGATTTTTACTATGATTTTGGCTTAGGATGCCAATCATTGTACAGTTTACCCTACATCAAATACTTCTTTGAATCCCAGATAACTAAACTATAATAGTTAGCTTTGCAACAAGAATACCTTTGAAGAAACAGAATAAGTGAAATGTGTAAGTTGCATTTAGTATTGAATTTATCAATTGAAGCATTTCGTGGTTCACTCGTTATCTAAAGATTCAAATGTTCCGTTCATTATTTTTACGAAAGTTGAGGTATCTGTAGTTAAACCCTTGTATTACGAAATATTTTACGGTTGCAGTGATTAGAACTTCTTTGCAACTCATAATTTCCTAGAAGAAGAAGAAAATTTATATCTATTGTACGCCTATTTGTTCTTCAGGGATTGTATATTAACAACAATATAATAGAATTTTATGTCGGTTTGAAGTAAATTAATAACATACGTATTTAGTAGATTCTGTTCAAAATCTTCGTCACGAGTCTGACTCGATGCTATAGTACAAGTGGTTAAAAATAATTTTGAAAATAACTTTTTGAGAGAAAGATTTATCATATAGAATTTTTAAATCGTACAGGATTTTTAAAAAGCTCCGTGATCCTCGATTTTTGTACAAATGGAAGGTTTTTCGTGGATACAATCGAATAGGATTATTTTTAATTTGCTATTTGATACAATTATTTCGGATACTGGTTTCAAGGGAGAAACTTCCCTGTCTGTTGACAAAGTGACTGTGAAATTCCCAGATGGAGTACTGTAGGATACTGGAGACGTGTTTGTCAGGGAAAGCGATAGCCTTAGCAATACAAGCCGCAACACTTAAATACCCGACAGGTCTTAACATTGTCCTTTAGGACATTCGAGGATGTTCACCAGTGGCATAAATATTTGCAGCTACTACATAATTCGACGCAATTTTTGAATTGAAAAATACTAGATCGTAAATTTTGAAATCCTGTCTTTAAAATACATGACATGAATTGAATATTGATGTTTACTACTCATTTTTTAAATTACTACAGTACTAGAAGAGACGTGGCTATATTACACAGTAAGTATAAAATAGTACTGTATAAAATTTTACTAAGTCACAATTTGTTACACGCAATTTTTTCTAAATTTTCGCAAATGTGCGACTTGGATTTTTTAAAGTTAGAACAATTAATTCATTACGTAGACGTGAAAAAAATTGCAATTGGTCGGAATTGAAGAGCAAATATGAATAATGTAATTATAATCATGTAATTTACACCTTTTTGCTTATATTGAAAATTTAAAATAATAAGTTGTGTAGATCTGTATCAATTATACATATTCTGAAAATATTACCATGTAATGAATTAATTGTTCTAACTTCTCAAAATAATCCAAGCGTGTGGTCGGATATTAATACAGTTATTGTCTTTTTAAGAGTGTCCAAATATTGATCGGAGTCACTGTATATTAAACGTCCCATGAATTTATTATTAATTTAATATTTTATTTAAATATTTGTCTGGAATGGTAGCTGAAAACGACAAGAATCCAGGAGGATTATTAATCTCATAAAAATTAATTTATTATTGTCCATTTTAAAGACTAACGTTTTTAACATTCTAACCGTTAGAATAACACATGTGAAACGACTATGGGACTTGTCAATTTCATTTGTAGACACAGTTCAAGTAGTATTGCTTTAACGACCCGAGACCAGGTACGCGCCAGACTACGCCGTAGCAATTAACAGCTCAGTACTCCGTTACTAATTGCTAACCGACCTTCATGGTCAAATATTATGTGGAGGAAACGTCAAAGAATTTAGCTACATTTATCTAAAATTTATCCCATACGATCCTGAGATATAAATACCGTCGAATTCGAAAATTTTCGTAATTTCCGCGTGATAAATCTTTTTGTAATAATAATCTTTTCAGGCAAGACAATAATTTATTCATTTTGCATGAATAGATGCAGTGTTGGATGTAGCAGTTTTGAAAATGTGGGCAGAAACAGCAAATTTCATTTAAATTGCTAACCAGCAAATTAATGATCACAAATATTACCTCAAATTTAGTACAGAATAAAACAGAGGTGAATTTGATTTGTCACACGTAGCGCTGGAATTATTAATATTCATTGAAATTTACAATTTTGGTTGATAGAAACAATTAGATTGATCTGACAAATGTAAATACTAAATTATAACGCTTGATCACTTTTTGAATGAGTAATAATGCTTACTGAGCAGTTAAATCAACGCTCCTATGAAACTAATGCGCAGACTAAACCAACTTTTAACAATATTTTGTGCAACATTTAAAAAGAATTAAAAGAAGATTAAGATAAATCGCAATACCGATAGGGACCAGTAGGAAATAGATACAATATAATAGTAACAAACATTGGGATCTAGGTACTACACTTTCCTTACATTGAATTACTATAGGGAAAATGAATTTTCTGCCTCACGAAACTTTCCTCATCAAGACGATTATATCTTTCAATTAACTGACACACTAGAGCTTACATTTACATTGTATTGTACTTCTAGGTTTTAAATCTTAACTTTACAATGTAATGGTTGCACACCTCGGTATAGCGAAATATATCTAGTGACTATTACATTACGCCTTTGTGAACTCTACATAAAGAAACAATGATATTATTTTATTTTAAAGAAATGTGACTCCCACAAAAATTACTAACCATGTACTAGTCGTAATAATTAGTATGAAAGTAAGTCATATTTGAATAGAAAAATACTTATATAATTACATCTTGCCATTTTTACCAACAAGAAAGGAGGGTAAATATTACGTTTAGGGGAGGCACCTCGGATGACCTTGACCTTGACATATGTTATCAAGGATAACATTCTGAACAACTTTTCTCTATACATCTACCCGTCGCTCGAACTTAGTTTCCCAGATAATTGAAAAAAAAACATTCGTTAAATTTTGATTGTAAGTTCACTTTATTCTCGTACAAGCTGTCAAAAGCAGATATAGTCCATTCTCTCTGCCCATCTGTCAAACTTCTTTGGTTCATAACTTTTTAATAGAAAACGAGCGACGGCTAAACACTCAAGATGTTGAATCTGGGTTAGGTCTGGGTTAGGTTTGGTTAGATTACCAGACCTAACATCATCTTGAGGTCATCCAATTTCCGAGAATGTCTTCGATAACATATGTGAAATCCAAAATCACATTCATGTAGATACTGGCAAATTGCAATATGGTAGCATTGGTGTATTTTTGTTTATAACTTTTTAATATACAACTAGCGCCGGCTAACACCTCTTGGAGGTTACTCAGAAAGGTGACCTTGATAACATATGTCAAGGTCAAGGTCATCCAAAGTGCCTCCCCTAAACGTAATATTTACCGAAAGAAGAAGATACAAAATCCCAGAAAACATCAAAGGTTCCACTGACTCCAAAGACTTCTGCGAAAACCTAATCAACTCTTTGAAGCACACAAAATTAATCGCCTTTAGTAGTTGCTAATATTTATCGCCAAGTAGTTGCCAATGATCCTTGTGAGGTTATTGCATCTTATAAAACAAAAATAAAAAGAAGAGATAATTATTATCATTATTAGAAGAATTAAAAATAGAAAGTAAATCTGCGTAAGGTATTTTTATAAGAAACTAAAAACTGCCTCAAGAATCTTTATCGTTATTGTGTGATTATCAATACTGAACATTCTGATTATCAGACTGCAGATTTAATGCATTTATAAGAACTTGAGTGGGTGCAATTTAATGTACTGACGCTTTAAAAGAATTGAATAATATCAATGTATATTGATCAGCTTATTAAAATCAATTATTGTAGAAAGAACATTTCGTTTATGCTTTTTGCAGCTGATGTAAATAATTTTCATTCTACATTTCGTCCAATCTACTAATGACTGTAAGTCGTCTGGCTACCGACGATTGACAAAAGTACAGTCGCTGACAACGGTGTTAATCGCATTTTATACTTTTTCAAACTTTTATCGCGGAATTAAGTCCGTAGCATCGACTTGCCTCGTTTTATAGACAAATATCGTTGAGCCGTGGTTTTAAGTTGACGGGAGCGCGTTCTAGTTTCAAATTCCATTACCGCGAATTTGAATAATTATATGTGCGCAAATACTGAGTCACCATGCCATGCCGGTGTGCAGGTCGAATTGCTAACACATACCAGTCCTTAACGAACTCCACGGTTCTACGAGTCCTTAAGACAACAAAACGCTCTCAGAGACTGGGGGACAACGCGATAAGTTGTCCAACAATTGCGGTCAAACGGCAAACAAAGGAACCGTTGGATCAACTCGCAGACTGTAAGTATATGTAAAAAGGGATTACTTCCATCCTCGAATCGCCCAGCGACAAACCCTTCGCAATTGCGTTTCGCGCGCTCGAAGAAATTCCAGTTTTTCTCGTTAACTTTTCGTGATTGAAAACCAGAATATTATGTTTCCATGATAATCGGCTTGTCACTGGTGATAAAAAAAACGGATTACGAACTGGAATAGAGTAGCATAGAATTGAGCGCAGGCCAGGGATGAAACTTTCCAATAGTATCGTTTCTTTTTACAATACCAGTATTATTCCGCGAACTTTTCGATTTGGAAATGTATTTGAAATTCGATCTGCAAAATTCAGTGGATGGAACAATAAATGTTATTGTTTCAGAGTTTTTGGTACACATACCGCGTGGATAAAGCGTATTCTACGGTAAAATAGAAATGGAAAAAGATGATTAATAATTGTATTTCTTTGTTTCATAGTACAACTGATCTCCTGAAAGTCAAATGATAAAATGGTTTGCTTAATGCTACGTTACGCGTTTCATAATTTTCTAACTTAAATAACTATTTGCTGTGTCGTGTCAGTGCTCAAACTGCGATTAGTGAGCCGCTGAGATACGCGCCTCAAAGAGAGGTAAAATAATAAAGAGAATAATCTGTTTCGGATAACTTGTAACTTCAATAAAACAACGAGTGTGAAGAACGGTATATAAAAGTATAAAGTAGAGGTTGACTATGTATATAAAATTCGACTTGATCTGTCTTCGACTCTTTTTCGCGACTTGCTTGCAACGACTCTTAATGTACGAATTGGTACAACGACCCTTAATCTGCGACTGATCTTACAGCGGAAGCATAAGAATCAAAGAACCTCGTGGGGTTGAAAATTTCCTCCACAAAATACAAAATAATGGGGGCCCCAGCCAATGATACAATATTTGGTAGGCTACAAATGACCTCCCAAAACAAGGACAACGCACATAGACGAAATACGTCGCTGCGAGTGTCGCCACACAGACGACACTCGGTTTCCTGTAATTTCGCCCGAAACCATAATTTAGGATTAGGGCCACAGGCCCCCTGGCGCTAGGTGTGGGCCCACGCTATGCCAAGTGCCACTGAGAGCTAGGCTGACTTTCCCATGGTCAGCTGATTAGGGGTGTGCGAGCACTCGTAATTTACGAGTTGAGCTGATCTCGATTCGATTGCTCGAGCCGAGTCGAGCGTTTGAATTTTCCGAGCTACTTGAAATCGATGAATAGCTTGAAAAGATTGCGAGCTTCTTGAGAAAAATCAACCGGCTCGAATATTCGAGCCCTCGTAAAACTTCGATTTACTCGAAAATGAATTTTCAGCTCGAAATTTTTCGAATTACTCGAATATATTCGAACAGATCTTTAACTTTCGAGTTTCTCGTAAAAATTCGAATTGCTCGAGTTACTCGAATATCCATTTATTTAGTATCAAATAGTATTCTAACTATAAGGAAGAAAAATATGACGCTAAATTAATGCTTCTGTTTTATTTTCATGTTTTCATGAAGAAAACGTATTCGAATTTTTACGAGTAACTCGAAAGTTAAAGATCTGTTCGAATATATTCGAGTAATTCGAAAAATTTCGAGCTGAAAATTCATTTTCGAGTAGATCGAAGTTTCACGAGGGCTCGAATATTCAAGCCGGTTGGTTTTTTTTCAAGAAGCTCGCATTCTTTTCAAGCAGTTCGTCGATTTCAAATAGCTCGGAAAATTCAAACGCTTGACTCGGCTCGACAGACTAATCATTACTCGACTTGAAATTGGAATACTAGAATAAATCGAGTACTCGCAGACCCCTACAGCTGATACTTTCCAGCCGCACCAGAGTCATAAAACAATAAATTCGTCAGAAGACGCTAGAAGACCGCTTTGACAATGGCACTGTCCAAAATCGACCGTAGCGTGGACCCAAACCGAAATTCGTGCCGGCCATACTATAAGCAAGTTTCAACATATTCACTAAAAAGATTTTGGGACGTTCCTTCTTGAAGATACAAGGAAAACTTTTACAATTAGGTAAATATAAGATATTAGAGAAATTTCAAATTTCAAGTGATATTTGCAATACTAGATGTATTTCTTTGTGTTAAACATTCGTTCATGTTATAATAATTCGAATGATAATGAAACATTGAATCTCATGCTCTTTTTCTTCAAACATTTACGGTTATGTTTGTAATATTTCTTTCATTTTAAAAAGAAAGTTTGAAGTATTTGTCAGACCTTCAATATAATCTAAGATCATGTGCATCTCACAATTCTATTAGCCTTTTTATCATAGAGACCGAAACACGATTTTAACTCCTTGCTAATATCACGATCGCACTATACTTCACGTACCTAGTTCACAGATTAAACTTGGTTCAATCATAACTTATAACAAGGGATCATCAGTGTCCTGAAAATTTCGATGGTATGATGAAATTATGTAAAATTCCCAATTTAATCTCTTACCTTGCAATTTATACTGTATCAAGACTCTCAAAAGGTACTTTGGTCTTAATAACTTTCTAGCAGGGACACACATGATATATTTATTAGAAGTCTAGGTTTACTTTCAAAATGCAGAGTTTATAAACGGCAAATATTATTTCTGTTCAACCAGTCTATATTTAATCAATTCTGTTTAACATTCAAACACGTGATGTCATTTGCTAACATTTCCCAATTGCTTCCTGTAAAGCATACACACAAAAATGTAGTACAATAATGTAAGAAGAATGATTATACCACCGTGTATCTACACGGTACTGAATGCTTTACTCATATGTTTAATCGTTATATATAATTTTATTGATTTATGTTGCGTTAATATTTTGTTAAAATAAACAGTTTCCTGCGAGCAAGCAACAAATCTTGACGTGTCTAACCTCCTTACAAATTCAGAAGTGGGATCGATTTGTGCTTTATGTTCGAGGAAATTCAGTTACAGTTTTGTGGTTTAACCCGGTTATATTAGTTATCTGAGTGAATAGTGAATTTTGTTTTATGAGTGACAAGATGATTTTGCATACAGTGGCCGAATTGAAGGAAAAATTGAAGGAGTTGAATCTCCCTACAAGAGGGTCCAAAAACGAGTTGCTGAAGCGGCTCCTGGAAGCGGGGGCATTCTTCTTACAATAATGAAGTTAATTAAAGCCTCCTATATTTTATAAAAATCTTTGAGAAAACATGGATATTAAAAATTATGTTTCTATTCTTCGTGAACACACTGCTGTGTTGAAACATTTTATTATTCTCTGAAAACCATGCTTCTAATAATTAGAAAAATTGACTAGAATGAATCATGTAACCTTAAAGGATAAAGAAAGATTTGAGTAAAACCCTTGTTTCTATTAAAACTGTCTACAAGCCTGTTATTGTATAATTATGTAAAGATGCTCCTAACCGCTATATTGCACATTAACAATTATATAATAATCCAAAGTAAATAGTTTAATTAAAATTAAGTACTTGAGAACGAATGACGTCACATTGGCGACATCAGGTCAATGTATGTAATTCTTAAAGCTGCAAACAAATAATTTAATACCATTTGCCACCTAATACTGTGGTGCTCAAGGTGGTTTAGAACCCACCTTAATAAACTGTAGGCCCCGTCGCGAAGTAACCTCAGCAAAGAGTTGAGAGCGACATAAAATAAGTAAAAAAAATTTAATTATTATAGTAACAAAGGATTAGTATGTATTTTCATTTAATCCTAGAATCGTAAAGTTTAATGTCGGATTTAGCTTCCTGAGGAAAATATATCCAAGAATTTCAAAAATTCTCGTCCTCAAAGAGTTAAAATAAAAATATATCGTACATTGCCCACTGTACGAATTTTTTTGAACTTTCAACCAACGATACTACAGGGAGTGACTGTTTCCTGCAGCATAATCGTAAGACAACGCCCTTATCTCGGCCATAGTATCTCGAAGATCTGATCTACAACACCTTCAAGTGTCCATGATATTTGTACCCTGTAAATTGCATCAGAGAAACTATCGCCGAAAGTTATTACTTTTCGGTTCAGCGAAATTCGTCGCGAAAGACAAAACGCACAAGCGCGAATGAAAGATTGAGTCAAACAAGTTCTGCGCTCGGCTCGGTTTGGTAATTCAACGACTACGTGTCCCGTCTTCTCCGTGTCCTCTGGCAGAACGGTTTTCCTCGAAATTCTCCACAAAACGGTGCAATTCCGGGACCTCATTTTCTTATCGAGATCTACCGCGTTGGAATTGATTCGTTTGCACGTGTACAGTTTCCTTCTCGGTATCGGCGCAGAAAATCAAAGGAGTCGACCCCTCAAAGGCGGCCGGGGAGAGGGTAATAATCGAATTCCAAGAAATCAGATCACCTACGGAAATAGAGACGGTCGCGGAATATTCTTCCTTAAAAGGCACAGAGATCCCCCCCCCCCCCCCATCTCTCACTCACTCTCTTACGATCGATGCCTTGCGTCAATACCAAGATAGATTCTATTTCAATTTACTGTTCTACTTACTTCGTTTCGTTCGCGGCCGGAGTAAACAACACGCCTCTCCTTACGGTCGCGGGACGCTAGGGGATCGTTCCGAAGTTTTGGGTACGATAATCGGCCGGCAGAGATCCTCGGCTGACAGTTCTTCCTCTGGAGAAATTCTATCAGACGAAATGACAGTGGTGCAGCATTGGGGAACTCACGGCCAGGAAGAAACTCCTATGAGTTAACTTTTCGCGCTCGAAGCCATTTTAACGCTAGCACCATGGCAATTTTCACCGACACAGATTCGTTTTAATCACTCACGAATTTCTCAATTTGGTCTCTGCTTTATTAACGTTAATGCTGTTTTATTCGGTCGCTGTCAGACTTCAGACGTTTATGCGACTTTCATGGGGCTGGAGGAGAAAGTGGGGGCATGCAGGATTTCATTTTCTGGAATAATAGGTTTAGTACCAGAAGTATAGCGTAAGATTGAACTGAAATTTATTCTACTGATTTTTCTAAATTTTTGTTATTTTGGAAGTGCATTATATACTGTATAGTTTAGAACAATAGTAATCTTCATAAGTTTCGCATCCAGTTAACTAAATTCGTATAATTTGAATTTATTCATAGAATATACTGCAATATACTGCAATATACTAGAATATACTAGAATATACTGGAATATACTAGAATATACTAGGATATACTAGAATATACTAGAATATACTAGAATATACTAGAATATACTAGGATATACTAGAATATACTAGAATATACTAGAATATACTAGAATATACTAGAATATACTAGAATATACTAGAATATACTAGAATATACTAGAATATACTAGAATATACTAGAATATACTATAATATACTAGAATATACTATAATACACTGTAATATATTAGAATATGCTAGAATATACTAGAATTTCCACGAATATACTAGAATATACTAGAATATACTAGAATATACTAGAATATACTAGAATATACTAGAATATACTAGAATATACTAGAATATACTAGAATATACTAGGATATACTAGAATATACTAGAATATACTAGAATATACTAGAATATACTAGAATATACTAGAATATACTAGAATATACTATAATATACTAGAATATACTATAATACACTGTAATATATTAGAATATGCTAGAATATACTAGAATTTCCAAGAATATACTAGAATATACTGGAATATACTAGAATATACTAGGATATACTAGAATATACTAGAATATACTAGAATATACTAGAATATACTAGGATATACTAGAATATACTAGAATATACTAGAATATACTAGAATATACTAGAATATACTAGAATATACTAGAATATACTAGAATATACTAGAATATACTAGAATATACTAGAATATACTAGAATATACTATAATATACTAGAATATACTATAATATACTGGAATATATTAGAATATGCTAGAATATACTAGAATATACACGAATATACTAGAATATACTAGAATATACTAGAATATACTAGAATATACTAGAATATACTAGAATATACTAGAATATACTAGAATATACTAGAATATACTAGGATATACTAGAATATACTAGAATATACTAGAATATACTAGAATATACTAGAATATACTAGAATATACTAGAATATACTATAATATACTAGAATATACTATAATACACTATAATATATTAGAATATGCTAGAATATACTAGAATTTCCAAGAATATACTAGAATATACTGGAATATACTAGAATATACTAGGATATACTAGAATATACTAGAATATACTAGAATATACTAGAATATACTAGGATATACTAGAATATACTAGAATATACTAGAATATACTAGAATATACTAGAATATACTAGAATATACTAGAATATACTAGAATATACTAGAATATACTAGAATATACTAGAATATACTAGAATATACTATAATATACTAGAATATACTATAATACACTATAATATATTAGAATATGCTAGAATATACTAGAATTTCCACGAATATACTAGAATATACTAGAATATACTAGAATATACTAGAATATACTAGAATATACTAGAATATACTAGAATATACTAGAATATACTAGAATATACTATAATACACTGTAATATATTAGAATATGCTAGAATATACTAGAATTTCCACGAATATACTAGAATATACTGGAATATACTAGAATATACTAGGATATACTAGAATATACTAGAATATACTAGAATATACTAGAATATACTAGAATATACTAGAATATGCTAGAATATACTAGAATATACTAGAATACACTGTAATATATTAGAATATGCTAGAATATACTAGAATTTCCACGAATATACTAGAATATACTGGAATATACTAGAATATACTAGGATATACTAGAATATACTAGAATATACTAGAATATACTAGAATATACTAGAATATACTAGAATATACTAGAATATACTAGAATATACTAGAATATACTAGAATATACTAGAATATACTAGAATATACTAGAATATACTAGAATATACTAGAATATACTAGAATATACTAGAATATACTAGAATACACTGTAATATGCTAGAATATGCTAGAATATACTAGAATTTCCACGAATATACTAGAATATACTGGAATATACTAGAATATACTAGGATATACTAGAATATACTAGAATATACTAGAATATACTAGAATATACTAGAATATACTAGAATATACTAGAATATACTAGAATATACTAGAATATACTAGAATATACTAGAATATACTAGAATATACTAGAATATACTAGAATATACTAGGATATACTAGAATATACTAGAATATACTAGAATATACTAGAATATACTAGAATATACTAGAATATACTAGAATATACTATAATATACTAGAATATACTATAATACACTGTAATATATTAGAATATGCTAGAATATACTAGAATTTCCAAGAATATACTAGAATATACTGGAATATACTAGAATATACTAGGATATACTAGAATATACTAGAATATACTAGAATATACTAGAATATACTAGGATATACTAGAATATACTAGAATATACTAGAATATACTAGAATATACTAGAATATACTAGAATATACTAGAATATACTAGAATATACTAGAATATACTAGAATATACTAGAATATACTAGAATATACTATAATATACTAGAATATACTATAATACACTGTAATATATTAGAATATGCTAGAATATACTAGAATTTACACGAATATACTAGAATATACTAGAATATACTAGAATATACTAGAATATACTAGAATATACTAGAATATACTAGAATATACTAGAATATACTAGAATATACTAGGATATACTAGAATATACTAGAATATACTAGAATATACTAGAATATACTAGAATATACTAGAATATACTAGAATATACTATAATATACTAGAATATACTATAATACACTCTAATATATTAGAATATGCTAGAATATACTAGAATATCAACGAATATACTAGAATATACTGGAATATACTAGAATATACTAGGATATACTAGAATATACTAGAATATACTAGAATATACTAGAATATACTAGGATATACTAGAATATACTAGAATATACTAGAATATACTAGAATATACTAGAATATACTAGAATATACTAGAATATACTAGAATATACTAGAATATACTAGAATATACTAGAATATACTAGAATATACTATAATATACTAGAATATACTATAATACACTGTAATATATTAGAATATGCTAGAATATACTAGAATTTCCACGAATATACTAGAATATACTAGAATATACTAGAATATACTAGAATATACTAGAATATACTAGAATATACTAGAATATACTAGAATATACTAGAATATACTATAATAGACTAGAATATATTAGAATATGCTAGAATATACTAGAATTTCCACGAATATACTAGAATATACTCGAATATACTAGAATATACTAGGATATACTAGAATATACTAGAATATACTAGAATATACTAGAATATACTAGAATATACTAGAATATGCTAGAATATACTAGAATATACTAGAATACACTGTAATATATTAGAATATGCTAGAATATACTAGAATATACTAGAATATACTGGAATATACTAGAATATACTAGGATATACTAGAATATACTAGAATATACTAGAATATACTAGAATATACTAGAATATACTAGAATATACTAGAATATACTAGAATATACTAGAATATACTAGAATATACTAGAATATACTAGAATATACTAGAATATACTAGAATATACTAGAATATACTAGAATATACTAGAATATACTAGAATACACTGTAATATATTAGAATATGCTAGAATATACTAGAATTTCCACGAATATACTAGAATATACTGGAATATACTAGAATATACTAGGATATACTAGAATATACTAGAATATACTAGAATATACTAGAATATACTAGAATATACTAGAATATACTAGAATATACTAGAATATACTAGAATATACTAGAATATACTAGAATATACTAGAATATACTAGAATATACTAGAATATACTAGAATATACTAGAATATACTAGAATATAGTAGAATATACTAGAATATACTAGAATACACGAGAATATACCAGAATACACGAGAATATACTAGAATGTACCTGGAACATACTGGAATATACTAGAATATAATAGAATAGACAAAATTTTAAATTATAAAAATTTGTCGAGATGTATCATTTTTTGTATTACAATCACTGTCATCGTTCTAGTACAAGTAGGAAAATGTCTTCTTGATTCATTTGTTATCTTAAGTTGACAGTTGACATGTGGATCATTAAAATGCGAAGTATTTATGCATGTATTTATTCAATAATACTAAATTGATATTATATAAAATAAGATACTAATAGAATTTAACACCGGATGGATATTTTTCTGAACAAAATCAAAAATGTTAAATTTAGAACATGAGAAGTATGTTTGACTATATTTTCTATATTTACTTATTAGTTTTCACAAAATTTGAAGAATGTATATTAAAAATGAAGATTGATTATTGATCCTGGTACTGTTTTATATCTGCAGTATTAATCTCACTATCTACCAATCATAATGTTCTATCAAATTATTGTTGAATCCAACTAATATGCCGCTGGCAATAAAGATTAATGCAAGTAGAAACTGCTTGCAACGTACAAGCTTAGCGAATATCATTCATCATTATAAATTTAATCAAGATGGAAGCGCGATACAAACAAGTTTGTTCATTTTCTACCTAATTTTTAATATAAAATTATGTCTTTTGTAGTTGAAGTATTTTGATTCTGAACATTCTGCATCAGCACCTAATATTTATAACGCAAGTGGAACAGAATTAGTATATCATTATGTCGGATATAAATAAATTATAATGTAAGTGAGACAGCTGTAATAAATATTGTTATACCATTCGGAAAAACCTGTATTAAATTCTTAATAGATTTATTCAGATTTATCAACTTTGCTGAAGAAAAAAGTTCATACTTTGAGATAATTTTGAAATTATTCTAAATAATCTGAATATCTAGCTGCTATCCAATTTTGGCAGACTGAGTTACTTCAATATCACGAGCATTTACTTTTTATTTAACTTAGCGCCATTCGTTTGAACAAAATTCGCTACTGAGAAAACTATCAAGATTTTCAATATATTCGACCGTGGGATTTTCTTCGTTCTTCTGATCTCTTAGCGTGAAGACCATTCGTCACAATTTATCCTGAAATAGTCCAGGTGGAGAGAGCAGTAAATTCTGAGGGTTTCGTTCAACTTGTCCTTGACGATGTCTTCGAGTCTCGGATGAAATCAGAGGGATTCGACCTATTATCAATTGTCCTTGGAAGGGACGTTCGACCATAGTCGTTTAAGATTTATGCGTCCGAGGCGAGGGAAACTATTCGCTTTTTGTATTTACGAGTTCCCGAGCTCGAACTTTCAGGACAGAAAGTTGAAACCTGCGAGATGCGTCACTGATCCTTAACTTGTATTTCCTGTGGCAGAACTTCCGAAGATCATTGGAAGGATGCTCATTAAACACCTTGTAATTAATAATGGGGATGCCGTTAGTACATGCTCGGAAACTCAAAAAAACGTCAGGCAGTTTGGTACTGAGCACGTCAGATCGAAATTAACAGAAACTTTGGTTTAATTGTGAGAAAACAGACCGTAGAAGAAATCCATTTTGCTAAGAGAACAATACAGATAATTTTCTTTTAATCGTAACAGTTATCTTAAGAATAATGTAGCTAAAGGTTTTGCAATATAGAACGAATTATGGTGGGTGTACGAAGTTTTCGAACACCTCTAAAAATCGAATAACTTTTTTAAAAGTGGACCAAACGACTTCAATTATTTTGAGATGTCAGACGCATAAGTTTACTAGGCAGCGTGTAAATAATTTTTGAAGTGAAACTTCTTTAGGCGCGTTAGGCGCAAAACCTCGACACGGTAGGCGTAAAATCTCGACGCGGTAGGAGTAAAACCAATCTGGCGATGAAACGATGAAACGAAATTCTATTCTATTAGCATATACGGTTGAGGGTTCAGCATTCCTTAATAAAGATTATGATAAAATTCCGATGATACTAAGTGGAGATTTCAACCTGAACTTTGCATCAGAACAATCAAAATTATTGTAGCGAATGACTTCCAGTGTGGACGCGCATTAGGATAGACAGGCGGAGAGTGGGGGAAACAGAGAGAGAGAGTGTGTGTGGAAATGCGCGGTAGCGTGGATTGTAAGGATGCAACGATGATAATCAGTTTTTGTAGTTTATGTTATAATAAATAGTTTAATCGGTAATGGTGCATTGGTTCCTCTGTATCTCTACCACGTGGCTTTATCCACTGTACACCGCGATCTTCCAACAATTATTAATAGAATTTTTTAGAAGTAAATCAAGATTGGAAATGGTAAATAATCCTAATGAAGTGACAACAAGATCAGGAACAAGTCTCGATGCAGTATTTGCAAGACATTTAGACAAAATTGAATCAAGAATATTTATATCATATTTTAGCTATCACAAGCCAATTGTTTCAATAATAGAATCATAGAAAATTAAATGTCATAAAGTGTTAATAAATTTGAAAAAAATTACAGAAAGAAGTTTCACTTCAGCCATGTGGTCTAAGCACACACCAATTTTTTTCTAAAAATCGCTAGTGGTCGGAATTGCGACGAAAATAGTAATGATCACAATTTTTAACTTTGTTATCGGTGCCTGTAATAAAAATTTAAAAGACGCATTTTATAGGTCTAAGTAAGTTATGCACATGTACGAAGTTTCATCGAAATCGGTTAACGTTGTTACGAGTTACAAATATTTACAGGCGATTACATAAGGACAAAATTCCCAGAAGATCGAAAATCTGCGACTTTCACCTTAAACTTTAATCTTGCATTGTGTTTAGCTCATAGCAACATTAACTGACTTATAACTTATGTAGAACTACAAAAGGCATATTTTAAATTTTCATTATAGGCAAAGATAAAGAAGTCAAAAATTGTGATCTTTACTTTTTTCTTCACAATTTTGACAAATAGCAGTTTTTAGAAAAAATTGTTTACACATTACCTAGTAAACTAATCCTTTTTCTTTTTATTAAGCTATAAAACCCCGCATGGGATTATTAGCAGCATGCACATAACGTCCCAAAAATAAGTGAAGTCGTTTGTCTAATTTTAAAAAAGTTATTTGATTTTTAAAGGTGTACGAATACTTTTTACACCGATTGTATATTAAATATAGGAAATGTAACATAAGGATTTAGGATGAATAGTGATGAAATTACCGTATGCTCTCGCAATGTAAAAATATATCATGGACGATGGTAGAAAATGTTTAATATTCATTTCCTTTCTGCAATGTATTTGCTTCATTTTTGTGGTTATATTGTTCCACGGATTGCAGGATAATGCAGGAAAATCACTGAATCCCATTATCTGATATAACGGTGCTGCGTATTGTCACATAAATATGTTGGCAGAAATTGCAAGAAATAGTCATTAACATGCGTAATTAATATTTCTTGAATTAAGTGTATTTTACAATAAATAATGTCACGATGACGTTATGGGCTGCAGCGCTAATAAATTCTGTATATTACACTGCACTGTCCAAAAATGGGTGCATTACATTTAAGTTGAGGATATCATAGTTGAAAAAATGTCTAAAGTATTTATGGATAATAAGAAGCGTAGAAGAGAAAGACAATAAGAATACCTAGGGGAATGTAATTTTTAATTTAATCTTAATAGACCACCATGTTGGAAACTTTTTGTGTAAGGAAAAAATTCAATGTAAGATGTAACGAGTTTCACACAATTTTGAACAGTGGAATTCAATTACATATCTCTTGTGAAATTAAAATTTGCTTCCAAAAATTTGTGATTCTCGCTGTATTTAATTAAATCGCGTGTTCGTTTATCCGTGACCTACAAAGCGCAATAGTCGCATGAACCGCGAAATTTGATGTCGCGAAGTATTGCATTTTATCTGCTTAAATTTTCGTTCTTCAAGAACACTTGATAAGCCTAGACTGGATAATTACAAAAGATTTATGTTTAATTCATACATGTTCAATTCATACATTGCTTTAGAATTGCCAATTGGTTGAAACAATTTTTATATCGTGCATGATTTTCCAATTATACTTTAGTAATCATGCAGTTATCGATTGATAAATTGTAGTGAATATCAGCAACGTTTAAACATATAATACTGTATTAATTGAAGAAGTTACACGATCTATTTCTTGAATAATTTAATATTTAAATATTACATTAGCGCCTATCAAATAAATAAAATAGCAAGCAATTTATTCGATTTAATTTCAGTGAAGCTTTAGTGTAGAAAATTAAATCACATTTCTTAATATTTCTCTTCAAAAAAATTTTCTGCATAAACATCTACACTCTAGATATCACGTGAACGTTTTATTAGAAACATTTGAAACGAATTAAATAGACATAAATGTGATATTGACTAGAACGTGTTCGTTGATCTTAACTCGTCGAATAAACATTAAAATTGTTCACTCTATGCGCTTTGAAATGCAGGCTTTTATTGTATCTACTTCTCCGTAAAGACAATTTCATCGACATAAACGGGAATAGTCGTTTCGAGTGTTTCGTCCTGTAGATTTGTCTGCTCTTTCGCCTCTCTAATGAACGCAATTCCCTTCAAATCACGAACAAGGTCACTAATACTGCTCCCATTGTTGGACACAGCTGGTTTGCATCCGGCCTCGGCTTTCTCTCTCTCTCTCTCTCTCTCTCTCTCTCTCTCTCTGTGTGTCTCTCTCTCGCTCTCTCTCACTCTCTCGCGCGCTCCACTCGTTTAAGATATTTTGCAAAACATTATCGTTCGAGTACCGCCAGATGTGCCGTATTAATTAACAATTATACGGGAACGGTGTCATTGCCGGTGTTTGCGTCCTCCGAATGATATCTACAACCGGCCATACGCCGGTAATACAACGGGCTATCGATTCAGTATTTACTCCCTGGTCGGCAGCGTGTGAAACGACAGTCGTTCGGGTGCACATACCGTGTATACGCTCCTGTCGACATGTTTCTGAAACAACGTTTAGCATCAACAAAGTGTGCTCCGTCGATTCGGCAGTACGTGTTCCGGCCCCCTCCGATAAAAATATCGACGATGCGATCGTTATCCGTTGCAGTTCCGCTTCCTGAACGGCCGTTCAAGGGTGAAACAGTTGTGCGACATCGGGCATGACACCGTTCCATTCATTTTCGAGATCGTCGCGAGATTGACCATTCCGTTTCCGACAACTCGAAGCTGTTGCTGGAGCAATACGTCGTACTCGACACGATTTTTACCTAATGTATCTAATAATTTATAGTCACGCTGGTTTTCAACGTGTACTTCATTTCATGATGCATTAACCGACATACTGTATTTCATTTTTTTTCAGTCGGTAAAATAAGTTATGATTTTTTCAAATTTCTACTGGATGTAATTTAGACATTTGCACTGTCAGAAGTAATGTAGTCAAGTGGAATAAGTATAGTCATACAAGTGGATTAAGAATACTTCAAGTCATTAAAACTTAGTTATGATTTTTTCAAATTTCTACTGGATGTAATTTAGACATTTTCACTGTCAGAAGTAAAATAAGAAGTATAATCATGCAAGTGGAATAAGAATACTTCAAGCCATTAAAACTTAGTTATGATTTTTTCAAATTTGTACTGGATGTAATTTAGACATTTGTACTGTCAGAAGTAGAATAGCCAAGTAAAATAAGTATAGTCATACAAGTGGAATAAGAATACTTTAAGCCATTAAAACTTAGTTATGATTTTTTCAAATTTCTACTGGATGTAGTTTAGACATTTTCACTGTCAGAAGTAAAATAAATATAGTCATGCAAGTGGAATAAGAATACTTCAATTTAAAAATTAGTTATGATTTTTTCAAATTTCTGCTGGATGTAATTTAGACATTTGCACTGTCAGAAGTAAAATAGCCAAGTAAAATAAGCATAGTAATACAAGTGGAATAATAATACTTAGACCAGTAGAATCGGATTGTACTAAAGCCAGACAGGTACATTAAGAATGGCCGGAGAGGTCTAATAAGGTTGATTTAAGACCAGATAAATCGAATAAAAATAACTAGGTTAGTAGGTTAGTAGAATTGGGAAGAATCAGGACCAGTTAAGTAGAATAAGAATAATCAGATAAATGGAATAAAATAGGCAAGCGAGACGAACATGATTAATTTGGGACCACACAATAAAATATGAAAACTTAAGTATATAGATTCAGGAAAGTAGAAGGGGAATGAAGCGAGTGAAATAAGGGTAAACTATGATCGCACAAGTAGAATAGTTAGGTACATGGAATACAGATAATTAGTTATAACATATTGATAAACGTGAAATAATGGCGGCCTGTAATCAGACGAGTGGAACGCAGACTCTCAGTAACTTGAGAAGGAAAATAAGAATATATGAACAGACCAGTAGAATAAGAAGAACGTATGATCACTACACTGTGGATCTTTATGCAAAATAAAAAATTTTTAAGTCAATTGACGGAAACAGAAATTCACTGAAAATCTATTTTTTCTTTTAATCATTTTAATAAGTCGAGAATAGTATAACAATATTCTGAAACTCTTTTAATGTGTTCATAGTTTTGTACCTCGCCAATTCATTTTTGTCATAAATGCATAAAATCCATAGTCACATAATCACACAATTAGAGTAAGAAGACCGTATGGTCAGACAAGTAGAATAGGGAGGATAATCGTTCCGACATGTGGTTTGAGGATGGTCTGTATCCAAATAAGTGGAATGAGATCGATTTGTGATCAGACAAATGAGATGGAGATATTTAACCGAATAAAATAGAAGAGATGTGCTCAGGAAGGAGGAATTGAAACAATTAACTGGATTAAGCACAACATATATGTAAAGAAGTGAAATTAGGGCGACCTATAATGAGCTAAGTGAAACATGGACTATCTATGATGTGGCAACTAGAATAGGAAATTTTATCGATCCGATACGAAGATTGAGAATGGCCTGTAATCAGATAAGTGGAATGAGATCGATCTGCGGTCAGACAAGTAGAATAGAGACATCCATGTGAATAGAATAGTGGAGATAAGTGAAATAGGGTCAGCTTATGATCATTCAGACAGAGAATAAAGATATCATGCTATCGGGCAAGTGGAATATAAAATACATACAAATATACGTTTGCAACAAATATGGTTTATATTCACATTAGTAAAATAGAGAGAATCTACGGTCAGATAACTAAAGTAAGGACGATTCATACTTAAACGAATAGAATAATGACCACTACCAGATCCACATACTTGTAACAACCAATATATCGTATTGTTTACAATAATAGTTGGTTATTTTCTGCAGCTTATAATGTAAAATTACTACACATCTTGATGTTATTCATATTGATGATTTTTTTCTGATTAAATATCTTTTAATATATTATAATATGAAGTGAATAAATTGCATAACCGCATATATTAAATTATTTTATGGAACTTAGAGTATAGAAGTAAAAATCAATGTTGTCGATTAATGAATCTTATAGTAAATGTAATGTTGAGATATCAGGAGTGATAATTAACGCAAACTTGTCTTTTCATTTTAGAAATTTGCAAATGCTAAAAATATAGAGGGTGAGTCACCTAACGTTTGCACATCAAATATCTTTGTTGTTTGTAAGATACGTAAATTATGGTGAGGACAAAGTTGAATGGTACAATAGGGGTCACACGTTGCCAAAAAAAAATTTTGTTTTTATGTCATTTTTTAGAAATATTAAGGTCACCTTGACTTTTTTAAATGGAACCACCGTTTTTTAGACACGTACAATGATAGTCCCTTTCATTACGAATTCAGTGACTATAATTAGTCAAGGTCATTCAAGGTCCCGGACAGAGATAACGTATAAGATTTAACATCTATACATGCTTGTAAACGGGCTTTGAAGGAATATTGAACTCTGACCGTGACCTTGAATGACCTTGAGTAATTATAGTCACTGAATTCGTAATGAAAGGGACTATCATTGTAGATGTTTAAAATGTTCCATTTAAAAAAATGAAAGTGACCTTGAAAATCTCTAAAAAAATGACATAGAAGCTAAAATTTTCTTGGTATCGTCTAAGCCGCACTGAACCATTCAACTTCGTCCTTAACACATTTGACGTATCTTTAAAGACGACAAAGATATTTGAGGTGGCAATAGTTAGTGCATCACCCTACAATGATAGTCCCTTTCATTACGAATTCAGTGACTATAATTACTCAAGGTCATTCAAGGTCACGGAGAGATTTCAACATTCCTTCAAAGCCCGTTTACAGGTATGTATCGATGTTAAATCTTATACGTTATCTCTGCCTGCGACTTTGAATGACCTTGAGTAATTATAGTCACTGAATTCGTAATGAAAGGGACTATCATTGTAGGTGTCTAAAAAAAGGGTGGTTCCATTTTAAAAAGTCATGGCGACCTTGATATCTCTAAAAAAATGGTATAAAAACAAAATTTTTGGCATCGTGACAGCCCCATTGTACCATTTAACTTGGTCCTTACCATATTTTACGTATCTTCAGAAACAACAAAGATATTTGAGGTGCAATCGTTAGGTGACTCACCCTGTATATGCCCCTTAGCTGTAGTTGCGCAAAGTCAGCTAGTGAAGCAAATGATGCTAGCGAGCGTGTTAATTGCCTTCTCATAGGTAATTGATAGCCTGTGAGATACTTTTCATGGTTCTTAGTAATTTAATATGGCCCCTCCCAAGCAAAATTTTGAGTGCGAAGGGTTATTAAGGACTGCCTTGAAACATTGTACGCCTTTTAATGCGAGCTGTGTTCGAAATTTTCCTATTAATTTTAACAATGTATTTTAGATTCTGATAGTAAGTATAACGACACGTCTCAGACTGCTTCAGTGGCTGTCATGCAAATTTTGTGCCGCGCAATGCTAATGTTTTTTTGTTGGAGCGTTACGCAGCCAAGGGATTAAGTGGTACGAGTTATTTCAGGGCGCAGAGAGAACAAAAATGATTTAATAAGTACACCGCAAGAGTGCTTTGCCGTTGATTGCTTTCTTAATACAGGAATAAAAAAAATTAATTCCGTCTGTAAAAAAAATCTTAATACACTTTATAGTTGGAAAGAATAGCATGTGTCTTCATTACATTGCAGAAACAAAAACATGCGAATACACAACAATAAATACTGTATTTTATGCTTTCATAGAAATTGTTGGTTCATAGAAATTAATTAAAAATGAAAACAAAATTAATCCACAATTTTTATCGTTTATACGTGGCCTCATATCAACGTCAATTGTAGTTTTTCAATTTTAGTTTTAAACGCGTGATATATATTTTTCTCCTACTTCACAAACTGCACGTCACACTACAAAGCATACACATTGGAATTCACTTTTCGGTTTCATTATATGTATTTCTGTTATAATGGAAATAGTGCTTCGAAAATGTTTTCAAGACAATATCGTTAATAACTACGTGAAAGCAGAAGTGGTATTTCTTTTTTTACCCTCAAGTGCAGTTTTGATTAATTTGGTCAGCTATATGCACACATTCGTATGGTCGGAAGCAATTAACAAAGATAGGACTAGATATTTATTTCACATGTGTTTGCTCAATATTTACTGCAGCATACTCATTGTGCAAATTATATTTCATATCAATTTCCGATTGATTCTATATTTAATTTCAACAATTTTACATAGCAGATAAGCATTGTTGTAAAATTATTTAAGTAAGAAAAATAATTTATTTTACATTTTTTGCTCAAAGTTCATTGCAGTATACTGATTTTGTACATTATACAATTTGGTTTCAATTTCCGATTGATTCTATATTTAATTTCATGTAAATATTAAATTTCACTACATTTAATTTGAATATTTTACATACTAGGTAAGCATTGTTATAAAATTATTTAAATCTGAAACGTAGTATTCTCAAGATTTATGATTCAACAAATAGAATTGAGATAGTCTATGGTTGTACAACTATATTCGTCCTATGCTCAGACAAGTGGAATAAGGTTACTATTGATGGCAGTAGAATAGACATGTGGTCAGACGATTAAAATGTGGCTGGGCTATGATCAGTTCAGTAGAACATAGACAACGTAAAGTTGTGTCAATGAGATAGAAATAGCATATAATTAAACTGGTAGAATGAGGACAATCTATAGTTAAACAAATTATATATTTAACTAAAAAAATTAATGCTGGTAAATGCAGAACGGTAACTGCGTCATTAACTGCACTCCACAAAAAAGTTTAGTCAGCAATTAAGAATTCTACGATATATTATTTGCCTTCTGATATTTCAAATTTCGTTTCTCACGAGCAAAAAATTTCGGTTGTTATATAAATATCGTTGCCTGTAAAACCGTATTCAATTAGTTTCGTTAATACTGCGCATTGTATGAATTTTTTGTATTTTTCTGAGTTTGCAGATTTCTATAGGTAGAATATACGGACTTCTGGAAAAAGCCCGAGTTAAAGCATTCGATTTTTGCATGAAGTAATTTCAATTGAAATTAATACCATCCTTAGACAGGACGAGTAACACGGAGCACAAACGCTCAAGAACACTTCGGACGCATTGGAAAACGCTGATCGATTTGTTGAACCGCTCTTTATTTGATTTTAAACAATGCAAATTACAATTACGCCGTGCACCGATAACAGCGTCGCTCGCACTCTCCGGAGCCATTCGCATTATTTACAGTAAAAGCAAGCGCGTTGTTATTCCATTATCAAGCTTGCGCTTAATTATTCCACGCTGTCCACGTGCTCCGATACGATGTCTAATGAGAATCTCGTGCAAATCAATATTTGAAGAAACAGATGATCGTCTAGCCTCCGGCGTTCAATATCAGTTCGGCAATGTCATATCGATCGGCTCATACTTTTTTTCCGTTCAAAATGAAACGGAAAATATTTCGCATTCTGAAGGCAATAGTTCGCGATTCTCTTCGATTGCACCATCAAAGTCGTAACAAAGTAACCTGTCCAGCGAATGACCACTTGACCTCTATTAAAATTAGAATTAGCAAATCCTGATTTAATTTCCTGAGTTCTATTTCTACAGGAGGCTGTGTCTTAGTTAGGATCTTATATATTGTGTTAGAACACAATTCTAACAATATTTGACGATTACAGCTTGTATTAGAAATCTGGTATGGATAGGTTCTCGAGTGAATGATAATTACTCAAACGAACTTATCGTAGGACCATTGAATGACCTCAATGGAAACATACTTCTAATAAGACTAGGGATTGCAATACCGGTACACCGGTATTTCGTGCTATTTTGCAATTTCGTGAAACCGGTATTTGCTAATGTAAAATACCGGTATTTTCGGTATTTGCTATAAATAATAAATATTTTTTTGGAGGTATCTACTCTTATTTGAAATTTACAAATTAATTTTTCCGATAGCGAATTCGATTTAATATCAAAAACTGTATCAGCTCTGCTTCCAACAAAGCTCGCTGTGAAAGCATTATGTCGGAAGTATTCCAACTTATTGACAGCGAATGCAACAATAAATTTTATATTGCAATCACTTAAAGATCAGGACACGCCACTGTCTGTGGAATTATACATTGCATTCAATATTCGTATGCAGAAAGGGCATAGTAAACTAGAAAATATTTTAAGGTATTTACATAATTATAACGACTTTAAAAAATCAAACTAAAAGGAAGAAAAGAAGCTGACAAGGTCAAATTTAATTAAATTCGTCGTCAACTTCCACAAAAACATTTATGAAAAGCAAACACAAACCTATCCAGAAGAATTCGTTGAAGATGATGTTAATGTTAATATAGAAAAAGAATTGTTTCTCGAGAAGAAATTACAATTAGCTATAAATAAAAAAATTTCCACGAACAATAATAAAAAAATAATACAAAAAATAGATTTATCCAAAACCGTCAGACGAGAGACCGAGTTGTTAGAAGATGAAGGACATCGAGGCAAATATTTAGAAAAAGTATATCGTTCATTATTAACAGTACCATGGTACTGTATAGTGCACTAACCAGCGTGGATGCGGAAAGAGCAATTTCAACTGTAGGTAATTTTTGCAGAAAAATACGTTCCAGGCTTAAGGACAGTTCAATAGATGCATTACGCTTGTTACAATCACATAACAAAAAAATATAATTAATAAATCAGTTAATGTGTTTTTCTATTAAACAACTGTGTTTTTGTACCTTTCTGAAAATTCCTAATACCGGTGTTCCGGTACAACGTTTAAACAAATACCGAATACCGGTATTGTATTTTTGGTCCGGTATTGCAAACCCTAAATAAGACCTCTTTAATGAGACATCTGAAAACTTACAATAAAATTATTGTGTAAATTCCAACATGAAGAGGGCATCACAAATGTTATTTTTTCGTTTAATACGAATTATGATTATTTATTGGGAAGTGTGTACATTCAGTAGACAGGTCACTTTATTCTTTTAAAAAATAGTACGACAGATAATTTTCGTTTTCCATTCAGAACCGATTGGGGATCGAGGAAACATCTTTCGAATCGTTCATTCCCATTTACTCCGGTGTATATATGCAAAGCTTTAAATCAAAACCACTATGGCCAGATCACAGTGGCGAGAGTTCACGAAAGGTCTTTCGCTTAATGCAGTGCTTAGAATTTCTTGGATTCAAATCGCTATTAAGGAAACCAGCGAAGTCGTTACTCAAAGCGCTGATTTGAGTCTGGTCGTCCAAAACGTCGATTTCCTTCTTTTATGCTGCGCTTTGGAATAGGGCTGCCGACGTGCGCATACCTGTACAATTTCTTGCAATTGCGGGTACAATCGTTCGCCCTATTATGTTTATCAACGTAGAGTGTCGTATATAGATTGCATTTTATTACGTTGAATGGTGAACGATTTACTAGTGTCAAAGAAATCTTACGACTGTGTCGAAGTAGAATCGATGAAATTAGAACTGGATCTGTAATGTAAAATATTGTGTCGTAACATAAATATTTTCGATTGTTTTTATTCGATCAATTGTATAAGTCCTGATTACAAGTGGCTTCTTTTCAACCACAGTATGCGCAGAAAGAGTTTGCAAATTCTGTTGCATCAATTACAACCCATTAAAATTATTAAGAAAGGAAATAAATGTCTGTGTAGTTTCTGTGAGTTGAACTCAGTATAGACTTACATAAAAAATCATTTGATTAAGATTTATGATTCAACAAGTGGAATAAGGGCATCCTATAGTTCTGCAAGTAAATATTACCTATAGTTATACGAATGGAATAAGACTGCAGCAGATAACAGTAGAATAGGGGCGATATATGGCCAGGCAATTAAAATGTGGACTGACTATGATCAGTTGAGTAGAATCTGACTAAACTATAGCTAGAGAATCCAAATATGACCATGATCATTTATGTAGAATATGTACAATATACAATTAGGTAAATAAAACGAAAGTAGCCCAAACCTACTCCCAATTTTTGTTTTGCATACAAATCTCCAGACTAATGATATCTATACTGCGGGACCTTTATGCGGCATAAAAAATGTCCGCATTTGGTATAAGTTGACTGCGGAGTTTATGCATTTATGACAAAAATGAGCAAGCGTAATTCAAAGCAGTAAAGACGTTAGAAAAATGTAAAAACGCTACTGTATTATATTCAGCCTATTAAATGTAATCAAAATGAAAATAATTTTATATTTCACTTCAGATTGTGGCAATTTTAATTTAGAAAATTTTTATTTTGTCTGAAGATCCGCTGTCTCGTTATAAGATATAGGAACTATTTAAGAAAGTTTCCCGTTTCTTTAGTAATTTTACTATGTCGAAATTAATATTGACGCTATTCAACTCTTTCAATCTTTATACTGTGTCAAATTGCAACCACTCATTTTTCTCAGGAATGCATCAAATCCGTAGTGTAATGATATAATATTGTACTTGATGCGCAACACAAGCATTATTCAAGCTAACTGGCTAAGTGAGAAAAATCTTCCCGTTCATCTGCCCCTCGCTACTGGATGTTGACAAACACGGGAATGCGGTGTCTTGTGCACACGATTTACCGAGCCCTTTGAGAATTCCGCTCTCCTACCTCCGCCAATTCGTAAACGACTCCGAAATCGATTGATCTCGGTCTTTGTTGGCAGCACAGTCTCCGCTTCATTCCGGTCACGCGGATAACCGGCGTGAACCTATGACTTTCACCGCCATCCCCTATTGCTCGTCGTATTGGCAAACTTTCGTACGTTTCACAGCTGGCAAACGCACCTAACATTTTTCTACGGGCGATCAACCAATCCCGTGGAATGTCTGCCACAGTGACCAAATGAAACGTTGGATCGTGTCATGGGTGGCCGCACGCGGAATAGAATTTTAAAGCACTGTGCCACGCTCTGCGTGCTATACACTAGGTACTAAAAATTTTGAACTGTCACGAACCATATTTCTCAAGCTATTGTATTAGCTCTCTTACAATTTTACAAGTTGAGATTTTGTTTGCCTCATGTTAATTGGTGGACGTCCCTATTTTCTCCGTGCGATTTTTTCCTGGACGACACTGCCACGATTTTTCTAAAATTGTTAAATGCTTAGCTGATCTGCATCTTTCAATTATTTTCTATTTTATTCTTATCGATTCAGTAGAGAATTCTTTAGCCTTTTACTAATATTTGGATTTTATGCATTTAGCGCTGGAATGAATAGGTAGAACAGGCAGTTCCAACCAGTAGCACCGGAGCTATTCGAGGCACCTACCCCGCTTAGGTTCTTCCCCCACTCTTAGGTGGCCCACTCACAGAGCCGTGCGGCGCGCGCAGCATTCAGTAACTCTACGGTTGTACGTAGTAGTGGGAAGACGTTCGATGGTGGGGACCTTGCAGTTCTCGGTGGGGAATATGTTGGAACACCCTGAGGTAGAATGTACAAAGCTTTGAAAAGACTAGAATAATATAAAAATATTGTTATACTATTTTAGACACATTTAGACAAGTTTTGGGAATATATTTTTGAAGGTGTTTTTTATAGACACTAGCATAATAGCTGACCATTTAACTTAGTCGCCAGAAACTGACAAAAATGTCGACTTTGATATTCAGGGACAAATAGACCCAGGCTCCGCTCTCAGAGGGTTAAACGAAAAAATACATTTTCATGCAATTCCTACTTCTTACGATGAACTTGAAATTTTCATCGTACATAAAGATCCACAGTCTAGTTACTACGAATCGTTGCATTCCTCGCTTAGGTTCTTCCCCCCACTCTTAGACCTCATCGTTATAATGTATAGTAGTGGGAAGCTCCCACAGAGCCGCGCGGCGCGCGCAGCATTCAGTAACTCTACGGTTGTACGTAGTAGTGGGAAGACGTTCGATGGTGGGGACCTTGCAGTTCTCGGTGGGGAATATGTTGGAACACCCTGAGGTAGAATGTACAAAACTTTAAAAAGACTAGAATAATATAAGAATATTGTTATACTATTTTAGACTCATTTAGACGAGTTTTGGGAATATATTTTTGAAGGTGTTTCTTATAGACACTAGCATAATAGCTGTCCATTTAATTTAGTCGCCAGAAACTGACAAAAATGTCGATTTTGATATTCGGGGCAAATAGACCCACGCTCCGCTCTCAGAGGGTTAAACGAAAAAATATATTTTCATGCAATTCCTACTTCTTACGATGAACTTGAAATTTCCATCGTACATAAAGATCCACAGTCTAGTTACTACGAACCGTTGCATTCCTCGATCAGTCATATCGACTTCAACTCATCGTTACTTATTTGGCGATGCACATGCGAGCTACACACGACTAACTACACAAATTTCCTTCGTCATAAGATTTAATATTCAGGGTGTCCCATTTAAGTTGAGATTGTAAAAAATCTCGACGACATATGATTTAAAAAAAAAACAAACTGGAACATGTCCTTTAGTGTTTCGAGTGGGGAGTCAAATGGCACTACTAGTTTTCTAATTCGTGGGCGTTTTCAAGGTTATTTGAAGGTCATATTGTCTTTCTTATCATAAACCCATATTTTTAATTTCGGAATCATATTCTACGTAAAAAAATGCAAAACTTTTGTTTGAAACATTTTTTTGTAAGTTTGTAAGAACTTTATTATGTGTTCACATGAGTCTTTCGTTAAACGAATTACTAAGTGTCTAGAAGTTGAGGGTAAAAATTTCGAGCATTTATTATGATGTTCTTAAATGAAATAAAAAATCTTCCAGAAGAAAGTTACGTTGTCATTTTAATAGAAAAACAAAATTATCCTTGACATAAACATGAAAAATCAGCTAAATATCTTAAGAAATATTGAACTTACAAAAAGATGTTTCAAACAAAAGTTGTGCACTTTTTACGTAGAATACGATTTTGAAATAAAAAATATGGGTTTATGATAAAAAAAGACAAAATGACCTTGAAATAACCTTGCAAGCGACCACGCATTAGAAAACTAGTAGTGCCATTTGACTCCCCACTCGAAACACTAAAGGACATGCGTTAGTTTGTTTGTTTTAAATCACATGTCTTCGATATTTTCCACAATCTCAACTCAAATGGGACACCCTGTATAAATTAAAGCACGAAACATAGAGAATTCTCGAGAAATATAATCATCTTTCTCGCGTCCCCAGAAACGAAAAATATAAAAACACCAGGAGCACCAGCGACAATTGAATAACAACGAAAGACAGGACACAGGAGTCGAAAAATTTGTCAGAACCCGTTCCTCGTCGATTGAACAATGAGCCCGAGCATTTCCGGCTCTTTCCGTCGTTCACGCGAAGTTCAGCTCATTAAAATACTTTTTAGGTAATGGTTCCTGGCGACGCCATCAATTACCCTAACGCCGGCTTCCGGCTCGTGCGTCGTATCGGAGCGGAGTTTAAGTGAAACATCTGAAATTTATTTAGCGGGCCGAGCTCCTGAAACGGTCAACATAAATTTCAGATAATTACGAACTGCTTTGTGTGTCGCTGGAATCGCTTAAGAGCGCGCGGTTTTGCCTGAACCCCTTCTGTAGAACTCAGGTTCGCGAGCAACTTTGGAACCGCGCCACAATTATAAAATGGAAGTTGAAAGTTTCGCCCGCGACAAAAGGCGGCAGACGGTAAGCGGCGGCTCGTCTCCAAGGCTACAAAACACGCCGCACGACCGCGAAATTAATTTCTTCGCCTAACACACGACTTGTCTACGTCGCGCGGGATCTCAAGCTTAAATGGTCTCCGCGTAAGCAACACAGAACGCGTACACCGTGCTCAGTTTCTCTGACCAGGCACCGCGTGTGTTACCGTGGACACAAACCAAGGCTGTTAATCCTCTTCTTCGCCACCTTGGTTTGCCTTTTTATCCAGCTTCCGTCGCGAAACGTCTTTAAAATTTTCCCGAGGATGCTACCGGTAGCCAGGAAAATTGCTGGATTTACCGCCGCTCACGGAATTAGAAGACGCGTCGGGGCAGAAGAAAGTTTGAAGGGTTAAAATTGAGCGTGGGGAGAAAACGTGGAAATTGAGTGTCTACCAGATGACTAAATTGAATGCCCCGGCTATCGGTTTCTGCATACCTATCTCCTGGGACTGGCTTTTTAATTACCCGTGCGAGATTAGAAATTGATTTTTATTTAGAACGCTTCTTTCTCGTCCTCTGGTTCGTGGAAAGAGAAGGAACGTTGAAGTAAGTGCAGTCTCGACTTTATATTTACCGCGAAGAATATTTTGTTCATCAATATATTTTGATATGTGCTTAATAATAGCACATAGACGTGTAAAATAAAGAGCTTTAAATATTTGTCGAAAATCTTCGTTTATAGTATTTAAACTGCTATAATTTCGTGACAAAAAGTCGTAGGACGATCAATCTAGGCTCGTTTCAATGCGTAAGGTTTCTACTTTTAGACACCTTAGTTTTCTTCAAAGACGTCTTTCCACCATGTCAAATAATGGAAAAGCGAAGATATAATCCTCTTTTCTTACATTTTTTAATAGCGGTACATTTTTCATTCAAAGTTCAACAAAACGACCACAAAAAATCATACATCAATTTTCGAAGATCGTTGTAAAGAGGAGGCGTCCGTAAAAATTATTTAATTTCCGCCGAGTTTATTGAACCTGAACGATTTTCGAAAGGAAAAGGTTTGATTGTTTTTCCACCGTTTCGCATGATGCACATACATCTATGAAAAATTCATCTGGAACCTCTGTATTTAGAGGCTTTATGCTTAATAACCAGTCTAGAATGGTTGTAGTATAATAATTTCTCACGATGTTATACGAGTTTAAATATCAGCAATTTTTCGTTTGTACTAGTTCTAAGTAGAAATGTCGAGTAGTAGTCAGACACATTAGTCAGCCGTGCTAAATCTATTCTAATTTGGTATTTAAATCATGCAATTCCAATCGAATGGTCTAGTTCTATTACATGCAAGTAACATAGATATAGACTGCATGTAAAATTGAACAGAGAACGTCTACATCCCGAGTGTTTCTTATTAATGCGTTCACGTTAGGAAAAATTCACTGCAGAAAGTTCACGATGAAAAGTAAATTCAATGTACACATCAATTGCAGGGAAGAGAATACAAATTAATTATTCTTCTTTTCCATTTTTCAATTTTTGTTTAATAATTATAAATCTATTTGACATGAATTTCGATATATGTTTTGTTCTCTTATGAGAAAGAACACAATATTGTAAATTCAACTGTGAGTACTAGTGAATTCGTTTTATACAAAAATTAGTTTTATTTGTTTCTGTGTGAAAAAGGTCACGATCTACAAAATTATGTTCCAATGGGATTATTAAAAGTTTCAAGTAGGTTATTTTGAAGTAAGGAGCTTTGTAATACTTTTATAACAATGAAATTAATGAGACGAAGTGGATGGAATACGTACAGAGTACATGCGACATCTCATTATTATTTTAAAGAAATTTTTAAGTACATTATGGGAGGTTAACCTTCTTTCCATCTGCTATAGAATACTTATCCAACTTTTTCTGTTCATTTAAAACTTCCTACAATAAGCCGAAGAATTCGTATGGCATAATATTATATGTTTCAATTTAATTTTCATTTTGTTCGCGTTATAATCATTGAACAGCGATATCTGCGCCATAATTGCAATTCCTCGCTTCCACCACCGTACCAATTACTGTTAGTAAAGAACTATTAAAGTAAGATCAGTTAAGGATCTTCTTTGAACTCGGGCAATTAATAGTAATTATTACTGGACTGGGAATTTTTATGCATTTGTATGATAAGAAAATGTGCTAATTTAAGGAAACGAGAATTTTATCAAATCCAACTTTCCGTATTAAATTTATCTTTGTAGAACATATAAGAAGCTAATTTAATTTTGGTATTTTCTTCTTTTCTTGTATATAGAGATTTAACAACTACTTGTGTAAATATCCATTAGTATTTAGTCTACGGATTAGTAATTAAATTTGAAGATAACAGTTTAGTTCCTAATTCCTAATTTTATTTTGACATGCAACTTTATGCCTGTAATTTTGTGTTTACTGTGCAAAAAACTTTCAATTTTTATTCCTCAAATAATATGTAGAATTTATTCGGACCTCAAAATTTGCAATCAAGAGTTCAAACGATTTTCAAAGCATCACAATAATTAACAGTATACAATTGCCTACGAATAATGCATTAATTAGAAAGATTATCATACGTGTAAAGAAGTGAAATATATAAAATGAGAAACTTGTGAACCGAGGAGGAGGATACAGAAAAATAACTGCAGCGATAAGAACAGGAAGGGAGCGAAAGTGGAAGTACAAGAAGAAAACAGCACATGGATAAAATGGTCATAGAGTAGGAGCAAAATTGTCTGCAACTTATAACAATCGTCTTGAACGTCATATACTTCTATAACCTTGCTACCGTACGAGATACGTAAGCACCGTATCCAAGATAATTCTCGTTAGTTGCAATTTCCTCTGTCTTGAGACCACTTCTGTTTCCTTCAGAATCACGAAGATTAGCGACCTGCAGAATAATTGGGAAAGAGAAACCGTGAACTTTGCAGAGTATTGCACAGGAAAGAAACGACGAATTCGTGGAAATTAGATCACCGAACATAAAATGCTATATATCATTTCATGAGTTGCAGATTATGTTGGAAATGTAGTTACATATAATCGCATCACTTATTGATCCAGTAAAATCATCTCTCATTTACTTATCAAACTTTAATGTATATCTCTGATCAATATTTAATACTTCTACACACTGATAGAGACACTGATAGTTTTCTACATTTACTAACTAATAGAATTGTTTGTTAATTCAGTAAGGAAGTCACCAAATTCTGTCTTAATTAACAGAGTGATTTCGAACTACTGGTAGCAGTGGAACCCGAAGACAATCATGCAGAACAAAATAAAATGTTAGTTGATTAAGAAAATCATGAAATTCGGTCTTAATTAGTAGAGTGATTTGAAACTACTAGTAGCAGTGGGAAAGAAGAAAATAATGCAGAACAAAATAAAATTTTAATTCAATACGGAAATTATAGTATTATATAGTAAATTAGCGATTTCAAACTACTGGTAGCAGCGAAAGCAGAACAAATATTGCTTCTTGCAACCACGAAACGAAATTCAACGATTCAAGACACAATGCAGCATGAGGATTATTATTTTGGAAAACAAATGTCACTGCTATTGCTATAATGTTTTCTATATTGGGGACGACTTAATTTGCATCATGACTGACATTATTATTCTAAAAAGCTAAAATCACGAATTCTTCATCACTTCTTCCCGGCAGTATTCATAGCGTTCTGATGGAGTCTACCTCATTTTCTTTGAGCTCGAAGGAAAAAAAATTGCGAAGCTTTTTCTTCGCTCGGAATGAGAAAAAAATCCTCGCACTACGTTTGCCGCGGATCTGGGTCAAGTGAAAGCGTTTGCTTTTATTCCCGATAATAGAGGAACATAAAGGGGCAAAACCTTTTGTCGCTACAGACATTGATAAAGCTTCAAGAGAATATTATTTTTTTTCGATTATTGTCCGGAATATTCTCGCCGGAAAAAAGTACCGGATATCGCTTGCTAACATATAAATAAAAAAACGGCGCTCCGACCTTTTGTTTCGACGACAATCTCTTCCGATTGATAAGAAACCAAGCGAGTCAATTGTCAAAAGAACAGATCAATCAATGGCGTATGATTTACCAGTCGAACCAATCACTGTTCAACTCTTTGACAAATTTCAATTACTGCCTAATGAAAAATATGACGAACACGAGTGTACATATCAAATATTCATTACCTGTTTATGAATAATTTAATTGAATGGCATTGTTTTAAATCCACTATTGTGTTTATATAGTTGCTGCACATTTGTTTTTATGTACATATACAGAGTGTACCAGATGAAGTGTTACAAGCTGTTTTCTCAGAATCTAATGAAGATATCGACTTAATTTTCTTTTTAAATTAAATGGTTAAGACGGGCTAATATTGTAATAGGTATTAAATATTTTTGGTGTAACTATTTTGGGGAGAAAGGGGCGACCCTCAAAATTTTTTTAAATGGAAAGTATTAATGATTTTTTGTTATTGTGATACCTCTCATTAAACGCAATAGTATTTAATTGAACCTTTTTGTTATTGCACATAGTTACAGAGCCCTTCTAAACCATTTAATTTTTAAAAAATTAAGTCGATGTCTCCATTAGATTCTGAGAAAACAGATTGTAACGCTTTATTTAGTACACCCTGTATATATTTAAAACTATATCGAATACAGCAGTTTTATTTATAATAACAATAAGGGTGTTACGATAAGTGTTATATTTCAATTATAGAGCGTGGTCCCCGTAACTTGTTCACCCACAATAACTTCCAAAGTATGCATTGTATGAAAAAACTTTTTCTAGAAAAGTTGTACGGTTTGAAGAGATACATTATGTAATGTATACGATATTTTGTATCTCACGAATAATAAAATCTGAATAATTCATGTCATATTTACAGGAAGAATTTCAAAAAATTTTAAAAAACGAATTCAAATCTGAAAAATAGAAGAATCTATATTCGTAAATATAAAAAGTGAAATAGAACAATATAGAGATTGTGTTAAACAATTACTGTAAAGGTAAGAAAGAATTTAACATATAGAAAATACTAACTTCGTATTTACAGCAAAGGTTTAAAAAAATGTAAAGATACAGATTTAAAGCTAAAGAAGGAAATGTATATTAATAAATATAAAAAGTCAAGAACAATACAGAGCCTGCAGTAAAAAAATTACAGTGAAGGTGACAATGAATTGACGAAAAGGAAAATAAAATTATAGATTAATAAATTGGTAAAAATAATATCTGTTAACCATGATTTGTGTAAGAGGATAGAAATTTCTGGCAGACCCAATTTGACATTATTAATACATGTATTAATTACCGCATGACAAGTGAACCGTGGCAGTAGCGTCCAACTTTTACAATCAAAGTCCCCGGCATCCGGCTAGTATTTAAACTACTTGTCTCAGGGTACAAAGTGGAGATATTTCCCTCTTCATCTTGGAGTCATCCGGACACCGCGCAACGAAACTTTGAAGTGTACAAGTTGATCAAAAGAGCCTGAGAAGCTATTTGTGTCTTCGTTTTATTATCAGATTCTCGGTCACCGTACAACCGCCGACGAATCAAATCGTTCCCTTTTACCTTTCTACGTATTCCTCTCTGACAGTGGAACTCAGATATTTATCTTTGAAAGCAATTTCGGAGCGCTGGACGGAAGCTCATAAGTTAAACGCGCAGGACTCCGTCTTGTTAACGTTGCTCCTTTTTCTATCGTAACATTTTTCACTTTCTCCCGTGCTGCGACTACCATCGTTTAACCAGAAACAAGACAAATTGAATATTTATTCACTTGGACATCGGGCATTAAACCTGGTTTTTATATTGTCACGGTTTGCCTAAATGGCGCCATTTATTTCCCTTCCTTGAGCAGAATGCCTTCTACAGTATTCTTGGTTATTACGACCAATTCTTGGTTGTAATAACACTTTATGAATTATAGTTTTGTGAAACTTTACTGGCTACAGATTTTTTTAACCGTAATAGATTTTTATGGTTTATGCTGTTTTAATAGCGGTTTCATATCCACCCTTTATGTCATACTTCTATGTACTTTTTTATGTGTAGAAGTGTTGCGTTCAAATATTATGGTGACGTCGATCTAAAGAATGATGGACTCTGGCAGAATGTTGCAGTGTCTGTGATGCGTTTTCTCTTGCTTCTTTTTTAACAATACATTGTGGAACGCTCAGTTTCACACAATGGACGATAATACTTTTTTCAATGACAAGTGAAAACTTCAAACTAAAACTTCAAGTCAAAACTTTAAGTCAAAACTTCGAGTCGAAGCTTCAAGTCAAAACTTCGAGTCAAAACTCCAAATCAGAACTTGAAGTCAAAATTTCAAGCCAAAATCACTATTGAAAAATTTTTTGGAAACAACACTGACACTCATTGGATTTTCAAAATGATCCTGGAGATATTATGTTTCTTGTCAAGGTTGTTGCGTTCAATCCTGATCGAAAAAGGAAAAAGTATACGATGATGCGTGTTATTTGGAATGTTCAGCATCAACGTTTTTTTTTTAGGATAACAAAGTGACTTTTTTAATTTAAGATAATAAACCTACAATCTGCATTTGTCAAAATATGTCTTCACATGTTAGAAACTTAAATAGAAATGAACCTAATGCATTAATTAAAATGTGCTGACTTAATCAATTTATTGAAATGTACTATCATCTTATTGGTACCTCCAACATTCTACTGATTTCTTGATTTGCATATGTTTCTTTTCTATTTTTATTAGTTCGAACACTAGTGTATGTTTTCTTCGGAACTTATTATTCGAAGCTTTCTTCGGAATACTTATGGCATCTGTTTTGCAATATTAGTGTATTTAGCGAGATTTTTCGTTGCGAATAAATACCTTCAAGTTGTAACATTACCACATTTAGTGAGATTTTCTGTTTAGAATAAACGGCTTCAGTTGTGTAAGAAGGACTTGCATTCATTTATCTGCTACAGTGGCATTGAATGAACGTGTACATAACGCAACCGCGTCGCCAGCATATAACACCGTTTGTTTTAGGGGAGGCAATTATATCGTTCAGAGATATGTTTACTAAATAGAACTGCCCCAGAAGAGACCCTTATGGCACTTGTACAGCAACAAGTTCTTGTTTTGAATAAGTACTATACTGTTACCTTGAAATGTCCCTGGATTAACGGTTCACGCTTACGTTTCATGCATAAGTTTGTATGTCCGTTGCACACTGGTTACTACCATTCGAAAGTATACAGTTTTAACCATAATTTGATATGGATGTTAATTTTTTGAGATGAAATTAACGACACTTTTTATTTCAACAAATGCAACAAAACATTTTTATAAAGAAAATAAACAGTATCAGTATCTGTTACAGCTAATGTTGAAAATTTCGACATTTCAAAACACTGATTATGTCAACTATAAAATATATGAAAACAATTCTGTAGCAAATACTAGATTGTAATTGGTATAATCTTTCATCTGAATTGATTCCTCTGTTCTACAAATATTTTTAAAGAAAGTGATACATATACCAACATAAACATTTCTATGAAAAATAAATTTTTAAGCTATCTAGACCCAAGTGATCCCATAAAATAGAGATAGTAACATACGTAACACAGAATGGTACGACACCATATTAGCAATGATGGGATTCTGCCTATTCACATCGACTCGCGTGAACCAGTTTCTAAAATTTTTTGAATTCAATGAATCGTGATTCGGATCCTGTGGTATCTAATTTTCATCATAATATTTTTCAGTTTCATTTTAATTAGAACCTCGAATATATGCGTTTTTACTATCATCTCAAAACAAAAATGGTCTACATCAGTTGCAGGAAATAGAAGCCAAATGAACATTTATTTCTTCCTTTATGAACTGTAATAAGTTGAAAGTACTATGCGAATATTTATAACTTCCTTTAATCTTTAATCATATTTTAAACTTCATCTATACATTTTCATTACAAATGTACAGAATCCGCTGTCTATTAATCATAATCCTTTACACTGAATTTATATCAAATAGATCGCTAATAAACATAAAATGTATCGATATTCAAAGTACAATTTGGAAATATAAAAAGTAATCAAATTATTATTAAAGTAAAATATTTTGAGTTTGAAGGAAGACGTTTTCTTGTCGTTTATAAAATAAAATAATGTACATATTCAATTTATTAGAACATGTTTTATATTTTTTCCAAAGAAAATGAAGAAGTCAGTGCAACCCTTAGCACTCGAGTGGTGACTCCGAGACGCCATTCAAAATTGCTACATCATTATTCAAAATATTGTTTACATTATTCAATTTGTTTGTATTTAATAAATGACTAAACATTTCAATATTATATGAGGTACTATATCAGTGCTACATGTCTGAAAACGAGAAAATCATACAGACTGGAAGTATTTTAGGTTGTAAGTATTTAGAAAATAGCTTCGAGTGCAATATGTTAACTTTCATGAGAGGTGTTTTCTTGTCATGTAAATAATAAATTAAAAATTATACTCACTGTATTAATATACAAATATTTTATGTCTACTCCTAAGAAAGAAATAATACAGTATACAAGCCTTATACAATTCTTAAAATCAACCATTAAAATAAACAGTTTAAGCAGCTCTCAAAACACAACACCATTTTCATTTCCGTAAAACTTTCAGCAGGCGACGTCCAATTAAATTTTTCCCTAATTTAGAAGCTAACAAAAAACAATCAAAGTCTTATGAGGGCAGTAATAGCATGTAGCCCCTTGAATTTTTATTACTTAATTTAAAAGCGCCGGCTGTTAAAAATTTCGTGAAGTCTCAGCAGCCCGGTGTCCCGCGATTAAATGACACCACACGACACGATTAAGTGACTGGCATGCATATTCATGCAACACGACATTATTAGCATACGTTCATAGTGTTCCAAGGGCGGCGAAGAAGCGGCTGCGAGGCTCATTCAGCCAAGAAAGTGAAAGCCCCGCTGCGAACGGGACAAAATAATGAGCCGGCCGCATTTCGCAAACAGTGAAGCTGCGTGTTCGAGTTGTGTAACAAGTTTCGCGGGAACACGGTCATCTTCCGTGTCGCTTTTGCACGCTCGGTAATTCACTGTTCGAAAAGTTTCGTCACGCGCAGATGCTTTTTCCGGCAGCGACACAAGTCAGAACCCACCAACTGTGAAATTTATACTGATGAAAATTTCAGTTATCGCGTCCATCTCTCCATCCAACGCTTTTGATGCCAACCTCCCCTCTCTTTCTCTCTCTTTCCCTATCGCGAAATTTTGGTTAACTCATTGTGACGGCTACTGCAACCGCTTGGGAAACTGCACCGGCAAAGCGCTCGATGCACGCGCGGTTAATTACCCAGGTCGATGAGAGTTTCTAGCGATCAGCTGATTTTCAATTCCCGATTTTTCTATCCAAGTTTTCGCGCCCCTCCGAGCAGCTTGTATTCGAAATGCCTCACTCGATAACCTGTCAATCGGTGGCGCAGAAATTGCTGGTCGGCTTCGTCCAGTTCCAGACACACTTTGGAAATTTGATTGCCAATGTTTTGTGTCATTGTGGACGTTTGTGACACTACTTTGAAGCGTTTGAACCTTTACTTGGTGCGAAGTCAGATTTATACGGTTTGGTTCATTGTACTAACGGTAATGCTATTTTTATTTGTAACTAGATATGGGCAGTTTGAAACGAGTCTAGTATGTATTATTAACTGACTCGAATACGTTATGCTTTAAATATTTCTTTTTTTTTTAATTCATAATTTATGTCGCATCAACTACAAGGTTATTAGCGACATCATATGGAACATATATGAGTGGCTTACATTATTTGATTGATCAGTCCGGTTTCATTAATAAACTCGAGTAAATCCTGTATTTTTTCCTCTTTTATATTGTTTCATTTAAAATTTAATCGTAAGATGAATTTAAGTGAGGTTAAAATTTGCTTCAGGTCTTGCATGTTGAAAATAAAGTAGCAACAAACGTGCAATAAAAATGCTTTTACTCGATGCTCTTGGCCAATCATCTATCAAAATATCAATTAAAATAATTGTGAAAGACTGATATTTATTTTATTCTTATTTAATGAATTTTTAGTATTATTTTTGTATTATGATTAGACATCAGGTTGAGAAGAGAAAGAAAATATTTGAGTCAGTGAAATGCATGACTAAATTATTATTTCTTTAGTAACTGCATAATATAGTACAAGTTCATTAAATTTCTTCAGAATATTCCTTTTATAATAATTGTAGTAGGTGGTGGGGAAGAAGGGTGAATATTAGAGAAGCAGCGAAATACTCAATTTTCTCAAACAATAAATATTGAATTTCGCGAAGCTATTCAGTTACTTATTGATGCACGTAACTTGTAGTTGTACCTACATTGGCCCACGAAAGTATTCGAACGCCCATTAAATCTGAATAACTTTTTTAAAATTAGACCAAACGACTTGACCTTTTTTTGAGCAGTTAGAATCATTGTTTTACCAAATGACCTACTAAAACGATTTTGGACAAATTCCAATTAATAATGGATTGCACGGGATTTTTTCAATCAATTTTAGAATGTATTCCTTCATGAATTTTCGAACGTTTCGATTGAACGCGGAAGATAGCACTTTATGATAGACACAATTCGGTTCAAAAAGAAGTCCGGACTATCAGTTCAGACAAAATTGACTCGATTTTGAAGGGACTCTTCAAGCAATTTTAGAACGTGACTCTGTAGGCATTCTCAAACATTTGAGGGCTTAAATTGAAAGTACATGGTAGAACTTTACGATAGACACACTTAGGTTCAAAAAGATATAGGAAACCATATTGAAAGATCGATGAAACCAGACCGGCAGCTCGGATAAAATTGACTTGATTTTGTAGGAATTTCTCGAGTCAATTTTAGAATGTATTCCCACAGGAATTTTTAAACATTTGACGGCTTCAATTGAAGCTAAAGGATGGCATTCTGTGATGGACTTCACATAAGTTTAACAGTAACCATACCGCAACCGGTCAAATCATCGGTTTCACATTTTTTATTTTATAATTATTGAAATTCCAAAAATACTTCCATTAGAAATTATTAAGTAAATTTATTCATTCAAGCACAAATCGTTAAAAGAATTAAGGGAAATCCAAAAAAAATCCAGTCTTGTAATTTTTATGAAACAACGCACGCCAGTCACAGTTTTACTCGGTACGGTTAGTGTTAAAAAGAAATTTGAAAGCATGTAGAAAACTAGACAAAATCCAAAAATAATTGATGAGCAACCAAGTATCAAATGAGTACAATAAATTAGTGAAAGTATCAACTTGGTACAATAAATAATGATATTTTTCATAAAAAGGGTAAGTAAAATATTTTGTTAAGCATTTTACATATTCCTAGAAAATGTTACCTACAATAAATATGTAATCTATAGTCTTGCCAGTAGAGTACACACTTGCTGGTAACGATACCAATAAAAAGGCAAAGGTTATTATAACAATTAACTGATCCGTGTAATTCTGATTGAGAGTGTAACAACAACAGATATTCCCTTTAATGTGAACTGGATGGAAAACTGCACGCTTGAAACTCAGGTCACGTGGAAAGCGGGGTGATTGTTGGAGAGCCGAAAGAAGCCGAGTGTAATGCTCGGAAAGATTATCGATATCTTTTATCGGTGTGCTGTGAACCCGAGAAATAAAGACACGGGGTATCAATCAGATATAAATTCGATACGTGTACTTCGCTTCGCGCTAATATTTCGCGAATTGCGCGAAGTACGAGTCAAGCGTACAAGAAATTCGGAAAACTTCTCCAAAACCGCTATCGGTTCCAAAGTATTTCTATTCAATCTAACTTGTTCGCACGATTTTCGGATTGAAACTGCGATTAAATAACATTCTCGACGAAACAATTTCGTTTTGTTGGGCTCTCTGTTTCTGTTCAATGGCGTTCCTCGGTTTTGGAAAAATGAAATTCAAAGGCATACCGACAGGTGAAAGGCACTTGGAAATCATAACCATTGACCAATTCGGGTGACAGGACGAGAAAATTCAGCTCCAGCGAAAATTTCTGTTCTACCGACATTTTCAGCTTTTCCATTCTCCGGCCGCGCAAGACTATCGAAAACTGCGGCAATAAACCGAACACGGAACGTGATGTTGGACATTGAAAACCGACAAGAATTTTTCTCTGAGCTTGCATGATTTCGTCTGGGGAGAATTGTGAAAAAGGAACGTTTTTATTTTTTTACGAAACAAAAGCTTCAGTATATAACTTACAAAGACAAGAGGCTAAAAAGCATTTAATTTTTTTTTATTGCAAATATGTTTTATTTTTCATATTTATGTTTTTGGACAATTTTGTTCGGATGATTTTAAGTATCATTGAGTTTGTATAAACGTTAATCTTCTTAGCAGACTTTTTCAGCATATTTATACTGATGTAGGTCGTTACTTTATGCGTTTGAAAAAAATAAAATATTACTTCCACATCGGTATTAATACATTAATATTACTTGTAGAGGAAATGAACTTTTACTTATTGTTACCCAATTATTCCTAACACGAGGAAAATGTTATTTTTCTGTAAGTATCTTTGATTTACGTTGCTGTATATGACGAGTATACTCGTCATGCAGTAAAGTTAATTACTTGCCATTTACATTGAAATTTTTGTAGAAATTCAAACAGATTCGTGATCCTCGAACGTTTGCGAACATTTTAAGTCAAGAAATAAATAAAGAAGACAAACAAAGAGATTGCAGTGTGATCAGCATAAGTAATCAAATATTTAAAAATGTTTGTGACTCATTTCAAAAATTTAGCTACACAGCTACAAAGTCAATAATCACTAGACTGTGGATCTTTATACACATTAAAAATAGTCTAGATCGATTGAACGAAACAGAAAAAACTTACGAATTTCCCTCTTCCTTCAACATTTTGAACGCCATGATGGTCATGGGTGATCGACCATATAGAATTACCTAAAATGATTGTCATAAAATTAATTCCACTGAATATCAATTTATTAATGCTGAAGTTAACCCGATTACATAACACTATTTACTATTTATATTCGAATATACGAATTAAGTAATTGTTTCGAAGAAAATAAAGTATATTAGCAACATGTATAAATTACTTTTATGGAATATTTTCAGTTACTTACAAGAAAATTAAATGTATTATATTCACGATAAAACTCTACCTATCTACCTGCTAAAGTTGGAAAGTGCTTACTTTAATAATATTATTTAAAATAGAAATTGGTAGAAATATTATGTGAAATACTTTCCATCTCATATTTCAACGAAATTCTTATTTCGCAGTAGTATTTGTACGACTCTAGATTAAAATACATTTTAAATAACTGTTTCTTTATACAATTACTATTTTAAAAAAAAATATATTTTGCAAAACTTGTATCGCTCGAAATAACGAAAATAAGCATTTCTAGTGATCTATTTAAAAAATCTATTCCCCCCAGGCCTGTTAATTACAGCCACCCATAAATGTATAAAATCCGCAGTGTAATAATCACTTTCCAACAATTTTCTTTCGTCGAAGTTGCGTAAACAATTCCCGCCGCGAAAAGCGTTAGGGGCAAAGCTGGCACTCGAACACGATTACAGTTAAACGAGAACGAAATCTCGTTGTCGTGAAATCGCACGGCCGTAATACGCGAGTATTATACGGTACATGAAATTCAGGAGGCAACGTTAGGAAGGGGACCAGGACCGACAGATCTCATCTGAATATTTTACAGGCCGCCGCGACGCCGGAGGTGTCGCGCATGCCGGAGTGTCGATGCATAAAATTTCGCGTCACATCCTGCGACGTTTTCGAAGAAAATAAGAGCGAGCGTGAAAGCGGGAGAGATACAGACGAGGAAGGAACGTGACGTGTGGAGGGACAGAATACAGCAAGTAGTAGAAATCGAGGCCTAAAGGAGCAGGTACAGCTAAAAAACATTCGAGCGATCGAAAGAAGTGAGACTAGCAACTCGGGAACAAACAGCTGGAAACAAATTACGAGCACGCTCTCTTAAATCACGTTCAAATTTGCAACAGTGCGAGAAGTTTTAATTTGGTAGTTTCTTAAAGCAGTTTTTAGTTGGAACATCGATGTACACACACACACTCGAGCTAGCCGAGAAACTTGTGACACCGATTGTACGCGCAAATCGGTACAATTTATATCAAAAATTTTCAACTACATTGCAGGGTTAAAACGAAGATTCTGGAATAAATTTGTTGCGGGTTGACAGCAAGGTAATGGAGGGGGGGATATGTATCGCAACCTTCACCGTTTCAGGATTTAATAGGCTGATCCTCCAGAGCTGGGGTGCCTAACGATGGCTCTTGAAACAGATTTTACTGCTCCTCTTCTTCGCCTGCTCGGCGAGTCAGTCACCACCATATCCACTCCGACTTTCCCTTCGGCACGACATCCACGACCACTGCACCGGCAGGTATCATGTTTATGACGATTCAGGTGTAGGTAAAGAATTTGCAGTGCCAACAAATTTGTGCTACCATTAAATAAAGTCGATTTCCACCGCACGACACGAATTTCAATTCAATTGATCGTCACGACATCGACAGAAAAGTAAATTATCGCGAAAAGCAACGTAATTCAAGATTAAATTTAAACCGGTTAAACCTTTTTTTGAAGGACCAATTTTTTTAAATTTTGTTTATGCAGTTCCATAGATTTCGACGAGAAAACACCGAAAATGAAAATCCTATTGCCAGGAATTCACTGGTTCAGAAGTTATACGCGTGAATAATTGAGCACTTTTAAGCCTTTTTGTCAGGTTAAGCGCAGCCATATTGGTATATTTTCTAGGTGGTACACGTAAGATCGGCTAAGTAGTGCCGAGCAGATCAACGTATCTGCCTTCTAAGGGGCAGCACAAGCACGTATGTAATATTAACACATGTTCGAAATCAACGGAACATTGTCAGCGTGGTCAGGCCGGCATAATGGACGACCCTCTCCACTCCCACGACGACCTAACTCCAAACCAATTTGGACTATACCTTCTTTTTGAGATCCAACCACACAGCGAATGTACTAAGATGAAGGCACTTTAATTTGTGAAAAACACTTGAAATTGCTTATGTTTACACGCGTATAACTTATAAACCAATGCATTCCTAACAATAGTACTTACATTTTCGTAATGTTCTCATCGATATTTACAGGATTACATAAAAAAAGATAAAGAAGAGTTCAAGAAAGTTAAAAACATCTGGTCCTCCAAAAGAAAGAACAGCCTTTAAACCGGTGAATAATAAATAATTCGCTCGGACAAAGAATTAATTTTAACAAAAATGAGGATTACAAATCTTGATTTCTACCGAATAATGAAAAACGGAAACGGGTACTTACCAAGTAACGGTCCTTCCTTTGCGTCGTACACTTTCTACGATTCAATAACACAACACACAACACCACGACGCGGCTCACAAGGACAAAAGGTGGTTCAGAGATAAAGAAACGCGCGTCCATTCACTTAGACTGTTGCGATTCTAATGACTCGCGGCCGAATTGTTGGGACCGCGGGTGGGGAGAGGGCCATGATAACGGTGATCGAGTATCATAGGACGCCAATAGAACATTTGTCACGACGACTGTCTCCGATGATTGGCGATTGCCCCCGATTTCGGATCAGCGCGGCCCAGCGCGGCCCAGCGCGAAGGTGCGCAAAAACCCCTCCAAGGCAATGCGTGTATTATGCCGTTGCTTTCGTAAAAAATCGTACTCTTCAAGAGCCATCGTTAGGCACCCCTGCTCCAGAGGAAAAAGGACATTTTTTTTTATTGAAATTTTGAATATCTTTTATATATAGAGTGTTCGACGCAATTGTTTCAGGCTATAATTTCGATACAAGTACAGTTACCAAAAACAAGAAAAGAAAAGAATGAAAGGCTTGAAGAACGTTACGCCCGTTGGCCCTTATTTTTACAATGGTGCATGTGCAAATCCTCTCGTTGTTCTACATAAAAAAATTTGCAGATATAGCAAAAAAATAATTAGTTATCTAAATATTTCTCAACAATATCAGTATTGAAGAAGCGTTGATTGTAGTGTTGAATGTAATGGAGAAACGTGTGAGCATCTTCTTCAGTACAAATATTTTTTAGAAATATTTCGACAACTAATAATTTTTTTGCCATTCTATCGCAATACTTTTCAATGTGGAATAACGAGAGTAATTTGTCTGTGCAAAAAGAAGGTATGCATTTCCATTTAAAAAAAATAGTAGAATTGTTGATTGCAACGTTCCACTTTTTAAAAAAAATAGGGACCCACAGACTCTTCAAACCATTCACCCTTTTCTTTTGATGTTCTTCTGTAATTGTATAATACTTTTAACGAAGTTATAGCTAGAAACAATTGCGCGAAGCACCCTATATATTGATTAAAGTGTGTATAAAATATTATGATTGATATGCAGATGAACCAATATCGATCGCAAAATTTCCAAGTTTGTTGCTAATTAATATAATGTTGTCAATTGTCGGAGACAAATATTGAAAATTTTTGAAATTATGTGCATATATTTGTGCACAATTATAAGGATCATCCTGGTATTGTAAAGGTAATTATTTTTAAAAGTTAAAACGTCAATTTTGACCGTGTCGAAAATTAAGATGGTAACATTTTAAATGGTGTATGGAAACTTTTTTGAGTGACTGTATATTCACATGACCATTTTTTATCTAAAACTTTGTCTGAAATTGACGGCAGTGGAAGGGAATATCCCCTTAACCAGAAAATAAAAGGAGGAGGAACTAAAAGACAATACTTCTGAACGTGACAGTAGCTGACAGAACAAATTTTGTGAAGGAAAAAAAGTTACAGGATCGGTCTCGTTTTCTTCGGTCCGAGGAAAGAACGATACCGAGATAAAGCTGTGTGCGGGAAAAAGGCAAGAATTTTCTCAAAGAAATGACGCAGAGAAAGGATGTCGGGAAAGAAGGTAACGAAAAACAGAACCGCGTCTCGAATAGGTTCAAGAGTTGAGAAAGTTGCCTGTGGAATCAGGGTTGAAAGCCTAGGCCGTTCTCTTGGACGTGTTCAACCGCGATTCCTGAACGAGCCAGAAGGAACGCAAGTGGCAACGTGTCACATTTTCGCATAATCTTCGCATTCGTTTTAACGATGCGGCCGCGGCATCATGCGAGACCGGCTGGAAACCTCGACGTCTCGACAGCTTTGCTTCTCGGTGTCACGTGCTTTTCGTGTCGCGTCTCGTGCCTGCTTCTTCATGACGCATTCCGAAAACGTCGTTCTGCGATTCTCGACGTTTTACGGTGTGACGGTTCCCGTCCAAAAATAAAATAATAGATTTCTAAAATTTCATATTCGTTTTCATGGAATAGGTAGTAAACATTCTTGCAATATGAAAACAACATAGTTTAGAAACACAAATTACCGATGAAGGTTAGAAACCTAGTTAGAAGTCTAGGAGAGACACGCAAGGCAACATACATTACGTAAAGTCAATATTTCCGAAGTGAAATTTTGTTGTATATGTAAGCATTTTTGTTTCCATCTTTCTTGTTGATTAGTTAAAAGTGTTTTATTTTAGTTGTGAATATTGGAATGTTATCGTATTTACAGATACGGGTGACTTACAGTTATAAATACTGTGACGCCTACGCGTGTTCTCGGATGAAAGGATTTCAAAGCCGAGATCGCGGGATCTTATTAGGGTCCAAAAATATAACCTTTCCAATCTGCTACCTCCCGGATGGGCAAGGTGTTGAAAGATCGGACGGGATTTGCTAAATCTATGGGTTCGATGGATGGCCAGTCTTAGGCTTAGGTATTATGACTATGGACTAGAATGGAAATTATGAATAGGTGGAGAGCTATCTTGATTTATGACCATAACTAACATTTATTCTTCGAAACGCTTTGTATGCGGCACAGGTACATTTAAGATGTTATGGTCGAATATTCGTATAACAAGTTTAAAGACGTTATCAAATGTAATACTATTATCTACGTAACTCAACAGTAAAATAGTGCGTGTATTGGATGGTACGATTTAGATGTTCGGCGATAATAACGATTCTAAAAGAACGTCGCACGGCTGTATAGAGGCCGGCGCACATAAATATCACAAGTTGTTCAACCGATACATTCAAGGAATAGCACTATGAGAAACAACTGATCGATTCGGATCGGAACTACGCTCTGATGATTATGAGCAAGTGATTTAACCGATAGTGAAATATCAATTGGCGAGCGTCGCCACGAGGACGAAGCCGGCGAGGTTTCCCGAAACGACTACGCGTTACCGGTCGCCTCGTGGTACGCGATCCGCCATGTTATTATACATGCGTTCCGAGTCGATCACCAGTATCACGTCACAATTATAAAATATATATATATATGAATAGTATCACGGTCTTAAATGGTAACGGAAGATAACTCACCCAACGTGTAGTGTTTATTATATCACAGGTTAGTTTATATAGTTGTTCAATTACTGGCTGGTTCTATAGGAATGGTAAAATATGGTTAATACACTCGCTCCCAAACCTCGTTCGCGCCTAATGCTAATAAAATCTATAATATATAACTAGTCACTAATAGGTTCACAATTCAATTGATTCGATTACAACTTAACCTACAACCAAGCGAAGCTTGATTGGCAAATTTAATTATGAGTTTAAAATGTTTTACGTAGAACAAAGACTTTTCGCCAGTGCGAGAGAAAGGTAACCCTATTCTAACGACTTGAACGAAACTCTGCTTTATGCGCTCCACGGACCTAACGACTCGTACCTCACGATTATTCGTCGATAAGTGACGCGTCTTCGCGCTCATTTCGGGAGGCACGGTTCCTGGTCTCGCTCCCCACTTAGCGTCTTAACCAATTAGATTCGAATATGTCATTCGGACGGTTAGGCGTGTTTTCTCTCTTGATCCATTCGCTCACTCTCTCGCTCTCATACCGCGCTCTCGGTTAACTCTCTTACTCCTTACTATGCCTTTACCAGCGGACGAGGAACAGTCTGTTGTTGTTGCCGTTATTGCCCTTGAAAAGGCTCGGCATGCTTGGCTAGGTTACCCGAAACGACTACGCGTTACCAGGCATGCCGAACAATTACCCAACAATAACGTTCGTCGTCCTATGGCAAAACACGGTTTCGAATTAACGACTGGTTTTTCGTTATTACAATAATATCGTAAGGTGACGGGAAGGAGATCGTCATTCCTATACCTAAAGCTATCTCCATGTATATATGTATGATTACGTACAATGTCGTGTGGGACGGCGTTGGTTTCAAGAAGGGTATTTGTTACTTTAAATACATTCTCGCGATAAAAATAAAGACTCTAACTTCGTCAAAGGCAATGCTGTGTTCGATTAGGATAAATCCGAAACGGCTACGCGTTGTCGAACAGCAGCATGCCGACGGAACAACAAATAATTTTGAATCTTTCAGGCTCGGCTGTGGTCGATTAGGATTTCCGAAACGACTACGCGTTGTCGTCCACAGCGTCACCTTGATCTAAGCCGAAATGTAAAGATTATGTTACGGATCGTAACAATACGATATTACATTTTTGTTGCATTTTCCAACTTTCAGAGGGAATTGAAAAAAATAAAACATTTCCATTTTTTCAATTTTTTTATTTAAATTAGTTCCCTCTGTTTATTTTAATTTGGTGTAAGTTTTATTTGCTCCCGTGTACTCTATCTTGAGATCATTTATTTCTAAGAATCAGTCAGTAAGTGATTAGGCAATAAAGATTATCGTATAATCTTTAAAAGATTATCATAGTCGTTGCCAAACAGCACTGAAATAATGTTCACTTTCTTAAAAGGTTCCAACGATGTATAACATAACTTGATTTTTGATTACTTAAATTATTAAAAAAAAAACAGAATTTTTTCCGTTAATTACACTTCGAATGAGAGATGGCAAGTTTCCGTAAGAAATTTGTCACAATGTTTAGAAGTCCTATAAAAATTATTTTCCTGAAATTTTCCATTACTACTTAATCTTAATGAACACATAATAATTACGAAATCTTCTTTCTATTGCATGTACTTGTTGTGATATTGTTAAAAATTCATTACTGCTTTAATAAAGTGTAAGAAAATATAATTATGAGATAGGAAAATTAAATGATGAATCAATAAATAATCAGAATAATCATATCACGTTTTATAAAATCTCAAATACAAGTACTAATCGTAATAAACATATAAAATTGTTAAGTGAATGGTTTTACCACTTATGATTTATTTTTTCTCACAACATTCGGAAACAGATAAGACCAATTCATGAACAATCAAGTTTAAATAAAATTTGATAATAAGGGAAGTAATCATGTACAACTTCGTTTCTTTTCGTCTCTGATCTTGATGGCTGTAGTCATTCTTATTCTCTGGAATGTTAGCCACGTTTATAGACCCTAAAGCACACACGCTAAAAGACATTATGACCGAAGTAAAGATGTAGTAAAGACACATGCTCTTTTTGAAAGAAAAAATTTGAGCTGGAATACTTTTAAAAAACTTGAACTTTGTTAATTAACATTGTATGTATGCTTGAAAGATTTTCAAAAATATTTAAATATCACTATGTAAAACACTACACTAACTCTCTGAAATTCTGTAACATTAACTGTGCATTAGCCTCTTACTTCACATGAACTTCAAAAATTAGTAACACGGTAACTTCTTCGTTCATCTAACGTTCAACTTTAACAATAAAAGTGCATATGAAGTAAATATATTATACCTTTCTCTGCTGATGAATCACAGAAATGTGGAGAAGAAGCTCTCAAACCATTATAAACATTAGAATAATGTAAAAATATTAAAGATGGTAAAAATTGCAGTTTTTCGCGAATTTCGGCCTCCAACTGTAATAAATCTAAGGATTCTTACATCTTTCAATGCCTAATGTTTCTTCAAAATATACATCAAAACGTATATTTTAAATTTTCCACGTAGGCCTGTATAAAATAGTTGTAAAATACAGCATTTAGTGTTTCCCCTAAAAATTGCAATTTCCTCCAAAATTTTTTTTCACATCATGTAGTAATCTAATTATTCCAACTTCACAAAAAAATCCAAGTCGTAGAGTCCAATATTATGAAACCTACCTATCGTCCTTTTAAGAGTGTCCAATCATTACTGCGAGTCACTCTTCGTGGACCTGTCATTCATAATTGAATGAATTGCAAACCCAGGTGTTCCAAAATGTGTAATATAAATTAACATAGATTTTTAACGGATGGCGATAAAAACGTAGTATTTTACGAGCATGTGTGCGCAATCAGAAACTAAGGGAAAGGGTGAGTTTCCGGAGATGTTGCGGCGGCTGCACTGCGAAATCGTAAAAGATTCATGGCGTGGCGGTTCCTTTCCGGACAAGGCGGTCAATGTGGTATCTCGTTTACAGAAGGTCCGCGAGTGCCTTTTTTACAGTCTTAAACGCTTTGTTCACCTTAACGAGAATAGGAAGAGGGACATTTAAATGTTCCCCGCGAGGTAACGCCCCCGCGCGAACGAACGTTTCAACTTCCGCGAAACTCGTCGTTCCAATTCACCCCTTTCGCCGTTCCAAACAATGCTCCGGGCTCTTTCGAAAGTTTCAGCGAGCCGAGGTTAGCACATTCTGCGATCCACGTAATCGCGGGGAACCGCGCTTTCAGAGTAGTCGAAAACGCGGATGATCTCCAATTTCCTTGCGTAGCGTTGGCGAATATGTGTCTGATGAGGGATAAAGTTTCAACTAATAACTTTATCTAAATTTCGATCGGGCACACTCTGGGTCCCGTTGTTGCAGATGCTCCGAGACGCGTAACTTTGGAAAAATAGTGTCAGGTTGGTCCCCGAGTTCGTGCGCTTTTGGGAAATGAGAAAAAGAAACTTCTTTAAGCCCTGGTAAGGCGGACAATTTTTACGATTTTATGGCAACTGTAGCTAGACCTGTTCAAATTCTTATTTGATAGTATTCTTTTATGTGTTTTTGAACCAGCTTCTATCAGATCAGCATTGATCTTTACATTAGATTTCGTATAAGTAAATAGTAATTTAAACTAGCTGCTAGAAGATTGAAAGTTATTGTTACATGGAATGTTTGTAATCTCGAATAAACCGATATTCCCTTTAAATATTTATTCTTGTATTTTTCAATTTTTTATCTTAATTTCGACATTTTGAAAGGAATACAAATCGTGAATGGCTGCAATCCATTATACTCTTGCTTGAATAAACAATAAGTAATATTGTACTAATAAGAAATGAATTTCATGAAATGAACAAATGTGGAAAATATAAGATATGAATTTTAACTATTTTTTGCAGCTTTTAATATCTAAATTTCATTTTAAAAATTGGGCAATAGTTTCCGATATACCTAACCAAATTTTCATTGCATTCTTATGTTTCGATCGTGTAACATTTTATAAATGTGATATGAGATTCATTATATTATAGACAGCACACTACAGCGATCACTATTAACGTGGAAACTCAGGGTTTTTGTTTGAAATTAAATATTGTATGAAGCACGGGAAATTAATGGGAGTTTAATTCGTCATCTGTCTAGTTACAAAATTTTTCATGAAATATATACTCTCTATATTTACAGTTTTGTTCCATTTAATAAATACAAACTTTACATATTAATCATGATTTAGGAATTATTTGTCGAATTCAAATGATTTAATTTTTCTTTATATCTAGAAGATTAAGTTTTAACTCTAGAATCTAGGAATAAAAATTAATCCAAGGAGTTTCTATTAAACACGCTTCAAACAATGATTAAAAAACTGTTCACCTCCCATTTTATTGTTAACTTCAGCTTTGAAAATATGACTTTTCATTAACTTCTTGTTTCTCTCTACGTCGTAAAGTCGACAATTTTTATAACCCAGGAGTATGTAAGGTTACTTTATTAAGCTAACAAAGAAGCCCTTATAAAGAAGCATCGAAATATAATGTATGATATGGTTAATCTCATGAATGTAATATATCAAGACTTCGATAATGTTTTTCTATTACTTGAAGAAAATATTAAAAAGATATAAACACGTCGCTTTAATAAACAGAAATTTTATATCACAAAACCATTGTTATTTAAAAATCCCCGACTAATATTTTCCCCTCCTTTTTCACAAAGCTCGTGTTGTTTTAATTAATATCTTAAATGAAGAATCACAATAAAATATAAAATAAAGTTAATTTGACCAATGTTGGTATCTCAATATATCAACGTCTCAAAATCATTGAAAGAGAAAATGAAATTCTGTTCAGTCTTTGTAAATTACGCAAAGGTATTTAAAATTTCGTACAGAGAACGGCGATCTGATTACGCATTTACAATGAAGTCCGGTAATTGTATTATATAGGGATTTGAGCACCCGGTATCGATGCCGCAAAATATTTTCGTAACGATTAATTATAAATACGGCAAACCGTTCAAACAGAGAGAATTGATACATAATTTACCTGGCGTGGAACGATCCCGCATTTATCTTCAAAGTTCCTCAGAAAAGAATCCAACGGCGAGCTGACGGAAATTGCATTGCCGGAAGCGGTACGAAACTGCTTCATAACCAGCTAGGGTAGAAGGAGAAATCACCTCTGCTGAAACCGAACTGGCCCCGCGAATATCTGAAAATTAAATTTACCCCGTTGCTCTTTCGACTGGAAATCTTTCCTGCGATACGTATAACGTTCCGATGCCGTCCACCGACGGCTACAGATATATAGGGTGAGTCGCCTAAGATTTTCACCGAAAATATCTCCATTGTTTTTGGTGGTATGAGAAAATAACCGAGGATGAAAGTATTTGACTAACAGTGGCAATTATTGTAATGTAAAAGAGTTTTTCTTATGGTTACACTTTAATGTCAACGATGCTTTTTTTTTTAAATAGGATGATATATTTTAATTAGCTTTATGTTATGGCTAATGAAAAAACGAATTCCACCATGTATCATATGTTGACCTTCAAAAAACCTTCAGTTTTCTTTTTTATTGTACAGTTGTAATCTCCGATAGGAGATTATTCTGCAGTCTGTATTACATACATAATATTGCAATAATAACCTTATGCTAATGTTGCGGGTAATGTAAGAAGTACATATCAGTTGGAGGCTCTTAATTGATAAAAGACATTTTTCAAAAAGCGTAACTTAAAATACGAATATGATATTCAAGCTTATCGTATTTAAGTCAGATTTTATCGACGACAAGTCTGAAACATTTGGAGGTCAACATATTACACATAGTCTAATTTGTTTTTTCATTAGCTGGAACATTATAACAATCAAAGTACATCATCCTATTTAAAAAATCAACAACGAACTTGACTTCTTCTAACGCAATAATTGCCCCTCTGAATCAAACATATTCTTCCTTACATATTTTCCCGTATCGCTAAGATCAAAAGAGATATTTTATGTGGAAATCTTAGATGGCTCACCCTGTATATACATAGATATAGATATAACATTCAACGTTCCACGACTTTGTGAGAAAGTCCACAATAAAACTACGAAAAAGTCAAAGACGTTTGATCTCTTTTTAATGGACGTATCGCTTCCCGAAGAGAATCGATGTTTTGATAGCGGATCCGCTTTCTGACGAATTATAGCATAAATTTGCACTAACTAATTCAGAATTCTAGCTTTTATGTTCAGATGCTATTTTTCTCAATGTTCAATTTAAGTTTCGTTATCTAATATTTTTATCTTTCCATCTGCTTAACACATTATTTAATACTTTCGACGTACTATCCGCTTAACACATTTTTTAATATTTTCGACTTTCGATCCGCTTAGCACATTATTTAAAACATTTTATGTTAGTGATAATTTCAGAGACTTTGAGAATCAGAATACCTACAGATTTCTTGAGGAAGAATTTTAGTCGACAACTAAAAGGACATTTACAATTTATTTTATTTTTTTTTGGTAGGGGATGCTGATTCATAGAAGATTTTTAAATTCCTTTTTGATTATAGACAGAGCTCGTTATTTTATCAATTCCCATGAAAGAAAATCTGCTAAATATTAATTTCTCCGTCACTAGTTGTATAAAGTTTCAAAAAATATATTTGCGAGTTGTTTGCCACCTCGTAGCAACAAACATTTGTTCTCGCTTAAATTCCGGTACCAGCACAGCACGCTGAAAATTTGGTAATGCGAAGCTAAGAAATGCAGCATCTGGTTCACGCGAATACTAATTGTACGGGTATAAAATTGCAACGAGGAAGCAACCCACGAGAATTTGCAACTGAATCGTGAACATTCACACGTTGTCAGTGTTGCTGTGTAACTCCACGATCTCATTTGTACGCCTTTACACTCAATTAAGAATGTCTACCCTCTCTTGAACGATTACGTACATACACGAACGGTAAAAGCAGAATTATTTTTCGGAATTGCTTTCAATATATAAATTCATGTTTTATTGGGTAATTGTTGTCAGTAGACTGCGAATTTTATGCATTTATTAAAAAAATGAGTGAGTGTAGTTTAAAATGGTGGAATGATTAGAAGGATTTAAAAATATCAGTATATCATTTCCACCTTATCAAGATTATTAAAGAAACAGAAAAGCTTCTACATGATTTCTGTTTCTTGTAATTGATGCAGATAATTTTTATTTTCTATAACTGGTATCATTTTCTATATTATGTGGTTATCAACCAATAGGAAATTATTTCAGTAATAATCTCTGAACATTTCATCTAACAATTTCAAAATGTGTTACTACTGGTTTTACAAACCTTTAAGACTAAACCTACTGACTATGAAACGTGATTACTAGGTGCTCTCTTATAAGAATGGCACGATTGAATTTATTTCGATTTTGTGCCATTTTTATTAGAATTTCTACTTGATTAAAAAAAGTATGCATAACCATTTCCAGCGGAAGTATCTTTATAACTTCAATAATTGCAAAATAAAAATATGAAAACGGTTATTTGACCCGCGCTGGTAGGATTTGTGTTAAAAATAGAGTATGTGGTGTTAAGTCAATTTCTTTGTTCGTCAAATTGTATCTGGATTACACAATAAATTTATGTATTTTCCACTTTCTTTAGAAAATGGTAGTCGTTTGAAATAACTTATAGAGTCTAGTATGATGAAGTCTAAAAAATCGTTTGTATTTTATTTATAACAAACACATTATGAAAAATTTGAACAAAATTTAAGTATTCAACAATTCCGTTTGATTGATGGATTCAAACATTCTTGCCGTCATTTTTAAGAATCGCAGGCACTTCAAGCAGATCGCATTTAAAGTTTTAAAAATTATCTAAGAATAAGTCGAATACTTCCATACACTAAAAATCTTTTACATGAATATTCTCACATAAATTAACTTCTTTACAAATTAAATTTAGTTCTAACAATTAGACACATTAAAACCATGCAAATGCAAGTATTATCTCTACCACTAATTCATAAAATTTGGTTAGGCTAAACTTCCGAAGACGTCCATGCTCAGAATTGAACAAAATGTTGATTGAAAATGATGATTGTCAGAACGATTTTTGGCGTCTCGAAAGAAAATTTTTTACAATTTTAATGTCAGTCTCCATCTTACCGACAAAGTCGTAAACGGCCCACATGGTTTCATACCACTATTACTAATTCAATTAATTCGTTTCTCACACAAATTCCTAGGCAGACCTAACCTAAACTTAATCGAATCTTTCTTTTCAAAAAATTTCTCACGGTTTATTATTAAACTAAATTCACTTCCAGATTAACAACTTCAGTCATCTAGTCAAACCTAAGTCAGACTTACATGTACCATTTCCGCTCGCTCTTAAAATAAACTTTTCGGGTCATCCACAGCCGTTTCTTTTCAGAAAGTTAGTGAGTGACATTCAAATAGTGAACAAATTTTGTCGGTAAGGTAGAGAGTGACATTACAATGGTAAAAAAATATTTTTCGAGTCGCTAAAAATCCTTCTGACAATCATCATTTTAGTTAAAAAGGAACCTATTTCCAAAATTTCTTCCAATTCTGAGCATGGACGTCTTCGGAAGTTCAGCCTTTGGTTATGTTCCGGCGTAAAATTTTCAAATATAGATAAGATATATTAAAAAATATTCGTACCTCGATAGATTGAAGTAGTTAATGTCTTCATCGTGGGACGATCAGCAACTTCACTAGCGTTTTGCTCGTTCCGAATTCTTCACTGTTCGATTTTTCGATGAAGTCTCTGTCACAGGATCACCGAACGAAAAGCGAAATATACACGCGATGATTGGTCAATTATTTCCTGGACGTGAACACCGACAATTCCTCGAGGACGAATCGGTCGCGGGACAGTTCGACCTAATTAAGGGACCGATTCCGAGAACTGGCCGTGTCGATCGCTCAGGGTGTCTCGCAGGGGCCGCGGTTTATGACAGCATTGTTCCGCGGGACGGTAGATGTCTAACGGTGCATCGAAACTGGTACACGAGTTAATTGCGACTCACTCGTCGTTTCGCTTATAGAACAATACGCCGGTTTTACCAAATGTGAAATATCATGTGTCAACTACGGAACTTTATGGAAATTCCCATTTCAAGGACGAACTGAACAAAACAGAAACCACGTAAACTCGCGTGCAGCATTCTGCCAAATTCTACGTAAAAACATTTCACTTTTAATACTAAATTCATGGACCACTAAAAGTGACCATTTTACATTTATGAAAATAACAGGAATGCATTTATTCCAGAGATCAAAAAAACTTTTATTTAAAATCTTTTATTTCTAAAAAAAAATTCGAATGTATTTTTCATTTAGGAAAATATCTGTTCCTACAGAAGTTGCATGGTAAGAAACTTCTTTAGAAAGTGGATTAGATGCTTTAAAATTTGTATAATGAAGGTTCCATAAAAACAATTTATTTAGAACGTGTATTAAAGAACTTTTTATAAGAGAAACACAAATCTTTGTGATATGCTATGAATTAATAAGATAAAGTTTATAGTATTTAATGGTTAAATAAATTATCCATAAATATGTCTTTTCGATGTTTTCAGTGTTTCGTGTGTCTTCTATTTATTGTTATCAGAAATGCATACTATTCGCTGTTTTAATATTAATAGTAATTGATCCTTTTGGAATGAATTCTGAAAAATAATTCTGTGAGATAAATGACCGCAGCTGACGTCGTTGTGGTGAACATTTATATTCAGTAATATTTAGTTTTCGTAATATTATCCGATATCGTTGAACTTTGAAAAACGACATGGCAGAGAGCGTATTTTATGATTGTTTTGGCAGCAGATTGTCTGCGCTATTTTATACTCGGGGAATTTATGACTGTGTTAGAAGCTGAATGGCACTTTCACAAGTACTATGCTCTCTCCTAGATGAGCTCGAAGAGATGCCTGCTGCTGAGTCATGTATTATACAAGTTATCAAGCATGTATAATAGAATTAATTATTTAGCGAAATTCCTACAATTATTCAAGAGCTGCACCTAAATATTCTGACTGCACGGAATTTTGCCGTATAGTCAAATGAATTATGAACAGACATTTTGTCGTGACCTATTAAACTAATCATGAACGCGCGAAACGTTCGTTCTACCATAAAAGAATTGAATAATACTGTTGGATAAAATATCAATCTTGAAATTTTTATTATTTTTTCCTTTTTAGTAGACAGCGAATTTTAAGCATTTATGACAAACATGAACGGGTACAATGTAGAACAGTAGAAATACAAGTCATTGGAGAATATCGATATACTATTTTCTACCTGTTAATTATTATAGTGAAAATGTAATATCTATCCAGCTTCTGTTTTTTTGCAATTAATGCAGAAAATTTTTATTTTGCATATAGATCAAGAGTCTATTTAGTACACCTAATCACTTTTAATTCACTATTTTTATAGGGACTGAACAATATTTTCTTTCAACGAAAAGAAAGTTAATAATTCCAACAGAATTAAAGATTGGTCTCATTTAGGGATTGCAATACTGGTACACCGGTATACCGAATACCGGTATTTCGTGCTATTTTGCAATTTCGTGAAACCGGTACTTGCTAAGGTAAAATACCGGTATTTTCGGTATTAGCTATAAATAATAAATATTTTTTGGGGACATCTACTCGTATTTGAAATTTACAAATTAATTTTTCCGATAGTGATTTCGATTTAATATCAAAAACTGTATCAGCTCTGCTTCCAATATAGCTCGCTGTGGAAGCATTATGTCGCAACAATAAATTTTATGTTGCAATCACTTAAAGATCAGGACACGCCACTGTCTGAGAAATTATACAATGCATTGAAAATTCGTATGCAGAAAAGGCATAGTGAACTAGAAAATATTTTAAGGTATTTACATAATTATAACGACTTTAAAAAAGAAAAGTAAAAGGAAGAAAAGAAACTAACAAGGTCAAATTTACTTAAATTCGTCGTCAACTTCCACAAATACATTTATGAAAAGCAAACACGAACCTATCCAGAAGAATTCGTTGAAGATGATGTTGATATTAATATCGAAAAAGAATTGTCTCTCGAGAAGAAATTACAATTAGCTATAAATAAAAAAATTTCCACGAACAATAATAAAAAAATAATACAAGAAATAGGTTTATCCAAAACCGTCAGACGAGAAACCGAGTTGTTAGAAAATGAAGAACATCAAGGCAAATATTTAGAGAAAGTATATCTCTCATTATTAACAGTCCCACTAACCAGAGTGGATGCGGAAAGAGCACCTGCAACTGCAGGTAATTTTTGCAGAATAATACGTTCCAGGCTTAGGGACAGTTCAATAGATGCATTATGTTTTTTACAATCACATTTAAAAAATGTGTAGTTAATAAATCAGTTAATGTCTTTTTCTATTAAATAACTGTGTTTTTGTACCTTCTTGAAAATTCCTAATACCGGTACTCCAGTACAACGTTTAAACAAATACCGAATACCGGTATTATATGTTTGGTCCGGTATTATAAACCCTAGTCTCATTATAATATATTATTATTAGTTTTTCGCTGTTATGAACAACACGAATGCGAACGAACGTATCAATCATTAATTCCCATGAAGTCGTGACGACAAATCAGGCCACGGAATAAACAGACAGATACACGTCAGTGACAGTACAGATAAACGCAGGATGACATCATATGCTAATACATTATTATCGTATGTGAAATAATTACATTTAGCGGCGGTACGGTGTGAAATAGACTGCGAAAGATTTGATCTGTATTGAACAGTAATAGCGTATTCCACAAAGAGATCATAATTCAGATGATCTCAGTTATTGACCAGTAATGTGCATCATGAATTAAGTACTTTCGACACATAATGCATGAATAATTACAATACATTTGACGTAGAAATACGATAAAAATCATCTAGCATTAAATGATAAAATCAGTTCCACATATTTCGATGCGCGAATCCGACAGCTGGAGAGTCCTCGACAGATTTAGGCGTTGACATGTCATTACGTTACAGTCCGATTACGTCAGTCAAGCGTTCCTAAAGCAGATAATCGCCATTTGTCAAGATAAGTAGTTGCGGTCAGTCATATTGCGTCGAACACAGCCGCAAGCACCTTGTACCCCCCTCCTTATTACCTTGTAATTGTCTAATTGCGTAAGATATCGTTACATTAATGGTAATTACATCTTCGAACCCGTGACAATTAACCAGAGATTCTGATTGTTTTGTGGTTAATAGAATTAAGTTACATAACATGTAATAGAAAATACAATAACATCTTAATGTACAAACAGAAAATTGTTATAACTAGTAAAATCATTGGTTAGGATTGTTTAATTCTGTTGGTTATTTCTAGTAGAGTTAGGAAGGATAACGAATGTGATAAAGATCCGTGTGCTCCGTATGTAACATTTTTTTCCAAATACAGTGGCTCACGAAAGTCAGAATAATTTGTTTAAAATTGCACCATTCAACTTGACAATTTACTGAATGACGTGCAAAAATTTGAAAAATTTGCAATTGGTAGGCATTCCATAAAAAATTAACAATGGCACTTTTTAAAACTTTTAGTAGTCCTATGTTTGTAATTCACATGCTGAAAATTTCATCGAAATCGATTAATGTATACACGAGCTACAAGCGGTTCAAACTCGTAAAAATTGCAGTTTTTCACGACTTTTGGTCAGATTTTGCTTAAAATCCACAGATTCTTACATCTTTCGATGCATGTCGTTTTTTTCTGCGTCAACTGATTTCGATGAAACTTTCGGCATATGCATAACTAACATAGATCTATAAAACGCATATCTTAAATTTTAATTGCGAACTGAAATAAAAAAGTTTTAAAAAGTGCCATTTTTATTTTTTCAAGTAGTCACCACCAACTTTAATTTTTTCAAATTTTTTTTTTGCTAATTGTTAAAGAAAAAGTCAAATTATATGGTCCAATTTTTAAAAAGTTATTCCAATTTAAAGTGCGTTCGAATACTTTCGTAAGCCACCGTATAGGATATATACCGTACACGGCAGCGCGACTTTCTTTGTCGAGGATCTGCGTGTTTACCGAAAACATGGATGTCCAAGACAACACAAATGAAAACATATGAACACACATGCGTGTTTACTCATTTTGCCCAATAAACTTCTTCAAACAAATAGAAATTCTTCTTATTAAGTACTGTAAAATGCACCAATAAATAATTCACTAGTTTTTGCAAGAAGTGCAGGATATCCTTCACTAAAGGGAAATTTTATTTTATAAATTTATTCATGCAACATTTAAAATGATGTACAAATTATACAATTTAAAAATATTTTTTCAAAATATAATTAAAAATTAAGTGAGCTCAAATAAAAAGAATAGGAAATGGCAGTAAAAATTTTTTTTCTATTTGATAAGTTATATAAGAGTTAATTAATTCAAGTTAAATTAACAATATCGCTAATTACTGCACTGCGGATCTTTATGCGTTTATGGCTTCTGAAAATTTAAAAAAAATGCTGGAATTTAAAATTCGACAGAATTTAGTACTATTTTAATTAATTTCAGATCTACTAAAGCTACGAGAATTGGAAATTAGATCTTATTTGATTCCACTTTCTTAAAATTCGTCTACAAAAGTTAAAAATTGCATAAACATCCGTTGTCTACTAATAACACATGGATCTTGTTCTTCAGACAGAGGATTTGATTAATGAATTTCTCTTACTCGTAGTTACGTAAAATAAAGAAAAATTATGTATATACTGGTATAACATGCAATCAATCAATATCAACCATATTTTTCTAGTGCTTCTTCATGTATATTGTTGTTTGTATTTTACGTAACAGAACTCAATTCATATATTTTTGCAATTTCTCGTTTTCATTCGCGATACACATATCAACACACTTTTATGGTTGTGTCTAACATTTCTAAAGGACATTAACGCACCAATTAATTGAGTTGAGTTAATACTCTAAATAAATTTAAAAATGTGCAAATGTTTATTTCCATTTTAAAGTATCCAACAATATAAATTGAATATTTTATAACCATTGAAAGAATGAAAACATTAATAACGAATATTTCGCGGACAATAATAAAGATAATTTTTCAAAATGAAAAATCATAATCCCTCCTCGTAACTGCCTCTTATTTTGCTTTATGGTGTACGCAATCATTATTGTGGCCGGCAAGAGATAAATGTTACAGCCTTTATTGGAAAACGGATATTAACGGAATAATAAAGATGAAAAATAATTTGACAAATTAATCGAACGCGGAACAGTCCAATATTTTTCCGGATCTATTTGCGACGAAATTGGAATGCTCGGAATATCCTCTACTTTTCCGCGCTCGTTGGTATTTCCCGGCTTTCCAATGTCCGGATTTAATTTTAAATTACACAGTATCTGCTTCAGAGAAAAATAATTCGAAACAGCACACCCCACGCACACACACATCCGTGCGAAATCACGATTCATGCGATCCGAATAATATGTTTCCCGACAATGACGCGAATGTTACGGCTTTACCGCACGCGTGTTTAATAAATGGACCGAATAAATAAATTCAAACCAAAATATGCGCAATCATAGGCTGTGATTTTTCTGACACGTCTACTTTAAAACGAAACCGAGATGCCTGTTAATCAATAACTAAGCCGCCTGTTCGTGAAATTTCATTTTTCCGTCGTCATTAGTATGCTGCAGATTTTATGCATTTATGAGAAAAATGAGTAGTACAAATTCAACACTTTGATCGCCATGTCGCCTATATCTGGGTGACGGAATTATTTGTACAGAATTGAAACTTTTACGTTGGTAGATTGAGTGTACCAAATTTGCTTACGATCTGCGAAGTGAAAGACGTTTGAATATCAGATTAATTAACATCAGAAAACTAGACTTCTCAGTTCTTATTTTGTTAAATAAATTGCTTTCATTATGTGTAATTTTTGTGATTGTTGAGTGATTGATCAACGCGTTAAAACAGTAGAGATATTAAAAACATCACAGGCTATCAATCCGTAATTTTCAATTTTTGGAAATTGTTAAAGGAACGAAGTAATTCCTAAATTGCTTTGATTTTGTGTAATTTTTGTAATTGTTGAGCAATCGATGCAGACAATTTTTATTTTGCATAAATATCCGCAGTTTTGTCATCAGTGTTGTTCGTTTAACGTTTCTAATAAAATAATGCAATAATAAATCATCCGATAAATACTTATTGCCCGAAAATCAGGAAAATTCTTGTAAAATTTAAATTAAGATTGAAATGAAGAATTCTGATTACACCGAGAGTGAGAATGTTTAGTTAATATCCAATGTTCCAAATAATTACTTAATGAGGGTATTTGTTATCGAAACTAGATCAGACACGAGCAAATTTTAGCCGTTGTGATAATACATGTAATGCCACTCATTATTAGTGTATATTTTATTGTTATACAAGTATTATCGCGTTCGGTCCATTTTCATCAGTAAGATCTTGCGAATTCCATTAGCAAACATTTTATAAAATGAATAATATGAATAATAAATAAATAATACATGCATTGGTAACTAAAATCTGATCCGCATTCAATGATGTTTGTTTACGGTTTTCTATATCCTAAAAAGTCAAGAGTTTTGAAACATTGGATGTAACTTATGCTAATTCAATTCAAACGACTGCAGATAAATAACGTTCTGAGTTATTTCATGTCTCCGATCTGTGGAGATTGCGAACTGTCTGGTATTGGTTACGGAAACCCTAAATTTTGTGAACTTATATGGGACTTAGAGCGTTCCGAATATATGTGGTATGGATTGCGTGGGAACTGGAAAATACGTAATACACGGTGCTCTGGATGAAAACGAGTTTTAACTGTTTGACGCGGATTTGAGGAATTTCGAAATTTCTGGAGTTTCTCGAAATACAAAAGCCTCCGGGTATGCGCAGAAACGGTAGCCAACTTCCGCAAATTGTCTGAAACATTAATAACGTTTAGAAGTGCACAATTAAATTGATATTGATCTCGACCTTCCATTAATTCGATTAGTTTCCATAAATTCCAAACTAGTCCAGAGTTTGCAGAGTGATGTCATTGTTCTCAAATACCAAGTCGAATAAACCTGTCCATGAAAGAACCAAAGATAGAAACAAATCTTTTATAACTTTTTAAATACTTCTTATGAGCCTCTTTCTAATTTTAAAATTTATAGAATATATGAAATCAGTTCCAAAATTCTTCGGGTATAAATTATTTCCAAAATGTGATAGATGTATTTTGAGGTATTTTGAGTAATTATGTAGATTCAATGGAATATTATCGTTTAGAAATACTCGGTATTTGACGTGAATGGTGCAGTATACAAATTATGAATTGGATTACTTCGAGAAAGCTTAAGTCAATAAATAAACGATGTGCAATTTAGTATGTTGATCCAGTACGAGTAATTTTATTATTTGGAATGATACAGCTTTCGCATTTTCGAATGTGATAACTTTTCGAATCATTAGCTGTGTGAAAATCAGAGATGTGTAATATAAATTAGTTTACTCTGCTGTGTTTTACTCTGGATGCAAACTGTATTTTCATGATTTAAGTTATTAATAAAGTCATAATGCCATTAATTTCTGGTATATTTGTTTCTAACTCCTCAAGCTGGCTGCAGATTTATTTTTGATTAACGATATACATATAATACTATATTAATATAAATTTTATGTTACACAGGATGTTTCCAAAATTGTAACACAATTACTGGAGAGAAGAGTCTATATTTAAAATAAGTTGAAAACATGGATGAATAGAATACCAATTTTATTGATATGATTCTGGAAGTTTATTTGTTGGTATTCTGAAAACGAAATATTGTAGGACCATTTTTTTAAACACCCTTTATATGAAACTGCCGACCAAACGACTTTTGCATATATTATAAGTTGAAAATCTACTTCATGAAATAGCAAAACATTTTCTCCCTTTTCACTAGTTATGAAGAAAATTCTGGGATTTCACTTCGAGTAAGAAATTATAAACGAACATGTACTCAACCCTTGACGTTGCAAAGGTTCAATGGTTCCTTCGAACTCAACCATAAGCAGCTGGTATAAATTTTCCTCATAACGTTCACTCTTTAACGATGGAAGTTAAAGTCACTTGCACTTGACTTTAAAAATAATGTGTCCTTAAAAATTAATTATCCGGACAATTAGAAGATCCTTTCAGATATTTATACCACTACAGTAGTCAGGCATAACAAGAGTTTAAATTGCACAAACTTTTTGTTTAGGAAAACATGCATTAGATTAGAGCAAAAATTAAGATTTAAACAACTTTGAGTGTTATTAACTTACAGTGTAATTTGACTGAAGCTCATTGATCGATATAATCAGCATTGCATCGAAAGGTAGATTAACTAATCAATAAATAAACTCTAAAATGAAATATAGCAAACAATGTTATTTGTGAAACACAACGAATTCGAACATTATCTATATCTAATATATTTCTCTCGATTCCTTCTACAGATTACAACTACTCATGCGTTTCAATCATTATTTCCGAACGAAGATTCCATATTTTGATTCTGCGATGGAATTATTTGCTCTGTGGCGGATATTAAATTTCTACTCTATCGACTGTCGTCCTCCTTCTAGCTATTACCATTTACTAAATTAAGAACACTGTATCATATTATTCTCCTTGTTATCGATCCTGCTTTAGCAAGTATTGATTACACAATATACAGGGTGAGTCACCTAACGTTTGTACCTCAAATATCTTTGTTGTTTTTGAAGATACGTCAAATGTATTAGGACAAAGTTGAATGGTTCAGCGCGGCTCACACAATTCCAAAAAAATGTTTATTTTCTTGTTTTGTTTTAAATCTTATTCGTTTCCTCTGTCCGTGACCATGAATGACCTTCAACAATTATAGTCACTGAATTCCTAATGAAAGGGACTACAATTGTAGGTATTTAAGAAAGGGTGGTTCCATTTAAAAAAACGGAAGTGACCTTGATATCTCTAAAAAAAATCTGACATGAAAATAAAAATTTCTTTGTATCGTGCGAGATCCACTAAACCATTCAACTTTGTCCTTAAGACATATTTGATGTCTTTGTTTTTAAGACTATTTGGTGATGGATAAAAAAACATATTATTCCATTTAAAAAAAGAAAGTTGACCTTCACCTCACCTTGGAGTGTCTACCGGGAAAAATAAAAGTCACACCGCATGATGTCCCCCTCGGTACTGAACAACTTTCATCTGGAACATTTTTTGTGTCTGCAACGCTTTAGAATTTCCACCCTGTATATATATATATATATATATATATATATATATATATATATATATATATATATTTTATTGGTGAGGCTACAGTAAATGTTCAATATGACTTCTTTGTGCATGAATGCATATTTCAGCTCTATTAACTACATTTTTTGTGGCTTCCAATTTTTTTCGTAAATTGTCTCATCATAGAAGAAACTAGAAGTAAACACTCTGATAGTGAATGACAACATCATCTGATTCGTATGAATAAGGAATACTTGTAAACACATTGGTATGGAAAATTCATAATGTTTCTCCCATTTCTGACCTTGCATGACCTTGAAGGTCACTGTGCAGTACACGGATGAATTCGTCTGGACACACGCTTTCATGTGATATAAAAAAAATATATAGCAGACCATTTAAAAAATTGAAAGGCACCTTCATATCTAACGGAACAGTATAAACATAAAAAAATTACGTACACCATTGTGTTACGCATAAAAACCAGTACTACTTTTTCCTGTTTCATTTTTTCTAATATTTACTATTTACAAGAAAAACGCTAGCTAGTGATAGCTCGAATACCCTCTATATATTATAAAATATTATTTGTTTAACATCAGAATTACGGAATGGTTAAAACTGACTTGTTTCTGATTGTTTCTCTTACAATTACTGAAAATATAAAAATGTTTGCATGAGAAATTTTTTAAGAAATTTCTTCATTCAAGCACATATTGTAATAAAAGCCGTAAGACGGCTCAACAAATTAAATCTTGTTATTATTGTAAAGCAATGTGTATCATATGTGTGCATTACCTATGAGAATATAAATGTGTAATTGTTTAGAAACAGCAAGCAATTCATAATTTTGTTCATCTGTCTTAATTTCTCCATCAGTTATTAGTATTAGCTTTTTATAACGATTTTCCAACGAACTTAACAAAATCTATAAATCGTCCTATAAAGCACGAAAGAAGAAACAGAAATAACCACACTGAGAACCTCCATACAACAAAATCTCGCAAGAATCTATGCACACGAGTAGTGCAGCGTTCCCTGTCAGTAGTTTCCACAACAGTCCAGTATTCATGGTGCATTCCGAACAATACAGTCATGACTCAGAGTATCATTCTTCAAGTTTAGCCTGTCCCCAAAGTATTCACAATCTCCTCTAGAAGTACCATGGTGGTGTGAGGGAAAAAATAGGACAGGGGTGAGACAAGCGAGAGAAATGCATTCCCACCTGACCATTTATCACTCCTTTCTGTTCCAGGATTGTTCGAGACGGACGGTGTGCTGATTCCTGGCACGATGTGCGACCTCGAGTTTGTCAGTTCACAGTCAACGCCGCAGTACGGACGATTCTACTCGCCACGGTACCCGTCCTCTTACCCAAAGAACATCCGGTGCTCGTACCTCTTCCGGGCAAGGTAACTACGCTGACCTACTATTAAGCTAGCAAACTGATCCCGACATAATCCATATATAATGCATCCCGAGACCAATCTCGAGTTGCGCCATATATCTAACGTTCTCGCGCATTTAACGGCTCCAATCCGTAATCCGGTTGCCAGTTAATTAACATCCATGCCTGCGATATCTTCGTCTTCGTGTCTTAGATAAAGATATTGGCCCGACCTCAAATTGTTCTTGACTGATCACTCGTACACTTTGCCTTATGGCAGAGTTAGTAAGCTATCACGAGCTGATGGAACTTTGAAGTATAATTTGGTTACAGCTGTGGTGATACTTGTGACTTGCTTCTGAGCTATGGCAGTCGACAGTGATTGACATTAGTGAGTTTGATTGAAGATGCTTGCGGTGTATCAAAATTGCATCAGAAGCTTCACGCAGAGGTTTCAGAAAATTAAAACGATGGTTTCTCAAAAAACGTAATCATTTAATTACGTTATTTGGTGTTAGAACGAGGCTCCGCCAACGTACTCTACGGGCCTGACGAGCAATCGTAGTTCGTTCCGGAGCGATTTGCTCGGACCCACACTGCGTCGGCCAAGAGGGCAAAAATGAAGAATTAATATTTTTTAATATTTTTTTTACATGAATGTATTTAATGGACCTTATTTGTTCATAAACAACTCGCCAAAACAAATTCGTAACTAAGAAAGACCTTTTAGCAATCATTATTACGACCATTACATAAAAAAATTTGCGATAGATTGTTTAATTCAAGGTATATACTGTATATTTTGGTATCGTAATGGTTTTTAAACTATTATATTTCTTATTTTACTGATTCAAAATGACCCGTTTATTAAAACGCGAAATTCTAAATTGTTGCTACTTTAACTAAACTATTATTAAAATAGGTAAAATACGTCTTGAAATTCTTGCTGGAAGATGTTTGTAGGACTAATCTTTACAGATTTTTAAACAATCTTTCTACCTTACGCTGCCCCCCCCCCCCCTAATCTTAATTTTTTTTCTTTATAAAGACATCCAGAAAAATCGAATCAAGAAAATTTTTGGAAATAGTGTCCCAGTGGACCAAATTGAAGGAACTTTACAGTTCTTTGTCTAGTTCATGATTTATTTCACTTGAATACATTTCATTCTATCCGTTAATTTTTTAATTAATTCTCGTGTTTTTGAATGCCACTACAGTCGGCACGTCAACTTTCAACGCTTATTGAAAAGTGATATCTTTACAAAGCTTCTCAAGATCACTACAATATGAAACAAATACAATCATTTGCTCTTCTCTATGCCCTGCAACATTTTTTTTATACCACTTATAGTTTTTAACATGTATCCGATTCGGAAGCTCTTTTGCAATTGGGATGGCCTCATATCAGAGTTGGATTAATCAAACCAAAGAAATTTTCTAAATTTTACAACTTTTACATAATAATATTGCTAAGTGTTTAAGAATAGTGGAAAGATGAAAAGTCATTAGCGTTTAAAATTTTTACTATTGTTAACACTACATTTACGGGGCCCGTCAAAATGACGGATTCAAAAATTTTTAATTTACCATTATCAAGAGTGTAAGGAGGCATTCGTGAGGAATTATTAAATAGATTTATTTTCTTGTGTACATATTACAATAAAAATTGCTGAAGATCTAAGTAAATACAATTTTATTATTTTTATAAAGCAATGTAAAATAATCTATTTTAATGCTCCGTAAACCTAGTGTTAAAAACACTTTTTAGCCAAATTATCGATAATGCTTAAAAAATAGTACAGGTCCACCCTACATTGCGCTGAAGCGATTCTGTATAAGGGTACCTCAAAATCTTTTAAATGCTTAGGGCCTCTAAATGTCTTAATCCGGCACTGCGTGGCATGAACATGGTGGTGTACTGTTAACCTTTAAATCTCTTATACCGCATTAAACTATGTTAACTAAGTTCGGTGCGGGTTATTTCTCCCGTAAATACCGTCCACTCTAATATTACGAAAGCTACAGTCTTATTTAACCCGCATAAGCTTCTCAGAAATCGTCGCATTAAAAGGATAATATTTCATGTATTTTTGTTATACACTCTAAGTCAACAAATTATGTTTCATTTATAACGTCACGGTTTAAAGAAATCTATCTCACAAACAGAAAGAAATTTCTGTCATTTTGTAGTATGTGAAAATGTATGAATTTTGAAATGGGGAAGTATGAAGATTAAAACCAAAAAGTGGTCTTATAAATGGCTAGTAGCAAAACACTTGTAACCTCAGAATTTTTATTACACGTACAAAAAAATTTCCAATAACGGTTGTAATGTAGGTAGAGAAGGAACGTGTATGAAGAACGTAAAAAGCCAGATGAACGAACGAATACACGTGAAATCTTTCCCAATATTCAATACACGAGTAAAAAGTGATGTAGTATCATCTGGTCGAGTCAAGCATATTCGAAAATATTTTGTGACTATTTATTGTGACGTTGACAAATATACTGCGGCTTCTTTTCAAAACGAACGATGTACAAATGTAATTATATTGTTTCTATGCACGTGCTGTGCACATAGTCTTGTTTAAAATTCAAATCAAATATGAACATTAAACAGTTTCTCGTTAAATAAATGCATAATTTAATGCAATCATAATTAAATGATTTCTATGAAATTTGTTTAAGAAAGTTGCTTAATCGCACACTAATTTTGATTTTTAAAACGATTTTTCACGTAAAACTTTAATTTTCGAAGATCATGGTCATTTCAAGGTCATGTTATTATCGTTTTATTGGTATTTTTCGATCAGCTACACGATGCAATATAAAAAAAACGTAGTTACGAAAAAAATGACCTTGGGGGAAAAAATATTTTCGCCAGATTTTGTCCTTTGACACTATGCACATTACGTAAAAAATATTTTTTGCATCACAATAAGCTGAAGAGATATTTAGGTGGCCTTACTTAAAAGGACCACTCTGTATGCATAAAGTAGAAGCTTTTAGGAAGTTAAGAACACTGACAATGTTTTTTTTCAGTATTGAGACATTCACTTAGGCTACAGAATAAGTTTAAGATTGATAGATGTGGTTGAAAAGTTGGGCATTCAAGTAATATATGTTCGATGAATAATAGAACATTGCAACGTTCACAAACTGTTGGGGGTTCTTTTAAAAGTTTATAAATGTATGCGTGATCTGTGCGGAGGCGTGTGGTTACAACTTGATCTTTTTGTATTTTTGAGTGTTGAACAATTGTTTTGCTAAATATCTAATCTAATTTTGAATATTTTATTCGGAGGAGTGCGACAGTTCTCTCTTGTCACCAGAGATTTTTCCGGTTTCCTAACCGACGTAACTTTCCTTGTTCCTCATCTCCGCTCCTTGTTACGTTGATTGTCGAAAGTTTATGCCGGGGTTTGCCGAGCATTTTCGTTGTAGCCGCATAAAAGGCCGGACAGGGTGAAAAAGAGGGGCGAAATGTTGGCACAGGAATGCCGGAAGTGCTAGTATTCTTAAGGCCGGATCTTTGAAATAACTGCGCGACTACTTGGTAAAAGACGCTGATAGATGATCCTGACCCCGGTATGTGGTTCACAAAAGCCGCGAGAGGTAGTGGTTGGAACTTTGTAGTTCTTAGATATTTCCTTATATCAATTATTCAGCAAACATACACCCCTGATCTGTTTATATCCTGTCACTTTCAATACCTGTCTGATAATTGCATTTCGAATAAACTCTCTGATATGCTTATCACTGCGGATTTTATGAATTTATTACAAACATTAACATTTAAAATAGTAAAAAGAATAAATTAATTTTAAAATATCAATATACTATTTCTAACTGCTTAAAACTGTTGCGTCAAGTCCACGAACGTGATTACCACCTATTACTTGTTCGCGTTAATAAAATGTGTTGGACTGGTTTTGGTAATAAGTACAGTATTTCATCGTTTATTGTCGTGAAATTCTGAACGATAATTGTCGCAAAGCAATCCCTCCTTCCGCGGGGTATACCCCGTGAGGGACCGTAAAGCTCGAGAGACCTCGGTCGCTGAGAAGTGTAACATAATACAGGTTGAGTATATCGGTGAGACCACTACTAATCCAATGACAAAACTTCTTTATTTTTTATTATTTTTTTATGTAACTTTTACCAACATATTCGTGTCATTTTTCTAATGAAAATGATACCGCATAAGATATAATTGCGATGATGTTTACTTGAGTAATGGACGATGAAAGTTTCGGGCGTAAGGAAGGACAGCGCAATGGAAAGAAAGAGACGCGGAAAGTCGCAGTCAGCGGCACAGCTCAAAGGCCGACGTGTCCTCACAGTGTACCCTAGTACCATTTATGGTTGGCATTTCGTTGGGCCTACGTGCAGTATTCGTTGGCCAACCGTTAGAAATGTCGCTATTTTTTTCGTTGGGCCAACGATCATACCCAACGTGGAGCCTATGTCGCTATAATACGTTTGTTCTGATCATCTCTTTTACGGTTGTTTTCACAGAATATAATAAATAATACTTAAACAATGTATCTCCACGATAAAAATTGGAACAAAGAAAAAAAATTTCGTTCCCTCGTCGGACTTGAACCTGGATCCTCTGCGTAGTAAGTTGATACGCTACCGTCGTAACTATAGACATTTCGTGGTTACATATGCTATAATTTGGGTTACTAGATACGTCGATAAATGTAAATCATAATACATAAAGGGTTTCGTTACGGTATACGAGCACTAAGATCTCCGTACACTGTCGTTCTAAAAGTGAATGCAACACCCGTACCTTCCCCTTGTCAAATGGAGAAACTTAAAGAAATAAATACACTCCAAGACTGCACACAATAAAACGTTGGTGCATCAACTATCGCGCAAAAATAACAAATTGTGAGTATATTTAGAAATATGAAAAAAAATTAATTTGGAATATAACATGTTTTTGGTTGCAGCAACATTACATTTCTTATGTCTGTTAGACGACATATTTCAATGTTGGCAGATTTTCGTTGGGCCAATGTAGTATCACCGTCGTAAATTTCACGTTATTTAACCGACCATAATATCTGTAGGCCCAACGTTGGATATTCGTTGTCAAATTCACATCATTTTTCGTCGTCGGCCTTACGTTGGGGATCTGTAGGCAAAACCACTAACTATATCCCAACTAACTCCCAACCGTTGACCACCGTTGGCCAACCATAAATGCTACTAGGGTAATGCCAATGAAAAAAACTTTTTTATTATTACTTATTTTTTATCAGACTTTCTCCAATATATTTGTGGCATTCTTCTGATTAAAATAATACCAAACACGATGTAATTCGGATCATATTTACAATAATTTTCGGAAACTTTCATCGTCCATTACTCCAGTAAATACTATCGGAATTATATCTTATTTGATATTATTTTCATTAGAAAAATGCCACGAATATGTTGGCGAAAGTACCATAAAAAAATAATAAAAAATAAATAAGTTTTGTCACTGGGTTAGGTGTTGTTTTCACACCGACATACTCGACCCGTATTATGTTACACTTCTCGGCGACCGAGGCCTCTCGAGCTTCGCTGTCCTTTTCTGCGTTCGGCAAAAGTCAAAGAATAGTATTCTATCTGAACGTTAAGTGTCGCCGGCCGGACCCGTGGCGGCACCGGTCATCGATGAAATATTGTAACTATATTTAACAATTTGTATAGTGCTGTCGTGTTGCGCATCGTTTTAAGTTCGTTGTTTCAAGTGACTTTTCCAAATCGACTGTTTGAGGTGACCTTTCCAAATGAGCTCGGTGCGAGAAATGTTCGGTATTTATACCTTTTTGGTTTTTGCGTAGCGCACCAATAAAGTGTGACTTAGTTTGGTCGCAGGTAGTTTCCTGGGGATCACGCGCGGTCGCTGTATCTCGCTGTAGCTCGCAGGTTGTGTGTTTGACGAAAGTTAGATATTGTCGAAAGTATGAAGGGGTGTCGGAAAGTACATGTCGTTCAGAGACTGAACAAAAATGATTAAAGAAAGAAAAAGGTCCATCAGGTTCATATTTCTTGCAATTGAAGCAGAGAATTTTTATTTTGCATGAAGATCCGTGATAAGACATGCGATACAAGACATATGTGTCCAAACATTAAATATAGCAAAATAATAATATTCATTCACGCATTACGATTCTATAAAAAATGTATCAGATGACAAATTGTCAGACATATGTTCAAAAGAATCTGAGAGTAGTTCGTTTTATTTAATTTCAATTTTTCGAAACTCGTCTGTAACGGTTCTAATTTTCATAAAATGTGGATTGATCTAATTTCTTATTCATATGGATTACAATGTACTTGAATTTAGTAAAAATTACAGAATATCTGTAGGTACAAATGCATTAATCGTGAAAGGGTTATGTATAAATCATTATTTCTAAAGACGACTCGTGTGCTTTAAGGAGGTCGTTCGTACGCAGTAAATGTAACCGGGGCGCGAAGCCAATATGCAGATATGATTTCCGTAGTATTGTGGCTTCCGCTTAATTGCAGTAATTGTATCAAAGTTGCGTTTGCACTTCAGTATGCCCAGCAGTTACGGCAGCGGTGTGACGCTCGGCGCATAACTATAAACCTGACGAATGCGCGCGTATCCACGCATGCACATTCCGTTCAGTGCGCATTCGTAGCTGTCCCAACATTAACACCATAAACCGCTCCGCTACTCGTTTCGTTGTTAATTAATCGACTTATATACACTCTTAAAGAAATTCGATGCCTATGCGAATATTCCCGGAATCACTCTATTAGAATGCTTAAAGGTTCATTTCGTAAATTAATTTAACCCTTTGCGGCCGGGAATTATTTTTAGCGCACTTATCGACGGATCGAATGTACAATTTTCTTTGGGAAATGAAATTGTGTAGTGTCAGCTAAGTATAATAATCCAATGAAGGAACAAGTGTTGTGTTTGATAAATATTTGTTTGATTATTTTTGAGAGTAATGATTTTTTAAAAAATGATTTGCAGTCATGGAATAGCAATTTTCCTTGAGCAACCGTCTGCAGACACGCGTCCGCAAAGGGTTAACACGTGTGATGTCGCTCAAAGTTTACCGCGTCCTTTGCTTCTCAGATAAGTGAATTTAATCTGATTATACTACTACATGTTACTTACAAATTAATTTAATACGTTTGTGCGCACAGGTTTGCTTAATGAAAAATTGGAGTAATACAGAAAATTGTTGCGTGGCTTGATAGTATTATTGTTATATATTATTCTTACATAATCGAAGAACAGAATTACTAATTTAACCCTCTGTCTACCGTAAAAAAAACTTTCATTATGCGATAGAAAATTTATACCACAAAACGTAGTAAATATAAAAAAAACTTTTAGCTTTAAATAATAAAAAATAAGAAAAGTAACAAAGTCATGCAACGACAAGATCTCAAGAATTTTAAAAGTTTAAATAACCGCAGTATCTACATACAGTCGGGTCCAATGGACCCGCTTGGTAGACAGAGGGTTAATAAGTAAATCAATTGAGTAATTTGTAATATCATATTACATTTATTTTATTTGCTATGTACACAAGAAAAATTCGTCACATTCATTTTTATTAAATTCGTTTCAGAATTACAGAAGTATTCAGAAAATATATATTGATTTAACAATACTTGTTATTCGTTTTATAAAATTTATTTTCATGTTGTTGAAAACATTGAACGAGAAAATGTTTTCTGCTGGAATATTTTCGATCCTATTAATAAAACAATAGATTACCCTTTTGTGTATACGTATAATGTATATAAATAATATTTGATATGTTTTTGAATTAATTCTTACTAAATTCTTTCTCAACATTGATATTAAAAATAATGTTACGCTGTTACAGATTAAAGGAGCGGATTCGATTAGTTTTCGAGGAAATCTTTCTACAAAAAGGAGACTTAAGGTAAGTTTTTTAATTATTACTTATAATAGCGTAGCCCATGGAGCTACAAAACAGCAATAACTCGTAAACTTTAATTATTAATTTATCAAGGGATAAAATAGCTATAATTTTATTTCCTATACCTAGAATTTATTTTCTATACTAGATGTATGTACGAAATTTTATCAAAATCTTCATTCACTTTATTTTACTTTACGAAATTCTGCAAAGGCATAAACGTTCACTGTTCGACGAAATCAGACGTAGATTTATGACCTTTTTCCTATTTTTGAGTTAGGTGATCAGTTTTGCATTTACGTTTATGTCTTATGCAACAGTCCGTACAACAAACATTTTTATTTGGAAGAAAATTTGCTCGACTGCGATACGTGTATGTCACGGTGTGTTGAATTAAGGAGTCCGCTTGTATGTATTTCCGTCCAATATCCCCTACAGAAATTGAGTTCGACAAGTTTTAAAACAGACGGAGAGAGAGAGAGCGGAGAGGGAGAGAGAGAGAGAGAGAGAGAGAGAGAGAGAGAGAGAGAGAGAGAGAGAGGAAGTAAAGGAGAAAGATTTAACATAGAGGATCAAAGACATGAACTCACAAAGTATGGCCCCGATCTTTTCCAACGCGGTATAGAACGCACCAGGAAATGAACTATGGTCGAGCACCGCCGATTTATAAGTTACAAAACTATGTCGCGTCAAAGGGCGCGCGTTGCAAAATGCGAAATGATCGGAATAAAATTCCGACGCGGAATTTATGAAATTTCTTCCAACTGTGAGTCGCACATGCCAAACTTCTCGCGTGAATGAACGCGAAGACTTAGCATTTAAAAATTCCATGTTTGCGCGGGTTTACTGAAGTCGGATTTTGTCGTCTTCAATTCTTGTTAAAGAGAATAGAAAGAACAATCAAGTCAGAAGTTATATAATAAAGTATTACCCACAATTAATATACTGTAACTGTAGTCAATAAATTCTTCACTGAATATACAATTATAGAGCGGCTCAAAAGTTATTAGTACATTTCAAAATCGAATGACCTTTTCAGTATTTAAAAATATAAAACTTAGTCTCTGATAAACAAATTCGAATGTTATACGATCTAGTGACATTTGAACCATACTGTATATTCTCTTTTTATTTGTATACGTTTTTAAAATGTATGGTAAACTTTACACAATTAATTTACACATCTATTTTGCAATATAATACTCAGAAATGTATGTTAGTGTTACGTGAGCACATCATTAATTGTTTCACGATAATGTCTAGATGCATAGATGCGTTTATACTGATTTGTTATCCTTGGATGCGCCATTATAGTGGGTGTAACGTTAACCAGTGATCTAAGAAAAGGTATTTTCTGCCTCGGAGGCGATCGTGATCCAATTTACACTAATTGTGAGATCAGTTTTGCACCTAGCAATTTAATATGAACGTCGACTGCTATTTTAGACAGAATCTCTGACGGTAATACACCGTCTAATAAGAACGTGAAACGTAATAACAATGGAATCATTTCTGGAGTCTTACCTCCGTAACTCATCAATTTCATACGCTTCGGTAAATAGTAAGCGACCAGTTTCCCGTTTTATCGCTATAATTAAACAATTTAATTACGGAGGTCGTTGCCTGTTGCCTGTGAAAGTTTAACGGGTACCGTTTTCCTATAGTGTGTGATAAATTTTAAAAGATCGGTGTAGCCTCGTATGAAAGCCGCGGTCTACGTCAGTTGTGCTTCTATTAGGCTAATTGTGAATTACGACGCCTGTCGGTTATTAACGTTTACGAGTTAACGAGGCACGATAACGAGTAGCAAGATCGCCAGTGCCGGGACGAAACTTTTCTATTTAAAAGTTCTCTGAGCCCGAACATTGTATTCGTTACAGTTCGAAGGTACCTCAAGCTTCCCCTTTCCCTCCCTCATCGACCAGGGGACCAAGGCTTTAGGTGGATTAAACACGCAATAGAGATTTGCGTGCACGATAAACTTCCCGGGATTAATATTTTTTTCATTCAATCGTTTGTTTAAACTTTAATGGGATCTAAACAAGGTAACGCTAAAGAGCCGTAAACTTACCCGTGCAACTTGACGTATTTACGTTTAAGCAAGAGCCTGAAACCCTCGGCCATGACTTGCTGATATACTGCCAGTCATAAACAAAAATTATCCCGCATTCCAATTCGAGGATATTTTATTCGACCGCGACTTTGAACTTAATAAAATACCGCCAATCATAAAGCAAATTTATAATGCTTATGAAATCAAGTACGATGGTTCTTTATTTAATATTCTAGTTTATTGTAATGTGATTTTTAGTTATTTATTAGTGTGTTGTTAGTCAAACTAAATTTACAACATGTACGAATGTGTCCGGTGGTTGTTTATTTAATATTCTATTTTATTGTATCGTGGTTTTGAATTATTTGCTAATACACTGTCAGTCATAAACTAAATGTATAATGCATATGGCTGTTTTCTTAATATTCTATTATATTTTAATATGATTTTGAATTATGTATACACGTCCTCCTAATCATAAATCAAATTTACGATGCACGCAAATTGAAACTCTATGCTTAATTAAAATTCTATTTTATTTTAACATAGTGCCAGTTGTAAATCAAATTTGGAATGCTTACGAATGCGAGACCACTACTTATTTATTTAATATCCTATTTTATTGTAACGTGGTTTTGAATTCTTCACTAACACAGCGCTGATCGTAAATAAAAGCCACAATGTATATGAATTTCAATTCGACCGTTTTTTATATATTCCGTATAATATCAACGTTATTTTGAATTATTTATTGGTATTACTGTCTATAGCTTTAAATGACTAGTTGATTTTCCATACGAATTGCTGCGTGTCGTAGAGATATCAAAAGTTTATTGTGTTCGATAAGCTTATCTTCTTTTCATTAGTGGTTGCTCACGCATTGAACCAGCTTATTTTTTCACATCATTGAATTTTTAAGTAACGCCACTTCGCGCGAGATAGTGATTTTATTTTTGGCTTTGATTAATGCGTCTTATACAGAAGCAAGAGCGTAGAAAATATGTTAGGCTATTTTGATTGCTAGCATTTATATAAAAACCAAATTACAGTAGGCACTTCAGGTTTCGTATAAATAACTGAATAGGAGCTACATGGACATTTATTTCTTTTCTTAATAATTTGAATGACTTGCAAATAATACATCAGTACTATTAACCCTTTGCACTCGGAGCTATTTCAACTAAAAAACCAAACATTTCTTCTAACCTAGAATATTTCCATTGTACATAATTTTTTTCATTATATGCGTACAAAACTTATATAGTACCTCATACAATATTTAAATGTTTGATAATTTATTACATATAAACAAATTTAATCATGTAAACAATATTCTGAACAATGGTGGAGCAATTTGTAGTGGCGCCTCAGAATCGCCATTCGAGTGCTAAGGTTATACATTGACAACGAATGCAGCGACGACACTGATTGGGTAGAATCAAAGTAATTGCTTTAATAAATCAAACATTGAGAAGTTATAATTGATGGATCCTTTTGTATTTCACAGACCATAAGCTTCAGGACACTTGACTTATCATCTTATATTTCAGTCAACGTGATATGTGTAAGCGAGTGCAGAAGGGAAGCAATTTTCCAATTTTCCAATTTCCCAAAACCCATTGTATTGGTGTAAACGTCTGCGGAGCAGTTACCTTTGTATTTATCACAGCAGTTGCCACACAGAAGCAACCTGCGAACGTGCTAAACAATCGTGAAATCGTGTTCTCCCCATAATCGCATTATGTTAATAGAGCAACGCGATTATGTAGAAGGTTTGCTGCGTATCACTTCTGTACAAATATTATAGTGGCGCATTTCACTTACGATGTTACGGGGATGAAATTTTGCGTAAATATATACCCCGCGCTCGTACTCTAGACCCCGGGCAACGGGGAAGAGGCGTACACTAAAATGAACGACTAAACTAATCAGAGTTGTCCAAATGTTTGCGAACCGGTAATAATGTCGACGACGCGGCTCCGCGACATCACCGCTAGTAGTCGACGTAGGCGTCATCATCGGTGTCGCGGAACTTTGATATAAAGCCACCTAATGCTGACTCTGGCAGCTGGTGAACAATCGCGACAGAAATCCTGCAAGGATGGAACTGGCCCGGTATTCTTCCCTATTTCCTCTGTCCTTCTACCCTCCTTTTACCGTCCTCGGACAGATTCGTTCCCTTCGTCTTTATCCGCCTTTTCCCACGCTGTCTAACCAATATCCTTGTAGAACAGCGATAATGTGAGCCATATATTTGTCCCATGTGCGAAATCGACCAGCAAGCTTTTCCCGATAAGTGAAACTGCCCGGGTGCATCCTTAGGCGATGGACTAATCTATTTCGCCGAGAAAAATATACCCCGGATGATTGTGTTATTTAATTGAAAAAGCACTACTGACGCTGCGACTGAGACCGTACTTGTTACTTGAATGACTCGATGTTCTTCTCTGGATATATTCAATGTTTCTTCGATGGCTTACAAATTTGTTTTGTGGCTAAGTTTTATAATGCTAGATAAAATTATAAGGCCTTTGCCTGTCTTTTGCCACGCTGTTTAACCATTACCCTCGTAGAGCAGCGATAATGTGAACCATATTGTATACAGGGTTGGGCACTATAAACAGGTCACCTGAATAACTCGTTTACTTTTCAAGATAGAAGAAAATGCATCAGACCAATACTTGATATCGAGGCGCTCGTAATCTGATGTCATTAATTTTTTTATAGGTGGAGACGTCAAGGAGATATGAAGGTCAACTCTGTTTCTTTAAATGGCATGGTATGGCTTTTTATTTACATTTCGATAGTGTTTCAAGACGAATACAATGACCTATTATGAAGGTCATTCAAGGTCACGCAAGGTCAACTGCAAAAGAAAATAAAGTGTCTCAAAGCACTCTTCGAACACTACGACGATTTACATGTACCATGTTACTTACATATTCACTGCTACTTCAAGTGTTCAAAATGACGTCCTTGAACACGGAGACATAGTCTAAAACGTTGCAATACTGATGATACTACCTGACAAATTTCAGTTGTATCTATTACAGAGCAAACGCTTTTGCATATCAACTGTGGTTGTTGGTTTTTCGCGGTACAGTTGTTCCTTCAATTTTTCCCACAAATAAAAATCTAGTGGTGTCAGGTGTGGGGAACGTGCTGGCCATTTTTTACTTCCTGATCGACCAATCCAGAGACCTTCGCATATCCTGATCAGTAATTCTGTAACATTTCGTGCTGAATGATCATGAGAAATGTCCTCTAACAATTGTGGAAAAACGTCTTTTAAGGTTCTCTCGTATTTATGACTATTTAGCGTGCCATCAATAAAATGACCAGTTTCAAGTTCAAGGTGGTCATTTTAAACACTTGAAGTAGCAATGAATGCGTAAATAACATGTTACATGTAAATCGTCGTAGTGTTCGAAGAGTGCTTTAAGACACTTTATTTTCTGTTGCAGTTGTCCTTGCGTGACCTTGAATGACCTTCATAATAGGTCACTCTGTTCGTCTCGAAACACAGTATCAAAATGTAAATGAAAAACCATACTGTTCCATTTAAAAAAGCAGAGTTGACCTTCATATCTCCTTGACGTCTCCACCTATAAAAAAATTAATGACATCGGATCACGAGTGCCTCGATATCAAGTAAGTTTGGTCTGATGCATTTTCTTCTATCTTCGTAAGCAAACGAGTTATTCAGGTGATCTGTTTATAGTGCCCCACCAAGTATACAGGGTGTTCGCGCTATCACTAGCCAGCGTATTTCTTGTAAATAGTAAATATTAGAAAGAAATGAAAGTGGAAAAAGCAATACTGTTTTTAATGCGCAACACATTGGCGTATGTAATTTTTTCGTGTTTATACTATTTTGTTAAATATGAAGGTGACATTCAATTTTTTAAATAGTATGCTGTATATTTTTTCATATCACATGAAAGCGTGTGTCTAGACGAATTCATCCGTATACTACATGGTGACCTTCAAGGTCATGCAAGGTCAGAACTTGAAGAAACATTCTGAATATTTCATACCAATGAGTTTACAAGTATTCCTTATTCATACGGATCTGATGATGTCGTCATTCATTATCAGAGTGTTTACTTCTAATTTCTTCTATGGTGAGACAATTTCAGAAATAAATTGGAAGCCACAAAAAATGTAATTAGTAGTGCTGAAATGTGCATTCATGCACAAGAAAGTCATATTAAACATTTACTGAAGTCTCACCAATAAAGAATGTTTGTAAACACATTGATATGAGATATTCGAAATGTTTCTTCTATTTCTGACCTTGCATGACCTTGAAGGTCACTGTGCAGTATACGGATGAATTCGTCTAGACACACGGTTTCACGTGATATAAAAAAATGTACAGAATTCCATTTATAAAATTGAAGGTCACCTTCATATCTAACAGAATAGTATAGACACAAAAAAATTACATACGCCATTGTGTTGCGCATAACAAACAGTACTACTTTTTCTAATCTTTCATTTTTTCTAATATTTACTATTTACAAGAAAAGCGCTGGCTAAGTGATAGCTGTATAGGTTTATTAAGAAATAAGAAATAGTAATTACAATGTGACAATTGAAAACGTTCAACGTAGTGTTAATCCAACGTTTTAACCCGAACTGGCCTCGATTTGTTTATCGCTCGCGATTCGCAATTCTCATCACCGCTCTTGTTATACGCACACCCGCACACACACATGCATCTGCACAGCTGAACACTTCACACGCATACGTACATGCTCATTCATCCACACAACTCACCTAAAGTACCTACATATATTTGTGGGATGTACAAAATCGACTAACAAGCTTTTCCCGAAAAGTGAAACTGCCCGGGTGCATCCTTAGGCGACGGACTAATCTATTTCGCCGAGAAAAAAAAACGCTAGGTGATTGTAATATTTAATTGAAAAAATACTACTGACGTTACGACTCAGACCGTACTTGTTACTTGAATTACTCGATGATCTTCTTTGGCAAATTCAGATTTTATCCAGTGGCTTACACATTTGTTTTTCGGCAAATATAAGTTGTGCAGTAGTGCACTTAAGTTTGTAAAACAACGTAGCAATTTCTACGTCGTAATACGTTTGAAAGTGTTAGTTGCACGCTCATTATTGTTACCTAACGGGATTTTTGGTTTTTCGTCAGCGGGCTGACGTCCAACGATCTTATCAGCCATGAATCAAAAGTAAATCTTACGGTTCTTCAAACTTTACGGTCGCCAATATGTCAAACGTCTAATGCGTTGAATATTACGGGCATAAATCTGTCATGTGGTAATGCTGAAGGCTCTGTTATAGTCCCTTCAAACAGGTTATCACGAATTCTCTCATCTTTCGAAGTTGCTTCACTAGATAGCGCCGTGACATCGCCTGGCTCGAGGATGTTAACCGTTCCGTAAACCGACGAAACAATCTGTACCATGATAAAATTTAATTCGATCACTCTCAACGCGTTTTCATGATAAACATTCCCTCGCGGGAGAAGTAAAACTACAGCAGCGTAGATTAAAACGTTTCAGTTACAATGTAGTTGTTCAACGAAATTCTCTTGATTAATGTATGTTACGTCTGACATTTGCAACAAATTAATTACCAGCAAGTAATTATCGAATCGCTGTTTCATTTGCATTTAAATAAAATATTCATCACACGTTCATTAACATTTAATTAAAATAGTAATTTAGTCACAGATTAATGAAGAATTTAATTTCATTTACGACTTAATAACGTTTGTCGAATCGATCATGGCAGTGTGCACCACTTTGTAAAATACAAAAATAGTTAAAGAAACAATAAGAAATCTGAAAATTTGTATTAATAGTGAAGAAGATGAATTTATCTCTCAATTTTGTGTGGGAAAGCTGTCAAAGAGATTTGTTTTTACGAAATTCGTTTAGTACTACTGCTACATTGATATCTTACTTTGCCAATAGAGCAAACATATTTGAATAACCAATAAGTTGGAAATATTCATTGTTGTTGAAGAGTATGAATTTTGAAGTGAAACTTCTTTAGGCGCATTAGGTGAAAAACCTCGACACGGTACGAGTAACACCAATCTGGCGATGAAACGATGAACCGATGAAACGAAATTCTATTCTGTTAGCATATATGGTTGAGGTTTCGGCATTGCTTAATAAAGATTATGATCAAATTCCGATGACGCTACTGGAGATTTCAACGTGAACTTTGCATCGGAACAATCAAATTTATTAATAGAATTTTCAAGAAGTAAATTAAGATTGGAAATGGTAAATAATCCTAATGAAGCCACAACAAGATCAGGAACAACACTCGATGCAGTATTTGCAAGACATTTAGACAAAATTGAATCAAGAATATTTATATCATATTTTAGCTATTACAAGCCAATTGTTTCAATAATAGAATCATAGAAAATTAAATGTCATAAAGTGTTAATAAAAATTCGAAAAAAATCAAAGAAAGATGTTTCACTTCAGCCATGTGGTCTAAGCACACACCAAATTTTTTCTTTGAGTTTTGTTTGGGATAGCTGTCAGATAGGTTCATTTACACGATATTCGTCCAGTAGTACAGCTAAATAGGTATAGCGAAACCTTATTTTAGCAGGGTAAAAAGACTGTACCGATTTATCTAAATACCGTGACTGTTCCCTTAATTCTGGGTAAGAATAATACCGGACACAGTGCCATTCTTTGATAGTGGCTCAGGAGCGGCAATAAAAACGTACGAATTTAACAAGGCGCTTTAACCATCAACCGTTATTAACCTTACCACAATAGGCACTTGAAGTGACGGGATACGTACTTTCACGGGAATTCTCTTTTTTAAATCCTGTAGTGCTGGGCTATATCTGACCTCTAAATCCTTTGAGCGTGGCATGGACCATGATTCTACTTAACCCACATAAAGTTCCTCTCTGCACGAAGACTTAGAGCCGGGAATAGTGATGGGAAGGTAGACTTGGGAAACAAGAGGTGCACGAAGACTTCCAGCTGCAGCGTGCAGGAGTTAATCCTTGATAAATCCTCAAACTCTGTCCTAATTCTGTATCGAGCTTCCTTAATTTCATTCCGTAGTTGACCCCTCTTCCTAGCTTTCGGAACCTTGAATCCGAATGAACACTATCACCGTTTAAGTCGTCCCCATTGTGCCTAGCCAGACAACTAGGGCACTACGTACACTCGTGAACATTAATCAAAATTCAACATCCGGGATTCGTTCCATTCGATTACGCACGAATGCGATTGCTGCTCTGCTGCTCTCGGAATACAAGAGATCATGCAACATGCAAAACTGTATTTGTGCTTCAAATGCTGTATGCACTTCATTTTCTTCGATGAAGTCCTTCAAAACTTTGTATTGAACTGTTTGATAATTAAATAGTGTTTTTAATGCTTTGAACTCTTAATTTTCACGAAGGAAGTCCTTCAGATTTGATTAGACGCTTGTATTGCACAGTTGGATAATCAGACAATTTTTGTAACTTTTTAAACATTTCATTTGCTTTAATGAAATCTTTCAGAATTTATTTTTGTGCACATGTTGAACTTTATTGAAGATTAAATAATTTCTCTAATACTGTAGACATTTAATTTTCTTCAATAAAGTCCTTCAGACATTTTTCTGTTCATATTTTGAACTGCTGGAAAATTAAACAATTGTACTGAATTGTTGAGAAATCATTGAACTTTTGTTATATAAAATTTAGGTGAAACGTTTGGTTGAAAAATATTTCTGATTGAATTGCATTTATTTTGACATCCTTTCAAAACAGAAAGATTGCACACACTCGTCAAATGTCTCCGCGAAATGAATATAATTCCGCGGCGTACGCAAGTAATGAACAACTTTGAAATCATATTATGTTATTAAGTAAGTCCAAATACGAATACAACACAGGGGAGAGAAAGAATGAAATATCGTCAAAAGCATAATCGGTTTTCACGCCGACAATATTTTGCCGACGTCTGGAGTAGGGAACAAGTTTTCAGTATTCAGCTCGCAGGCCTTAGAGTATTGTTCATAAATACAATTTTCCACCAAGAATTTATATAGACCTTTTGTTTACTGGAAGCAACATAGATGCTACTACACTTTTCTTAAAACCAACAATTTTCCTTTCTATTCAAATCACAAACAAATCATATAATATATAAAAATTAATTATTAACGAAGGATCCTAGTGTGCATAAGTATACTTTTATTTCAAAATTGATTGAATGACGCGATGTAGGTCCCATGTATTTTATACACCACATTCTTCTTTTTTTCAACTTTAATCTCTCTTCAAACTCTTTACTCAATTTAATAACAATATCAAAATTTTAATGCAATTTTGTCTGTTTAATCAACCAATATTTGTAACCCATTCAAATTATTAATGTTACACAAAATTTAAACAGTGAATAAAAAACGGAATTTTAATTTCAATGTGTTATCGAAGATAAATTGTAATAGTGACATTATGCTATTAAATAAAGTGTTTCACCGCTTGCAGTATTAAAATTCTATTGCTTGAACATATGTACAGGGTGTAAAGAAATGTTTGATCTTGGCTGCTAAAGGTGTATTCTACATCTTTGGATCGACAAAGATCTGTAAAAGAAAGTTGCCGCAATTTTGTCCTTGATCTTGCATGGCAAAGTCAACTTTCTTTTGAATTGCATTGTATTCTATGCGTCATAGGAATAAAAACTGTCGGTGGTACCAAAACTGTCGGTGGTGTCAAAACTCAATAGTTCTCATAAAAAATAATAGTAAAGTCTCATTATATTATTATAACTACTAATTATCATAAAAATTGTTTACATTTCTAATAAAACAAGTAGTTTTTATTGTTGTTTATTAAAAGTCTTATGTAATCAATCACAATCAATATTACCTTCTCATTCTTGAAAAATGTTCATGTTCAATCTTTTCTTCTATGCCAAAGAACTGATCTATTTTTCCTAATATTTCTTAATAGAAGATGATGGTCTTTCAAGACTTAGAAGGTAATATTAATTATGATGATTATGTTATACTTCTCATAAACAACATGTAAACAACAACACGAAATACCTGTTTTATTAGAAATGTAAACAATTATTAAGAAAATAAGTAGCACTAGTAATGAGACTTTGCTATTATTTTTTAAGGGAACTATTGAGTTTTGACATATGGTTCCTTTGGCACTTTTTATTCCCATGACGCGTAGAATATAATGCAGTAAAAAAAAAGTTGACCTTGAAGTTCAAGGTCAAGGACAATTTTGCGGCAGCTTTCTTATACAGCTCTTCATCGATCCGATGATGTAGAATACGCCTATGGCAGTCAAGACCAAACATTTCTTTATACCCTGTACATGTTCTGCATTTTGTTTTAAACATGGACTTTGATTGCGAAACGTAGAACTTTTTCAAACCCTCACAAATCACTTCTGTTATCTTATTTGGCCGAGATTTTTTACGGGACACCAGAAAATTTGTTCAAACGGATACGGGACGAAATAGATTGTTTTTCGAATTTACTTGAGTGGCCGATCCTGCTGAAACCGTGTAATATTTTACGGGCGTCCCGTACTTCCGTTTTGCTTATATCGGCGACGGCGTTGATTCATAGCCGATTCAAGCTGCAGCTACAAAAACCTGCAATTACTGCAACGTGAAAATTTGTGACTCTCAAATATTAGTTCGCTGGAAGTGCATATTTTTTCCGTGTTTCGAACACAACCTAATATCGCATCGTTACGAGTTTTCGGCTGAGCACAAACATTCTCCGACAAAGGATAATTGATTGAGTCCGTTTCACTGTTTCCGTTGAATCGATTAACCTAGCTGTGTTTCCGTTGGAATTAATGTTTTGCATGCAGCGCAGTGTTCTCTGAATGTTCGTTTACCTCTCGTGGTGGAATTGATATTAAAATTGTAGAATGTTCTCATTCAGCCGGCCAATCTTTATGAAAACTCAAAATTGCCGGAAGCCGCCAAACAATACAGGAGGAATAGAAATTTATTTCTTCTATTGTAGTTTTTACTGGATTCGAAATTGTATTTGCAGCAATCCTAATTTTTTTCTGCAAATCCCTGTAACATTATTTGTTATAAGTCTACAAACTTCAAAATCTGATTGTTAATTATACTTTTTCCTTATTTGTGACTAATCAGAAGTTAATTTTCAGATTTACTTATTTTAAAAGCATTCCATTGGAAATATATCGTGTACACGCGTATATTTAAACTTTCTCGTTTTTCCGTATTTGTGAAAATTGATTCCATACCATAATAAAGTGGAACGAATCACAATATTTTTACTATGATACACATTAAAAATAATCAGGGATTGAAAAGGTATTGACAATAACTGTTTCAGACTGTTACAATATCGGTTCTGATTGAAAGAGTTATGGAGAACCGAAAGGTATCGTAAATGTTATAAGTTATATCAATTCTTTAAAACGACATTATATCGGCCATATAACTGTTATTTTTTATTTTCAATTATTTACGTCTGTTCCATTGCAGTTTAGCTGTCCATCGGGAAATAATTATTTACAGTGGCTGAAGACATTTCGGTTTCGGTTCTTGAAACAGTTATGGAAACCCGAAAAGTCTCATAAGTGTTATGAGGTATATCGGTTCTGACTTATATCGTACACAAGTTACGATTCGTCAGAACCGATATTATATGGGTTATATAACTGTTATTTTTCGGTCCTGGGTTAGATTAACCGATATGTATCGGTTCTGAATGTCTGACGTAACGCAGAACCGAAAAATAACAGTTACATATAACAGATTCTGACGAATCGTAACTTGTAACCGATATAAGTCAGAACCGATATACCTCATAACACTTATGAGACTTTTCGAGATTCCATAACTGTTTCAAGAACCGAAACCGATATGTCTTCAGCCACTGCAAATAATTATTTCCCGGTGGACAGCTAAATTGCAATGGAACAGACGTAAATAAAATAAAATATAAAATATTAATACTCTGCGAAATATCAATTTTACAGATTAATTCATGAGGATGGGAACTTACATAACCACAGTTCATTTTTCTATAGTTGGTCTGATTTGCAGTGTCTGTCTCGAAATTCACATTTCCAGCGAGTTTCATATTTACACGTAGGTTGCACCTCCGCCTAAAAATTTAATTTGCAGAAGCTTCGTGGTTCTCTTTTATAGTGCCTCTTGTTCCAACTCACTCTCTTGTACCCGTCTTTAATAGTTATGTACCGTTCACAATTTTCCGGAGTTGACGTGAGTCGCTAACTTTTCCAAAAAGGATCTGGTTTCCGTCCGACACTCTTATATCTACCCGTTACTATCGCACTTAAAACTTTCAACAGTGTGAAACTGCTTTAGATTTCATGGATTATATGCGATACTGTACATTGTTCAAACTTTTCGTATAAAGGGTAATGCCAAATTGGTAAGTAGCTAGGTGTAACTTCCATTGAATTATTGTCATTCAACTTAGTGTTTGCCTGCTACCGCTCCGTCTTCTATTCGCAATTTTCGAATTCGAGTAAAATAAATGTAGAACCGGTAGACTGCGGGTATTTATGCAAAGTCGCATTTCCATGGATTATTTCGCGAAAACCAGATTAAGAGAAAAGTTTATTCTGTTGAGTGCAATATTTCTTCTGGTTAGAATAAAGTGGATGCGACTGTGTTGTTTAATAATTCAAACGATTCTGTTGTGTCTGAGAAATTTTGTACTAGTAACTAAATTGTGTATAGAAATGTTTTGTTATAAATTGGTGATTTTAGATACTATCGGACATGATACGAAAGTAAATTTGACGAAAGAGAAAGTATTTTATCGGCAGAATAATGTATGGAAAAACTCTCACCAGATCCACCATATTAGGAAAGACATTTATGAATTCAACCCCGCCTGGCGCTTTTAACAGGAATGATCAAGTAATAATCAACAGAGTGAGACTGGGGCACAAAAACCTCACGCACTCATATTTAATTAAAAACCAGGATAAACCTAAATGTTTTAGATGCAACACAATAAACACAATGGAATACATAGTTACAGCGTGCCATCTCTATCATCAAGAAAGAAGAAGATACAAAATTTTGACAAAAGGAATCTTGCCACAAACTAATCAACTTCTTGAAGCACACAAAATTATTCAAACTCAATTATATCTAAATTATTCAACCTAAATTATATCTAAATTATTCATTACCTAAATTCAAATCTACATTATTCATTACCTAAATTCAAATTTAAATTATTCATTACCTAAATTAAAATCTAAATTATTCATTACCAAAATAGTTATAACCCAGACCAAGTTTAGATTATAAATGACCACTTAATTGTAAGCCTGTAGTTGCTAATAACCCTAGTGAGGTTGATGCAACTTAAAAAAAGAAAAAAAAACGTTGTATTCGAAATGAAATTAAAGTAGTTCAAACGTTTTCAGATATTAATCACTGTTTTCAATCGTTAGAAAATCGATTGCTAACTAGACCAAAAATATTTAGCGCTTTATAGACAAGAGAAGAATTCACAGAAATATTTTATCTTGCATTCGTTTACATAACTAGAATCAAATATGTGAAGTTTGCTGTATATATATGAAGTTTGCTATATATACAGGGTGTTCACGCTATTACTACAAATAATAAATATTAGAAAGAAATGATAGAGGAAAAAGTAATACTGTTTTTTAAGTAACATAATGGCGTATGTAATTTTCTTGTTTTTGCACTATTTTCTTAGCAATAAAGGTGATCTTCAATTTTTTAAATGAAATGTTACATATTTTTTTATATCATGTGAAAGCGATTACTGTAGATACTTATTGTGAATAATGCGCTCATACTAAAAATGTTGTAAAGAATTTATCTTCAACATTTGCATTCGCTTTGTAACTGATTAGACTAAGTAGCTTCATTTTAAACGATTTATGAAAATGTAAAAATGTGAAGTTCCCTTCCATTCTACTTTAACCTACAAAGTTCAACTCACTTCTATGTGAAGTAAATGTTTGATCGAAGAATAGGTACAACAATCAGCGTTATTTAAAAGAATTTAATTAGATGGCAATAGTTCTGTGTAAGAACGATTTTGTACAAGATGCTATGTAATTTATGTTTAAAAGAACCCTATCGTAAACGCTCAGTGCCCGGAAGTTGAAACGATGTTTAATTCAACGTTGGATCAACGGCCTGTACAAACGAAATGGAACGGTAGCTGAGGCTACCATTCAACCGATTCAATTAATTAATCTTGAGCCCGATAACGTTCACCGTGCAAGTTGTGGTAAAACTACCTAAGAGTGAGGAAGACCACTGAGAAATGCCTCGATATATCAGCGTTGAGCCGCACTGTCAGATGCACTCGGATATTATCCTGAATAGAGCTGATGTATACCGAGAGACTCCTCTCCGTCAGCCACTCGATACATCCATTTCTGAACACTCGTGGGAACTTGTATGTTATAGTATGCGGTCTACTTATGGTTTAGAATCGGTTCTATATAATCACGCAACCAACCGGTTAAAATTCATGTTAACTGTACCGATTCGTAATTCCAAATCTATCGCCTTACTAATTTCAATATGCTAACTAGAACCCTCTATCTTGTTACGCATCATTTTCAAAGCAAACAGCTGATTAAGATGTATGATGACTACACCAATTCGTAATTCTAAATCTATCATCCTACTCATTTGAATATGTTAATTAAAACAGGTTGTCCAAGTAACGCATTGAACGTAAATATGTTTTGAAACTATTAATAAGTAAATTATAGTCATGTTTTAAATTAAACGAAGAAGACAAAGTGCTGTTTGAACAAACATGTCCATACGTGAAACATTGCAACATGAAAAAGTAACGGTGAAAAAAGGAAACGTCCACGTAAAAGAAAAATGGTTCAGAAGAAAAATACTAAAAACAGTAAAATCAATAAGTAAAATATCGATAATATCATAAATTCTTGAAAATAAATGTCGAGTCGGAATTTCTTGATTTATTGCTTTTAGTAATCAAAATATTGTGAATGATGATTGTTTACATTGTATGTGGGAGTTCAGAATGAATAGTATAGATGGAAGAGTGAGTGAGAGTCCTGAATGTGAAGAAGAGAGATTGTTTGAGGTTAGGGTTTAACGCATAGCGGTATATGCACGATGTATGACGAGCACGTGTGAGAGCTAAAGTATTTTATATGTAGTTATAAGTGTTATATTATTAAAGTGTATTAGTAAAGAAACATATGCTTTAAATCGTTTATACACCACAAATATAACAATAACTTCAACTTGAACTCAATGATGAATGATGATTGTTTACATTGTATGTGGGAGTTCAGAATGAATAGTATAGATGGAAGAGTGAGTGAGAGTCCTGAATGTGAAGAAGAGAGATTGTTTGAGGTTAGGGTTTAACGCATAGCGGTATATGCACGATGTATGACGAGCACGTGTGAGAGCTAAAGTATTTTATATGTAGTTATAAGTGTTATATTATTAAAGTATATTAGTAAAGAAACATATGCTTCAAATCGTTTATACACCACAAATATAACAATAACTTCAACTTGAACTCAATTAAAGCGATTTTAAACCAACAAATTATAAACAGTTGCTTCACAAAAATTGACTATATTAAAAATTAATCAACCAGTCGTGGATTCCCCAGTCAATTCTAGATTCGTAGCAATAAACTAGACAATTATTTCAACCACCCTTAGAGATTCTAGACTATCTTTATTGACTCTAGACTCATAGCTGTGAAATAGATAATTATTACACCCATCACTGAATCTTTCGTTTTATCACTCGAAAATGAATCTTAAACGACCCCGCAGATACCTTTGCTCCTTTAACAAACCTTGAACATTTAAAATTCGCTTTCATCCTATTCCAACAACTCGAGCAAACAAAACTGTAACATTTAATTCGATTTCTTCATCGCTGGTCTCAGTTTTCGGTTACACGTTCCATCCGAGGGCCTCTCGATTAACGTTATTCATAGGGAATAGTTCATTTCCGCTCGAGATTCAGGCTACACGTTACTATTCCGTGTACATGCACGCGCCGCTCAGGAGGCGTCGAACGATAGCGGAAAGGCGGGGGCGGACTCTTTAATCTCCGGCTGTTCCGGCGATAATATTTCTCAGCTCGCGTAATTGCTTAACCGGTGGAAGTAATAAGGTTATCCCGTGGTCATCATCGATCAAGCTTTCAAATCGATCGGATCACCAGGTTCTGAGACGCCTGTAACCGTGAGGTGTAATTCTCTTCCGTTCAATTGAGCAAAGTAGCTCGCGTATATACATCGCGAGGAGAATCACCGGATGGCTATTGATGGAACAACCGCCGCCAGTAATTTCTCTCTTTCGTCTCTTTTCTCAGTCTTGTTCCCGCCTTTGTCCGCCCTATTTTCTTCTTCATTTTCATCGTCGTTCCATTCGCAGGCTCAACTTTAACCTCGGCTAGGCTCCTCGGTCGCCACTTTCTTACTCTTTCTCTATTTCTCTCTCTCGACCTCGGCCCGCCTCTCTTCTCTTCCCGGCCCCGCGTAACCAGCAGCTTTTTTCGCGAGATTTCGCAACGAGGCGAGTCACTCGAAAGAAATTTATCTCACCTTCGTCGGACGGACCTTGAAGAACACACGGTAGCACTCGCGCAGACTACTTCAGACCACCGGAGAATCGACTACGGCAAGTAGGCGCTCTTCTTAAGCCGCGCGAACACGTCGATAAATGAAAGAGGCCGGAAAGTCGTGCAGGTTTTTCCCGCCGCGCGTTTCAATTTCCGTCCCTTTCGACGTTCATCAGCGGAGAACATAAAAAGGATTAACGATGCTCTGATGAATATATGGATTTTCACCGGTGTGTCTGTGTTTTTCTTTATTCCACCGACGAAGTAATCTCCACCCGCTAATCGCCCTCGCTGCACTTCGACAGTCGTTACATCGGGACAAAGCAGCTCATTTTGCAATAATGTTATTGCCCGGGACGATACTCGGAAACAAGCGGTTCTAATCGTTGTGTGACGTCGGCGTCATTTTTTGGTAAACGGTTTCATTTTATTGAATCTTTTTCTTCTTTGTTGGATCCGTCTGTGTCGTGTAATTCCGACATGTGCAGATTGTAATTCAGATTAAATAGACATTGACATTCGTTTCAGCGTTTGTGATCTATTAGAAAAGATTATTTTGGACGTTTCAGTAAGAAAAAGTGTATTTAAGAAAAGAAGTCTATTCCAGTTGGATTAAATTCGACCGAACAGTTGGAGAGTGTTAATTTAGATGTAGTGTAGCATTTTATACATTTAAATTTCATAGAGGTGTTTCAATAATTATAAAATGCGAAATCGAATGGAACTATCCGAATTTTTTACTTTGAAATGCTTTACACGATACAATACGTAAAACAAAATATTGGTATCATCATATTTAATAATTCTGATACATAATTTTTCATAAAAGCACACCAGAAATAGTTGTGCAAATTATCTTCTAGTAGTTTTTGTCCATTATGATTCTTTATCATGATCTGAATAACTGTATTCTATTCATAATCCTATATTTTAAACAAGTGTCCAATATCTACAATAAAAAATAAGTTAATTTTTATCCGATAAGCGCGTAAGCTATGAAAAACGTATTGAACAATTTGTAGTACAATAAATTAAATATTTATTTACTGAACATCTTAAAACTATCATTAACTATGAATAAATAGAGAATATTTCAAATAATTTAGTTTAGCATCGTTTAATTATAAAGATCATATTATAATTGGTATCATTAAAGACAAAACATTGATTTATGTTCATGAAACAATCAGTTACAGCTACATTAATTAATTTCAATGTATGAGCAATTTAGAAACAGCGTAACTCTTAAACATAAATTTTATCATATTCTTATAATCATTTTCCACCACTCTTTCCTCGTTCTTCTTGGAAAGTTATGTTAATCAACGCACGTTTCATGACAAGTCAGTGCAAAAACTTCAGTAGAGAATTCTGTAAAACTGGAAATTAATTCCACAAAAATACAACAGCATGCACAGAATAAATTTCAAAGCACTCTCCGCGACAGACTTTATTACAAAAAAATAGTGCAAGGACCCGCCGTCAAGTAACGCGTTTAAAACATTAATTAAAACCCTGGCGTGTTTCAACAAACAGAAAACAATTTACTACACCGGCGTTAAGCAATTTTCTACTTGGCACGAATTTCAAAGTACTCCAGAAAATTTGTTCGCTTTTTTCAGAAGAATTGACTATGTTTTACGGATTTCTTTGTTACAATACTCCGAAGAGAACTCATTTATTTTTTCATCCGTAACTTCGCGGATCGTAACACTCGCGAGAACTTTCGGATTTCCATAACGAGCGGCACCTTCAGTTGTCCTCCCCTCCCCCACCCGTCTTCGGATTACTTCGGGACTGAATACATTACCAAATACCGGGACAAATAAAATAAACTAGCGATCTTCATTGCCGGTCGTTCGACGACCGGCAACTTCAATGCGCCGCAAGCTGAATCTGCAGAAGAAGAAGAAGAAGAAGAAGAAGTAAAAAGGGGAACAACGAACCAGCATCTTCAAAAGAATTCTTCGTAACTGGTTTCGCTGCATACCGTTTCATGAAAGTCGTTCCGCTGAAGTGTACCGCATGGAAATCGAAATTAAATCGACGAACATTTCTCGTTACAGAGACGTCAACATACAGTCTGTCAAAAAAGTCTCCATACGTTTTTTAAAAATGAAGTAACTTTTTAAAATGTAAACCAAACATTTTTAGTTACTTTGGAGTATATAGAAGGGTCAGTTTATTACATAACATGTAAATAAATTTGAAAAAATGATAACTAGCATGAATTTAAAAAAGACGATATGTAAGAAATTATTTGTACAGCTTTTTTGTTTGAACCTGTAACGAAAGTTTAAAACAAGAATTTCATTAACCATGGAATTTTCTGTTCATCGACACCTATTAATACTCAAGAAGGTATACGTTTATGATCAATGCACAAATGACAATGTTTAGCTTCATTTAGACAGCTGTTCATTAATTTTTTTAAACAAATTTTCAACTGTACTTTGATTCGATCAAAATAAAATTCAACATCTTGGACAAAAGATCACCTTTGCACATTAAAATTTTATATACTCATCGTATACAATTTAATTTGAACTATACATGTGAGAGGGGTATTTAATATGTTTTTAATGCTTTTAAGATTAACGTTCTTTCAACACGTTATACAGGGTGTTCGGTAACTGGTGGTACAAGCGAAAAGGGAGTACTTCTACATGAAAAAATAAGACAAAAATATAGAATAAAATTTTATCATATGAGGATTTGTTTTCGAGAAAATCGAATTTAAAGATTCGTCGGGATCGCGTGCATTAGTATATGCATAGAGTAGAATTGGTTGGTCATGATCAGATGCGACATCCGATTTCTATCTAATAGTACGCGTATTCGTTTTTTCAAACTCGATTTTCCCGAAAACAAAGCCTCGCGTAAAAAATTTTATTCTATATTTTTGACTTATTTTATCATGCAGAATCAACCCCTTTTCGCTGGTACTACCAGTTACCGAACACCCTGTATAAATCTAAACCTTAGGCTGCATAAGTATTTCTTGAGGAAAACGCTATAGATCATTTGCTTGATAAAATCGGACATTCTATATGCAACAACCTAATAACTGGAAATTTGGTTCCAACACCTACGAACAGACTTTTTGATTTGATCGACGGTTTCGTCAAACGAAGGGCCGCTATGTTGTTGGTTGGACGGATCTGACTGCTTTCCGTCGACTTATACGCAGCCCAGGGTTGTTATACCAATAAGTTGTCGTTGTTAACTAAAGGCATCCTGTTACAGTTGCCTGAATAGAGCGGATTTAATCAGAGTGCACGACGGAACGGATTCAGGGGCACCCACAATAGCTGTACTCTGCAACCAAGGAGCGGAAGTAGAAGTACTCAGCACGGGGCCAGACCTGTACGTCGAGTTCGTCGCTAATTCAGAGTGGCCGGGCCAGGGATTCAAGGCGATGTTCCAATTCCAGCCATTGGACGATTCACCGCATCCTGGTGGGTAACGAATAACATTATCGGACAGTAATATGAAAATCCGCAGACACCCTTGCTCCTATTCTCTTTCACTAATTTCGTCCGCGTTTCGGGCGTCACATTTACCGCCCCCGAATCCTTGAAACGCATCCCCGAGTCGGGTACCTCGAGAGATGCGTATATTCGCAGAGATACACATTCCTCGTTCTGTTTTGAAACCACATTGCAAAATTATCACAATTCATGTACCAATTTCCGTCATTCAATCCGTGGCCAATCTACTCGCGTCGTACAGTGGTTTGAAATCGCCAAAACATGGCCAAAAATCGAAGACATACTTCAATTTTGTTGAAAATCGGTATTCCGGGGGTTTTCGGGTTGCTGATTGTGAATCTGATTTAAAAATTTCAAAAAACAAAATGCCCGATACAATATGGCTGATATGTTAGTCAAAAAAATTGTTCAATTTCCTTGAAATGTAGTATTCCCATATTTTCGGGGTCGCTGAATATGAATCTGGTGTCAAAATCAATAATTATAATAAATTAAAAATTATAACTTTTTTAATATACAAAAATAAAATTTTGAATTTTACAAGTACACTCCCGTACAACGCGATCAAAAATACTGCGTATTTATATGTTTTTTATGCGATAGTACATTTACATATACAAAAACTATTTAAAAAGACTGTACACTTACTGACTTTAGAGATACATATATGTATACAGTACTTTTAAACAATTTTGTGATCGCGTTATACGGGGGCCAACTGTATATTGTATTTCAACATACACTTAACACACACAAGCAGTCAAGAAGATTCCTATATTTAAACAATGTTTAGGTAAAGAGTATATCTTTGGCTTTTAATTAGCGATTAAATCATCATCGCGGTTTGTAAGCTGCAAAAAGAAACACATTGAATCCGCCATATTGTTTTCTGAAATTTTGAAATCAGATTCATAATCAGCAACCCCGAAAATATGGGAATACTATATTTCAAGGAAATCAGACAATTTTTTGAGTAACACATCTGCCATATTAAATTCGACATTTTGTTTTTTGAAATTTTGAAATCAGATTCATAATCAGCAACCCGAAAATCCCCGGAATACCGATTTTTAACAAAATTGGAGTACGCCTTGTTTTTTGACCATATTTTGGCGATTTGTGTCGTCACCAACGCTTTGAATATTTATTGTTGTAACTTTTGGAGTTGCAAGTATTTGCAAGCAATTTTTGTGTAGCCATCATAAGGAGCCTCTAGCAAATACTTCTATGCAAATTTCGTCGTGACCCTCCCTGACCCTTAGTACTATAATCATCATTAAAGAAAAAAAAGACAGGAAAATAGGTGTTTAGGGAGAAACAATTTTAAAAGTTTAAAAAAAATGTATTATATGTGCACTTAATTTTTATACATACACACAGCAGAAGGAACACTCTTTAAAGCTATATAGTTAGTTTTGCTGAAATTGTTACTCATGAAAAAGTATGATGTAACAAACAACGCTAATATCAGGAATAAGTGCCATAATTTTAAAACTTGCATTTATGCGTGTTTTCAAACTTCTCTAAAATAATAATTGGTGACTTATAGCAATTTATATTGATGCTACAACATAGTCTGTACATTTAAGAACCTAATGGCATAAATTTCATCCATTTTTTAGAAAGTTGAAAAATTAATTTTTGTCCACGTTTTGGCGATTTGAAACCACTGTGCGTCGTCCGGGTTTCCTCATCAACGTTAAACTCGTCCATCTTTTGTATCCGAAATCTGTGCTTCTTATCGAGAAGTATGGGTGTCAATTGAAATCGTTAATTCGCACATTAGTGGAATTTCAAATAAATAATCTGTTAAGTATTAATCTGTGGCCAATCTACCCGTGCCTCTTGTGTTTCTCCATCAGAGTTACACTTGTACAATTTTGTATCCATAATCTGTGCTTTATTATCGAGGTGTACGGGTGTCAATTTATATAGTTACTTCACAAATTAACAGCTTCTCAAAATTGTTAATCAGTTATGTATTAATTTATAGAAAATTTCCTCGTGTCGTCCGGATTTCGCTATAAATGTTAAACTCGTGTAAGTTTCTTTATATCCAGAATCCGCGCTGATTATCGAGAAGCACAATGTGCAAATCCGAATCATAACTTCACAGATTAGCAGCATTTAAAATAGTTAATCACTGAAATATCTGAAGAGGATACTTTCGACGAAGTTAGAGTTGTTAAAAGTTAATTCGATTAATGAGCGGTTAAAAGTAACTCTTTTTCGTTGGACCCTCTGAGCTGTCAATTATAAATGAAGTTTACGTTTTTTTTGCAGGCCCATTACTAACTTTATAAACTCTAAACTGTGCGGTGTACAGGGAAATTGAAAGGTATTTCTGCTTGTGAATTTTTGTACAGAAACGGTAGCTAATTGGCTACCATTCTAACAAATCGAAAGAATTCATGTTAAAACTCGTGCACCAAATAATAGCAACTAAACTAGACGATGCTCATATGTCAATCATTTCTAATAAGACAAATTACTGAAAGTTAAATTGAGGATATCATTATTTTATTCTCTAAACGATCTTCCCTTCATTATTTAATTGCTAGAAGTGTAACGATTCCAAACTTTCTAAATTACTTTCACCGAACTATTTAAATGGATTCACTGGTAAAGCGTTAAACGAAAGTTCGCAAAATAAAAAACGAGTTTGTCGGGAAAAAGTTTATCTTTCCTCGGGTGTTAAAGCAGTTTCTGACTCGTAGTTTGTCGTAAATTTCTTGCGTCGGTATGGCAGGCATCCGCGAAAATGTTTCGCAAGCTCCTCGCTGAGCGTCGTTACCCAGAAAGCTGTTCGAAGTAGAGCATCCGGGAAGCTTTCTTCCACCTTTCCTGCTCGGTCGGTAAAACAGTGTGCAAAATTTTCGCACGTATCCACCGTTTTTCTGCTAACCCGACCGCCAGTTATCTTCCCGGATAAATCCTTTGAGGTTTCGGTAGCGTACCAGCGAAGCAGGGAATTTCCGAGCTTTCGTGAGCTACCGTCGCCATTTTGTCGGAGACTCGATATTGCCCAGTCGATAGTGCCGTCGTCCCTAATTAGATAGATCCCTTTAGGCGATGCAGTAATATCGTAAGTAACAATTTGTCAGGATCGATCGGACATTCCAGCCACGAATCGGCAATGTTAATTATGGCATATGTTTTTCGGGATTTATTGGATCAGTTACGATTAGAATTTGTAAAGCGTTGCGTCGCGTGCGAAATGGGCAAGAAATAAGTGGTGTTCAAGCGTCCGGCTATTTATGGGAGCGATAAATCATGAATGGGGATCCTTTGCTACGGTAAATTGGCTGTGTTCCATTCGCACACGCGACTCCCAACTGTAATTAACGGCACTGTATATTCCGAGGATAATTACAATAATGTATTTCAGAGCTGGACAAGGTCATCCCAGGGGCCGTTACCGGTAACCCCAAGTACTCGGTCATCGGACCAGCTGTCAGCGCTACCAGTAAGTATATCACTCTACGCTGTTTATTATACCTCTCAATCAATAATGTCCTCCTCTATTATCGTTCTCCGGGCGAGTATTCGCCTCGTAAGTGACTCCGCCTCGCAGATAATCCCACGGATTGATTCCGCTAGGGGAGGAAAGACAAATGTTTAAGTAAGAAAAAGCGAAGGGTGGCAATTTATTAGCCACTGTTTCAGCAGCCTGGGGGTGAGACGAAATGTTTTCGATTCGCCCGAAACGATATCCTTGATTGTATGATTAAAAGACGCTCCAGGAGCGTTTCCAGCGATTTGTCAAACTGCTTTTCAGGAAACGATCTGAAACAGACCGATTGCTCATGATAAAATTAATCGAAAGCGCGTGATACCGAGGCTATTTTACACTGAACCTACCTAGCACTAGAATTAGCTGGTCTGTGTAGCTTTATAAAAATGTTGTGCGATTTTTATTATAACTGAACTGCTATCTTTCGTTATCTTTATGATAAAAATGACTGCTTGCAGTTTAAAAAAGTAAAATTTTTACGAGAATTTAGGAACGTCGACGTAGATTCTCAATTTATTATAATTATTACGAAAAATACTTTTTACTTTCCTTCTACTTTTCGCATTTAACGCACACCATTTTTATGTTGCGTAAAGATCCGCAGTCTAATTATAATATATGGATCAATAAAGAAATGTGTGTCATTTTTCAATGTATGCATCTTAATAATTTCAGTAATTATAATGTATAGGAATTGAAATTATTCATTTGATTGACAGTAGTGATAGAGTGTCAAACGGAACTTAGTTACTTCCAGCGCTGTCGAGGCGTCTGACCGTTGCTCGATATTTCTACTGGAACCCTCAGACGGTACGACTTTCGTGGTGCATTTCGCACAATAAATTGTCTTCTACTTACATATAAACATGTTATTAACAATGAATGAATTTATCGATTTAAAAACGCTGTATAACATTATTATCATGATTTTTATTTACTAATATACATAAGAAGCATGAATTTGTGAATATTAACCATATCTTTCTACGCTTTCGATTCCTTTTGCACAAGCAGTCACCACATTTGAAATTATTCTCAACTAACTGCCACGAGTTGTATACAAGTATATTTTAATAATATAATCTGCAAGAATGAAAATTATTAACAATATGGAAAACTTTTCATTTATCGTTTGTATTAGATATTTGTGACAGAATGTTAGATTCAATAGCATATTTAATTAGCAAGTTAAAAAGTTCATTATTTCTCGAAGTATTAGTATTCTTATTTACAAAATTATACATTCATATAATTCAAACCATATCACTAATTTCACCTGTTATATTCTTCTTCACAGTAATTCAATTTCAGATAGGTGATGAAAAATTAGCAATTTTTCTTACATAAAATTTGATAATCTACAAAAATATATGGTCGTTTTATTTTACATTTGTTAGGAAATGTTCAACGTTTTATAACGTATGTAAATGAAACTGTAACCCCTAGATATTACATACAAATAGCAATAACCTGCGTGAGAAATTAATTTCAAATGCGATGAAATAACGAACTGTGCTGCATCGTAATTGATCATTTAATTTGTATCGCGTCAACAATGAAAATTAACAACACCAGCCGTGTCATGGGACAAACTTCCCAACTACTTCATTAAGTAACTAATATTTGAACTGTGCTTATATACACACAATTTGCTACTTATTGTAGATGTTTCTATTAACGAAAGACAAGCACCGTAAGGTAAGCACATAGTCCTGTAATGTGTGTTGAATATTAAAATCAAATTCTTAATTCGACTTTCGAGACGAGAATCCTTGTTTACTTTAAAACTCAACTTTAAAGCAACGAAGCTTTAAAATATAACAATTTCCTGATGGAATATTGACTGTATATAAAAGTTTGTTATTACTATTATCATTGCACAAAGAACTTATTTTTTAAAACAGTGCAGTTAGTATTACTGGGTCACACTCTGTTAAATTACTGTTTTTTCATTTCAAAATTAAAATTAACAATTCTTTCTTTATGTAATGAGAATGTGCAGCATTAGCATTCATGGTTTTCTTCAATAACTTCCTTAATAATAAAATAAAATTCTTTGTTATTCTCAGTCAGTAATGTTGAAAATGAATTTTTGATAAAATAAGTATTATTATCTTGAGAACACACTATCTTTTTTTACTTTTACTAAAACACAAGATAGTAGTTTCGTATGTTACAATTTATATATAGATAATAAATAGACTATTCAATGATACAGTCAATACTAGAATAAACGCGGTATTTTTAAACATTTAAAACCTTTACCCTGTTGTAAATTATGTTTTATTTATTCGTGTGTATCGTTTTATGTATAAAAATGTGCGAGCTTGTAATTTTTAGATCCGTACAATTTTCAGCGAGTGTGGTTCCAAAGGGAGCTAGTATGAAATTGCATGCAATCGTCCCCGTGCAGTTCGAGCATTCCAATAAGTTCAACAAATTTTTTACGCCGACAGCGAGGCAATTCGCACGCATCGTCATATAATAAAATAGTTATCGAACCGATGTAAAATTTTACATTGCGCAAAGGTTTTACAGGGTGATAGCTCGGGAAATAAACATTGTAACGACGGTGGCTGCTGCTCCCGGTGTTATTCAAACAGATTATTTTGATGTTTCTTGCGAGGAACGCAGGTAGACGCACGCCGGGCAACGATATGATTTCCCCCGAAGTTCTTTGAATATAACTCCACCGCCGACTCGCATAAACTTTGCGAACGGTGTGTACTTTCGGAGTCATCAACCGCGGGGCTACGTACGCCCTGAAAGCACGGGACGAACTTTATATCTTTTTCATGAAAATAAGTCCCTTAGATTAGGAGCAGAGGCACTAAACTAAATTATTCGGTTGACAAGTACAAGGTGATCCGGTCTTTGTATACGAGTTCCCAAAGTTTTAGAACTTCAACGGTCGGTATCGATATTTACACGTGATGCCATTTGCCACGCTCCTTGTCGCGTCGTCTACCAAAATGACGGCTTGCTCCTTGTTTTCCGTTGACAGAAACTACCGGCACTAAAATCGAACTTCGAGACTTACGAATTTTCTGTCATCGAAGAATTTCGGCGGAGTTACGCCGTCCACGGTAATAAATTCCCATGGCTTACAGTTGCCGTTTCATTGAAATGTTTGCGGATACTGGGAACTTTTAAACGTCCGAGTAACGAGAGCTAACTATTACACGCTCTCTAGTAGTTAGTTCGATGTGCTTTCACCTAATTGAATTTGTTTGGGCAGTCTATTTGTGGGATATAAATGAGATCATTAACCCATCCCAAAGAAGAATGAAAATTCTCCCCTCGTCACCAACTTTGTTTTATTACATTTAAGTAGAGAAATGAGAGAAAAAAAAACAAAATTCATATTACAATTATTTGTAAATTTTTCTCAGTGATTTATGGACGATATTGGCCGAGAATGTTTTAATTTGTTTCGCGTACATACTTGTTATTGTATGTAGCTTGTTACAAGACTGCAGATCCTTATGCAACATAAAAATTGTCTACATTGATTGCAGGAGACAGGAGCCAATTAAAAATATCCTACTTTCTTTACAAATTTTCTATAGTTGAATATAATATACTTGTATCCATAAATTTTTGTAATTTCTTTACTGTATTATATTTTATTTACTCAATTTTCCCATAAATGCATAAAATCCGTAGTCTACTTGTTACATCTATGTAATGCTTCCAAAAATATTTGATTTTCCGGTTCTCGAGAAATTTTCTATATAAAAATTCAAAACACGTTTTTTCTAAAAAATGCTACAGGTTTAAACGTCTGTAGGAACATAGAAAATTTTTTTCGTAAATGAATGGATTCAAATCATATTCAAATCATGGATTTGATAGCGACTTCTTAAAATATGTTATACGATTTGTCTTTACGGTTTTATCTTCTATTATTGAACAGTTGGTAGTATACTTTTCGTTCAAAGCTAGGTAAATTAATAAAAAAAATTGTAGATCAAATTTTAGGAGTTTGTTGTAAAGTAGAAACTTCAATTTTAAAATCTATTCTGGAATCAATCATGAAAAATATTTTTAATCCTTTTACAAACGTTTCAATGTGTAGCACTTCCGAAACAACTAGTGTCTTCAGTTTTCTATCATCTTCGGTTTGCAATATCATGCAAAAATGTCTTAGACACATACGAATAATGGTGTGTAACAGTAGAGGTTTCAAGCTTTAAAATGAGTCCAGAATTACCGTCATAATAGTCAAAGTTACCGAAGCTGATTACACAACTTTATTTTTCAGAAATTTTCGAAATTGTTGGTTGGTATATTCTTATTTGGTGAAAAGTCTTCCACAAAATTTGTCATCCTGCAAAGTTCTAATAACATATTTGTTTGTGAATTTTTTGGAACTTTGCTATTTTTCAAAACGAAGTTATAACAGTTTATAACGGCAATTTTTTGATCATCAGTACTTTTGGACCCATTTTATATATTATTGACAATAATGACAGCAATGTGGACTAATTATTTCTATAAATAACTTTTCCTCCGAACTCACTATGTCATCTAACAATAACGAAACGATGTTCTTTGATAGCTATGAATATTATATGGACACTAATGGTGCAGATAGATTAAACCCAGAAATTAAACAGAGTCTACAATATGTATACTATAATCTCAGAGGGTGGGGAACTAGGACACCGTTTTTAATGTCAGTTTTAAGTAAAATGAATTATTTAGCTCCATTTTGTTCGTTAAATAACGATGGCGCGGTTGTTAGACTTATAGCGGACGAAGTTCGAAAGCTTTTCGAGAATAAAGCAGTCACTGATGGTCGAAAGATGGCTGGAGAATTTCTTTATGAAACTGACGGGACTTTTGTCCATTACTTAGTCGCTTAACAGTTTCAAAAGTATTTATATGATTAAAACTATCACAACAGAGATTTTCAGATTTTGTTTCACCAAGAATTTATATTATAGCTGTCTTAAAGAGGAATATTATAGACAGTTTAAATTCTCTATTGTAATAGCCAAAGTTACCGAAGCTGATTACATAACTTTATTTTTCAGAAATTTTTCGAAATTGTTGGTTGGTATATTCCTATTTGGTGAAAAGTCTTCAACAATATTTGTCATCCTGCAAAGTTTTAATAACATATTTGTATGTGAATCTTTTGGAACTTTGCTTGCTTCAAAATCAGCAATCTATATGTCTGGTTTGACGCTACTGCAACTGAAATTCGCGGACACGTTTTAAAAATTCGAGAGAAACTTTGCGTTTTATTGGTACGTCCTCAGTATTTTTCGCTTGGGTGCGTTTCGCACGCGAGTGTTCGAAATTTTCAACTCATTGTGCCGACAGACAAGTAGGAAATATAGATTTGGGACTTCGGTGGCGCCCGTTGACTCCGACATTTATTTCTTCTCTTAGAAATTTTCGGAAAATGTTCTTTCACTGCAACATTTATTTTTTCCCCTTAACATTGCAAAAATTTAAAATAGATATTACTGACAAGTTACGGTTTCCATTCAACATATTTTAATTCATACAGAGTTGTACGTTTACATAATTCCGAACCAATCTCCAAACGTATGTATATATGTGCACGACTTCCTTATTTTGTCTGAAAATATAATTAAATGTGAAAATTATTTTGTGCACACATAATTACAAATTATATTAAAATTATGCCTCCATCATGTGAACCCTTTGCACTCGAGTGGTGACTCTGAGGAACCACTAAAAATTGCTATACCATTATTCAAATTATTGTTTACATTATTAAATTGATATTCAATAAATTAGTTACCAAACATTTAAGTATTCTATGATGTATTATATCAGTTTCATTTCTTCAGAATGAAAAAAAATCATATAGAATGGAAATATTCTTGATCGAAAAAAAAAGTTTGGTTATGGAGTTAAAATATTTCCGAGCGCAAAGGGTTAAAAAGTTGAAATTGCAATTGCATTAGCACTTCCTCTAATATGATCACTTCTCATTAACGCGTCAATTGCTGAAACTATAAAAATTTGGTGAAATCGAAAATTTTTCACTGAAACAGAAGCTTAAAAATTCGAATTACTCTCAGATGATAATCAAATTTCGGGCCATCGATGTACCAGTTGAAACATTAATTTTTAAATCAGTTCCAATAATTGCGTCAATCACGCGCAGCAATTGTCGCGTTAAAGGAAACGTTTCAGTTCGAATTATTATCGATGTTATAAATCATGTAACGTTCATTGCCCGACATCCTCGCAGCGCGCATGCAATATTAAAATTCATTAAAAGAAAATGTCGTACAGCAATGTTCAGTTGCCGAAATTTCATAAAACGCGTCGCAATATAATCGGCGATCGTCGAAAGTGCAGTTCAAAAATGGCTACTGTTAACCAGGGGCCATTTCACATTATAAAATAGCTGGAATGCCTGGAAACGATTTTGCCCGTAATATTTCAAAGATCCGAAAACGTTAATTGTCCTTTGTATTGCGTACAACTTGACTCAAAAATGCCTGTTATCCTTTCCGTGGTCCCGAGCGTGTAAAAAATTTGAAAATATCAATAGCAACCGACGGATGTTGCAGGAAATTCTGCAAAAAACGGCGATACAGAAAATTTCAAACAACGTCAAAGGAGCACACACTGTCAAGCAATTAAACGCCCCCCTTCCAGTCTCCTGCTCCCCTCGTCATCTGATCGATATCGCTACCACGCGGAAAATTTTTCCATCAAACTTTCGGGGGTGAGAAAATTCATCGGGCCAGGCTCGCACTTTATATGTATATATCTAGCGTTGTGCAGGTGCTCCGGTAATTTAGAGCACTTACCCAGGAGTGTAGAGCATACGAGAGTAGGTTTGGTGTATAAGAGCGTGCAGATACATCGCGTACCTTGTTTTACGGTTAAGCCTAAGTATCGCGAAGAGGGTTACAAGGGGGTAAGGGCGAGGTTACGCTTTCCACGGAGAAAGTTCGAACCGAGGCCGAGTCACCAACACACCAGGAAGATTCTGTTCCCTTGACAGGTTTTGCATACCAAATTCAGGATATAGTAGGTCATGTTCTCTCTTTCGCAAATCAAATTCAACCTTTCGCAGTTCAATTTCGGTTTATTGCTAACCAATTTCACAATTTTTCAAACCAAGCTTTTTTTACAAATTTGTTTCCTTAACCCCTAAATGGACCTTCGGTATGTACTTTAAAAATACGATGATTCAATTAAAGCATGTTTAATAATATATTTAATTAATAATAGAAAGTTAGGTATGAGAAAATGATTGAGATTGAGATTGAGTTGTTTATAATTGATATTTCTGTAGTTATAGAAGGATCTATACAAAAATCAGCAGCAATCTACCATAAACTTCCAAAAATTATGAAATACAATAATTGCCGGCAGATAATATGTTAATATTCAGCTCTATCGAAATGATAAATAGAAACGTAGTGGAGGTTAGATTATTAATAGTTCCACATTGAATAATTATTAGCACCAATTTGAGTGGGTCCGCATCAGCTCTATTAGTTCCCTTAAGAGTTAAAGCGGTGTCTGTGTTATGAACCTACAAAAAATCAATTTGTCTTCCATTTTCTTTAAGTATAAGTGTTCTTAAACGATCGTAAGGAAGTATTTGCTCGAGTTCGTAAAATTAATTTAGTTACAGGCGTTTAAAGAACGCAGCTCAATGCAACTATAGTCTGTCCAACGAGACGAGGCAGTAAACGTAAACATAGCCACTCGAGTGCTACAGGGTTGAAGTTACCCTTCTCAGATAGTTAGCGAAGGGCGCACGCTGATGCTTCACTGCCTCGACTAGTTGGACGGACTATAAATGTATAAACGAGTGGGTTATTAACGATGCTTCGTATACAGGGTGTTCCCAAAATCGCGATGCAAGCGGTCATGTGGTGACTCTACATGCACAAACAAGTCGAAAAGAAGGAATAACATTTTTTTATAATATGTGTCGTTTTCGGAGTAAATTTCGATCAAATTTTGTTTATCATTAATAGTTATTATCGATGACAACAGTTTCGTTTTGGGTACGAATAATCAATATCGATCGTATCGATTTTTATTTTGGGTACCAAAAATAAACGCTTTGAAATGCAAAAAATTCATAATACTAACAAGGGCACATTTATTAATAATTCTAATAGTCGATAGAAATAAAAAGAGAGAGCCAACAGCACGCGGTGTTCCCAGGCGGTCACCCATCCAAGTACTGACCACGCTCAGCGCTGTTTAACTTCGATGATCGGACGAGAATCGGTTCATTGCAGCGCGATATGACCGTTGGCTGATGTTAGGGGCTTCAAATGTGTAAGAAATTTTGTCTTTGGATTTTTATTTTGTTTACTGGAAATGAAAGCTTTGAAATGCAAAAAATTCATAATACTAACAAGGGCACATTTATTAATAATTCTAATAGTCGATAGAAATAAAAAGAGAGAGCCAACAGCACGCGGTGTTCCCAGGCGGTCACCCATCCAAGTACTGACCACGCTCAGCGCTGTTTAACTTCGATGATCGGACGAGAATCGGTTCATTGCAGCGCGATATGACCGTTGGCTGATGTTAAGGGCTTCAAATATGCAAGAAATTTTGTCTTTAGATTTTTATTTTGTTTACTGGAAATGAAAGCTTTGAAATGCAAAAAATTCATAATACTAACAAGGGCACATTTATTAATAATTCTAATAGTCGATAGAAATAAAAAGAGAGAGCCAACAGCACGCGGTGTTCCCAGGCGGTCACCCATCCAAGTACTGACCACGCTCAGCGCTGTTTAACTTCGATGATCGGACGAGAATCGGTTCATTGCAGCGCGATATGACCGTTGGCTGATGTTAAGGGCTTCAAATATGCAAGAAATTTTGTCTTTAGATTTTTATTTTGTTTACTGGAAATGAAAGCTTTGAAATGCAAAAAATTCATAATACTAACAAGGGCACATTTATTAATAATTCTAATAGTCGATAGAAATAAAAAGAGAGAGCCAACAGCACGCGGTGTTCCCAGGCGGTCACCCATCCAAGTACTGACCACGCTCAGCGCTGTTTAACTTCGATGATCGGACGAGAATCGGTTCACTGCAGCGCGATATGACCGTTGGCTGATATTAGAGGATTCAAATGTGTATAAAATTGTATCTAATCCAAATTTTAATGAGAATACAGGTAGAGACCATAATAACTTAATACATGTACAGGGTGTGGCCGAATAACATGGGGCAGATAAATAACAAACGGGCAGAGGATGATAAATCCAAGGGAAAGGAATAATGTTTTTTTGTTTGGCGCCTCGTTTTCGAGAAAATCGAGTTTAAAGATACGTCGGGTTTGCGTGTCCTAGAATTCGCAAGCAGTAGAATAGGTTGGTCATGATCAGACATTTCAGACCATTCCTATCCGATAGCACGCGGTTTTTCTACATTTTTAAATTCGATGTGCTCAAAAACCAATCAAACGAAAAAACATTTTATCTTATAATTTTGAACAATACAACTGTAGAAGTTTTATAATTAGACAGCGGATTTTATGCATTTATAACAGCAAATGAGTAGATGTAATTGAAAGCAGTAAAAACATGAGAAGAATTTAAAAATGCTGTATTATTTTCAACCAATTAAACATTCTAAGCAATCAAATAAATGTCTATTTCATTCCAGTTTGTGCAATTTAGGTAGAAAATTTTTATTTTGCATAAAAATTTGCATTATAATATAAAGGATATGAAGAAATATAAATGAATCTAAATATAAAACTACTAGTTTGCAGATCTTTAGGCATTTATGCCACGTATAAACTTTTCAAATCCAAGGAATCTGTATTCCAACATGAATACATATTATTCTCGTTTCACTCATTCAACAAATCAGATCATTGGAAGACAAATTCCGATCATTCCAATTTTTACTAATGAAAATCTGAATTTACATAAAGATCGCGGACTAGCAATTATATTTCCGAACTTTCCGTGACGTCACTCCGATTGTAGTATGCTGGAATACTATGAAATACCGGCCGTCATTACCAAACTCAGATGCCTTTAATTGATTTCGATTAATTCGTGGGGGAAAAATAATTTGAATATTCTGGCGGGTTCAATTTTAATCTCAAGTTGTACCTGGACCTCAGGTGGCAGTGTTTATTGGTGTAAATCTATCCTGTAATAGAAGAGGCTGGTGTAACACCCACCCCCGGTAAAACCTTGCTAAACGAGCAATGCTAACGTTTATAAGTTTTGCACTCTAAATTCAACTTTTCGCAGAGTATAATAATTTTTCTTGTAAATAAAATTCACCTTGCAAATCAAATGCAGCTCGTAGGTGACTCGTTGTGACTTGCATTTACGACTAGACTGCGGCTTTTATGCGTTTCTGGCAAAAATGAGTAGTTCAAACACAAAATAGGGGAATCGTCGGACGAGTTTCATATTGTTGGTACATTATTTCCAACCTCTTAAAGTTATTAAGAGAAGAAATCAATTTTCGTATAACTCCCCTTTCTTGTAAATGGCACAGACAATTTTTATTTTGCTTAAATATCTGCAGTCTATTCATGAAAAAAATATTTTTGGCGAATTTCTTTGGAGATTACTGCAAAATTTGAACGAACGATAATCCGGAGAAGGTACGATTGATTTGGTAAAATGTCAGCATCTTCAATGCACGCTTTACCATCTCTACTATCATACTCTCCAACGTTTAACCATTTTGAAGAAGTTTTTTCTCATCCTTCAAATCTTGAACATTTAATGGACGTTGTAATGTGGTGTTGTTAGAGTGGTTGGTTACAGAGGTTGCTGAATAAATATTTTACGTCCATTACTCCATGGAATCAAATTTTTAGTTTCGGGACAATAAATTTAATTCTTATTACAATAGTTGTAGTATGACCACAAGCTGTCCTTATTCTGCTGTCATTAGCCATAACACTGTTCTAATTGTCTGACCCTAGGTCGTACCCACTTGTACAAACATAGTAGGTCCCTAGTCTACTTGCTGAAACATAAATCATCGAAATATTATTGTCCTTATCTAAACTGGTTGATAACAGTTCCTTAACTTCCATGTAAAACGTTGGAATTTAATACAGTGGAACTTATTTTAACGTTATATTATTAATATGAAGGCCAACACTGTGAAATTTGTACGTATTAAAACTTTATACAGGAGCTCAACAAATTTTTCCATGACTAAGGGCACTACGTATCTAAAGATTGAAGACTCACATTTACAAAAGAAACCCTTAAAAATTGATGTACGATTGTTTTTCACCATTTTATTGAAGGCTGATATCTTTCCAACACGTGTGAGGATATTTGAAAAAAATAGAGATAAAAATTGATGTTTTAAAAATCCAAAAGCAGAATATACTCTTAATACTAGGTTCACGGGAACTTTCAGAATGACAAGTTTTAATATTTTTAATTTACGATTGTCGAGATTATAAAGAGGAATTAACCAACAAATTTATTTCCTTTGGTACATATTGTAAAAAGATGGCAAAAAAATTGAATAGACACATTCTTGCTATTTTAATAATGTAATTATCCAACAAATTTATTTCGTTGGCTATATGTTATTCAAAAAATAGTAAAAAATTTGGATAGACATATTATTATTATTTTTAGGAAGTAATGTCACTAAAATAATAATCAGTTTTAGTGCATCGTAAAACAACTGTTTAAGGAAGTGGATTATTGCACGACGACTTAACCTGTCCTTATAAAAAATCACGGAGCTTGTTCCGTACAGGTGGAATGTTAAAGTTTTCCAATTTTCCCACGGTCAGTTGTAAAACGTCTGTGGAATCGCGGGAATGGGGAGCAATATCGTGTGCATCTAGGATCAGTTTACGGTTCCCCGTATACAACTGTTTTGCTCTGGAGCGGACTGAAACGAATAAGCAATAAATAACGAGAGCGGCGCCCGCGCGGACACCAGTAATGCTGTGCTAAACGTATATACGCATTACGCCGCCCGCGCCCGGAGAAATAACGTATCCCCGCTGATAATGCGGAACAGGAGATGGTAAATTCTGATGACGTTTACTTCGCGTCGTGGCTACGATGCAAAATAAAGACGAACCGAGAGAGAAAACGAAATAAGATCCGGCGAATGATGGATTACAACTTTGCCACATTTTTTCCTCCCCTTTTCCACCAGCTCAAAGTTGAAAGTCGCTTTATCTACGGCTGTTATTATACCCGGCGAAATAGCAGCTTTAAATTAGTTTTATCTGCTTTCATGCGTCGTTAGGGAGGCTAATATATTTGCAGAAATTAAACGAAATTTTAAGTTTATACGCTACAATAATTTATTTTTGCTGGAATTAAAGGGAAATTCGAAATTATCCGTTTTAGACTTTTTGCTTCTATCTGAGCGTGTGTAGTATATTATGGATGATTCTTGAATGAATTTGTTCACCCGAGCAAAAAGAACATTGTATACTCATCGAATAAGAGATTTAAATGATAATGTAAACTATTCTTAAGCACACTAGGGTATCGCTAATAACCTAGCTGTCGATGCGACATACAGGGTGGGTCATTTATTCTGGCCACCTGGAATATCTCAAAAACTTAATTCCGGAGAAAAAAGGTTTCAAATAAAAGTTATTTCTTTCAAGTCGTAGATTAAGAATCTGTAATGAAAAATATATGTTTCCATTTGAAAAATTAAAGTTGACCTTGGAATGACCTTGAAAACATGATGAAAATTAAAAATGGATATGACTGCTGCATCAGCCCCTCCTTGACTTAAACTTTTTATTTGAAACATTTTTCCTCCGGAATTTAGTTTTTGAGATTTTCCAGGTGGCCAGGATAAATTCCCCACCCTGTATATTAAGCTGTGAATAAAATAAAAGCATGTCTCGCAACACTCATATTATTACTACTAACTCGTATTCTTTATAATTTCGGATTGTGTTGGAATGAAACGTTTCGACTACATAAATTTTTATATGAGAAGACATAAAAGAATCTACTGTTTGTTGTTTATATTATATTACTGGAAAGATAATATAAATAACTATATTCCATTGTAATGAAATGACTTCAAAAACATATGTACGTTCAAACACAGCAAGTAAGTTGGGATGTTCAATTTTGCCTGTGTTGAGGAGATTGGACTTTGTTATACCAATATTGTGCTCATACAATACTGTTCGTGGATCACGTTATTGTATCTTAAACAGACGTATTCGTGAAAGCCTCTGTTCCAGTAGTATCAGTTAGTATTGTTCTCGCAGTAGAATGTTGTTCGCTCGACTCTCATAAATAAATAGATCGAATGCAAATCAGTAAAACCATTTGAAGAATTTAAAAATACTGTTGTATTATTATCAACTTACTAAAATGATTAGTAAAAGAAATAAATATCTGTGTACCTCCTGTATGTTGCAATTAACTTAGAATCCATATCTCGCTGAAAAATAGGAAGGATGTTAATAATATTTAAAAAGAAACTCGTCCCTAACCCAGTTGTATAATGAAACAGAATATTGATGTATCTCGCCAGTACACAGGACATTTCCACTTTCACCAATAACAAGCACTACTCACCGATATCCGCGCTTTCGAATCACCCCATAACTCTTTAGGGCACTGTATCATCATCGGAGATGAGCCATGCTGATCTAACTATGCAGTATTGTCGAACGCAATCCCACTAATGGTCTTTGTCATATCCATATACCCAAGAACCACTCAAGAGAAGACGCCCTTGTGGCCAGAAGATTGAAGACGTTCTTCCTTCCTTAAAACCCTGAATTTACGAGAGCTGATAGCTCGAAGTTCTGACCGAGACGCTGCAGAAGACTGCACCTCAACATCTGGAGGTTATAGGCGTAAGCGTTCAGGCTATCGACCCCGATTTGCTCACTTATGAATCAAACAAACTGCCTAACTAATAATGGCGTGAGTTGCCCGAACACTCACTTTTCATATTCATAAAATGTGGATGAACAATCTTGTATGCAGTAATCAATCAATTGAGCTTATTACAGTATCTTCGTTACATGAACTGATTTTTACACCATCTTTGTTACATAAATAGATAATGGTAACAGTCCAATTTCTCCAACTGATTCGACCTTTAGAACGGTCTTGTTCTACTCATTTTGTCTACTGCAGGTTCAGGTTTAATCACTTTGGACCTTTTCCGGTCTTCTAGCAATCCTTAAATTACAATGAATGCCTAACTAGTAACTAAAAGATCATCAACTAAGATCATTGCACGATTTTTCTTCCTCGGTTTGGAAGCAGTTCCAGCCTGCAGCTAACTCTTAATTTTATAATAGTTTGATAGATAGTTTGTAGAAACTGGCAATAGTGTAGACTGTGAATCTCATGCGTTTACAATAAAGCTGAGTAGCTGCAATATAAAAAAAAATTAAATGCATTTAAGATTACGCATATACTATTTTCAACTTACTAAAATTATTGGAGAGAGAAATACACTTATATGTGGTTTCTGCTTCTTTCAATCGATGTAAAACGTTTTTAATTTGCATGAAGATCCGCAGTCTAGTGTTAACCCTTTGCACTCGGAGCTATTTCAACTAAAAAACCAAACATTTCTTCTAACCTAGAATATTTCCATTGTACATAGTTATTTTCATTATATGCGTAAGAAACTGATATCGTACCTCATATAATATTTAAATGTTTAGTAATTTATTACATGTAAACAAATTTACTCATGTAAACAATATTCTGAATAATGGTCTAGCAATTTGTAGTGGCGCCTCAGAGTCGCCATTCGAGTGCTAAGGGTTAAGTCAGAATAGAGGTTCGCTTGAAGGTAAATGCGTATTTATAACACCAAATAAAAATATTATTACATTTTTATACACAATATATGTCTTATTATACTAAGTTTAATGTTATATTGCTGTCATGACATCAATTCTCATTGATAGTTGAGGGAGCAATATCTGATATAACTCTTGCAAAGCAATCACAGATGTTTGCATACATTTTAACTTGAAAATTAAAGACTCCTAGAAATACCAGGGTTAAATTAGAATCTAAAAAGAGGATGAATACTAATATTTTCATTGTTATAATTAAAAAGGACAACGGTTGCCATCCTCGCTACCACTGCAGGGTTAAAACTACCCTTTTTAAATATCATGTGCAAAAATTGCAATTTATTTCCAAACAACTCTATAGTTTATTTTTTGGTGGATGTTAAAATGAGTAATTTTCGAAATGTTTATCATAATTCCATTAAAATTTTCTGTTGACATTGCATCAATTTTCATTGAAGTTTTAGAGAGTTAAATTCGAAGGAACCCTCGCGAGAGAGTCACAGATGCTGCGAGAGTTTTAGGGTGGTCCAACACGCATACCCCTTTGTATGATCACTGAAATGTCTAGGTCATGTCCAAGGGGTGCTCGTACGAGGCAGTTTCGGCAAGTTGAGAGCCAAGAACGCCGCGCCACGCAAGCCACGTTCCTGAAGAGGCGGCGCGGCGGTGGGGTCTCACTGTGTCTCGAATACCACTGCAAGCTCTACTAAACCAGATACTACCTCCGACAAGTTTTACTCACACAAACTGGTCTGTCTTTTTTATGGTTTGGCTCGTCGTGTGATTCGCTGGCCGGTTCGCGAACCTCGAAAGCATCTCTTGCTTCGTGAAAGACATACTTGAACATGCCTGGTCTAGGCCAAGGACCCATTTCAGTCTGTTTATCGTACCGATATGGGTACGCTATTCCCAGACCCCGAAAGCATAATCTCAAGACGTTATTTTGCAGAACGTATTCTCGAGATGTCAATAAATTTTCACTGATAAAAAATTTATTTAACCCTCTAAAAAATTCTTTTGAAAACTCAGAGCTTACATATTGCTATATTTTATAAGACTACTCCTAGTGAAACAAGAATTTTTTCAGGAATTTGTTGATAATTTAAAGAAAATTAAAACAGTAGAAATTCAATTCTTGAATCGCACAGACTCATTCCGTGCACTGGAGGGTTATGTATTTACAAAAAATGTTAATGCACTTTATGATATTTTTTAAATTAAATACTGATTACATCAGACTAAGCCGATTTGGGACTTGAAGTTTCAGGGTTTTAATGTATTAAAAATAATTTCCTTACTCAGTCCTTCTTATTGTTTATTGAGTACAACTCCTCGGTATTCTCAGCCTCTTCGACGATGTATCCATCATTGTTGTATAGTGTAGCATCTGTCCCTCTCACGAGAACGCAAAAGATACAAATTTTTCATAAAGTTAGATAGTTTACGCTAGAATCGAACCTAATTTCAATAGAAAAGCGTGAAAATTACGAACGTTATACAAGGTCTAAAAGAAAAATTTGATTTTTTATAAATAAATTGGGTTAATATTGTTTAAAAATATATTGTAAACAATGGATAAAAGGCAAATTGAGATTAAATCACTAGAGAAAAATAAATAAATTTTGGTCGCCATGGATTAGCCAATTAGTTTGTTAGTTATTTTGCACACCAGTTTAAAAACTATAATTTCGAGAAAAACGCGTTTAAATTTTTGTACTGACACAGCTATTCCGCATCCTGGAATCTGCACTCTTGGAATCGTCACAACTTTTTCATTTCAATAAAGTGGCGGTTCTATACTTTTGAAACATACAGTAAACAAAAAATTGATTTTCTGATCCGTCTACATGAGATTGCACCCTTAAAGTAAAATATATACTAGTCATTTTATCGTGTCAAGAATAAAGATAAGACGTATGTCGCAGAATAAAAGCTGAGCATTAAAGAAGCAGCTGTAGAATGTATCGATAAAGACTGACGCTTCTTGGCGCTTCTCCTGCAAAGACGGGGAAGAGGCAGTGAAAAACAAATGTCAGATTCCTTGAATCGACTAAAAGGAAAGAGAAAGTTATTCTTTTGAACGCTCAGCCAACACGCAACACGTATTCTACTTGTAGACCCTAGGGTACTTAAACTTTAAGTGCGCAGTCAACGACCCATCTTTGTGTTTTATGTTCTTTAGAACGTGATGCTCAAGTTAGTTCAACTTGTAAATTGAAATCGATGCTGTAACAATTTGATTCATGATAAATATTGTCATAATAACATGGGTTCGTGTCTTCATATGATTGCATTAATTTTACATGCTCGTATTTGTGTTTGTCTTGCCAAACATTTCAAAGTCTTAGTCAATCCTTTAAGTTAATGATGTGTTACAGTAGCCTCGATTTTTGTCACTTTTAGTAGTAGATTAAGATTTAAATTTTTCTTGCTTTAATAAATATCTTTAATAAATTGTTAGCATTTTTAATTGTTAGATTTAGTGGTTCAGGATACTTACCAAGGATTAGAATCAATCTTATTTAAATAAACACAGACTTGTTAAATGATATTACACAGCTTTATTTTATAATGCAGAGTACAGCAGAATTATATATTATATAAAAGAATAGAAAGAGGGCGCGGAGATCGTTGAATGGACGCGGTGAACCTAAAAATATAAAATTTATTTCTAATATTAATTTTTGTATTTGTCTATTTCAAAACAATAATAAGAATTATTAAGAAAAACTGGCTACTTCCAGAAGGAAACTTTTGAAAAATCAATAGCACATTTGATTATAAAGAAATGTCATTCATAAAATTTACAAAAAATTAAAAATTTGATTGAATCCTTACTCGATCCACGAAGGTTCCGAAATTCTTTGAAGTCTCCTCAGAGAAGTCTCTACTTCATCTCAGTATTCGAGCATTAAATGACAAGACCTTGCAACGGAAAGGAAGTCAAACATGGCGTCTTTGATCAAATTCTGTTCCATTCGAGCGTCTCTGCCAACCCTTAAAATATTTTCCTGTGTATAAAACCCTGTATGTGGAACAGTGGCTCCAGCCAGCGTTTAGTTGTTGCTTAGACACTGTGTACAGATAGCCAACGTTTTTGCAATTATCTCTCTTCCTTAGCCTCCGGAAACTGCTGCGTATGCCGCGTTCACAGGACACTAACTTTCCCCCGACGATGTAATTTTGTTTCCGGGGTTATTTCGCGCTCGTCTTTCCAATGGAAAAACTCTGCGCCCGTGGAAAGGCCAAGAAAAATGTGGCCGACGGATAAACCGTTCCGTACGAGTTTATCATAACGGGAGAGTAATCGCACCGCGATTCGAAGTAATTGGCTGCATTAAATATAGCTCGGAGAACACGGGTCCGGATATCTTGGAATGCGTTAACGATTCCCGTGGAATTTGAATTTCCCGTGAACACGGCTAGCACTTGCTAATTGTTTGGAACGCAATGTTTCCGTCAAGCGTAAACGAAACAGGATATTTGCTGCTCCTTTCGAAAAAGCTAAATTGGTTGCTTTCTTAGCCGGCCAAAAACAATTCGCCGCTGTTCCGTTCCTTCTGGGGATGTAATATCGTTTTACATCCGCCAGAAAATTCTCTAACAAGTAATCCTTTCGCGTACCACGTTTCAGTCACTCCAAAATAGCCAACGAAATGGTATGCATACTTTAAGGCGCGATATTAAACTAATTAAACGATATGATTGTAATAATCTGCGGCTTTGTGGGTGTCCTCCAATCTGCTCTTTTTCTACTCGAAAATAAATACTTATCAAAAATCGTTACTAGAAAAATTTGTTTGCAATCAAATCTCCGCTGATATGGAGATGACTCCGTGGTGCGGCTTGATCCCCTCCAAATTCTCCTCGCAAATTCATTGCGATAAGAATAAAAAGATGATTCTATTAATCATACTGACAATATACAAGGTGGCCCACATAACTCTTAACATCTCAATATCTCGTGAAATATGCCATCGATTTTAAAGTTCTTGGTCTTAAATTGTAGAGATCTGGAGGTCCTTCCTAAGTACATAAATTTGAAGTGCTCCCCCTTCCCCTTTAAGGGGCGGGCGGGTGTACCTTCATAATTTTAAATGGAACCCCCTATAAAACGTTACATGTTTAGATTCTACAGGAAAAAACAAGTAAATTTTGTCTGAAATATTTTTTTGTCAGATATTTCCATGTTGAGATATAACAGTTTGAAGTTTCAAGTTGTAAGTACTTCTTGAAGCGCTCGGAATAACGCTATTTCCGAATTGTGGGGTGCAGAGGAACTGCGAGACCCCACTCTAGACGCCAGGCTGCGGACCCCACTCTTACGCATACGTTCTGGCGGGAACGGTCGACATAGGCGCTCAACGTCACCAAATCTCTATGTTCCAGTCACAGTAATACGCGCGCTTCGGTCTTTATCGAGCAATTCGGCCAATAGCGGTAGTCGTGAAGCGCGCAGAAGGGAGATCACGTGGTACTTACAAGTTTCTCACTGCCATCTCCTGATGGACGGACGGTACCTACAAATCGAAACTTCAGACTATTATATCTCAACATAGAAATATCTGACAAAAAAATGTTTCAGACAAAATTTACTTACTTTTTCCTGTAGAATTTAAGTATGTAACGTTTTATAGGGGGTTCCATTTAAAATTATGAAGGTAACCTCCCCCCCCCCACCCCTGAAGGGGACGGGGGCCACTTCACATTTATGTAGTTAGAAAGGCCGTTCAGATCTCTACAATTTAAGACCAAGAACTTTAAAATCGATGGTATAATTTTCGAGATGTTAAGAGTTATGTGAGCCATCCTGTATACATATTTATTCGTATTATATAAACTTGTACAGGGGCACGTAGTGGCTCAGTGGATGGACCGCGCGACTACAAACACTGTGGTCGTGAGTTCAAATCCCACCGCCGTCACCTCTGGAAATATTCTTCTATGTGATATTATACTGCGTCATTGACCATGGTGGTTCGGAACCCACCGTAATAAACAGTAGGTCCCCCTGAAAAGTAGGCTGAAATAGACTGAACATTGGCGTTAGGTGAGAGTGGACAAAGTGTAAGAAGGGGGAGAATGGTAAAATGGATTTGAAACCCTGAAGGGACCAAATATCAGTACCTACCTATAAACTTGTACAGGTTATAAATGCAAAAAGCCCAAGACTTCATTTTATCATATAGGCTATTTAAATAACTGTTTATCTAGACATTAATGTAAATTTATATTTGCAGAAAGTAGCAATACAAAATTGGCAAAAGTCATACACATTCGTTTTGATACTTCAGAAAGTAATCCAAAAAGTAATAAGTGCATTTTAAGAAAGTTCTTCCGTAGATTTCAATTTGGAATGTGAATTATTTTCAAAAGTTAAAACTTGCAAGAATAATCATCGAAGCAATTTTATTTCGGGACTTTAATCAAAATATTCAAGTTTCTTTTGAATCAAGCGTCGACATATTCGATCTCGTCATATTTCGAGAATGTAAACGCGATCACTATCGTATCCATTGTATTTCACACAGAATAGAGTCACGGATGCAATCGAAACGAACGATCGTCGATCGCAGGGGCGCGGGCGGCTCGATCATTAAAAATTTCGAACAGACTCGCACGTAGCCTATAACTCTTCGTCCAATTTTTTTGGCCAAGATTCATCGTGCGCGAATTTGTAGCGTCAACATTACGCTCGACTGGTGAAAAAGAGCTTTTGCTTTCTGTGAATTATGCGTCGCCAATAACGTCAACACCTGAAAACGTCGATACATGGGACGCTGATCAATTATCGTCGACATATTTCGACAATTCTACAGGTGAAAACAACCGAGAAGATTTATATACAAATGCGCGATGGAAGATGCTACTGTCGTTCAATTAATATCGCTAAATATTGGTTGTAATATTCTGTTTGAAAATTATGGACTCGAATGTTCCGAAATTATCTGGTTATAATCTGTACCATGTAATATATGTATGTTCAATGATTATATCAACTATTATTCAAAAGTAAAAAGTAGATTTATGTGACATAGAAATGAAACGCAGCAATTGATTTGCAGGTATTTATAAAATGTAATCGTATGGAATTTAATTCAAATTGATCAAAAATTAAAATTGATCTTAAAAATTGTGATATGATCCTTATGGGTATAATTCTGTCGTTTGTTGTTGTAACATTGTTTTGTGATACATTTACATTAATCATAACAGAAAATCTAATATTTATTCTCGTCAAAAATACTTTCTTAACGAAAATTGATCTGAAAAATTGTGATATGATCCTTATGGGTATAGTTCTGTCGTTTGTTGTTGTAACATCGTTTTGTTACACATTTGCATTAATCATAACATACAATCTAATATTTATTCGTGTCAAAAATACTTTCTTAATGAAAATTGATCTGAAAAATTGTGATATGATCCTTATGGGTGTAATTCTGTCGTTTGGTATTCTAACATTGTTTTGTGATACATTTACATTAATCATAACAGAAAATCTAATATTTCACTTACAATTTGGGTAAATAAATGTAAGAGCTTTCTGTGAACAAATCTGTGAGTCACTGTATGTTTCTCCTTCCTTCAAATAATTGTAGTAACTGTGTGCGTGATACAGTACTGCACTGTAGAATGATAAATATTATGAATCATTTTATATATTCATAGAAGAAGCAGATGTATGATTACATGTGCTTTAAAGTAGACGAAGGGAAGTATAATATACAGTGTAACTGAATGTGTACCCAATATAAAGCTTCAGTGATGAATAGTATAGATTATAGTATAGATTATTTAAAACGACGTGAATATTATGAATATATTTATGCAAATTTCATGTGATACCGCTAGTTACTAGTACATTTGGTCACAAATCCAAGATATTTGGAGCAGGGCGATGCGAACACAGATTATCTAAGAATGCATGCATGGAATGAAAGAAATATGAGAGTAGAGAAACAGAGAATATGCGGGTATGAGAGGACATATAGTTGTAAAAAATTTTCTTCGAGGTCAGTTAAATTTCAGTACGATAGAAGTTTTAAATAAATTATTTTATGTTATATTATATGTTATATTTATAAAATTATAAATGATCAAATTTGTATGAACTTATCTGTATGAACTTAGTGCTGAGTCAGTGCAATAAAATGTTCTTGAGGGTCAGTAGAAAGATATGTGAAATTTTCAGCCAAAATATACAATTTCAGTAAAATAGAAATTGTAAATAATTCATATAAATGATAAAATTTATTCTTTATCTGTAATACATTATTCACAAAATTAGTGCTCAGTCAATGAAATAAAATGTTCATGCAGGTCAGCAAAAACATACGTGAAACATACAACCAAAAGATAATATTAGTAGTAAAATAGAAATTCTAAATAATTTATACAAATGATAAAATTTATTCTTTATCAGTAATACATTATTCACAAAATTATTAACAATAAATAAGCAACTCTTGTCTACGAATCTAGTACTCAGACAATAGAATGAAATGTTCATGGGGGTCGATAGAAAAATTGTAAAAAACCAATATATACAATTTCGGTAAAATAGAAATTCTAATTAATTCATATAAATGTTTCAATTTATTTCCCACCTCTGATAAGTATACAGTTCATCTCTACGAATTTAGTGCTCAGTCAGTGGATTAAAATGCGAAACCATTTTCAAACTGCAAAAGGTGGAATCAGTGTCTGAGAGCTGAAGGAAACAAGCAAGAGGTGAAACACAAAAGCTTCGCCATAAAGCTAATGGAACAATAGCGGCTCAAATATAAGGATAATACTTCATAGTGACCGAGTCTAGTGGCGTCAACATCCTTCACAATCAGGTTTGATCGTAATAACCCGGACTGTAAACCGTGCCCACCTGCAGCAATGCGTCGGATGCAGAATAATCCACTTGAAACGAAACGACCACACCGTGATAAAGTGGGTACTAAAGCAGCAGCGGCGGGTAAAAAAGCGGTACAAGGAGCCTATTACAGACACTTGTTCGGCGAACGCTTCCGGGTTAAAATTCACCGCGGAACTTTTCGCCCCTTAAAACAACCTTTTAAAGAGTTTGACGACGGGGATTTATTTATCCGATCGGGCCGGACCGTGGGACCACGGTATTTTCCCCGCGTGCGCCAACTCTGCTGGACTGTCGACTACTGTTACCTGAAATAACTTGCTTCCTTGCTGCGGGAATCAAAGAGTAATTTCAGATGAAAATGGAACAAAATTGTCACTGTGCTGGAGAACGTGCCGTGTTATAGAAAACAATGCCAGGTTTTTTGCGCAGATTGATGTTTGCCGGAACAGGCGAGGTAAGGGGCGAGGAAACACTGTTTGCCGAGGGTTGAAGTGGAAACGTTGTTTTACGAGTTGCAGTAAAATTTTTTTAATTCGATCGTCACGTTCATTTGTTTAGTAATTTAAAAACCTCGAAAATTGAATGGTGAGTTTGATTTACGTTCGAATTGAATTTCGTTGACGTTTCGGAGTTACGTTCGAGAGAAGAAAGTCAAGCAATTTTATTTTAATTTACTGCCCTTTGGTGTTGTAAAATTATCTGAAATCGATTATAGTAATATGAGTGATTGCGGATAAAGTATTTCAGTAATGTAAGTGAGTTGGTGATACCATGAAATGCATTATTGATTGATTAACCCTTTGCACTCGGAGCTATATCAACTAAAAAACCAAATATTTCTTCTAACCTACAATATTTATATGCGTACGACACTGTTATAGTACCTCATACAATATTTAAATGTTTAATAATTTATTACATATAAACAAATTTAATCATGTAAACAATATTCTGAATAATAGTGTAGTAATTTGTAGTGGCGCCTCAGAGTCGCCATTCGAGTGCTAAGGGTTAATAATAGTCTCTCATTTACTCGCGTTTCATTTGCTGTACAACTACCCATATGGACACGTCCATGGATATGTTTGCAGACATATTACTTAAATATGAATACTAGGGATTGAAATGCCGGTACACCGGTATAACGAATACCGGTATTTCGTGCTATTTTGCAATTTCGTGAAACCGGTATTTGCTAAGGTAAAATACCGGTATTTTCGGTACTAGCTATAAATAATAAATATCTTTTTTGTGGCATCTACTCTTATTTGAAATTTAAAAATTAATTTTTCTGATAGTGATTTCGATTTAATATCAAAAACTGTATCAGCTCTGCTTCCAATATAGCTCGCTGTGAAAGCATTATGTCGGAATGGTTCAATTTATTAACAGCGAATGCAACAATAAATTTTATGTTGCAATCACTTAAAGATCAGGACACCCCACTGTCTGAGGAATTGTACAGTGTATTGAAAATTCGGATGCAGAAAAAGCATAGTGAACTAGAAAATATTTTAAGGTATTTACATAATTATAACGACTTTAAAAGAGAAAACTAAAAGGAAGAAAAGAAGCTAACAAGGTCGAATTTAATTAAGTTCGTCGTCAATTTCCACAATTAACACAGTAGCTATAAATAAAAAAATTTCCACGAACAATAATACAAAAATAATACAAAAAATAGGTTTATCCAAAACCGTCAGACGAGAGACCTAGTTGTTAGAAGATGAAGGACATCGAATAAAATATTTAGAGAAATTATATCGCTCATTATTAACAGTACCACTAACCAGCGTGGATGCGGAAAGAGCATTTTCAACTGCAGGTAATTTTTGCAGAAAGATACGTTCTAGGCTTAAGGACAGTTCAATAGATGCATTATGATTTTTACAATTGTATTTCAAAAATATGTAGTTAATAAATCAGTTAATGTTTTTTTCTATGAAACAACTGTGGTTTTGTACCTTCTTGCAAATTCCTAATTTGCTGTACAACGTTTAAACAAATACCGGTATTGTATTTTTGGTCCGGTATTGCAAACCCTAATGAATACTAAATACTTTTTTCTATTTAAGAGAACGACTATTTTAATACAAAATAAATAATTGTTAATGCACACGAGACCTTCATCTAGGTTTTCAAATAATGAATACAAGGTTTTGAATGTGTAAGTATTCTACACGATTAAATAAAAGTTAATGGCGTTTCGTTTTGCTCTGTAAATGCGAAACGTTATCAAACATTTGAAGAATAACGAAATATTCACGAGTTACAAATATTTGTTAGGAATACACAGGTTTTTTACTAACTTTTGTTAAATAATGTATTCCGATGGATGTATATACTAAATGTTACGAACGCACTGGATGTTATTATTGAATATTCAGTACGGAATGCAGATTACAATTTGAAAAAGTAAAATCCAATGACCCAATAACTTTAGTCGATTCAATATTCTATGCAAACGTAAACCTTACAATAGCGCGAATGAACTCCAACGAATGGAAATCTATTCAAAAATTAATGATACCCATGCAAATTGTTACCAACGTCACGCCATGTGGTATTCACCCTCGATGGCAGCAGGTTTCGAATCCTTTAATATCCAATGATAGACTTTCCTGAACAATTTTAACAAAACAGTTGCATTACGAACTTGTCGTTTGCATTTACTTATGTACAAACCCAGAAATAATAAATAATATTGTGAAGCAAGGATCTCCTTGAACCAACCAATTACTCTGACCCACAATATTTATTCGTTCCAAGAGCATACAAGACTTGGACCAAGATTCAACCTAACTAAACATAACACACAATGATTATCAATAACAGAACGTCTCGTCTTATTATCGCTCTTTACGGTAGAAGTAGGATCGATTGTCACGCACTGCTGGCAAGATCGCGCACAACAACGTCGTTGTATCAACGATCCAGTTAAAAACCGCGACGTATACAGGTCGTTATATAACGTTGGCCGATTCGGCGAGAAGTTATCGATTTCCCTCGATATGGTCGACAAACCTGAGATCAGGAGGCGGGAACTACGGGCCGTCAGAAACGTATAAGATCCATTTCGCGTGCTTTTCAGGGATTGACGTTGAAAGAGTCGCGATTTACGCCAAGCCTTTTTCTTCTTGGCGATGGGGGTGAAAGGATGGGAAGCCAGTGACCCCTTCGAAGCCGTGGAAATCTAATAGACCGCAAGCGAGGATGAGATATTGGCTTCATGATCGGCCTCGATCGATGCTTCGTAACAGTACTTACACAGCGCTGAGCAACGGCCTGAACATCCTATCGCGGAAGATTCTCCACGGAGGGTTGTGCGCCATCAGCGTCGCTGTGTATCCGTCACGACGATTAAATTATCACCCGACGTGTCGGTCCCTTTCTTCCCGCCTGATCGATTAACCCTCGGACCACTTCTGCTAGGGTCCGTTTTGACCCAGCTTCTCCATGGCTTCGTCTAACCCCTCTGCTCTAGACCTTTCGCTCGCTGAAAGCGTCATTGTGCTGCTCAGCGCTAGATGCTTTCGTAATTACCAGACTGTGGATTTTCTGCATTTGTAACAAAAATGAGTAGCTGCAGTTTGAAACAGGAAAAAGATTCAAAGAATTGAAAAGTGTCAATATATTACTTTCAA